>CM048040.1:19970000-21182500 GCA_026259375.1 Verasper variegatus
TATACATTCCTCCTCTGATAAATCTCTTCTGGCATTGAGACGGACGTGGAGGAAAATGTGTGGAGACAGCGAGGGCAGTCTGCTTAGTCCATTTCCAAGAGGCCGTTTTAAAGCGAAGATCAACTTCAGAGTGGCTTCATAAGAACAGACGTTGAAAAACCACGGGTGAATTTTTATTTTATTTTATAACGTGCCCCAGTAAAAGACGAACAAAATGGCCCCGTAGATGATGACTTATGTTGAGTAACAGGATGCAGCGTTAAATAACTGTCTGTGGGTGTGAGTCAGAACTGGAGATTTGTGTTTAATCTGGATTAATGATGACGCCGCGCCCTGATTGGCCCTCAGTTTATGATTTAATGAAAGCAGGGAGGAGGCGGACCCCCTGGGGCGGCATGTGCGTGTGTGTGCGTGTGTGTGTGTGTGTGTGTGTGTGTGTGTGTGTGTGTGTGTGTGTGTGTGTGTGCGTGTGTGTGTGTGTGTGTGTGTGTGTGTGTGTGTGTGTGTGTGCTGGAATGAAGGGAGAGGGAGAAATTAATAGCAAAGGGTGGAGGGAGTAGGGATCTCTACTTAATGTGTGTACATGTATGTGTGTGTTGTGTGTGGGTGTGTGTGTTGTGTGTAGCCCATCCACTGGTGTTTAAAAGAGAGCGAGTGCAAACAGCTCCTTCATGAGAGCAACACCCTGCAGAGATAAGAGCGGCTGAGTACAAGTCTCAATTATTTACTGTTTGAAGGGTTTAGGAGAATTGGAGGGGCTTCGTGCAAATTGATGCTTTTGTTGCTGAGGGGGTGGTGAAGTATAAACGATGGCGGCCGAGCCATTAGCGCAGGTCACTGTGCGTCGGTCACAGAGGAGGAGGAGGAGGAGTCTCTCCCTCTGACTGACTGAGAGAAGGAAACCAGCTCCTGTTTAATGATGATGAACAATCTCTTGAAGGAATTACAGGCTTCATGCTGCAGCTCTGAAGGCTCTTGGATGCGAAACAGCATTTAATGACATGTTGGGATGTTGTCAGTGTGTGAGACGACTGACCTCTTTAAACAGAAACATATTAATCGCGGTCTTCTTCCACTTTGCTTGTGTGACTAATGTGAAATTAACTGGTTGATAGGGCTGCAACTGAACATCAGTTCTGTTGACTACTTTCTTCATTGGTCAAGAAGAAAAATTTGATTAAATAGAGAAATATAGCTTGTGTTTTGTTTGTACTTACACTTATTTATAAGGACAGTTTATAGTAATACTGTAAAATATCAAGTCTCGATTACATTTCTTTGCCAAAAGGTTCGACAACGACATCTTAAGAATCATTGCCAATTCTTTTATTATATAAATCAGTCGATAAAGCAGTATTGGAAGTTTTTACTCTTTTATATCGGTTCTTTATCAGCCCCAAAAAATGTACTGCTTATCAAATCAAAGAGCTTATAGACCAGTGGTTTCCACAGCAGAATAAAAATCGACTGTAAATTCACCAGGATCAAACCATCACTGTTTCGGATTTGACCCCCCAGTAAGATTATGGGCCGAGCACAGCAGGAGACAGAGCCGACAGCCCTGAAACAACAGAGCAGCAGCTCGGCTCTCTGTCTGTGGTGGCGTCAGAGACTCTGGAGCAACATCACACTGCATTTGTACAAATACACGTTGAATTCCTCAGATTCGCAAAAGACCGGCGGGCAGGACGAGGGATCAAAGTGTGGAAACATTCCTGTGTGTTAGGTTCAACTGTCAGAGCGCGTAAAGACATCCATCATGGCTTCAGAGGAGGGTGGTCTGCAGGGAGCTTCATGTTGCAGTCGCACCAGAAAAAGAAAAGAAATATGAGGACTGATGAGAAAATGAAAAGGTGTAGTCCGGGTGAAATATGTGTTTTAACATGAGATCCATGTCCAGAGACACTTCCCCTCTGGTGGAGAACGTTAGAGAACATTCAGTAAATCAACACGAACAATTAAATGGCAGCACTGCCTATTTAATGCATGAGTTAAAACTGCAAAGAAGAAAAGAAACCTGTGCACATTACAATATCAGTTTAAGCTGATAATTCAGTATTAACTGTCTTTCTGTTGATGATGTGATAGTGTTGATAATGTTTCTAAATTCTGTTTCCAAACCCTGGACTGCTCACCAGTGCATCACCAGTGCATCACAAGGCCGACGTACAGAGACGAACAACCTTTTACATTCACACCTACAATTTAGATTGTCCAATTAACCCAACACCAATCTGCATGAAGCTGGAATACCACACCCACGCAGGTATGGGGAGACCGTACCAGAGAGCCCCCCCAATTCATTGTAATGAATGTACCTGTACTAATTTAGCACAACTCAAGCAGTCTTGTTTCATTTCCCTCCCTAGTCAAAAGAAGAAACATATTGAGTTAACTCTCTTAAATAAGTAAAAGAAGAAAAACATAGTGAGCACTGAACCTTTCTGGAGCATTTTGTGTGCGATGCTTTGCCCCTTTCACCTCATTACAAGTCTGTTTAATGCTGGTTTCGTGCCAGTGAAGTTCCACTTTGCATGCATTAGCGGAACAAGAGAGTGTGAGACTTATCCTGTACGATAAGCGTTGCACTGCAAAGCTGCCAGATGTTAAGTCTACAATAATTCGCGCTGGATTTAACTCTTGCATTTATCTCTCTGCCAAATCTGGCTCGGCTCTGTGGCTTCAAGACGCAGCCTTCCATTTCCAAAAGTGGGGGTGTTTATGTGCTAGTGCAAATGACCCCCTGGTTTGGCTAGCTTTAGCTTGTGTGAGCGTGTGCATGTGGAGACGTCTCGTGTTCCTTGTGGGAACTCCTCGCACAAAGCCACGCTGAGTGACGACTCCGGAATTTTAGATGCTGACGATTATAAAAAGTGAAACGCGAGCGCATTCCTGAGGTCCAAGGTAGAGCCGTGTGGCTACAGCTGAGGACTTATTGAAAGACGAGCGCTGTGCAGGAAATCATCCCACAGTGGGATCCAGAGGGGTCACGGAAACAGACATGCACACGCATAAATGCTTCCTCATGAACTTCATAGACGTCCCTGTTCCCTATGCGCCTCCACTCACTCATAAAATGATCCCTTTTATATATGATCATCACATTAGCCCCGTCACTGTGTCCGGTCAATAAGTCACAGTTGACTGATGAATGGTAACCAGGCCCGGTCTCCTGCTACAACTCTGACTTTTAAAGTTGTTAGAACTGTGCTGCACTCGGGCTTTGCGTGCCCCAGATTTGGGGAGTGGTGTTGTGAGGCTGTGAGAGAGCGACAGCTGACTAGCTGGGCCTGGAGAGGAGGGGAGGGAGGGAGGGAGGGAGGGAGGGAGGGAGGGAGGAGGTGGTGGTGATGGTGGTCAGACAGTCAGCGTCCGCTGCTGGGATCCCAAGGGAAACTTAGGAAGAAGACGGGGACTACAGCTGCAGCTGTCATTGCTCTCGCTCTCTCTCTCTCTCTCTCTCGCTCGCCCCCCCCCCTTTACCCATGCACACTCATGCTCACACTTCTCTCTTTGTGAGGACAAACATTGACAAAATACATTCTCTAACTCTCTAAGTCTAATCTTAACCATCATAATGTAATGACTAACCCTCACTGGAACACGTGTGTGTGTGTGTGTGTGTGTGTGTGTGTGTGTGTGTGTGTGTGTGTGTGTGTGTGTGTGTGTGTGTGGGGGGGGGGGTTATCAAGATAACTTTCACTTCCAAATCTAAACCTTATTCTAATCCAAACCTTAAAATCAGGTCTCAACCCTTTAACAACTGTTTATGTTGTGAGGTACAGGACCAGAATGTCTTCACTGCCTAAGGTTTATTCCTCCAGCTGGTCCTTACAAAGATAGAAGTACCACTACACACACACACACACACACACACACACACACACACACACGCACACACTGATTATTCTTAGCTCAGCCTTTTTTTAAATCTCGATGCTCACTGACCTGTGTGTACCGTGTTACATAAAGTTATAATACAAGATTATTGATGAAAACACATTTGGCAACACATCAACTGTGAACTTTCATGGGGTTCAGACTATGAACAAGTTTTAAAATAAAATATTGAGTAATGTGAGTGTTATTTTTTTTGAGTAATCCAAGTTCCATCTCCTGACCCTCTGACATCGTCTATTTGGTTATTTTTCCAAATCAACACTTTGTTTCAACATAAAAACAGTAATTCTTTACTTTAAATAATTCGGAACATGGAATAGTTTTGTCATGACTCATTGATGATTGATTATTTGATTACTTAATGTGAAATGAAATGTGCTTTCATTATAGTGATGTTGCACTAAAATCTCTTTCAGCAAACCTTACGAAACCCCAACAGGGAAGACTTTGTTTAGAAAGCATCTTTAAGTTAATGTTTCTGTTTTGAATAATCAGCAAAGAGAAATTACTGAAACAACTGATTTATTTCAAAAATAGATGTTGACTGTTGTTGTTTGACTAATGATTTATTAGATGAATAGTTTAAGCCTAATAGGAGCCACAGAATTAGATTTTATAATAACTTGTGCACCACAGAGCGTGTGGTCCTCTGCTGGAGGTATTACTTGCTTTACTTGGACAAAGTGCTCGGGGACAGAAAGATGAACTGACTGATGTGGTCTGATGTGTGTCTCATAACAAGCATCTCAGGGATTGAGCCTCATGAAGAGGCCGTGTTGAGCTGCAGAGTTCAGGCTGCTTTTGTTTATTTATTGAAGACGCTGATGGAGGTTGCGCTCCAGATTTAGAATCAATTCAGTGCTCAGTTTATGCACACGCAGGCGGGGAGTGAGTCGCCGGCTTTGCCCTCAGCGAACCCGCCAGTCATGCAGCAGCACTTTGCAGTTGTGAGGATGCAGAGTGGAGACAAATCACACTAACAGCTCCGAGCTGAAAGCAAAAGCTGGATGCCAGCGTCTGTTCTGTTTCCTTTCTGTCTGGAAATTAGTTAGTTTTTATGCTTAATTACAAATCAACTAAAAGTTTGAAAAAACATTAATTAACTTTTTAATTGATTTCAACCAAAAAATGTATTTGGTTTGTGCATTGGACATAAAATTGACTTGGGAGTTTGCATAATTGTGCATATCAAGAAAATGTTTTTATTACCTCTGCCAAAGAAGTGTTGTTTTGGCCGCTGTCTGTTTTTGTTTGTTGGTGTGTTTTTCTGGATTATGCAGGATTACACAAACTAACATTACGTAAACTACCGAACGGCTTTTCCATGAAACTTGGTGGAAGGGTGGGACATTGGCCAAGAAGGAATTCGTTCAGTTTTGGAGCAGATGCAGGCAAACTGGGAAATCCAGGGTATCCAGGGTATCCAGGGATTTCTCTCTATCACTCTCTATGTATATGATTGTAGGTGTTGCTGTAGGGTTACAAAAAGACCTAGAAACCTGAAACTACCACCAATGTGTGGCTGAGATAATATGGATACAGTAAGAAATCAATAGTTGAGATGTTTTTTCAATGGTTTAAAACTATGTCCAAATGAACTTGACAGATTTTCATGAGTTTATGTCGTGATATTGATTTCAACCATGTTGCCCAGCCTGTTTTTTTGAAATCTAGATTCCATTTTCCAGATGCCTGATGTGAAGTTCCAGCTTCACACTAGAACAACTCGCATGTTGTTTCACATATAAAGAAACATTAACACAAGACAAACAGTGACATTTCTTTCTGAAAACACATTTAATTAACAAGTTTTACAGTGCACACGACACAGAATCACTACCGAAGGTTCGCAGAACCCTGATGAAAAAATATCAACAACAGTGCTGTAAAACACACGTAGACAAATGTAAATAGGAAGAAATAATGTCTTGTTTACAGGACACATACCGTGTAATAAGTTATCTCAGACTGTGTCTCATGGCACAACTGACCCAGCAGAAACTGTGTGTGTGTGTGTGTGTGTGTGTGTGTGTGTGTGTTGGACCCTCTGAATATGTATTGACCTGAATACTTAGACGACACCATATGGATTGACTGGCCAAGACACTCGAAAGACCCAAAGCCTAATCCCCTCAGACTAAGTTGATTGGTCCAGCATCACATTTAAAACTTGAGTGAATTGGACTGTTTGTTTTAAATTACAATATAATGTGGTATCAGATTGTCCTTGCATAACAGTGGTCCGCAATAAAAACAAGCGTTTTAGAGTGAGAGCGGGCAGCGTCATCTGTAAACCTGAGGGAATCCTGATTTTTATATGAACTCGTGGAGGAAGTTTGTTTTTAACTGTTATGAAACTGCTTGAAACAAAAGAAACACTGAAACGGATTATTATGATACAACAGAATAGAAATTCTAGGTTAGAGATGAACTCGTCAGTCTGTGGTTTGAGTACAAGTGTGGTGGCTTTGTTCACGTGTCATGTAAGAACTGTAATGTAACTGTAACACACATTTATCTGTGCAGAATAATGAAAATCATGCGATCAGATATTTCAGAAAATGTCTGTTATTGCTGCCGGTTGCTTGATGGCAAATATGTACAATGTTCTGTACATTTAGAAGGAGACAGTGGATGTTAACCTCCACTCTCAACCGTCTCATCACTGTTCCAGCCCTGAAATGTGTTCACCTTGGTATATACAGTGTGTAACACAATCACTGTAGTTCAGTTCATCTGCAGAGCTTTGGGATTAACTGTAACTGTTCTGCGTCTTCTTCCAGCGTTTGGCGGAACAAGCTTTACATAATGTCCTGGTACCAGATGGCAGTCAGTCGGTACTCGTGGTTGGCTGTGCCATCTTCACCCCTCCTCTCTCTAAATAACAAACCAAGTGGACTGACAGTTGACGCACAATGCGCTGTGCCTACACTGCGGCGAGAATAAACGAGCGTTTCTAAAAAATGACAGCGAGCACAACTCTGCTGATCACAAACCCTCGAAGTTGAATGTGCAATCTTTGGACGAGGCATGCACTGCGTTGCTGTTCTTTTCTTACTGGGTTAAATGAGATGAAGGAAGACTCCTCTACACTGTGTATACACCACGTTTAAATGTGGCAGCGTCCCAGAGCTTCCTCCTGTGTTGCATTCAATCCCTGAGCAAAGTGACGGGATGAGTTTAACCTGAGTTTCCGAAGTTTGGAAACAAAAGGGAGTGTGTTTAGTGGCAGTGCGTTCAGTAACAGCTGTTTGAAGCATCAACTATGAAAACAGTAACCATGCAATCCAACAGTTGGCGTTTTTCTACGTGTAATTTTCTTTGCAAAGAAGTGAGATATGGGCATGTGTCCTGTAGCATAGAAGTGAAAGTCTGTGGACGTCTTTTATAAAGAACCGTAATGAGGCGACATTCTGAGAAAGATGTCTTCTCTGCGTACCGTCTTTTAAGAACCAGTCATTCATGCATACACACATGAAAAACATTGAATAATACAAAACTTGCATAAAAGTCTTTCTCTCTGATTCAGTCGCTCTCCAGCTCACACTCACATGCGCAGACATACACAGCAAACGAGGTTGAGGTTTTAAGGATTGTCAGACAAAGTGTTGCCCTGATAATCTCTCAGTCGCAGCAGAGTCATGTTGCGGGGGTGAAGTTCAACGATTCAATTTTTGGAAGATAACTGTATCCAAGATTCGCAGTTGTCTATTCAGTCATTCATTCATTCTGCTCCAGCTCAGCCAAATTTCCCCAGCACCTGTCACTCACTCGGTCTGGCCTCTTTGGCGCTGAGTTGGCCGGAGACTCTCAGACCCACACAGCTGTGTTGTAGTCAAACAAGGGCTGCATTTTGTCCAGACCAGTCTCTGGCTGTCTCCTGTCTAAATAAATCCCTGCAAATGGCTGCTGGCAAAAGTGGGGGAAGTGATGTTGGTGGTTCCTCTCTGCTTCTGCTTGATGTGGACACGGCCTGCCTTTGCCCTGCTGTCCATTTGCCCAGAACGGCAGGTAGAAGCTGCCTTTTGAATTCTTAGGGACCACTTTTTTGGGTCTTTTGAAGAGGTCGCCCTCTGGCTGCTCGGGAGCCATCCAGCCAGGCCTCTCCTTGAGCAGCTTGTCCCTGTCGGGCCGAACGCTGCGCAGGAACTTCTTGAAGATGTTCGTTGTGAGGGAGAACTTCCTGCAGATCTCCTGCGAGCGGCTGAGGCGGAGAGGATGAGCTGGGGTGTCCGGTCTGTCTGCTTCACCATCTGCTGTCCTCTCCTCTCTCCTCTTCCTCCTCTCCTCTTCTTCCACCTCCTCCCTCTCCACCTCAGGCAGGTCGAGCCAGTTACCCACTAGGTCGGCGAAGACGTTGTCGCCCAGCACTAATGGTTGGCGGTTGCGGCTACGGCTCATGAGCGAGGAGGTCCAGTCGCTGGGATCATCTGTGCTGTCCTGGGAGTAGTCGCTGTCTAGCGAAGGGCCCTCCCTGGAGAGGCTGTACAGGATGCCAGGCAGATCCACCGCCTGAGCATTAGCCTGAGCATGAGCCTGTGGTTGAGGGTAGGGCTCTGGTGGGGGGTTTCCCACCATTGGTCCGTAGAAGTCCACTTGGGGGGCCATGTATCCTGACCAACGTTTGGGTATTGACTCAAGGTCATTCTCATTTGTTGCTGTTATTGAGTTTCTCTCACCCTCACTCTGCAGACTGGATGCCGAGGAAGACGAGGTCCCCATGCTGCTTCTGCTCGGGCCATCCCTGCTGAAGGTGTTTCTGCTCTCCAAAGACATCCTTGGACTTGACATTGGACTTGGGCTGGTCTCCACTGGCAGGCTCTGGCTAAAGCAGGACCCGTTATCCTTTTCTGAAGCTGGAGTTGCTGCAGCTGATGCGTTAGGAGCAGCTGATGGAGCAGGATGTGGCATCCCTCGGTTAATGGGCCGACCTGAGATGTCGAGGTTGTCGAGAGCTGTCTGAACCTGGAGGAGCTTGAGTTCCTGGAGAGCTCCCATCATGGAATTCATCTGAGCGTGGAGGCCATCTCCAGCTTCTTTCATGGACAGCTGCGGGGAGACAGAGAACAATGATGAGATGAGGGATAGAAATCAGCAAATGTGTACTTGAGCTTGACGATAAAGGAGCTTGTAGAGCTCATCAGTTAAATCATTTGACTCCTGCAGCAGCCATCTCATCTATCAAAGATTTATCCTCACTCTTATTCATCGTTTATCTTGGCACCGGCACAGATTCTAATTACGCACCATCAACTGACACTATCAGAAGCATTACAAATGTGTTTATGAATAGAAATTCCAGTAATGGACAGAAATACTTTTTGTCTCTGTCTCTGTCATCCTCTCTCGTGTTTTTCATGCTGCACCTTGTTTAATTATGGGTCATGTGACCTAGTTTTGGAGGCCAGGGTCCCATATGGCCTGCGCATGAGACAGGATCCAACCCGTGGCAGCTGTAAAACAGACGACCGTGTCGCTTCTTCTCTCCTCACTCTTCTACTCTTTCTCTTTCAAGTGTTTTTTTTCTATCCTTCCTTGAATTCACTTGAAATTTGCTTTCTCCTCCGAGCTTTTTGTCGTCACTCGTACTTCCCTCTGTGCAGCAGTGATCACACACTCTTTTATCTTCCTCCTCCTCCGCCTCCTCTCCTTCCGCTCTCATCTGTTTAAGAGCCCGCGTCATGTGACCTGACTAACCGTCTCCTCCTGGAGGCAGACAGAAAGCCCAGAGGCAACATCCTGACCTACAACTCGCAGGCCTGAATCACTGCACACCGTGACCCAGACTTTGACTCTGTGCTCTTGATACAACAGGTTTATCCTCTGTCATTCAAGAACTTGCACATTTGTTAAGGTAGCAAATTAATAAAGAATAAACCTGACGAAAGTCATACCCCCTTTTTTTTACTTTTCATGAACAACTGGAGAGAGACGAGCGAAGGCGTCAGGTTGTGAGAGAAACTTGTGAAGCTCATCTAGAGCGGATTACAATGTCTTTTCCATGTAAATCCAGCTGTCAGAACATTCACACCACAGCAACTGTCAACTATACACAAATAATATATATATAAATATATTAATGCAAATAAAAGCTGCAACTGTGAGTAGAAAGAACTATTTGACTTGTTTAAAATTTTAAAAAACTTCCTGGGGAAAAAAATCCCCTTTCAACTGAAATATTAAATGACTCTAAATAAAACCACCACACCTTACCTTCTATGAAGCCGTGGTTTAGATGTCCCTGTGTGTCTCTCTGTTGTTGTTAGTGTGCACCTCTAAGGGCCTGTCACCGTCTCTCACCTTTCAAACGGAGCAGTCTGCCTGCCCCTATATGTATCCCTCTCCAATCGGGGGACACCGCTGGGTGTGACAGCCAATCAGCGTGGCTCGTCTAGACCATAATCCCCAAATGGCGGCAGGAAGGTGGAAGGGGAGGGGGGGGGCGGCGTTTACTCAGGCGGAACGGGACTGAACAATGAGAGGGGAGATAGTGAGAGGGCTGGTGAGAGTCAGCCGGATGAGCAGGGATGGAGGGAGGAGGGGGGGGGGGGGATCCCTCGCCATATGTTTATATGTCGGAGAGAAAACTGTTGATGGATTCAATTATGGATGACACCATAAGAACACATGAGGGGGTAGAGAGATAGGTGTAACACCAGGCTGTGATACTTAATCTTGGGGGAGCAGTGATTGTGTTGCCCCCCGGGTGGGAAAAGTAGCTCTGTCTGACAACTGGCAGCATAGCATCGTGAACAAAGAGTCCCATAAGCACCGTGAGAGAAGGTAGGGTTGTTAGAGAACAAGTGCTTTCTGGGAAAATAGACAAATGTTAAAGAAAAGTAAGTCCTTGAGCTACGTTTAAAAAAAGGGAAATGTCTGCAATTTTCAAAGAAATTAAATATCTTTGTCCAACCTGTTACTCTTTTGGTTAAATTTGGGTCTAAAAAAAATCAATAACTTTTATAATACTATTTTTCTAATATTTGTCTTAGAGTTTTGATCTTTATTGATTTATATTTATATCTTAGGAGGCTATATGGTCTATTTAAGAAATCAACGACAATGTTAGATGAATAATAAATCTGCAGCCCAATCCAGATCTGCATGAAAAACAAATGCTTTCTTTCTTTCCAAACCCATACAACATCCTTCCACCAAACCAACAGACAAAACAATTGGGTTGAAAACACAACCTCGTTGGCGGAGGTGAATGATAAGAAACAGAAAAGCAGAAAACCTTTAATCAAAGAGTCTGGTGTGGGAGAACGTTTGACTTTCTGCTTTGATTAATCGCTTAATTCATCATTTAAATGGTTCACGGTTAATCTCCTTTTCTTTACTCGCAGGCTATTTAACTTGGCCTGTGCAGAACCTTGACGCTTTTCCAATACGCTGCACCATCAACAGTAAACCTCAGGGTTAAAACACTTGGCTCATCAGTAACATAAAGCTGAGTAGGTGCACGGGGGGGCGTCAATAGCCTCTGAGATTAGATAATAAACCTATCAGTGCACATGCTCGGAACAAAAGAGCTTCCCGGTGGCTCGCTAAATTAGCTGGAGAAGGTACGTGTAATTAGCACAATCAGGTTGTCTCTTGTCGCGGTGCCTTCCAAATATGGCTGACTTCATTAGCTGTAATTGTCTGCGCCCTGGGAGAGGCCGGGGAAAAAGGGCATAATTATGGTTTTCTTTTCCTGCACATCAAAGGTCAACAAGTCTGAAGCCGAGATGACGTTATTGACACGTCCTCACACACAGAGACGCGCGGCTTCTGTGAAGGTTTGTGCCGGGATCATCTGAGCCGCTGCTGAAATCTGCACCATTTAAGTATTAAATTTGTTTTTGTTATAATATCCCCCCCAAACAGACCCTTTTCATGCAGCCTGAGCCCGCACCTGTTTGCACATGCTAACCAAAGAACGCCATGATTCAGAGCTTGCATGCAAAAAAAGCAAGCGCCCCCCCGGGTTATTTTAAAACACACTGAGTTGTTTACTAGCATTTCTATTCTAAGACGACGTTAATAATTCATATTGGTTCCTGGGGGAACAGAGGAACAGTAGTAAACTAAATCCCATTATCGCACCTTTACCATGGCGACTAACTCCAGGCGCTGCCATTTCAGGGCTGAACTTTGTGGCCCAAATACGTCAACCTTTTCAACCCTTGCTCTGCCTCACGCTCACTGTGTTCAAACTAAAATAACGCAGCGGTTTGCAGCTCAGACACAAGATTCTGTTCATAGTGAGACGTCTCATTTAACGTGTGAATCCGCCGAGAGCCTCATTAGGACGAAGACGCTGAAGTGACACGAGCACCGAGAGGTCTTAACCAGAAGAAAAAGAGGAAAAACTGTCTAATCAAATTAAATAAGAGAACTGGGATGACACTGGGGCTGCGGGGAAAAGGCTGCACTGCCCAGAAACATCGGCATCATTAACCCAGTTTTGTGAAGTTAAACTAAATCTCTTCTTCTTGAACCAAAGCCTTCAAGTTTTATGGCCATTTAATCCATCAAGCGTGTCTTTCTATAAAAAGATGATTTTAACAAAGCGAGCAAAATGAAAATCTGTTGAATGAATGAAAGAGAGACAAACTGGGACTGTCCAAATCCCCCCCCCCCCCCTTTTGCTTTTTCTTCTTCTTATGGTTGTGGTGACGCCAGCCAACCAGACATAATTGCCAATTAAGGAATGAATGCTTCAAAGTTGAACCACAATGGCTGACGGTCTCGACCTGATGCTGAATGGAGGCTTATTAAAAAGTTCTAGACATTATAATTAAAAGGAAAAAAAACGAGTTGATTGTTGATTATTTATTTGACATCCTCGTGTCAAGATCCATCTTGTGTAAAGATGCATCCACAGCCCCTTCAATATGCATGCGAGTGAATTAAATACCACAAAGTTTAAATAAATCAATGCCTCTCCTCCGCTGTCTGGTAAGATCCAGCTCTCTGCGCTGATATTACCTCCCTCGCATTCGCTAGGAAAAATAAAGTCACTGTGCAAACACGCTGCTCTCACACGTCCACACACATGTCCAGACTCGCCTCGCTTCAGTGAAGTCAGTGTGTGTGTGTGTGTGTGTGTGTGTGTGTGTGTCTGTGTGTGTGTGTTTGTGTGTGCATGTTGTGCTCGCTCATGCACATTGACTGGATTATTAGGTGGAAAATAAGAAAATCAAAAACAAGCCGCTGCTCTATTCTGGTGATAAAATGCAGGTTATTCACTGTTGTTGTTTGCCTGTTGCTAGAGGCGGAGGAAACACTGAGGCCAAGGTTATCAGGCCCGAAAGGTCTTCCTGTTTAGAGGGAGCTGGCCAGCAGCAGCAGCAGCAGCAGCATCGACGTGAACTCCACCCTCCCACCACCTCCACCCCTAATTAAAAGTGAATGGTGGGCTGTGTGGGTCAAGGACAGGAACAGGGGTCTCTGTCCGGGGGACACAGAGAGGGTCTCTGTGACTTCAGTGCTGGACATTCCACAGACCGCTGTGCACAACCACGGGGTCGTGATCAAGAGGCCAATAAAGCTGTGCAGCAGTCACTGAGAGAAATGAATTACTGTGCAGACGGCCGTGAATGCCTCTTTGATGAAAGAGCTCATGTGGTGGTCGTCCTCGGGGTCACGTTCAAGAGCTGAACAAGTGTGAATAATGGTCAACAAAAGAAAGTGGTCGATAACAATAGACAGAGCATAGACAGAATTTACACTTATTGTTCAATAGGCTGCGTCCACTGACTCTGACTGTCAAACATTTTGAACTGTACAGTATAATGGATCCTCTCAGAGGACTGGATCTGAAGACACCTCACTGAATCCAGCCATTCTACACTCGTTTCCAAGGCTGTGGCTGTGTGGTCACATGAGGGTCAGGTACAGATCAACTTTCTGTAAATTAAAAAAAGCTAAACTACTTGTAACGCTACACCCCAACCTTCCACTCCACCTCACTTTCCATTTCCTTCCATACTGCGTCTTTCACTTGGGCTGAATCTTGAGAAGCGAAAATGTCCAATATGGATGTACTTCTAGGAATATTGGAAACTATGGTGAACTGTCCCTTTAAAACCATATCTCAGAGATACAGTGATAGATTTGTGTCAGTGACCTGCTGCCAAGCTAAAGACTCCCTGATGACCTTTTGAGAGATGGGAGGTGGTTTAATAGCTTGTTTCCTGCTAAAGCTCATCTACGCCAACACGTAAATGATGCTGCTGTGGGAGACGCGAGATGATTAGGATCCATATCGTCATCTTTGGCAGACGATATTTGGAGACAGTCTGGGACTCGGCCTGTGTTCTGCTGTAAATCTTCTCTGGAAGCACTAATTGTCAGATTGATACTTGATAACGCAGCAGTTGACGTCAGCACCTTGTGTGTGGGCAAAGTGTTCGGCCAGTTCTACAGTTGTAGCGTCTTGTGTGACGTTCATTTAGCAGATACTTGCAGATACTGTAAAATCACAATGTGTGTGATTGCTGTGCAGCATGAGTTAATATATCGGGGGGGGGGGGGGTGTGTGTGTGGGTCTGTGACAGCTATAAAGCATTGTATTGGCAAACTCATGCTGTGTGAAAATTATTTATCAAGTTTATTATTGAGCTGTTCAGCTTCGAATCCAGAGCATTTTGTAGTTCATGCTTTATTTAAGTACACAATCCTCAATATTTTTATAACACTAGATGGAATAAAATGAGAGGTTGTTTGAAATGAAGAAATCATCCAAATCTGCAGTTTTCAACTCAGCAGTGTATTTGCTTTCAGCTCGTTGTTTTGTTTTTCAGCCTTTTTCAGGTTTCTTCAGTTTTCTTTATGTGTTTCCAGTCACTACAGGCACCAAACAAGACAATGTTATCAACCAGAGTGGGTGGAGACCAAAGTGGAGTTAAATGGAGAGTGAAAATGATCTTGCATATGCAGGTGGTCAGAATAACAACGCCAACCTAAAGTTACTGTGATTACTGAGTAAAACTGTATAACACGCTCATGACACTAATTTGGAAATATTCTGTTTACAGCTTGTTCCACTGCCTGAAAGTGGCCAAACACTCACTTAACTTTTCCAATATTGGATGTAAAACATTTCCAGATTCTTTCACCCACAGACAAAACAAAAACCTTGAAACAAAAGGTAATTTGAAGAACCCTAAGAAGCCACAATATTGACCTAAACCCCAGTGAGAGCAGCACCCATGAGAAATGAATCTGATATTTTACCTCCAGTGAAGGCAAACAGAGGAGAGGACGAACCAGCAGGGGCCACATGTGTGGTCACGGCAACGGACCCTGTTGTGTTTGGAAACAATATATCCCGAAATAAATCTGCTCTTTGTGTCGACTTGGGCAGTGATTTCATTTTTCCATTGTGCGAACCGCGGTGCAACAGCTTACATGCACGTTGCCACAATGAAAAAGAAGCTTTATAAGAGGTTTGTGGCTCCATCACCCACGCTGAAACCCCACAGCTGCCACTAAGAGCCGGGCCAATTTTAGCCGAGGGGAAGGAAGGGCAGGTTGGAGAACAGGAGACGTGAGGGACGCACGAAAACAAATGAGCCTCAAGTCAAACCAGCGCTTTGTGTTGTGTACACTTTTCTGATCTCGTGCCATACATGCACCAAAGAACATTCAACATTGACTCACTGACTCTAACTTCTCTGTGTTTTCTCAGATATCCTGACCTCAGGTTTGCCGTCTTTGGTGTTGAATTCCACGATGACAGACGAACCGGCCTCGGGTGTGAAAGGGATAAAAGAGGGTGATGCTTGTAAAATCAGTTTCGTCAGCGATGATACGAAAAGCTCTGATTTATGCTTCAGTGTCTGGAATGACGCTGCTGAGCAGGTGTGAAACCTGCATTTAGCGAAGGTGAGTCAGCGGCAAGTCAGTGTTTGAACCTCCGACACGAAGCAGGCAGAAAAGACTTTGTCCGTCCATCTGTACGAATAATGAGTCACGCGTGAGCTAAGAAATATTTCACTGTTGCCCTAATA
Source organism: Verasper variegatus (assembly GCA_026259375.1). Classification (NCBI taxonomy): domain Eukaryota; kingdom Metazoa; phylum Chordata; class Actinopteri; order Pleuronectiformes; family Pleuronectidae; genus Verasper; species Verasper variegatus. The sequence continues at coordinate 19,985,900 of CM048040.1, forward strand.
CACACAAACCTCAGGATTTCTGTGGTAAAGGAACGAATATGGAGGCTAACAGCCTGTTGACAAACTGTCTTCAGTTAAAGGAAGATGAAAAACGATGCAGAATTCCTGACCCCGAAAGCAAATCGGTCAGGTTTGAGTGTCGCTGCTGCGTCGGATGTGGTCAGCAGAAAGGAGAAATAGCCCGGAGATCTTGTCAGGTCAAGGGTCAAATGTTCAAGCGTGACCTAACACTACACCACACACACACTAGACCCCCCCCCACCGCCCCCCCTCACACACATATCTCTCCAACCGCTCAGACCCCCTACACACTATTCACACTTTCATAAAGCACTCCTATTCTTGTCGAGCTGATGGTGCATTTGGTTTTTGGAGGCATCTAGTGTGATTTTACAGATGTTATTTACTTCTGAGCACATCTCTATAATGCTAGAGACACTACAACACATACAAGAAAAACATCACGTACACTTTCATTCCCCCCCCCTAAAGACAATTATCGTAAAAAGTGACGTTGGTCGGATTTGACCCTCACCACTGATCGGTTGAGCCAAAATAAAAACACGTCCTGAAAGAAAATGATGAATATAAACACAACGTCAGGCTGAATAATAAAGAAGTCAAATGAAGTGGCAGCTCGGGCAGTTAGTCGTGCTACTTGAGAAATGGAGTCGAACATCAAGTCCGTGTAAATCTTCGTCACAGTTGCGGCGTGGTAACGTAGTGCAGTCAGATCAAGCTGCACTCGAGCTGCATCATGGTGCACGACAAGGTACGTTTGACAAAAATGAATGGAGACTTGATTTTGAGTGTGGCGCATCACACAACTCCAGAGATTAGAGATTGATTTCCTTACAGTAAAATAACTGAATGTGAAATAATGGATATTTGTGGGGAAAATGCTCAAAAATGTCTGAAACACATGAATTGCAATCTGATTTCCTGTGGTTTAAGGTTTGTGTGATAAGTCTAAATGGTCGAGAATATGCAAAACAAAGGCTCGGGTCCACTATACTACACTATAGACTTTGAATCATAGTTTCAAGTGATACTGGAGAGCCCCTCGACTCATCCTCGCAGCTGCAAGTCGGTTATTAGATGTTTGTGTTATGTCTGTGTTGCAGATGGAGCTGGTTTACCGCTCTCCAGTGAGCACTGGATGGGACTCAGTGCAAAGAAAAGTGACAACCTTGGCTCAGACACCCTTCGTTTTCTGAAGGACAGATTGCATCCCACATGGTCCCGGGCAGGGGGAGACGGCCTCGGCTGTTTAAAACCATGGCATCTGCTCACTGCTCCTCCTGATTGATCCCCGGCGTGGCACGACACTCTTTTCTATTATGTTACCAAACTGTGATTTGGCAGCTACGACGCAACACGTCTGCCTGGCATCGTCGCCCGCTCCCCTGAAATCATCACGAGTGCCACTTCACAGACGTGTGGCTAATTTGGAGCCGTGAATCAAGAAGTCACAGAGCAGATTATGCAGCAAAACACGCTGCCGTGCGATGATGCTTTTCTGTGGCTGTGGATAGAAAGAGGGAGGAAAAAGAAATCTGTGGCTGCTTTGAAGATGGTTCCAAATGAAATCTGTGCCAGTCAAAGGCTCCTTTGAAAATGGGTCTACACAACGTGTCACTGCCAAATGATTTGGGTGCAGCAGCAGCAGCCTCCAGATTTTGTTTTTACATTTCAAAGACGGGGATGGGGCTGAGGAGTGGGAATCTAAAAGTGCCACCATCAAACAAATGTGTTTATCACTGGGGGGAACGAGATGTGAGCACATTAAACGAGGGAGACTGACAAATTCATTTGGGGCAGAATAATGTGATGAAACTCTTGAGCGGCTGTTTCACTCTCCCTCCGGTGGCAGCCAAGACCTCACATCTACTGCAACACATGATTTATATCAACTACAACAAAAACAAACCCCAACAAATACGTGGATCTACTTTAGGAAGCTGTACAACCAGACTCAAACAGCACAGTTTAGCAGAGGAAGAGCTCATTAAGCTTAAAACATCTGCCCCAGATGTGTGGAGGAGGAGGAGGAGGAGGAGGAGGAGGAGGGGGATACTGAATGTACACATGTCTCTCTCTGGTCCAAAGCTGGAGATTAATGCGATTAAAACATCCACATGTAACTGTAATAGTACAGTCAGGGACATGGACGATTCTAATGAAAAGGAAAATGCAAAGAAAACGTCTCATCTGAGAGGGAAATGTATATTTAATGATTGAATGCATGTTTGTGTCCGTGCGCCCTGACGCGTGCCAACTGACCCTAAAACATCTGCAGCTCATTGAACAACAGACGTTAATAAAGTGGTTATTATTAGTGTTGATATGTTAATAAAAGTGGATTCAATAGAAACATACCACTTCTTGCTTCAGTCGCCTCAGACACGCGTCCATGTTTTTGCTCTCAGGCTTGGAGAGCTGCTGCTGCTGCTGCTGTTCCATCGTCTTTATTTCTGCCCTGGTTGAAAACACGAGGATTTCAGATGAAACGCGTCGCCAGTCGCAGCTCGAGCATGACCGGTGTGTGGAAGCTTCCTCCCGGGAAGAAAGACAAATCTGAAACAGGCGAAGAAACCACGAGACGCAATTTGAGATGCGCAAATCCTGCTGAGGAATGCGCGCTCGGCTCGTAATGACGCAAAAGGCTGGAATAAATAAAAACAAGCTCCTGATGACGAAAACGTGTTTACTCCCCCCAAAAAATGATAACGCGCTCCTTGTTGTGGCTGCATCCACAGACTCGGTCAGTCCGTGTGTGTCAGTGGCTTCTGTCAGTCTGCCTGTGTGCGTGGGTTCCTCTGCTATTTTCTCATTCAAGACGAGCGCTTACGTTGCCCATATCCAATTTCCTCCAATGAGAAGAGCCTCTCGGGACAGACCACACCAGCTCTCATTCAAACCAGGACGAAAACGTGGATGCATCATTTATCATGGAAGGAGCAGATTTGTGCACAAGCAGCTTCTGAAGATCTCCACAGAAATGATCAAAAGAGAAAGTCTGACACTTTAAAGCTCAAACATCAAACAGTTTGATCTTTTAAAGAATGTAAAGTGAATGTTCTGCAAGTCACACACAAGAAGAATAGCTTCAACACGAGGGAGGAAGTTTCTGGAGGATGTTTCTAAATGGAGACAGATGTGTCCCAAGCCGAGCCATGGGGACAGTTTCCTTCACTGCTGAGGCCACAGAGGAAACACCTGAGCCGCAGGCTTTTGTTGTGTGACCCGGATATAAAACTGTATTAGCTACGGAAGGAAGCGTTGCATATATACGTTGCCTATACAAGATGGAAGATGTTTACTTCTGCCTCACTTGACATTTCTGAGAGGTTTGTGTGTGAATCTCCTGCAATATGAAGACATCAGGGAAACTGAAGGAGGCTTGTGTTGTGTAGAAATGATCCTTTGATAAAATGCTCACATTAAAGAAAATGTGATGCTTTTTAGTGTGTTCTTTGTAGTGTGTTCTTTGTAGTGTGTTCTTTTTAGTGTGTTCTTTGTAGTGTGTTCTTTGTAGTGTGTTCTTTTTAGTGTGTTCTTTTTAGTGTGTTCTTTGTAGTGTGTTCTTTTTAGTGTGTTCTTTGTAGTGTGTTGTTTGTCATGTGCTCGTCCCTTTAGGATGACATGAAACCATACAACAGCCAAACTTGAGTATTGAATTTAAAGACAAAGTACCAACCACAATGTGTCCATATCGCATCATATAAGCTTTTCAAACACTAAAAGTTCACATTAAATGTCAGTGCTTCCTGATTTAAGGCCGTATTTTGCCAATTTAAACCATTCACCATACCATACACCTTTCTGCATTAGACAACCATCTGTTAAATGTGAAATATATGTTGATATTTCTCAAATTTGATATTTGATGGCATGGGATGCATCAGTATCATATCAAAGTCAATCCATCCATCCTTCCTCTATACTGCTTATTCTTTAAAGGTTGCATGGGCGCGAGCTGGAGCCAATCCCGGCTGACATTGTGGGCGAGAGGCGGGGCCTACCCTGGACAGGTCGCCAGTCAATCACAGGACCACAGAATAGAAACCAACAACCATTCACACTCACAGTAAATTTAAAGTCTCTAATGAACCCAACTCCAATCTGTGTCTTTCCACTGAGGGAGGAGGCAAGAGTATCTGTAGTAAACACACACACTGGGAGAACATGCAAACTCCACTGGGAGAGATCACGTCCAAACTGGGATTTGAACCAAGAACCTTTTTCCTGTGAGGCGACAGAGACAGAAAATACATCAGGAAGTTTATATAGGATATGAACAGTCCATAGTGCACCATCATAATCCCCTACTCTTCATCCACTCCCTCGCTGCCAGACCAGGGAAGACCTCAGTCAGGAAGCTTGTTGCCCTCTGACCTGCTCCTGTCATCTGGAAGTTTTAATATCGGGTCTGTTGTCTGTGATTTTTCTCCCCAGATGGATGCACGGATGCTGAGGGAGAAAGGGAAAGAAGCGTCTCAGATTCCAAAAGAAATGAAACGGAGCATGACTAAATAAATCATCAGAGCGTAACTTAAGTTCTGAGAGACAGAGAAGCTTTAACTGACTTGTGTGTTTTATTGTTTTCTCTTTTTTTGAATATTAAAAGTCTAGAATTGATTAAAGTTCTCTGCTGTGTTTATGTAGAGCAGCTGTTTCTGTTCAGTGTCGACGACACTTTGAGTTTTTATGCTCAGGGAGAAGCTCTAGACTTTTTAGATCCACTAAGAACCATCAGACGTGTGTAGATCAGGTCCTTTGTGCCAAATGCAGCTAGAATATTCAATTAATTACTTATTTGGGAGCGCAGAGGCAAGTCATGCAGGGTTGATACTCAATTGCTTTGGTTGTTTTATATTACACATGGTAGGAGAATAAAACTTGATGTAGTGATGAATCATCATTTCATCTCAGTCCTCATCTCGTTTGGTCCTTGTTTAGTATACGGCTGAACAATGTGGCCTAAATTATATCAAGATAAGTTTACTATCAATATCAATAAATATCACATTATTATTACCTTTAAAGTCACTCAAACAGCAAAACATTTTATAAGCACAAGCATAATATCAATATACAGTATATTGAACATATCGTCATTATTTGCTTTAAGAGTCACACTGTTGTTCTGTCACATGTTCCTGTCGGTGCTGTTTCTTCTCTTCTCCTCTCGCTGGTTCCAAGTGGCCGTGTTCCCGTTGGAGAAAAGGTGGTTTCATAATGTTCGCTGCACCAATCAGGATTCTGCAACATTTGAATCTGACACGTTGTGGAGTCGTCGGCCTGATGTTGCCAATCAAAAGTTTGATGAAGACCACACCCAGGCTATCAGAGTTTTCCATTGTCAGACTCTGAACTGATGCAACTTATTATCTTATTTGTTTCTTTGCTGAATTTAGTCATTAACGAATCCTGCAGCAAAACAGAAATATTCAGGATTTGGAACCAGGCCGTGTCAAGGTCTTTGCTCGTGTGTGCATTCTGAAAACAACCACAGGAACCTAGTGTTCACACCCTGATGAGTCCAGTTTGAAACCAGCTCTCGCGATGGTGCCGCCTCACGATTTTGTCCCGAATGTAACCTCGACCTGCAGCTGCTTCTCGTGCATGTGGCCTCTTCCTCCCATGCAGCTGTCGGCGTTAACACACTGTGGATTATAGCAAATGCCTCCTCAGATTGCTCGCCGCTGAATCGTAGGCGGCACATGCAGCAACAGAAACTGTCTTAATCACTGCAGACAGAGAGAATCGTAATCCTCTCCCTGACTCAGTGTTGTGACTTGTCTGCTTACACTGAAGTCCAAGCAACGACTCAACATAATTGTCCCCGTAAGGAAGCCGCTCTTTGTGTGGTGTTAGGACTTGTGCTGTATTTTGGTTGCTGCAGATTCGTCCTGTCACAGGAAAATCAACAATGGAGATTAAACCTAAACCTCTGATGCTAAAAATGTGCTGCAGGTTTGATTTTGGAGTTTCCCCCTCGGACCTACATGTGAATCGCTTCACTTTTATGAGCCAGAGGTTTGGGGAGTTGTGAAATTGTTCATTTGAAGTCGAGGATAGAGACGAATATCATCTGTTTTACATCAGTCCAGTTTCTTTATCAGCAGCTAATCTCTCCAAAATGATTCACTAAGAAGGAAAGACGTTTGTGCAAAGTAATTCATACTAGTCAGCCTTGTTTAAAGTTCATTTATATGATGCATCAGTCTTATTGATGGTCCTGCTGTGTTATAACTGAATGAGACATCAAGATTTCATGTTTGAGAAGAAACAGCAGATGATGTAATGTCTGTGTGATAACTGTCCTCCCTCGTGTGTTAAATATGAAATAAAACCATATCCGTGTCCTGAACTTACATTTAACACCATAAAGAAACATCTGTCACTTCATAAACAGAGACAGACAAAAGACTTGGGAGGCGTGAGGAGAATGTAATAACTCAGAATTATTACTCCCTGCTTGTGATAATGTTACCAGTCAAACATTAAATCCAGTCTGAAGTGGCAGTTTTATGTTTTATTCATTATTAGAGACATTTCATTGATTTGTCAAATGGCAGAAAACTAATCACACAACATTTTGGTGATTGATTTAAAATCATTTAGAAGCTAAACATGAGGAATTCACTGTTTTAGCTCCTCATACGTTAATAAATGTGGGTTTTGTTCTCGTCTTCTATGTTAAAGATTAAATATGTTTCCATATTTGACTGTTAGTGAAAAAACAGGACATTTGAAGATGTTCTGAGAGGTTGTTACAGGCAATTTTCATGATTATGTGACATTTTATAGAATCAGAGTGACTGAATGAAATCAGTATTAATCAATGGATTAATATAGATTATTGCTGTGGCCCATGTTCATTCACATTCTTTACAGCTTTAGAAGATATTCCATATTAGCCCTGATTACATTAGAATAAAGGAATACAAATGTGAAAGAATGAGAGAGGGGGAATTATAAAACTGTTCCTTCTATTCACTGCATCAATGAAGTGATGGAACAACTCACGTTTCCTTTATTCCTCTATTTTCTCCCCCGTGTATTACAGCGATCTTCTCAGTGTGATGAGAGTTCTCCCTGTTTGAACTGGAGGTTATGTTTATGATTATATTGAACACAGCAGTCTTTAACAACAAACTAGTCTTTAGGTAGGTAGAGATGTTAGAACGATGCCATCTTTAGTCCAGGACGTGTCACTGCAGCTTCATTTTACGTAGATAATAAATAATGAACTTCAAATGCAGAGTTCTGAGTGAAAATAATAAGTGAGACTTTATTAATGGTACTGGTTTTATCTATTGTAAATTGGTGATAGTAATATTGTGTGCATATTGCTTAATAACTGTATTTAGGTAGATTGTGAAAGTTGTTCCTACTTGACTGGTTGGAGGAGGAGGAGGGGGTGGTGGAGGCGGTGGAGGAGGAGGAGGAAGTGGAGCGGGAGGAGGTGGTGGAGGAGGAGGAGGGGGTGGTGGAGGCGGTGGAAGAGGAGGAGGTGGAGGAGGAGGAGGAGGGGGTGGTGGAGGCGGAGGAGGAAGCGGAGGAGGAGGAGGCCATGATTCTAGGTGTGAAGTTTTGTGGTTTGGCCCTTGCAGCTAAATTTCATCTTTCCTGCAGTAGTTTGTGAGACTCACTCATTCTTCATTTTCACTGTACTGGGTTTAAGTTTCTACTGAACATTCAACGTACAGAATATTTAGAAATTAGTCCGATTATTACTCAAAGGGACTCGAGACGACACTAAAGGTTCGGACCCTGAAGTAAGAACTACAGTTTAATAAGACAAACAGCAGGACATGAGGTGAACAAGGGCAGAGAGAGTGACAGATGAGAGCTGGTTAAGGTGTCAGTGAGCAGCAGACTGACCTGTGACCTTCTAGTCTGATCGAAAGACGTGCTGCTGCACTCAGGATCATCTGAAAGCTTCTCACTGTGCATTAAAAGTGCTTTGCAGTGGTGGAGGTTCAATTTCCTTGAAAAGAAAAGGTGAACATGTTAATACTAATACTTGTGAAAATTCAAGGATGTTAAATTAAGTGTTTATCATTTCACTTTTTCTGTTCTCAGTTGGTGATGGATGGCTTGTTGTCCTTTAGGTGATGTCATCTTGTTTCATGTGTCTGCACAAAATATTTAAACATATCTCTCCCTCAGCTGATAATATTCATAACATAATATTTCACAGTTTCAAGCGATTCAGTCTCAGTTCTGCATACGATCTGAAAAAATCTGTGATATTTGACTAAAGCAAGAAAATGTTTGTCTCTTTTCTCTACAGTTTAAAAAAAATACAGTTTTGTGAGTTAGTGACTTCTGCAAACTCCAGAGAGTGAAGGTACGTTAGTGGAAAGTTTCTTTAAAAATGTCTTTAATTCTCTGTGTGAGTCATTTTCCCTCCAACAATGAAACTAATCTGTGAAGCACTTTGATGCGTGGGTTTGTCTTGGAGTGTTTGAGTCATCCAGCTTTTCTGTGTGACGACATCAAGCAGCAACTAATATCAGGTAATCGGTTGTGAGGGATCGACACAGTGATTCACGAGTCGACCTGGTGGTTGAACACGTGAAGGGAAGGTGCTCAAGAGTCAGAAACACAACCTGCCTCAGACTTTGTGCATCACATTGTGTTACAGTATTTCAATGACGCTTTTTGTTTGATTCTTCAAGTTACCTCATTTGTTGACTAGTGGTTTGTTTCATAGTGATGATCATAATTTAAAGTCAGCAAACAAAATCCTTGTTTATCTAACTCTTACATTTTCACATGTGATGATTTCTGATTTCTGTTTGGTATAAACACTGAATACACTTTCCTAATAAAACATGTAATTAGATAAGATAATAAGACATTTAACAATGGTTTGTGGAAGATGTATATTAGTAAGTTTTGCCATGTACTGGACAGTCAAATATGTTGAACTGTACTGCCATCTAGTGTGGAAGATACACATGTGCAGGCAGGGTTGAAATAGATTTAATTTTAACTTCCCACCTGCCTGACTGATAAAATGACAAATATGAGCCTTTCACAGACACAAAGATATTTGTGTTTTCCCTTGTAACTATAGTTATCTATTGAAATGTTTATAATTTAACTGTAAAATATCAAGACTAATTACATTTCTTTATTTAAGGGGTTAACTACATCATAGGCCATTTTTTTATGGGTATCAAAATCATTTTTACCTCCATCCGTTTTGTTATCGGAAATCCACATCGGTTGGGCTCTTGTTTAGAAGACAAGACATTTTCTCAGTGTGAAAACATCAATGACACTTGATTTTCTGTGGCAGGTTTTAATTCTCGTCTGACACTTGATAGTTGGACAGACAGACGGACGGATTTTTTTGAAGTCAATGTCCGTTGTACGATGAAGAGTTATCATCTTATCAAACTGGTGTCAGTGGAGAGTCTTCTCCGAAAAACCATAGGAGCATGATGGTGGTCTGTGATCCTGTTGTGCAGATCCATGTTATGAACACCAGGCCTGAGCAGACGCTCTTTATTTTCAGCAATAACATAGAGAGGAACATTATCTAAAGGGTTTGTCATTTTTTTTTAAATAGCAGCAGAGAAAGTACGACAACTCACAGAGGATGGAAAAGTTTGGCACAACACTTTCACCTCGGTTTTCAAACATGACAAAATACAGAAACGCAATACAAAGTTTACGGATACAGCGAAAACGACTTCACTTTCATGATCCAGGTACACATGAAGGGAAATTATAGCTTTTTCTTCTTTTAGGAGAGGACAAATAAACCCATTGTTTATTGGATACAGAGATTCACAGCACACAAACTATCCCAAACACCAGGCATCTATCAGCTTCAAATGAGCGACACGTAGCGGGGGTGTAAATAACACGTTCACGCAGGAGTAAGGCCATGAACCAAGGTTCAGTTCATTTCTAATCAGATGTTTATGATAAAGATTCTTGTTATTCGTCAATTCTTATCAGTGTTTGAGAGAATATCAAATATTTCAGGAAATACTACATTGACAAAATAATCCCAAGCAATGAACCACTTAATAGTTTTTTCTGTCCCTTTCGGCCGTTTTCATCATATCTGGAATTTGCTCAGGAGCCATTATTATTTATTATACTTGCACAGGCTCAGAAAGCTCCTGATCAACGTGTGTTCAAGGTTAAAAAGGCAGGAAGGAGAAATCATTTCTCGACAGTGACTGGGCGCCAAGAACTATTTCCACATTTGCATATTTAACCATTTCCCTCGATTTCTAAACCAGCTTCAAGTGTAGACTCTCAGTTTCTGTTCAAGTTGAACACAAACTGTTTCCTCTTGTGGTTGTTTGATATCACAGTGGCGCTCTGCAGTTTGGCTTCCAGGCCCCAAAATGTCCACTCACGCTCGAGATAAATACACACATTGTCGTTTTTTTTTGCGTTTCATTTTCCTTCTCGGCCGTCGGTCCTCGCCGAGTGGAGGCAGCGTGAGGAGTTGCAGCTTTAGGTTTTTCCACAGAACAAAGAGCACCAGTTGTATTCACACACACAGGATCATATAGTAGAAAATACTGCATGTATTTCATTTCTTTAAAGGAGAAAGGTATTGTGTGTATTTCTTATTGTCAACGAATCCTACGACAAGACCAAAACCAATGAACTGGTTCTAAAAGTATCAGCCTGATAAACTGATTCTGGGCCAAAGAGCTCTATCGTATCATATTGATGATATCTCTCTTTACAAAGGTTTGGTACTTGAATGGTCCATGTTCCTCCTTTTTCTATTAATCCAGATCTTCAAATGGCCCCAAGCAAATACACAACTTCCTCTTGTTTGTGTAATGTTTGCTAAACATTACAGTTTCATCAATTTGTGATGCAATTAAAGAAATGTTTGATTTGTGTAAGCATGAATGGGCTGGAATGAGGAAGCAAAACGATTTGGGGGACCCTTGATTTTGGTTATTTTCATGTGATTTGCCTTCAGTAGGAAAAATGTAGAATAATTCTGGATTCATCCTTCAATGAAAACTTCAAACCGTCACTCTTTTCATCAACCATCAGGTTGAGAACCACTTTCTTGTTTCTCCTCAGCGTGAACATTTTTTTACAGTTTCAGGTCAGGCTCACTTCCTCTGTCAACCTCCAGTCAGAAATTTAAACACGAAAGAACTAAACATTTACTTTCAGCCTCGATGTAATAACCACATATTATTTTCAAACATGAATTAAAAAAAGACACTTTTCAGTCTCACACATTAAATCCAGCCATGTGATGTTGGCATCAGAGTTTTTCAAATTACACTGCGAGGGAAACTGTTTCTGAGACAAAAACACAAAACACAAACAAGACGAATCAAATTCAAGTAAACACAGTCCCTTCTCTTCTTCTTCTTCCTTCAAGCACATTTAAAAGTCAACAATAAAAACAACCGTTTCACGATTTCACACTTTAAATTGACTGTGAATCTGTGGAACGTCGACAGCGTTTGAATCGTCCTCAGTACCTGCAGTGGAACATCTGTCCTGCTGTTAGAAACTATTAGAAATGCAGCGGTTCTGTCCGTATCTGCAGTACATACAGGATGAGAGCGTGATTCTCTGTGCTCATATTTACAATCCTCTGCCACAGTAATGTCTCCACATCATCCGTCCAACCTGTGACTCCCCTGGAGGACAGTCACCTTCCTGTTGACCCTGTGAAGCGGGACATGATGCGTCCATTGTTGTAGTAGAACCTGCTTCTTCCTCCTCCTCGTCTTCGTCTTTACTGTCCTCCCGCTGTGCACGGTCACAGAGCAGAGACTTTGACGATGTTGCAGCCAGCTGAGCTCGTTGTGGTCTGGATGGTCTGGATGCCCGGGGCTGCAGGGCGACCAGGTGGAGGCCTCCTGTGCGAAGGCCCGTGGAGTCCGTCCCCGTCAGGGCTCAGAGCAGGCGGCGTCGGGAGGCTGATGATCGCCGTGGTGATCCGGCCGCTTTTGCAGTTGATCCTGCCTCTGTCGCTGGTTTTCTGGTTGAGGGTTGAACGACTAGGGAGGAAACAAACAGGTTAACGTGGACTTTGCACTGAGTTATTTTCCCAGAATTTTCTATGGTCACATCAAATTCAAACCACTAGAGCACTGCTGGTATATTAATGCTAATAAACTGTGAATGATGATGAACGACGCATCGCCACTTCCTCTCGTTGTATGAAAATGTAGCTAAAACATCCCAGGTACAGGTGTATTTATATATTTTCTATCTTGATGCCGACTCAAAGCGCTTTACAAACAAGAGGATGCATGAATGGACGCGCTCAGAGGACTGCTGGGCCTTGGCGGATGATTGCGCTGTGATGAGTGAGTCTTTCTTTTTCTAGTAATTCCACATTTTTGCATGTTGAATGATTTTCAAAGGGCTCTGATTCCTTTTCCCTCTTTTCACAACTTCAAATGTTTTTTTGCTTTTCTCCTAAAGACAGTTCTCTGTTCTCCATGTTGGTTTATCCGTTTGAAACGACTGGTGAAACTCACGGCTAAAACCGAGAGTAGACATTCAGAGCTATTTAATGTTACAACAATGAATTGAACACCTTGGCAACAAGAGACAGCTTTCAGTCACATGTTCCCATACTTTTGCCCAGCATTAAAAGCGGGTGTGCTTTGAACTCTTGTCTCATACTCATCTTTTAAAGCTAGGGTTGATGATCCTGGAACAGCCGAAAAGAGCAGGCTACACTTTGCAGGTCGGTAAGTGACAGACAGGTACGCTGCCCATCATTTGATTTTTCATGACTGGTCGTGCTGATGACAGTCTTGCAGGTCAGACAACTTTATTTATTAATGATTATTGGGACATGAAGAGGGTTTCAACAAATAAGATGAAACTCTGCCTTTAATCTTCAAACAAAATGTCTCGGAATTGGCTTCGTAGATCTGTTTTTTTTCAAGGGAACCGAATGTCATTCACCATATTTAACTGATCCTCCAAGTGGAAAATATTGTGGCAGCTCAGCTTTAACCTCTTTTTCTTTTAACCAAATTTGGTATCATTAAGTTAACAATCGTCCTGATCCTGTGTGTGTTCCTGCTGTTGAACTTCACCTGGCAGGGTGCGATGGAGCGTCACTGCACTGTATGTGGATGGCGCTGAGCTCCTGCAGGGGACCATGGCGTGTCGGCCCGGAATGGGACGGGGGTGTGCTGGCGTTGGGCAGAGCAGTGTTCCTCTTCGCCCTGCGGCCACAGCAGGTACCGGCTGAGCTGTCGTGGCTGGAGGTGGACGGGCTGCGTGAGGGGTACGTCTGCAGGGACGTATCCAAACAGTTCTGCTCGTATATCAGCTCGTCCACAAACGCATGAGACTGGAGAGAAGAGACGGGATGACGGATTATGGAGAGAAAAGGAGAGAGAGAGGAAGAAGAGAGGACAACGAGCAGTAAATAAAAGACAGACACAAGGGACTCGATCCCTGTAGTAATACATCACATTCTACAAATAAATAGACTGCACCAGATAATTAATAGTGATTATAATAATAACCTAATCGTAGAAGAATCATTTAAATACTGATACACATTCAAGCCCATTTATTCTTTTTGACTGCAGGGCAGATTCACTGAATCCCTGTGTGCGGATTAAACACTGTTTATAAGTGGAATGTGTCAAACTGGCATGTGAACCTTGTGAAGTGAGATCAACATCTTTCAGTGTAACTAAACTCCCTGGAGAATCTGGAGCTGCAGGGTAGGAACAGTGTGGATGTTTGGAGTGATAATACATGTTTTTTATCATGGTGCAATTCTCATATGACAACGAATACATATTTAATTGTCTAACGCTATGAATGAATATGTAATTATTTACATACAAACACACAGTACCAAGGTAAAAGTGACTGTAGCAATGTGCACTCACTGTGGTTTTCTCCAGACAGTGCAGCAGGTGGTGGTGTTGGCTCTCTAACAGAGACATGGACTTGGTCAGCTTCTGCTCATCTTCGTCTGTACCCTGACACACACACAGACACAGACACAGACACAGACAGAGACACACACACAGACACAGACACACACACACACACAGACACACACACACACACACACACACACACACACACACACAGATTAGTCAGGACACTGTTGACGTCGGCCCGTCACTGACTGAAGACACTCAGTAACTTTGGACGTGGATAACTCGGTGCATATGAACATGTTGCTGAAACGCCTCTGTGCTACTTACTGAGGAATCTGAACATCAGTAATGGAAACTCAGTGATGTGATGCCTTCCTTTCGCCTCATGTGCCTCATGTTCTGCTGAACTCTCTTGCTTCATGCTTGTTGATTTCACTCTCATTTCCATTACGAGCAGGTAGCCAGCGACTCGTGCTGTTGGCTTTAAAATCATTTACTGGCCAATTATTTACATTACAGACCACATCTCTGCTTGGTGTGAATTGATCTCTCAGCCTTGGGCCTGCAGAGGCAAGTGCTTTGTTCATAATATATTTCCTCTGTGGGTCCTCTGTTGTGTCATTAGCTCTGTTATTCCCTTTGGTTTGGTAAGCACGCCCCAAATAACGTCCTCTCACAATTTATTTTAACTTAATATATAAATTTTCAAACTGTGATGTTGCCAGCTCTTACTTATCCTCTGAGTAGGTACCACTGAGTGTTAACGCTGCAGGCAGCTGAACAGTTATTGATGTCTGAGCTTCAGAAAGAGGAAAAACAGCCGAGTTGAGGAAAAACAGAGACATAAACTTATGGAGCCCTTCTCTTTTTTTTTGTTGGTATTTCTCCAAATGGGACTTGGTTTCAAAGCTCGGGCTCCGGTAAAGCTTTGTAATCACAACTGCCAAATAACATGAAAACTGAAAACAAATTAATTCTCTCCCCGCAGTGCACATTGTCCCTCAAAGGATTTGGGTAGGAGGCGATCCAGCCCAAGGACTCATCATTCAGATTCCACACACATGAACAATAGAGAGATGTAAGCAGGAGAACACTACGCCCTCTGATGTCTCAATGTGTGGATTTACCCTCTGGCAAAGACGCCATCAGAGATATTTCCTTCATCTAGAGACTGAGACTTACTGTCAAGGCTCAGTTCTTCATCATGCGGGAAACGAAGCTGATCTGTAATGTGAGCCTGATCACGTTAACGCAATCACAAAGATGTGGCCGCTGAGGAAGAGTAATACATTAATGAGGGCAAAGTGAAGTCATGAGAATCTTTATTCTAATGTATGTGAGTATGGATAAAATCTGTCATGGCACATTCTGTACTTTTATAATTCATTATGGACATTTTTAAGTTTCTAATATAGACAAACTAATCAAAAGTGTTGATGTTTGTGGCTCACCCAGTGATACAAATCAAAGTACTTCATCAAATAGTCTGTATCCAAAACTAATTCATGGTCCCACATTACCACCTTAGTTCCAGATCCACCATCTTTACTTTTCTGTTCCTTTTCTTCTGTAAGATCTTTTTGTAGTGAGTTAAACAAAGGACATCTTCCTCTCTCATGATGACTCGTGTCTTTTTAGGCTTCACAGCAGCCTGACAGTTCTAACAAGATTTCCAACCACCCAGGGAGGATTTTTTTTCTTTTCAAAACAAGTTTCACAGGCAGATCTGTGACTCAAATTAAACTCAACTCCCGAGAGAAATTAAAATTTGAATCGTAGTATTCAGTCCTGGATCAACGGTGTTCGGCTGACGGATGTTTTAAACGTCAGTGTGCACCTTAAAATCAAATACTGTCATTCATCTGTCCTGCTCTTTGATTTGTAGAAGTACCCACAACGAGACAGGCACCTTAGGGTATGTTTGGGGAAAAACTCACATTATAGTGTGTCATATTACAGTGATGAGACTTTTTCAGTAATGAGTAAAGTCATAAAATGTATTTTTAAAATGAGAAATAGAGTAATAGATTACACTTTTACAGTGATGTGCAGAGCTTTGATCGTGATATTGTCCAGCCGTCGCTCTGATGCTATGGAAAAATGCTGCTGTTACAAAAAATTTCCACTCGACTGAATTTCCATTTCACTACTGATTTTACTGGGTTCAATTTAAGAGTTGTTATTCCTGTAGTTCCACTTGTTACATGATGTTATTGTCAATCATTTCATTTCCTGTATTGGTGACAAACACTTTCCCTTCTGGCTGTTTCATCAATCAAAAGTTTGTTGGCCAATCTTCCAGGAAATGTAAAACATAACAATAGAGGATTTTATCCAAATCACTCATTCATATAGCTGTGTTGATTGACTGCCATTTTCTGGTTCTGACACAGGAACATGCTCCGACCCTCCAAAGATCTGACTCTGGTTATCTGCTGCCAGTGAGCCCAACACCAGACCTGTTTGAATCACTGGAAACAAATCTGTGACGTGAGCAGTCTGGAACAGGAAATCCTGCCACTCTTAAGTGAAAGGTGAAAATTAAATAAACAGAACCCAGATAAGAGACATTGGAATTGATGATCAACCAATGACCCTCTATGATAATGAGCCTGCGATCTGGGTAACAAATGAGCAGCTGTCGAAGGCGCGGGCGGTCAGCCATCAGGGAAAACTGAAAAAGACCTTCAGTAAACTTCTAATTCAACTATAGGCAATGAGAGAGACACTCACTTTGTCAAATTTACCCACTCACTCCCACCGCAGACCCACGCAGCACGACTGACTGACTGACAGCAGTGACACTGCCATAATTTGATGTGCCAGGACGCTGGCAGCCTCATCACAGAGACGCAGAGGGATGGGGGTCACTCAGCACTCACAGATGGCATTTATATGATAATTCTAACCACTTCCAGACACCCATGAGCCTTCACACTGGACTCGATTAGATCCAAATGGATTTTAGTAACCATCTGCAAGGAGGGGAGTGTGTGTCTGAAAGCAGGAGTGATGGAAGGCATGGGAAGGATATAAGCAATTTGCTCATGCATTACCAAACACATTTTTCCACGGTGGTGACAAATAAAAAATAAAAAAAGAAGAAGAGAGGAGTAAAAGTTGAAGAAGAACAGTGGAGGATAGTTGATGAACATACGGAGAACAACATGAAATTTAAGGTAATAGATATTTGGAAGCAGAGAGTTGGATTATAAGTTTGACTTTAATATGTGCTAACAGGATGTAATTAGCTTTGCCTATAGGGTAAAACTGAATTAGGGGTAAAGCTAGCCTAGCCCTCCCCAAAGTTCAAAACTACGCTAAAGCTAATCTCTAAAGTCACCTAAGTAATAGGGCTAAGCAATTAACCGAAAACGTATCGAACATTTATAACCTCAAACCGACTTAATTCGGTTTAATTTAATAAGATTTCTCTCACTCGGTCGGGTTCAGACAGAAGATAGTGGCCTGACCCACATTCTAGTGTTCGTGCCCTGCACTGCCTCACTGTTCACTGGTGGAGTTTTGACGTTTGGCTCCAGCCTCTTCTTATGCATTAATAAAAAAAATAAAAAGCGTAATTATTACCCAAAGCTTCTCAGCAAGAAAAAAACAGTAGAAACAATATCTGGTGTCTGCAATTGCCACTTTCCCTGACTCGGATTAAATCAAGTCTAGGACTGAAAAATGTCCAGGTAAAGTACTTTGTGTGATTACGCTGATAACACCCACACAGAACTCCTCTGCTTTCATCTATGTTTCATCCCTGGTCCGTACAACAAGAACGTAATGGCTCCAGCCTCTGCTGCTCTTTTATTGCCTCCAAATAATTTTTAAATTATCCCTCGGTTAATTATGGCAGTAATTGTTTGTTGTTTTGTATGTGTGTGTGTGTGTGTGTGTGTGTGTGTGTGTGTGTGTGTGTGTGTGTGTGTGTGTGTGTGCGCTCTGCTGTTGTGATGTTGCTGCTTCCACCTTATTGAGTAGCAGTGAGCTGAAATAATTAGTAGATGGGTGTTTGACAAGGAACAATTTGACAATCTCTCATGCTGGATTTCATGTCATGTCATTTCTAATGAACACATTTGAAATTACTTCCTGGTAATCATCTCGCCCACTTTGCTGTTGATGGTGGAGAGGGTCAGAGGTCTGTCTCACCGTCAGCTCCAGCAGCTCGTTGATCAGCCCGTTGCGTTTGCTCTGGATGAAGGCGTTGGCGCTGCTGGACTTGGCTATTCTTATCCTGGCCAGTCTGGCTTTCTGGGCATGGGAAGAAGAAGAGGTCAGAGTGTCAGACTGGTGTGGGCGGGAGGTCAGAGAAGATGACTAACGCCTGATTTAATGGTGAAAATCTGCCAACTCATCACCCACACTGTGTAGTAGTCTTCACAGCTGCTACTGTACTGCTCTTCCCACCACAAATCGTTCTTTAGCGCATGAGATTGGAACTACAAAGAGCTTTTACTGTCTGATATTGTATTTTGCTATTTGGTCTGTTGTGTTGTGTACATCTTTGAAGAGGAATCCTCCGTTTGTTGCCTTTCTGAGCTTTCTTCCATTTCCTGTGTTTTTCAGTTGAGTTTCTTGCCTGCATTGAGTGTCTCGGGACAGAGGGCGTTGACTGGATTCGGGCCTGAAATATTACCCAACAACATTCAATAGATGGGCGATAATATATTGACACCAAAACAGTGAGCCCATATGTGATTGTCAAACACTCAATTCAAAAAACCATGGGCATTAATGTGCTGCTGGAACTGCCTCCACTCTTCTGGGAAATCTTTCCACAAGATTTTGCAACCTGGCTGCAGGCTGCAATTTATCCCATTCAGGTGTTGTGCGATAGGGTCCGACTCGCAATTTGTGTTCCCATTTCTCCCAAAGGTGTCGAATTGGGTTCAAGTCTTGGTTTCGTGCAGGTTAGATGGGTTCTTCTACACCAAACTCATTAATGTATTTCTTTATCGACCTGGATTTGTGTCACACCGAAACACAAGATAAAAATGACCTATAATATCACAGGATTTTGGCTTTTTCTCAAAGGATGAAGAAAGAGCCAAAAGTACACAAGAGGATGAAGACTAAAGCAGAAATGATGAAGGCAAAAAAACATCAAACATCCTTTTAGCTTTTGTCTGGATTCACATTTTGTTCAGAATCACATCTTTATCTGTGGTTTCTATCTTTTGAAGCTTTAGACTGTTGGACAAAAGACGTCTGAGGATTTCACCTTGGAGAAAAGAAACCTGCAGTGGACATTTTTCTATGTTTCTCATACCAAATAGACAAAACAACACTTTGCCAAGTGTCAGATTAATCAGTGATTAAACTACATTGCATGTCTTCTTCAAGGCCCAACAGTCCGCTATGAAACCACACTTACATTCACTAGATACAGATCTTCTCATAATACCAGTACCCTAAATATGCCAGATTCTCTATATTCATTGAATTCATTTTCATTTTAACTATTCTCTTACATCTTCATCATCTTGTTCCATTGATGCCATGTTATTTTACACTGCTGCAGTTTTGTTTTAATAATTATTTTATCTGGACCCCAGCAAGACTATAGCAAACTCAAACCAATGAGGATCCATTTGAATGAAGAATCTTGAAACAAGTTACAGGACCCCTCAGTTAAACCTGTCAAACTGATCTCTTTAAAATGAGACACTGACGTTTTAAACTGAAACCTAAATTAATACCCAAATCAAACATTACAATAAATTGACAAAAAGAAGAGAAACTACACTGGACATTATAAATCGAGTATGAATCCAAAGTGAATGAAACCAATGAGGCACACAGATAATAGATGGTTTTCTGCATTAATGCATATTCTGCCTATTAGAGGCTGAAGAGTTTTTCCACTAAAAAAGATTAAATTACCCTTTTTAAAACCTTTGAACATACTGTACATTCTCCTTTCTGAGAAGCAATAGAAAAATGATAGACCCTTTAATAATAAATATGAGAACAGAACGGAGTGAAGGACACAGAGAGAGACAAGCGGGAAATGAAAGAGAAATTTCTCAAAATCAGGAGCATGTTAGGATGAGTGTATGTGATATAGCTCGGCCTCAAGTGCTTCTGGACGCGTAAGATGAGAGACGTCTTTAACCTTGTCCCACCGCTTTCTCTCTCCCGTATAAATGCATTTGAGAAACATGAGACCTGTGGAGCAATATCGGCTTCCGAGGCTTGCATCAAAAGTAATGGAATTAGCTCGAACGCTTCAGAAATACCTGTGAATGTGTGAAAAGCCGGAGACGGAGATGTAATAATAACGATTGTGGATGGACGTGTGCGGCATGTGAAGTGGAGAGCAGAAGGGGAACCTCTCGGCACAGCTCTATTTAAAGAGTGAATGAGCTAAAAAGTGAAAGCGCTGTTATGAGCCGCCTGATTTTCTTATTGATCAAAGCCTCCACTCGACACAAAAACATGACGCGAGGACTAATTGTGCGAGTGCAAGAGCAACCGGTTGCACCGATGTTGAGCCCAGGTCTCGTCTCGGACACCTTTAGTTTTTTAACCACATTCTGAACTGATGAAATTCTGACTTTTTCCTGAATCGAGAGTTGCGACCGAGTCAAGTTTAATCACGTTCAAAGTATTGAGGCAGGTTTCAAGTCACAATGATTTAAGATCAACTCCCCAAATGGCTCACGAAGGTGTCACAGGAGGATCAATATTAGCAGAGAAAGTTAAAGGAGAGTTAAAGCTGAAATACCATCACGTATGCTGTCGACTGCAAATCAGGCCGCTCGCTCACATCTTTTCATGACCTCCAAATACTAATTACCTCCGCCAAGCAGGTTATGTTCCCGTCCCTGTCCATTTGTTTGATGGTTAGTAGCGTAAATATGAAATTTGATGTTCAATATGTTCAGTATGTAACTCCTTAACTGTTTCAGCTTATTAACTCCGCCAAGAAGGCTATGTTTTCAGGAACTTGTTGGAAGGATGAGATATGGGTCAGGGAAGAACCCATAACATTTTGCTGCAAATTCAGTTTTTTATTTTGATATTATTTTACTGAATGACGACAGGAACGTGTCAGCATTTTAGTTTAAAATCCAAAGTGCATTTGTCAAACCTCCTTTCTAAAAGTAAAAGAAGAGATATTTCATGGTTTGAGAAATTCTGTAACTACAGTTACATTCTGTCCAAAGCCTGGTGATAATGGATTCTCATAATTTGACTTTCTCATCTATGGTCTTGGTTGAATGAGCAAATCAAGCCATTGTGCTCGAGCATTACGACCCTCTGTCGGGGAGTGAGACAGCCAGTGTGCAGCAGTCCAGGGAAAAAGCACAAAACGTTCACTCTCCTCAGACTCCACATAGAGACCTTTTCCTCTTTATTCTTTCTTTCCTTTACCCCAATCAGCCCCCGTCACTTCTCCCTCCTGTGTCTGTCTCTGTGTCTGTCTCCCCTGCGTCCTCCTCCGCTCTTTACCTTTCTCGTCCTGCTTCCATCGCCTTGTTTTGACCTCACGTCCAAATTCTTTTTCCCGCTTTTAACCCCCTACTCGACAACCTACCATCACTCAGTGTGGTTCCACTTGACTTTGCTGTCCCATTACAACTGTGACCTCAGTCCATTTTATTCCGCAAATCTCACCGACACCCTGGTGGCGAGTCCGCTGCACCACTGACAATAAAAAATAAACCTGTCGTCTCCTTTGGGGGTTTCGTCTTATCAGGGAATTAGGCACATTAGATCCGGGGGTTCCTGAGGCTCTGTGGGTGACTGAACATGAAGAGGAGACGCTGTACTCCACTCTGAAGAGACACACACTAGAGGATTTATTATAGGGGACGACTATCACTACTGCCAATTTAGCTTCTCTGGGAAGATGCGACGGGGACATGAGAGGACCGTTTTGTAAACTCAAATCCCCAGATGTCTACATAAGTGTAATGGGAGCCTGGAGGAGGCTGTTATTAGATGAGCATGAAGAGGGATGAGACCCAGGGAGGAAGAGAACGACGAGCAGAAAGGTAGTAACAGAGGGAGGAAGAACAGACGAACAGGGTTAAATCTCCTTCTTTCCCTCTTTTCCATGTCTTTCTGTTCTCAGCATCGTTCTATAGGGAAAAACAAGGACCACATATGGCGATAGTAGCGGGGGTTCTGTGAATCTGTGAATAAAAGTAGCTCACACGTGCACGGTTAATGTGTTGGTGACTTAATAACCTTTTGTATATGGGGTAATTACTAGATAAATACCCAGTAAGAACAGAAAATTACACAGAGCCGTCGAGCAAAGCAGCTCCTCCTGCGCACTGAGCGACAGGTTTAATGTGCACCTGTGAAACGTGCCACACTCTCCTGGATGGGCAAAGCTTTCCCTCTGTGCAAGGAGATTATAGTGATTAGAGTATTTAGAGCTGCAACCAACCATTATATTTCCAATCGCAGCATAAATGCACCTTTCTATACAGTAGTTTTTTTTGTATGAATTCATACCAACATGAATTAATTTATGTATTTCACTCATCTTCTATCTCTTCTGGATCTTCATTATATTAATGATAAAAAATGCTTAAAAGCAACTTTCGTGTTGACGCTGGAGCTTGATTGGTCGGCTTTTATGTTTACTGAAATGCTAACCTTTACTTTATAGAATATACAATATAGAAAAGATGTGCATTCATGATTACATTTTGAATTTCACCCAAACAATTTTTATTTTCTATGTCCAAGTTCGTCATATCTGGTTGTATTCGTTTATATTTATTTAATTTGTACTAAAGTTAATGGTTAAACTGTAAAATGAACACAGAGGGAGAACAGAAAGGAAGTAACAGAGGAAGGAAGAACAGATGAATATGAGTACTATACATATCTCCTTGTTTCCCTCTTTTCCATATATATATATATATATATATATATAGACGGATACATTATCAGTATCGGATGTTGGATTGTAAATGTTAAAATGTGTAAAATGTGTGATGGTTCTTATCCATGTTGGCTTCAATCTGTTGTATAAACTTTGAATCTTGGTGTTTATGCCAGCAGAAGTACAACCGTCCTGAAAATGCTAAAAAATAAAACATTAAAACTCAATTAGATTACAATACAATAAGAAATGGATGTTATGATTATAAATTAGCAAATTAGAAACGGCTAAATGCACCTTTCTCAAGAACTGTAATCATTTTGAGTTAATGCTATAACCCAGTCACTGCCCATTCTACTGCCTCTACCTGACTCAAGGACCAATAGTGGCCTGATGCATGTGTCATGTGAAAGGCTCCACCGTGACCACGGCATAAAAGAAAAAGCTGCATTAAAAATGTTAATTCTTTTTAATTTCCATTGAACAGCTCAACCATGTTTTGTAAATTAATTCCTCCTTGATAGCTGCTTATGTGTTTCTCCTCTCACTGATTTAATTGGACGGGTAAGCCCCAAGGAGCCGCTAACGCTAAAAGAACTTCATTAGCAAGAGTGTTACTGATGAGTTTTACTGTCCTGTTGTGTTCTGAGACAGGTTTTACAACCACAGCCAAGAATGAGGAAATTTTTTTTAAAAAGCCTTAAAATCCATATAAAACTAGAGCTACGTTGTAGCACTAACGGGCCCGAGCACACGCACGTTGAAGCCTGTTGCAGTCGGTGGAGAGAGCGATCAATGACCAAGCGCACGTCTCTGCGTTGCATGTTACAACAACTTAATTTTCACACTGATCACTAGGTGGCGCTATGACCCTGAACTAATTTTAATATATGGATGTGTTCAGGTCAGGATTGTGATCATAGGTCAGTAGTTCGGAGCCGGTTGGATAATGCAGAGTGGATTTACAAAGTACTTCCTGTTTCATGGCGAATCAGTAGGTGGCGCTATGACACTGAGGAAATATTGACACATAGGGCTGTTCAGGCTTAGACTCTGATCATGTGACAGCAGTTTGGTAGTGATAGGACAATGCACAGTGGAGTTATGACAACATTGTGTCCTTCATAATGCACTGTGAGACTTTTTTGTGCATCTGGTTATGATACACAACTGTCTTCATTTTCGTGAGGATCTGTGAAAGCTAACTGAGGGGCTTTTCCGTAGGTGGCGCTGTTGAGCCATTTTGCCACGCCCATTTCAAATTACTTACTTTTTGTGGTTTTGAATTGTTTGTTCATATTCTTACCTGCATAGGAAGCATCATGTTAAGTTGAATCTAACTAATTTCTAAACAATACAATTCTTAATATGCTTTTTCATGGGAATGTAACAATAAACCCAAACTCACTCTGACTTTTTCCCCTGTGACACTGCAGCAATTTCATTAAATGCTATTACAGGAACTGTACACCGTAACTGGTTTGATCCCCTAAACCAGTCTCACCAGTTTATCAAATCATTCAGTCAATTCTGAATTCAAACAGACTTCACTCAAGATCCAAACTGGGCCAAGGTGTGAGGGGAGCTCTTCTCTGTTGTGTTTGAATTTTTGGACAAAAGACTAAATCAGTTTTACTCCTGCTGGTTTAAAGCGACATATTAATGACTTACAACCAGTCACATAGGATCCTCACATCACTATGGATTCAAATCAAAATGTGCTCCTCAATTAGATGTCAGCAGCTGCTCTAACTTAACATCACTGTTCTCTCGCACTGCAGAAAGGTCAATCTCACGGGGTGAGTGCTGTGAGTGGATAGCTAACATTTGGTACTTGGATCTGAAGTGAGAGTGACAGGGAATGTGTGTGTGCATGTGAACGAGGAGAGTGTGTTAATGTGGGTCTAAAGGGCAACAAATGTCCTGTGTGTGTGTATGTGTGTGGTCTGGTGTTAAAATGTGGTTCGATTGAAGGACAACGATTTTCAGCGTTCTCACACGTTCCATCTCCAACCAGTATCACCTTTTTTAAAGTTTGTAAAAGTCGTCTGTACATTTTGTGGCGAAAAAGAAAAGTCTTCTGTAACCACTGCCATTATTATAATGATGAATATAAAAAAGACCATTGAAAGGTCTTTCAGGCAAAACCATTAGCGTCCACCCACCCAGTTTTTAACACTTCAACCTCCCATTCACTCTCATTAGCTTGATAATGTCTAATAATCCTGCCACTTTGGTGTTTTGAAAAGAGTGCACTCTTAATGGTCAGGTTATTTGCATGTGCACGTGCTCAGTGGTGCACACACATATATGTGACCTGCACACAACCTTTGACTGGGCCTATGAGCAGGTGGCGCAGCTGGAGACTGTTACCTTCTGAGCGCGGCGTTTGTCCGCTCTCTGGTTCTGGTGGTAGATGCGGCTGAAGTTGGAGACAATGACGGGGACGGGCAGAGCGATCACCAGCACGCCGCTCAGGGAGCAGATGGAGCCGAAGATCTTTCCAGCGATGGTTTTTGGCACCATGTCCCCGTAACTACAGGTGAGACGGACGAGAAGAGATGAGTCGGATTCACAAGGTCTGTTAACATCCACTTATTTTTCAACAAATAAAAAAGTAGGTGCAAATACCAGGTATAAAAAAAATACTGCAAACTACAATGTCACCCAGTAGAGTGCAAACCTCCACCAAGACCCAACGGTGCCCAGTATTCAATCAAGCTTTATCGCTAAAAGGCCAGAGTTTAAAAGTAGGCAGCAGCTACTTATTTATTTTGATGTGAAACATGTTTGATTTAGGGCAGTTTTACAAAATGAACAGAGAAAAACAGACCTCTTTAGAAAATACTGCTTCATTACTAAATCTAAGCATTAAATTCGAAGTGTAACTTTGATGTGGTCTTCTAGAGCAGGTAGTGTTTGCCAACAAAAAAACATATCGTGTGGTGCATGAAACAGAAACACGAGACTCTCAGAAAGCTTCAAGCAAAAAACAAGCGATTACAGAAATATTTTAGTGCATAAAAATTAAGTGTGAAACTTTTAACCATCGCAAAACAAGGCACATCATGAACACAGTCATTACTGCACTTTATCTTCTTTGGCTTGGAGAAAGAATTCACCATGGCCTAATGTGCTGGAAATGTTATCACTTGCTATTTCTTTGGTTTGACTGTTACCATACAGTTGATGACAAAAACCTACACCTGAAAGAAACCTTATTCAAATCTGCTAGATCCAGATTTTTAGTTGAATTTGCACCAAATTCTCACAGATGCCAACTATCTAAATATTCCTCATCGAGATTATTTTTATTATTTTCGGAGGAATCCATGAAAACGTAATTAGAACCTTCTTGGTGCTTTTTGGGTTTATTACTAAGATTTTAAAAAAGACTTTAAAAAGTATTTAAATATGCCTTGACACAGTGAGGCTTGTTTCACCGCCTGTAGACAGAAATGCATTTCATGCTGCCTGCCACTCATCAGAATACAGAGGAGCAGTAAGTGCTCTCATTTCAGGTGCAGGCAGGGGTTCATGCTGTAAATCACCTCAGTGAATGATAAAAAAGCGCCATCGTGTCACATCCTCTTATCGTCACAGTAAATTCTTGCACACTTACAGACAGTCAGCATGGCTTGTATTGATAGCATAGCATGTGTATAGCTCAGAGACTGTATACAAAATTATAATGTGCAGTGGGTAGTGGTGGTGGTGTTTCACAAATCTGCTGAAACATAGTATTATACAATTTTAATGACAACATAATAACAGGCTTTACAATCACCACACACAACCACCAGCGAGCAGGAACATTTCCCTGATCTTACTTTGGCAGTTTTAGTTCATTACAGTTACTCCAATACCTGAATCGGAAAAAGTGTTTCAGCTACAAAAACATCAACAATCCAATTCAACACCATGCAGTGGATTTGATACATTTAGAAAGCAGTTGTGCACCTCACCTGTCCAGTGAGGACACAAAATAGTCCCTTTCAAATGACTGCTCTCTATAGGATCAAAATTATATTTTAAGATACAGGGAGAGACCAAACATTAGGATTCATTCAGCTCAGTCAGGGTATAACAAGGCCATGGCAGTGGGATCCAGGACCAGGAGGAAGGTTTGACTCACTGGCCAAAGCTGTGATCCATGTTGTCGTGCAGTGGAACAAATCGATTTAAAAAAGCGAAACTAAAACAGCGACTTGTAGGGCAAGCGTTTGAGTGGGTGGGAAAAGATGCTAAAAGTCTTCTCCTGGAGAGGCTGCGGGCGTCACGGTGGAGACGTGTGATGGGAAGTGATGTTTTCTGGTGCACGATAGAGGAAAACACAGCAATTAGAAAAAGGGGTGGAGACGACAAGCGGGTGGAAGAGTGCCTGTTCTGCATGCAAGCAACACAGATCGAAAAAACAGTGGTTTGACTTTCACCCTCAAAGTTTGACTAAAACACTTTTTTCTCTTCCTCTTCGTGCTCTGTTGACCACCCTTTCTACCCAGACGTGGGGCAGTGCTGGCTTTTAAACTTTTCTGACTGTAGTTTTTTTTTGGGCCAAACCCTCCCAATCTAGATTGCTGGAAAGCACTATAATCACCAGACTTACCTACCTCCTGTTTACTACCCACAAACCGGAGAGCAGGGGGACCGGCACGAGCCAGGCCTTCTGCTTCCGCGTGAATAAACACGTTGGAGAGGGAGCGCGATATCGCTCGAATCCTCTTTGAAAGAAAGAAGACAAACTTTCCGAGTAGAGATGATGCAGACCATAACTAATGACACAAATGAGCTCAACAGAGCGGGTTCTGTTCCTTTTTAATACAAAAAAGATTGACTGGCTTTGATCACTCACCCTTTCATGCAGAAGATGTATTGATAAATGAACAATTATTATCCAGTCATAGTTTTTTTTTATCTTAATTTGGTAGGGACATCTTCTGATTTTCTAAAGCTTGAAAAGGTTGGAGAAAAGGTTACGAGGTATTCCAATCTCGTTTTTTTCTGTGTTAATTAACATATGATCAGCCACGATGATGATGCTGAGATTCTACCTGGAGCATGAAGCTTTAATTAGCTGATATGACCCTATTACACACATATCGTTTATGTTTATGCTATGAAAACATTGAAATGAACAATGCAGAAAAGATGTGCATTTATATTTACATTTTACATTAAAAATATGTTTATTTCCTTAATTTAACTTCTATAGTCAGTTGAATATGTGTTTTCTTTTTTCTACAGTTATTCATAGTAAAGTTCAAGGTTAAACCGTAAAATATCAACAAGCCTTTCGGTTTTCACTGCAGTTGCCAACGAGTTCAGCTCACAGCCTGACTCAAAATATGTGGCAAAAATGTTTGTGTTATGTAAACTCCTGTCATATTATTCAGGGAACTCTGACACACACCAGAGTGTGAACATACCAGCAAGCTGATATTCGGGTAAAAGATATTCAGGTTGGGTCAGTTATGCTGGCTGGGTTGATGTTTTAAATGCATGTCTATAATTAGGGAAAATTAGCAATAAGCAAATGTGTGAGGGACAGGGAAACAAACTAGTTAGTTTCTCTCGGGCTCAGACGTGTTCGAGAACTGTGGCCCCAGCCGCACTCAAACATATAATATCAGCTTTTCCTCTATTGTGCAAAACAGCAGAATATACCTATATCAGAAATATTTTACTCCTTAATATCAGCATCTGTACCTTAAAACCCATATCTTAGCTCTAATCTTTGTTCATCAGACACTACATGTAGCCATCAAGATCCATTCAAGGTTAGCCTGCTTTTGTTTACCTCTGTGTGAAATGACGGATTTCAACATTTAAATCTCCCTTCTATTATGACTGTGAAGTGCGCACGCTTTGTGTGATGCTGACAGACGCACGAGTGATGAAAGGAGGCTTGAATCGTGTCGAGTTTTTAATCAAGTTTGCAGTAAAAGAGAATATATTCTTATTTCTCACCAAACTCCATCTGAAAGTCACTCTTTTTTCCCTGGATAAAACTTTTTCCTTGTGTTGTCTGCAAGCTTATGGCAGGCAGGCTGATGTGCACTGTACAGAAGGCACAAAGTCAAAAATAGGAAGGATTATGAACAAGCGATGGAGATCTGACCACAGGGCTTGTTGTTATTGTGGCTGAGTCCTGCTCCTAGGCTGCCACACAATAAGACAAATGATTCCTCAGCCTGCTCCGCTCTCTGTCTGTCAGCCGATGAGACGTGACACTCTCCTGGCGGTGACTGCTTTGTCGGAACAATGTTTGACACTTCGTACCCGCTATGGCGTCTCAGACATCACCACAACTGCCTCACAGTGTGTGAGCTCACAACGTGGGGTCATATTCAAAAGGAGCTCAGCACTAAAACAAGGAGGAATCATTATTACTCTGATTATTGTGATTACTTTTATATCAGGACAAAAGAAGGTCATTCTTGAGTCGGCCCCTCATGCGGAGAGGTAATCACCTGTTGTGCCTTTTTCTCATTATAACATTTAAATTGTAATCAAGAGGTCGTCTTAACACAGATCAGACGCTCTTCAGTTTAAAGCTCTGTAAGAGTTTTAATTATTTTTCCATTAACTCATGTCCAAACTAGAATAGCACTCAGTGGAGCGCAACAGTCTCCTTATGAAACCACAGATACATGTGCAAACTCCGGATCTGCACCAAAGTGCCTGAATCTTTTTATGTAAACACATGAATTATTACCTGGGAAATCAGTGGAATTAAAATTGGGCAAAAGAATCTGTATCCGCCCTAATATTTACATGGTTCTTTCTTGGCCTGTATCCCATCCTGTCTCCAGGTTTCATGGAAATTCGGATCCCACAGAGAGTAAAACTCATCGCCCACTGTCTGAAACTCTGTGTGTTACATGTTCTCAGGAGCCAAACTGCTGCTGCTTTTACATCACACATTAGTCGACAGGTTTACAGTACAAACTGCTTCACAATCAGTCAACTGTTAAAATAATTCCATACAGTGCAATAGGGACAATAATCAAATACTGTACAGTAATATATTATTGGAAATTGAAGCCTACAAGCACAGAAGTTCAAAACAAGAATTGGATGTGTCGTGTTTCTATTTAAAATCAAACTTTTTAACTTCTACCACCTTCTGTCCTAACATTAACATTAAGAGTAGAAATGTCAGTGTCTTGAAGTTTTATCAACTGTTAGATGAATATTTGTCATATTTGTATCAGACTCGCTAATTTGTATATAAAAGTCCTGATGTAAATCTTAAAATGATGGTGTCTCTCTAACATCCAAGCAGTGGGACATTGCAAAAATCTAGTAAATCAAAGTTAAACATCATTTCTAAATAAATTATTTTATTAATACTTTTTCTTTAAATCTCCTTTATATAAAGATTCCCCCCACAACCTGTGCAGTGACCAGTGACATAAAGAATAACGTAAGCGCTCAATTCGCTTGTTTCCTGGAACATCTCACCAAACCCCATTCATTTTTGAATGGCAGTTTAAAAACGCCTCAGTAATACTGACAAACGTATGCTGCCTTTCCTGCTTCCCCCCACAGCCAGTTTGACTCATGATGGTTTCAAATGAACTGAATTTCTTTTTACACTTGTCATATTAACATAAAAGCTGTCACAGGTGGGTTCATCGTAGAGCTGTGAGCGGAGCCCCCCCCCCCCCGCGCTACTCAATGACGCAACAAGGTACAAAACACCCCAGTGGGGCTATTCCTCCGCTACACGGTCTTCGACAGACATTCATGATTTAGCTTTTCTCATCTGCCACAGTTGATGCAGAGGCCTAAATCAGTTGTGCAGGGACTTATTCAGTCGTGTGTTTTATATTTTCCAATCTCCTGCTTGTTGTGCTGCTGCAGTATGTGTACGAACGACATGCTCATAATAGATCTACGATGGGCAGCAGAGCAGAGTTGGATGGATTTTTGCATCAAAAAGACACTGCGACACATTGAATCGTGGGAGGCAGAACTGAAAGAGTCAAACCAAGGAAAACGTATTTACAGCTGAGATGAACCTTAGAAACAGCTATAAGACAGAACCAGTTTTTACTTCAGTAATACAGGGCCTGTGCTATTTGGTCCTTCCTGACCAGGTCATCAGTTCTAATCAGGTCTAATCTTCCTAAAGAGGCAAAGAGGCATTTAATTAGTTTTACACATTTAAATAACCATCAGCTTAAAAACAGGTTGATCCTTTCATGTTTTTTGTCTTTTAAGGATTAACTGTAACAGTTTTATACAAACGTCCTTAATAGTTGCTAAGCTGCTGAGTCCTGATTGCTTTTTTGTGAGAGACACATTTGCTGTGTGACGGTGCAGATTATTAGGAGATCTCTTTGCATGATGTTTTTTAATCTTCCATGAATGTGAAGGGCTCTTCCTTTACCCTGAATGAAGCAGCATTGGATCCTCTCATTGTAGAGACAAGTGCAGTTTGAGGACGTTACAGAGCGGACTGACATTCTCCACGTGTGTGACCATTTGAAACACGTGAAAATAATCAAAAGTTGTGCTGAACGAGGGTAAAGACTATGATAAACATGATAAAACATCAAAATGAATGGAAATAACAAATTCTTCTTTCTATTTTCCCTCCAAGGAGATTATGTTTCAGTCTGTTTATGTATCTGTTTGAAAGCTAGTTTCTTTGTTTTTCAGTAGGTTTACACATGCTTGCTCATTGTGGGAACTGTTTCTCTTAAGGTCTCGACCTTACGATGGAAAGTGCCTTGAGATATTGAATGTTATGATTTGGCACTATATAAATAAAAAACTTAACTAAATTGAAAAACTACTGAACAGATTTCCATTAAACCTGATGGAAGGATGAGATACCGCACAGATTCGTACAAAGGTGCAGATCCAGGATTCTTTTTAAAAATAGGGCGTATTTTGACATTTTCATGGATTTCCCAGGGAATAATCATTGGATCTTGATGGATAAAAGCAGGCGTATTTATGGAACTGACATCTATGAGTGTGTGCAATTTGGTGCAGCTTGATTGAGTGCTGGACTTTATTAGGGGCGGTATGCGCTCTAGTGCCTTTACTTTAATACTTAACTTAGAAAGATGATTTGTTTTTCTTTCCTCACGTAGGTAGGTGAGGAGAACTGGCATTTGTTAAATCTCACAAAGATCCTAAAGTTATAATCCTTTCGATTCAAAGCTTCATTTTGATCCAGCATTTCTGTTTGTATGATTTTACCTCCCTGATACCCCCCCCCCCACTCTTCACTGTCTTCACGCTGCACCAGAGCTTTGTTAAGTTACCGTTCATGCCGAACATTTCCCTCCTCTGCCGCTTCACCTTGAAAGGCAGAAAATATTGTGTTGGTTTTTTTTATCACTGGATGAGTTTTAAATATTGCAGCATGAAATCCGATCTCAGCTTGTGGAGATGAAACGTGCTTTGATTCAGCTTCACTATGAAATGGGAACAAAGCTGCTGCTGAGAGAGTGGGACCTGTATAGTAAGTTAATAGTTTGTTGTTTTTGTAACATTAAGTCAATAGCAAAATAAAATGATGCAATTAAGATGGTATGAGAACAACACATTATGATGTATTTGTCATTTCACTGTTTAAAAATCAATTGCAAAGTTGCTGGCTTACTTTAAATGAGTGAAACTAAACATCACCTCCTACACTTCTCTTTGCCACCAGGTGAAACAGCGTTCACAGGTCAAACACCTCCCTGCGGCCGCACTGCTTCACCCATCACGACACATTTACACGCTCTCCTCTTGTCTCATCAGCGCAGAGACAACACAGAAACCAATCTGCAGAGAAAGTGAATGTGTGGAGTGGCTGACATGACCATCTATCTCGTGGGACTGCGAGTGTACACACAACCTGCTGTATTGGACATCCACACACACACAGTCTCACCTCTGTTTTCTGCTGAATGTAGCAGGAAAGGTGTGTGTGTGGGGGGGGGGGGATTAAACGGGAGGAAAAGAAACAGCCTGATGTCTGTTATTACGCGCAGGGCATGTGAGGGATATGGGATATTAGTTTGTGTGACCTGCTGCCACTGGGAAAAAAAGCACCATCCATCATGACCTGTGTGAGCTCCGCTGTGGATTAGAGGCAGCGCTATCGCAACAAGGAGACTCGACATCAAGGGCAAAGCAACCTGCCACAGAGGGCTGCAGAAAAACCACCTTTACAATAGCGAGTTTATTTAAAAGCGTGAATAAAGAAATGGTTCAACTGAGGTTCATTGTCGGCCAAATGATGATGAATGAGAGAGCAACACCTGCACAGTAGCAGAAAGCAAAATAACAACTCTGAATTAGGTCATTTTTTCCCCCTAAATAAGTGCTCAGGAAAATCTCCCCTGAATAAATAAAGATTAACATTTTCAACTCAACTTAATATTCACACAGCTACAGTGTACAGATGCTGCCTGGTAATGTCACTATCCTCTAGTGGGTTATTCATTTGTTTTTCCAGCCAGTTTCTTGCTGCTGGTTTGGTTTGTGAATTTTAAACAAACTGTCCTTCATTAACACAACAACCTGATTTGAAGTGACAGATATTTGAGTTGATTATTGCTCAAAGACAAAGCTTTAATATGATGCTTTTAAAATAATGGTAAAGGAGCTCAATCAATAATGTCCATCATGTCTGACTCGATCGGATTATTAGTTTTTATGTTTTCATTTGAGTCTGAATGTAACTTCATTTTTCTGTTTGTTTATTCCCCCTGCAAACTCTTAATTGTCTTGAAAATTAAAAATGCCTAAATCTAATTAGATTCATTAAATATTTGGTGTTTAAATAGCCGATGTTTCTGAAAACCAACTTGAATCAACAGAGTTTGTTTTTCTGCTGGGGGGTGGGTGGTGGTGGAGGGATTCAGCTTAGAGTTTTTTATTTATATATATAAATACTTGGCATTACAACAATTCAGAAGCTGTGTGTGAAAAATCTCACACACCAATAATCGCCTGAGGGTTTTTATGCAGGAGCTCTGAATAAATTCTCTCATCCATCTCTGCTACTGTCACGTTACCCCGACCTCCCCCCATTCACCCGTTTGTTATCTGTTGCTTCGCTGAGACGTTTTGGCATCTGACTTCATATCGTATTATACTTCTCCTCTGTTCCTGCGACTGTACGGCTCAGTGATGACACCACTTCAACAGCTGTAATATTTTCCCGTCTCTGTGCCTCCTTTACTACGACGACTGACCGGGCTGCAGTTTGCAATGATATAATTTCCTCATTAGCAGCAGCAGGAGTTTAAGTCGTGCAGGCCAAAGTGCTTCTTTTCACTCTTTGTGGACATGTTTGTGAACAAAGGTTTCCCACAAATGGAGCAGAGCAGGTAACTTAACAGTGGGTTTACAACGGGAGAGCAGCATGTTAGCTGAACAGCAGCAGCTCTGATGTGTTCAGGTTCAGACACACTGTGGGGGTCACCCGTCTTCTGGAAGTACTGCAGAGCACAACACAATTTCTATAGGTAATTGGAAAAAAAAACCACGCTCTTGGTCGTGTTCAGTTCTGTCAAATGCACGTGAGACGAATAATAGAAAAACAGCTGAAACCTCTGAATATTCTACAATAAATAAAATGAACTTAATGCATGTGCACCTGCTCTGACTGACATTGTGCGCAAACAGGTCTCAGAGACATTTAGGATAATGGAACTCAGAGCACCAACCTCCACCTAGGCCTCGACAGTTCCCTTATGAAACCACATTTAAATTGGCTCCACCCATATTTGTATTTGTAGCCGCACCACATTGCACACACTCATGTATATCAGTCCCCTATAATCATCAAGTTCCATGACTTATTCACTGGAGAAATTGGGGAAAATGTCCCAAAAATGCCCTATTCTCCGAATATTAAAGAAAGTGTAAATACAAATCCTGGATCCATTCCAATATTTAATGAGTTCTTTCTTGGAAAGAAGTTTCCTGGAAAATCCATTAAGTAGTTTTGGTGTAATCCAGCTGACAAACAAACAAGCAAACACACAAACAGGACAGAAACATACAAACAGTACCTCCCTGGCCGAGGTAATTAGTTTTAGTTGTTATATCAGTATAATGCTGCATCGATTTTTAATTCCCCCCCTCCCCCATCATGGATTCCATCTCCGAATCATTGCTGTTTGTTCTTTGTTTTGTCGAGGCTGCCCGGACGCCTTCATGGATTTTCACTCTGTGCTGACAAACAAGCTTCAATGACAATTTCAGCTGCACAATCATCAGAAGTAATGAAGCACATTGTATCGGGGATGTGACAGGAAATTCATATTTGTCTCTCGTGTTTGGCTCCGCTGCAGAGATGTAGCAGCGTCCGCAGCTCAGTGAAGTGCCGGAACAGCAGAACATTCAGGAACAATCAAGTATCAGTGCTGAGCAAGGCACCAGGACGGTATCGACTTGTTTTTTTATTGTGATAAAAACACTAGAATGAACAACATTAAAGCTGCTAAACCTCTCAATGGACGCAGGCAATGCCACAGTCTATTATAAACACAGCTATAAAGTACAGTGTCATTCAATAATAGGATTTGTATTCTAAATCACAGTCTCGCCTAACAGAGGATTTACAGTGTTGTACTACATGGACGTTGTGAATGGTCGACAGACTTGTCAAGGCTCAATAATTCAATGTGTTTGAAAAGTTTAAAATGATGAAATACTGAGCAAATGTTTGCAAAGACTCTGCAAATGTTTTAATCAGGTGTGTTTGAGTACAAATCCTTCAAATCCTTTTCTGTGCAAAACTTCTTTACATTGCTGAATGAGTCAGAGCCTCTGTTAGGAGTTTCCTTTGTATAAAGCCACTCCATTCAAAGACACACGGCAGTATCCATCACACAAGACTTAGCTCATAGGGCTCAGTAGCCAAAGATTTGATAGGATTGGGTTTGGCATTGCACAATATCGTTTATCGTTATCGTTTAATCAAACAAACAACAAATTAGAAGTGCACTAACGCCTGGGCCACACTAGGTGCATGTGCAGTGCGTGAAGGCTGCGTCACTGACCTGTAACCTGTTGTTCACACAGGCAGAATGTCTGCTGTGGAGCTGCTACGTGAGGTGTTTGCATGATCACGGTATTTCCTCAAATAAAAGCAGGGCTAGGGACTAAACTAAATGCCAGGACACTACGCTATAAAGCCGTGTATTTGCAGGTCCTGCAAGAACAATAAAACTCTCATTAAAACAAATGAGGGGATTCAATCAACAGAAACGCAAAACTGCAAATACCTGTTTGTGACGGATTCAACATTGAAATTGTGGTGAAAGATGATCCACGTGCTCTACTCTGAGAAAACAGATGAGACCCAGGCTCTTTAGAAGAGCAGCATCACTCACGCTGGAGATGTGCCTTATACGCACGACTCAAGTGGGCTGTGGGAGTGCACACACTCCTATACATCAGTCCCCTAAATTCAAGATCCAGCAATTATTCTCTGAGAAATTGACAAAAAAGTTGAGAAATGTCATCTCACAATGCTAAAGAAAGTGAAAAGAATGTAGGCTCTGCTACCTGATCCAGATCCACATCAAATTCGAAAGAGTTTATCCCTGACCCATATAGCATCCGTCCACCCAACTTCGTGGGAATCCGTCTAGTAGTTTTAGTGTTATCGTGCTAATTAACAGAGAAACAAACGCAGATGAAAACAACCTCCTGCAGGAAGGTAGGTAACAATGGAAATATAATTTATGTATGAAATCTGATTCACAGTGAAAATACTCTTATGCAGTGAACTCACACAGCTTTGCTTTCTCCACCTTTATATATGTCCCTGAAATCAGACAGTCCAGTGATGAGTTATTTTGGACTCTACTGATGTTCCCTGTAAACCGTCCAACAGCAGAGCCTGTGACATCTGGTGCATCTAATGTTGGACAAGTAGAGTCCATAATTGCAGCCAACGATTTAACTCACATCCAATTAGTTTCTCAGCTCTGCTTGAGTTCTGCGTCTCTTCCTCCTCTTCCTCCGCGTCACAGGGGTGTATTTAGTGGAAGGAGCTGTAAGGCTCTTGATCAGTGAGACTTGAAGTTTCTCCGCCATGATGTGATGGAATGGAACACAATTAGCGGTGCAACTGGGGAACTTGCCTCCCATGTCGTGTCAGGGGCATGGAAATGAAA
Organism: Verasper variegatus; assembly: GCA_026259375.1. NCBI lineage: Eukaryota > Metazoa > Chordata > Actinopteri > Pleuronectiformes > Pleuronectidae > Verasper > Verasper variegatus. The sequence goes on from CM048040.1 coordinate 20,022,790, forward strand.
TTGTGGCAATTAATAAGCAGGAAGTGCCGTTCTACCCTAATGTGCTAATCTGGTAATTCTGTGACTGAGCGCTGGAGCGGTGGCGCCTGGGCCAGAGCGAGCTGATCGACCGGTCACTGATCCGCACGGGCCAGTGACGGACGGGAGAACTTTACATTTATCTTTGATGTATCACGTTGTGGACATATTAGGATCCACTTTATTCTTTAAGAAGAGTGTCTATCTTTTTAAAAGCAGGGCTGCCTGGTCTGCTGATGAGAAAAACTCTAAATCTGTTCGAGGGTCCACATCAGACAAGCTCCTTTCAAAGAGTTATCAGATGCTTGTGAATCGTAAAAACATCATATCTGATACCACACTTTTAGCATTGTGAGGCATTTCAAGACTAGTTCTGAAAAACTACAAACACGGTTGGAAAAAAGGTTCATGGTGAACAGGGAGTAAGAGCTGAAACATAGGCCTGAGGCACATGCTACCTTTATATCACTGCAGGGATGTAATGACCTGTAGGAGCTTTTCATACAGTGTAAAGATACTTTAATTATATTAAACTTCTTATATGTTTAAGGTGAATTTCTACAATACAGTAGCCTGTGTGTCTTTTCAAGCCTCTGCTCCTGGCCCAATGCATTATCAATTATAAACTGTGTTGTGTTTAAGACAGGAGCAGAGTGTTGGTGTTTTCTTTGTCCTCCTGTTTCTCTTTCTCCTCCTCCACTGTTAGCGCTACAGGTTCTATCAGCAGGATTGATCTCATGGCCAGGCTGATCCTCCCCTTGTTTTTGACCTCCACTTTGGATCGCCATGATTGGTGTCCTGGCCATGCTGACTAATCACCCTCCAGGCTGGCCCATCAGCATTCAGGGCCCTCCTGCCATCCGCGTCTCATTATCTACTCACCACTATGCTGATGTACGGGTTGGTGAAGGATTTGAGTTCACACAACACTTTTGGAATTTCAGGGGTAACAGCTGGTAAATAAAATATTCAATTTAGATCTTAACGCTCTTGTATTATTGATTGTTGCGTGTTACTGTCTCCAGCTACAGTCTGGGTGCAGAGAGTTTGAATAATGCAGTTTATTGACACCCAGGGCACTAGAGGATGAGGATGAGAGTGAGAGAGATGGAGAAGGAGAGAGATACAACTGGAGGGTCTTGTCGGATTTGTGTGGTTGGTTAAGGTGTACTTTTACAGGTTTGGTGTTTCGGATTGACGGCTTCGGGTCAGTCGAGCTATATTATACTTTTACAGCCATTCAAATATCAATGGGTAAGGGATTCCCAAAAGGTTTCAGCATAAGATTACAACGATCAATCGTTTACGATTAAGGAAGCTTGGCGCCCCCTGGCCGCCTATATGGCTACAGCACTTGCGTAATTCCACGATTGAATCATCAAGCCTCTCTTTCAAAGCACAATTTTTGCAGCTGGACGAGGCGTCTGCCAGTCAACCACTGGAGCTGCATCACGACAAGACTGATACTGAACAGACGACTCAAAGAGCAGACTCTGGCAGGAGGGATGAGATAAAGAACGAGAAGATGTGAGTCAGAGATGTGGGACCTATACCGACCGCAGATGGTCAACCAGACGCAGCTGATTACCAGTGAGTAAGACGTGTGCTAACTGGATTACAGCCACCCTTCTGGAGAAGACTCAAAACAACATTTCGTCTTTAAAGAAACAAATAAAGGATACTAAACCAAACATTTCTCTCTTTAACCTCAACATTCCACCATTTTTACATGATAAATGATAAATCACACATATCAGTTGCAAATGGAAATGTGTTAAAATGCCCAGATTTGGACATCTTCTTAATGGAAGATGAGACTTTGTGCATTTACAGGTCCTACTGTCCTATCACACAACCGCTCCACCACGTGTCCACCTTCACTTACACAGTACGGCCCTCCTCGCATCCAGCCACGGATCAGCTGTCTCTCCATCTGGAGAACGTGAGATGAGAAAAGAAATGAAGGGGCTTTCTTTGGGATCCTTTTAAAAAAGCCTTCTAAGTAGGTTACAGGAGAAAGTAGGCTGCCGGAGAGGCTCAGGAGACCAAGGAGCTACTGTTGTATCACTCGAGAGGAGAGGCATCCCACTTCTGGAGTCCACATAAAGAGATGGAGGATGGGGAAGGGGGAGATGTGGTGTTTGTGATGCAGCAGGTTGACGGGTAAGTGGCCTCAAATGTATCCTTGAACGTCGGGGGGGCTTATTTGGCAATTTCCACCACCATGTAGGTCATATAGGCTCCACAGCAGGAGGAGATGTGCCTCAGGTGAATGGATTAACCTTGTGGACATGCTAGAGTTAAATTTTGATTCAGTGTTATTACTTTTTTATGTCCTTCAGATTTGTTTTTGCTGCATGACCAGAATCTTGTTTTTATTATTGTAGCTACGATGATAATAAACTTATTAGAGACACAGCACTTCTCTTCACAAATTCACAAAGTCTGAAACTGAAAAAGGGGAATTGTAAACAGCAATTGAAACATCATAAAACCGAGGGGAATCACCAGATTGGTGTAGAATTATTTTTTAACAGAGGTTCCTGGTGAATTTGAAAAGTGAAGACAAATTACGTCGACCCGAAGCAATGTATTTAGTCTTTTCATTTGAAGGACTTTAATTTGAAGGACAACTAAAGTTTCCTGGTCAGATTTGTTTTCACTGATTCCTAATGCATTAACTTCTGCCATGTTTCTACCATTAGTAGATATTGGTAAAATACCTTAATATATATAGTATGTGTTACTATTGAATTAATACTTTGATTTCACAATCTAACTGAAGTTAAACCAGGAAATTTAAGATTTTATGTCAATGAGGTTTGTTGGAAACAGTCTTGACAGAAGTTCCTTTCGTTGTAAAATTATCCAAATTGCTGCAGTCATGAATCGAAAGGTCACTGCCATGGTAACGGGTATTACCTCCAAAAACAATGTTGGTATAAAAGTAGCAAAAGACTGACTCACTCGAGTAAGTATAAATGTGTGTACTTCATTTTTATTTGAAGAGCAGCGGTAAAGGTTAACTGTGTTATCACTGTGTTTCATCACCGCTCTGTGTCTCTGCTGTAAATGTAGGGCGAGGTACAACAAATCATCTTGTTGAGGGACGACTGCCAAGAGTTTACAGTGACCAAGCAGGAAATTTACCTCTTGTAAAAATGTAATTGGACAGAAATATAACAGAGAAGCTTCTAAACACATTGATCCTGGTGAGAAAGAAAAAGTCCAGACTTGCCGACAGAATCGTCTTCTCTTTCACTCCACAACAAATTTCCCTTTATTTGACTTTTTTAATTAAAGTAGGAAAACTGAGAGATAATCTAATTAAATAATAACTGCACAAGTTGTTTGGAGAAAAGCTAATTAGAATAAAGAACAAACAAAGAACTAAGAGCTACGTGCCTGAACAGCACAACAAATTTCAGCCTTAAACAAAAACAAAAGAAATCCCTACCTCGGGAAATTTGTATTCGCACCGGGTTCCAGAGGAGTTTAATAAAACTGAAAGGCAACACACTGAACAGACGTGTTAAAAATACATCTGGCCTCTGGGTTTGCTAATGCAGCGAGAGGAGGGGAGACGGGAAACAGAAGCATCACTTTATCAGGCGTGAATGCAAAAATATTACTGAGTGAGTTTCTTCCACAGGGGTCAAACATGCATAAAAAATATTGCTTGAAATTTCATCATAAAGTCGACTTTGAACATACTTTCCTAGATATTTAGTATTTTCGTGCTTTTTCGTTTTAATATTAGAGAACTGGTTCACTTCAAACAACATTTGAATCAATTTTTGGGCCGGAATAAGACATAAATTCAGAATTTGGTCTGGCAGCTTAAATAGAATGAAATATTTGGGAAGTGTGTGTGTGTGTGTGTGTGTGTGTGTGTGTGTGTGTGTGTGTGTGTCATTAGACAGAAGATGAACACAATTTAAGGTATACAGCACCCATGGGCATCCACACAGCTCAATCACAGCAGCAACAGCTTTCTCTCCTCAGATGTTCTTGTTTTAAGAAGTCTGAGCTGCTGGCACTGTGTTTTTGCTGGCTGGTTCAGTAAACCGTGGCCCCGGGTTGATGAAATTCATACCAAGATGGAAAAAAATAAAATAACACAGCAACACAGGGCCTCCCCTCTTCGCACAATTGTTTTTCAACATGAAGGAAAAGGTGGAAGCATTTTTTTCCCCTCCACCAAGCAGGTTATGTTTTCTTCGCCGGTTGTTTGTTTGTCCGTCAGCCGGATTCACGCAAAAACTACAGATGGGATTTTCTTCAAACTTGGAGGAAGTTTGGGGTTTGGGTCGAGGAAGAACCCAGGCACTTTTGGATCGGATTCAATAAAGAGGGCAGATCCAGCTTTTTCCCCCCACTTTCTTTAACAACTTTTTTTGCTAATTTCTCAAAGACTAATAAAGGAATAATGAAGAGATGTTGACAGTCAGGCATGTGTGGAAGGATAATGAAAAGGTTTGGAAATTTGGTGAAGATCTGGATAATGCGTTGGATGTATTTGATCTCAATACATGTAAATGGAATATGGTGACAAAGAGGCCAATCAGTGAGATCCTCTGGCAGATCGTCGCTAATGATTCCAAAGTCTAGGCTGAAAACCAAGGGAGACAAATCCTTTACCTTCAGGGCCCCAACACTTTGGAACAATCTGCTGGACGAGATTAGACCAGCAGAATCGTTTACCCGTTTTATCTCACTTCTTAAGACACATCTTTATAAAAAAGCTTTTATCATTTGATGTCTATTGCTTTCATATAGTTTGTTGTTCAGCACTTTGTAACTTGTATTGAAAAGTGCCATACAAATAAAGTTATTATTATAATCGATGACCAGCAATATATTGTTTTGTATTATATACTGAGCATAAAAGCTTTAATTTGAAGACCCTAAAGCGGCTATCATCATTTTTTAAGCGACAATGAATCAAATGTCAAAGTGAGAATAATGTGACAACGTGAAAGGGCTCAGTCGTAATGATGAACTTAGAGAGATTTATTAACCAAATCTTACTGACCTTCAGATTCAGCTCATTTCTAAGCTGTTTAAGCTGCAACGCTCCTATTTCAATTCTCTCTCGCCGCTCCCTGCTTCAGTTTCCATTTCACCACAGTACCTGCTCAGCACCAAACAGCAGCAAGAAAGATTTAAAGAAGTGGAGCATTTAGCTGTACAGAGCCAGGGTATTTCCCTCAGGAGTTGTTGAGACCAGAAAAGAGAGTTATTGGATGTGCATTCATCAGGTGGCCAGAAAAATGACTCCCCATTGTTCCGTAACTGATGGTGGGGACAGACATTTTTTAGAAACCACTGGTCTGGGCAGGGTCTAGCATTTACTGTAATCTGTTGATGCACAGGGCATTTACAATAATTTATTTGTTGCCAACATACACCAGTCTGGATGTCACACAGATAGATCACAATTGGGGAAACTGTGTTAACCAATTATGTGTGATTATATCTGAGAATGACATTCAGTAAATGCAGGGACCATCTTCTCTTCTCAGAGACCAATCAAAGACCCAATCAGCAGGCGAGTGCCTGCGTCACTGTATATAAACATCTGGCTTCCTGCTCATCCAGAATAAAACGCTGTGAGACTAAAAGGGGGGCAGCAGCGTTTCAAACCAAAACGTTGTAGTGTGGGTGTAGCCTCAGGTTTTGCTGACCATCCTGCAGGATTTTGTCCTTCGAACCAAAGTGTTTGGTTTGAAACTTCAGAGTCAGCTCTATATTCCAGGGTTCAAATGAGGGGAATATGATGACGGGTAGCGAGGATGAAGTCTGACACTAAAGGCAGAAAACTATTCAGGATTGAGCCTTTGGCGTTCTTCTTTATTGTCGTAAATGAGGGTAACCTCAACAAATGTCTTGAGTATAAATAACAGTTTGACTCAAAGAATGAATGAACTCAATTGCCATTTCGTTACCAAGCTAAATTAATACAGTCTAATACAAAAATCTCCAACCACATTATATTACTTACATAAATTACTTTGGAGAGGTTTGATTTAACTTTATGGTCATTCTGCAGACAGCACTCTGTAGCTGTATTATACTGAGAAGTGACTCTGCCCCAGAAATATGAGTGAAGGCAGACATAGGTTTTATCATCTGAACTGATGATTCAGAACCGATGGGGTACATCTCCACTCCTCGTCTACTTTCTGTTTTTGTTGAGCAGAAGTAAAACTAATGACCAATGTGTTATTCACACAGTAATAAGTGCTAATAGTGTAATTATATATCTCTGGTGTCTGAAGTGTCTGACCTGATGACTTGTGATAACAGCGTGGACAATCAGTGGTAAAGATCAGGATTTAGGATTAATGGATTAATCAGAACAGTTTCTCACAGTAATCACCACCTTCTGCAGCGGCACCATTGAAAGCATCCTATCCTACAACCTGACCTCCTGGTTCAGTATCTGTGAACAACACCAGCTCAATAGGATAGTGAAGACAGCAGCAGGATCATTGGTGCCCCTTTCCCCTTTCTGATGGAGCTATACCAGCAGCGCTGAATCGACAGAGCCACTGCCATAATCAGGGACCCTCATCACCCTTCTCTCGGCCTGTTTTCCTGCCTGCCTCCGGGGATTGGCAGGGGTACAGGAGCATCTGCTCCAGATCCAGCTAAACAGCTTTTTCCTCCAAGCGATCAGGCTCATAAATGGACTGTGCCCCCTCCCACTTCCACCAGCAAGCCCCCCCCATAAACACACACACTCTCACACCCTGATTTCTCACATCCCACTGACAATCAGTCCCTTTGGTCTGGACTGAAACAGACTTTACACAAAAATATACTTTAAATGCAACTAGCCAAGTGAATGTGAATATGATGCCAAAGCCAGATAGAGAATGTAGTGTCGTCAAGGCTTCAGGCTTTATGTTTGTCAGTGTGAGAGGGATTGAAGGTCTCATAGATCTGCATTACACATTGAGTGTTATACTTGAAAGGCACAGGTGCTCAAAAGTGTGTTGTCGGGTGAGATTAGTGACACACAGACATGTCATATCAGTTACTTTAGCCAGCTACATGTGAGGCAGTGTGAGCGACTACGCCCCTGACAAGCATTTCAGTTGTCAGTTTAAGTTTAAGGCATATGTTCAGGTAATTCCAAGACTATCACCATTACCACCAAACAGTATTCACTCTCCCATTTCCCTGGGCTAACATCTGCTCAGCTGCGATAGGTTTTAAATATGAGGCAGCAAAGCTTCCCCCAGCGACCTGGCAGTCACAGAATAAATTACATGTGACATTTTCTATGAGGGTAATAATGCAGGGATTTTTTTTTTTTGCCATTAGGAAAAACTGTTTATTTTCTTGTTATTTACATTCTGGTCAATCTCCTTTTATTTGCTCAGCCATACATGATAAGTGTGTCCTACAACTCAATTTGGACAGAACAAACTAAATCAATACAGTGGGTTTCCAGTTGGTGTCCCTGTGATTTTTAGCAAATCTCTTGAATTTGTCTCACAGCTTGTATTTCATTTCAACTCTTCAATCCCATCCAACTGCAAGCAGACGTTGTGTGATAGAAATGTGATCGACCCATCAGGGACAGAAGATGTAGATCTGACACAAGTCTGGATTAAAGATTGTTTAGCCTTTCTGGTTTCACGTTATATACCTGTCTCCTAATACTGGATAGCTTAAATATAGAGTTTTATTGGCTGATAGCCTTTACTGCTGACATGCTTTGATATATGTATCTAATATGAGCATGTTAACATCCATACAAGTGATCCTGTTGAGGTTATGTCTGGTCAGCATGAAAACAGACAAACTTATGAAGGTATGAGAGCAAAATTAAATCATATTTTATGTGTAGGTTGAAAAGAAGTGACTTGTTTGATGGATTTGTCTAGACCTTGCTTGCTCGTTTGCTTCGTCAAAATCAGAAACACATGTCGCCACAGTAATTTGAGCTTTATTACCATGCACATGTTGGCACAGCTAAAAACACGGCAGAGACTGATGAAGATTGACAAGACCACAGTCCAAATATAACACAAAAAACTAGAAGTTATTTTTGAACAAAAAATAACCAGAGATCACAATTAATGAGAAATAACGACACAGCCGTTCTATTAGCTAAACCTTGCAGTTATTGGCCCAAGTCATAAATATGTAAGAATAAATCAAGATGATCTAAACAGGTCAAATAGTGTTGTGATCCCTAAGTGGTTCCTCTTCTATCAAGGTGTATTTAAATATGGTAAAGTTTCTTTTGATATATGGAAGTGTGTTTTAAATCTCTTAAATAAACCTTCCTATATATTTGTTTGTGTACAGGAAAACACAAAATCTGCTGAACATGAAACTTAGTGGAAGGACGGATCCAACATTACATTCTAGTGCAGATCCTACCAAAGAGTCGGGTCCAGGCTGTTTCTATCACTTTCTTTAAGATTGTGAGGTCCCTTATTTGATTTATGTGCTCTACTGGGCGCCATTCTATTGTTGTTCATGTAATGTTTATCTTATGCACTCTGAAAGTTTCACCAGGGCCGAATGGACATGTGGGAAACCCTATGCAATACATGTAGTCATGTTTAAACACTTCAAAATCAGACCATAATAGTCTGTGCCCATTTCAGATGAAGCACAGAAACAAGTAAACAAACTTATCATTGCACTGGACAACTGGGATCTGATCAGACCAAATTACCACATGTGGATTCCCCGGAGGAGAAAACACCACTGACTGTGACATATCCAAAATATAGTATCAGAAGCAAACAGCATCATGGAGCATGTCAGGAGACGTCTGCAAACATTATAAATGAGCTCTGTCACTCGGCACAGCCCACAGTGGTGACTGTTAAATAAATTGCACCTATCAGCCAATTCAGTACACAACAACATGATATGTGTACATACACAGACCAGTACATGTGAAACCTGTGCAAGAGTGAGTCATGCTCACAGAGCTTCACACTGATTATATCCAATAATGTCATCATGTAGAGGTCACACATCATGATGTGTTTGCAGGCGGCTGTTAGGGATTGGACACCTGGAGGTATTCAGGCAAGAAGATGCAGTTACAAAGGATGAAAGATAAAAATGTATGTGAGAGCCAGAAACGATGAAGAGCATGATGACCTGCCTGATGATTTCACTTGTGTTATTGTGAACCGAGCTGCACGTTCATTCAGACTTCCACTGTGCTGTTGTACTTCAATTAATCATCCAACAAAAGAACAAAGAACATTTGAAGGTTGCACAAGAACTACCACTACACCTTCCTAGCTGCTTACAGTGTGTACCATGAGTCGATAAGCCCCGAACATTATTCTCTTTCATTGCACTGTTTTGACACAACAACATTTGAGGTGTTTCACTGTCCACGGACAAAAGCTGGAAAACGAAAGTCTTTGAAATATAACAAGAAGATGCTTTGTTTCAATTTATGTACTTCAATACTCACACTTGCTATTTTGAGGTTGTAAGTGCGTTCACATGGGAGAGTCTGCCAACATGCAGCTGGATGAGACTCAAAACCGTGAAAAAGTTACCTGTAAAATAATGGACACGTTATTCTTATACTACACATGTGCTCATTTGTCTCATTTGACTTTTAGCAAGACGATTGGGGGAAGGACTGGATATGTGTCATACCATCGCCATCTTTACTTTTCTATTAAGTGTTTTGTCTCTATGTCTATGGAACAACACAACTCTGCTTTATACAACTGTTGACTGACAGCGGCAGCTCCATGACAATATTGGCAAAAACAAGGTTGATTCTCAGGGTCGTTAAATCAAATAACTAAAAGTTTCCCATCTTAAATGCACCATCGCCATATCTACTATGATGTTAAACAACTCAGTCTGTTCACAGTAACTTTCAAAGCACAGGAACACCACTGCACCAGTTTACTCACACTGCAACGGTCAGATGATGATGGCCTCGAGGTTGAGATCAGAATGTGAAAACCTACACCCTCGATATTTTGCATACAACTATGGATGGGATGAACACCTCAGAGACAGCCTCGAGGCTAAATCTATAGTTCTGAGAGAAATATAGAATCACTTTTTTATTTGTCAGGCTGCTATTTTGAAGTGATGGAGAACGTCTCTTGAGAAGAGGCGAGATTCCGAGGGGGTGGGAACTGGAAGGGAGCTGATTCTAAATGAAAGACGGAAAGAAAGTCAGTTCTATAGTAGCAGGACGCATAAGGCGATCAGCTGAAAGAAACTACAAGCCATATGTTACAGTATGTATGAAACCCCAATGTTATTGTTTCTCCAGAGGGGCTGTATGTGTATAAAGTCCCCTTGTATAAAGTCAGCAGAAAGTCCGGAGGAGCCAATGTGAGAACACAGCAGGAGATCCACCACATTGAAACGAATATCTCCCGATGAAAAGGCGGAGCAATACACATAGAAGACAAGAGAGTTTGTGGTGATAAGAGCCGATGCCGATGTCGATGTGCTCTCCATTTGATCTCCATAGCAAAATCTATATCCTGCGAATGATTTGTTGCTGTTGTGAACGTGTCTGTGCAGAGAACCCTTGTGCTCGTATGAAAGGCAAACCGTGGAGAAAGTCCGGACTCAGATTCTAAGGTGTTCCTGTGGAGGATATGTCTGAAAACAACTCATGACAAAAAAAGGGAAGTGTATTATTGTATGGCCCTGTCCGACTGAAGATATAAATGAATAAAAGAAAATGGTCTGAAATATAATGTTATCGATTCCTCTGATGCTCCCTGCTTCACCCCACGCCACGTCTCTTCCATCATCCCCCTGCTTTCATCTCGAGGCTGGTGAGAGAGCACAGAACATCTTTGTGCTTTTCAGAGCTCTCCACCCAGTGCGGTCGTCAAAGGTCCCGCCTCGTGCCCTTTCAAAGTGACCTCAACTTGCCATCAACAGAAAAGCTTTAGACAACCAGCTCCCAGTTTCTCTGTGTTTCCACAAAAGCTTCTTACATGAAAACATTTATTTGCAGCAATGCACAGAATGAGGATGTGTTTTCTTGAACCTTAGAGGATGTAAACCATTTCAAGTACTACCACTAATTAAAATTACAAACCTGAATATGAGGGTAATACATCTCTTACAAAAGTGCCATGTATGCTAGCAGCTCAGTGAGACTGTACTGGGACACATAGGTGCTTTGAACTAAAAGTTTTTTTCAGCAAGCTAAACACGCCTTTCGACAAAATTCGAAAATGATCTGATTAGCACCAAACAGAAACTAGCCTACAACTGCAATTGGTTAATGTCTAGTTTTCCAGGTATTTCTTCGGAAAATGAGTGTGGAGGGTTTACCAGAGACTATCCAATTCCAATTAACTGTATGGTAGTTATGACAGAAAAGTCAGGGGATCATCAAAGTCACAAGGATACATCCTCTGCGAACCATAAAAATCTGCAGCAAATTTTGTTCCTATCCTCTGAAGAAATTTTTAGATACTTCATGTAGTAGTAGAAGTATGAAAACTTAAACCCAGAGTTGGTAATAGACGGAAGGTCAGCAGGTCCCTCAAGCTGGCAGGATTTATCACCATGAATGTCTGTACAAAATGCATCAAACAGTTGTAGAGATAATTCAGTGCGGACCAAAGTGGTGAATTTATCGTTATCTGTGACCCAAATGTTAGTTCAGGTAAGATTTTTCAAAATGTAGGTTTTCATAAGTGGAAAATTGCTTTTCAGCCAATGCACAAAAAAAAGGCATCTCAGTCAGTGGTAGTGATACGATACAAAGTACTTGTAACACAGGCTTTGACATCCAATTAAAGCATTTGAACTTTAAGTTTGTTCTTTTGCGCTCCATTGAGTAGCGAGTGGTTGCCGCCGAAATCAAATAACTCAACCTTTGCCACCACTCACAGGTCCTCGATGCAATTCTCCTACAACAGGGCCCTGTTATTTACAAAATCACCTTTGTTTTGCTGTCTGGGGGCGTCTTTGGTGTCCAGCTGTCAGTGACTGAAAGAGACGTTTGTTTACCACAATCAAACAGAGCGAGCAGAGGTAGCGCAGATCCCACAAATTACATCCAACCACTTAGATCCCTCCATCTCTCTCTCTCCTCTGTCTCCATTGGGCAGGTTGAAAAAAGCCCAGCAAAGTGAAACACTGAGTTCACGGCTCTAGTACGGAAACAATAAATAATGTATTTATGTTATATACCGAGGAAACATAAATTAATCTCAGGACACACTGTACAAAGGAGCAAAAAGTCACAGGGGAAATAATCTTTTCTTTTTTTTTTTCTTACCTGCCTATCTCCTCGCAGAATTCAATTCTACACTTTCGTTCAATACCAGACATGCCCCCCGTGGAATTTGCTGGTCAAAATGATTAACTTTCTAATAGAAGCTGCTCGCTCACCAATATCTCTATTTTCCAGTGTTTACAGTGTGTGTACTGTGTGCCCACAAAAGGTCCACACGTCTCTACATTCAACTCACTAAAAATGAAGACTGCTCTATTATAAACTCATGGAGAACAAAGGCGCTCCTTATTTCTCATTCTATGGAGCAGTTGATTAATAACTCCTGTATGAAGGAGATGTATCGCAGAATTTGATGATGAAATAAAAGGACACATTCAGAAAAATGCTCCTGTAACAGATATTGTATAATACATTGATCGATTATGTATACTGCTTCATCAGTGTTTAATAAGAATGTTTGCAATGCAGCTCATTGAGAGGGAAGTTGTTTTAACTAGCTGTAATTTTAAAATGTTAGGTAGTTTAGTCCAGTGGTTCTCAAGTGTCACAAGATCAGGATCCAACAGAAAGACGAGTTAGCATGCAGCTTTCTAGTGGTTGTAAAATAGCTAAGCAGTTACCTACAGTTTCCAAACCGACACTTTACTTTTTCAACATCTTTTCACATGGTATATTAGATCTGTGATGCTCAAATGTATATGTAACTATATAGTAGAGTATAGAATATAGCTATAGATATGTTTATCGGTCAAAGAAGAGCGAGACATTACTTTAGTTTTCTTGTTCTACATGAGTGAAGGACAGTTACTGTATTCTCCATGTTTCCGTCAAGTGTTCTTTACGTACCGACGACTCTAAAGCAAGCTACTTCAGACCAGATGCTCTACAGTTGTTTGAAATTGTGCAGTGCCAATTTGTACTTGAAGGGCAGATTACTATAGAGTTACTATATTCTCCACTGGCCTTTTGTGTCTGTCAATTCCTCACTGAGAGAACAAGTGCTGATCGGCACTATACAATTGCAAGCAACTTCAGATCACATCTTCTAGTACCTATTCACAAATTCAGAAAAGGTTTGAGAGACGTGCACTAACTAGACGTTTCCAGCTCATACCTAATGTACAGCGATGGCATTTTACTGAGACATTTGTTCTTTTGTCATAAATAAACACATAAATGACAGAAAATTGTGAACCATAATGCAGTTGACCAAGTTGGCTGGTGAATCATTACACCAGCCAACTCTTTTCAATTGATTTAAGCAGCTGGGCGAGCCACAGTGCAGCCTGCTGTCTGCTCACGCATGGGGCAGAAACATTTCAAGTTTCAGAGTCCAGCCGGGCATATTTATTATTCAAAAGCTTGGCATAACTTCCACTGGCCTGCAGCGTACAATATATTCCGTATTAGATTACACAGCATATTTTAAACTTTCATAGTATCGCTTTCATTTCCAGTCAGAGTCCTTATCTATCGGGTCCAGTGTGTGCACACATTTCACAGAATCGGGTTGTCTTTATTGTCTTTAGTGCGAGAACATTTCATAAACCTAATTTCACATCAGCCGTGACCATTATGGAAATCACAAGGAGCCTGTGAGGCATGGAGGCCTCTGAAGCCTAAGAAGTCAAGGACGACTGCACATTGCAACTCAGACCACATTGAACCGGGGGTTCCCTGGAGGACCACCGAGCAGCGTGATCAGGTACTTACCTGACTTAGCCTCTGCCTGCAGCTGAGAGAACTGAAGCCTTATGTTAATGCCATGATAGTGTATGCACACTCCACCACCTCAGAGTTAAACTCATACTAACAGATGGCCTGTTTGGCTGCTGCACTTTAATTAATACCGACGAGACATTTCGGTTTCCATAGAGTGTTATGTTCTATGATCACTCCATTAACTATGTTTTTGCATCTTTTGTTGTCAAATTGAAGTTTGTTTTGCACCTGCTTAATATGTCCCCTGAGACCGTCTCTGTGTTTGACCTGATGGAATTCAAGATGAGCTGTGATTGGCTGCGACTGCACAGCCATGTTTTTTGTAAAGATTTAGGCCACATATGGCCTTTTCTGTTACATCATTAAGTAAATGACACAGCTGCACACCTATAAGTGAAGAATATGCAGTGTACAATCATTGTATTTTTGCATCCAGCCACTGTATTTATTTGAATGTATGTTAATGTATTTTGGCAGTAAATAGACTTATCTACATTCAACTGCCATTTGGAGTTTCAGTTTCTCTTGAAGCATTCTGCACGGCTATAGAAATCCCAAAACTGCACATTAAGTTGTTAAACTGAAAACTGAGTCGCTCTCAGAACAGAGATCCAATCAATGTGGGGATATGTTTAAAACATATTTCTGACTTTCTCTCTGTGCTGAGGGAGAGACTGTGAAAAACAAACAGGTTCATCCATCCAGCATAAACACTTCAGGTGTTTTTTTGCTCTGGCAATGAAATCAGCATAAATTCCCGGCTGCATTCGAGAAATAAAGTCAGGAGCTGTGGACTGCCCATCTTGGCTGCGGTTGAATATCTCCCTTCTACATGGTTTCCAGGTAATTCCGTTATTTGTTACCACTGTACGAAGAAGTTACAGGCTGGTGATTGTGATGAATCGTGTAACTTTTATGCTATAAACACCGCTCTATACTCTATACTATACTATATTACACTTTTTATTATATTTGTACAATAAACTTTGTTTTAGCATACTCAAAATCAACATAACTGTGACGCATATCAAAACAGTTTGTGAAGAAGCTCTTCCTGGACTCAAAGTAAGTTAGTTTGAGGTGCTGTTTGGATCAGGGTACATGTGGGCACTCTCTTTGTAACTATTAAAATGCCTTTATTGTCACGGCATGTTCATGTGGACAAAGCTTTGAGTCATTCCGGCATCAAGCCTTTGTCAGGGAGTCAGACAGATCACTTAAAACAATGGTTCCTTTTTGTAGTGCTATTCAGCGACATGACCATGGCACGACAATAAAGGCCTTTTAAAAGCTACAAAGAGATTGCCTTGGAGTTTTTTGTAATTTTTCATAACTGTGATGCAGTTGGTCTTTAAATGCAAGACGACACAACTGTCCTCTGTCGGCATGAACAACCTGAAATGCTTTTTTAGCATCGCAGCCTTTGTGGCGTGAGCATCTCAAAAGCAGTGACACCTGACTCTGGTCCTAAGTTGTGTTTATATTAATTTGTGCGGTTGCCGACTCTATCTCAGGGCTGTTGATGTTGATTTATGACGAGGTTTGTGGGAACATCTACATCCATCAACGCACACATCCATCAAAGTTTACAGGACAGCCCTTTTCAAAACATGCGGTACACACCCTGAGATGCAGACAGAATATTAGTGGGCACAACACGTTATTGATGAAGTTGTGATTGCCTGCGGAATGCCACCTGTTTGGACATGGGTGGACATCCATCACTGACTTTGACGAAAAGAATAATTATCCTTAGTCCCCGTCTCCCTCCCCTGGATAACAGTTTTACTATAATGGCATTAGGCGTTGATAAGTGTATCTGTGTAAATTTGCTTTTGGTGGCAGAGCTACAAACTCGACTCAAGGGAGTGGCGGCTCTCTGCACCACATCCTAAATGGTCTGGAAGGGAAACAAATGTACAGCTGTGACTATGAGAGCCCTGGGAGTCAGTTAGCATCACCGATGTTTACTGGTTTGAAACTCGTCCTCTGTTGTTTTACTAAAAGGCTAAATGGCAGAATCGATGTGTTTCTGAGCACCAGCTGCTTCATCTCTCCACCTGTTTGCGACGGTGCGTCTGATTCATTCATGTTACATGTATTTTTCATAGATGACACATTATGTGGAGAGAGTAAATTGGATCTGATTGCAGAATTGGGAGGGAACGAGTGGGAGTTAGAGGGACAGGCAGAAAGAATAAGATGTGTGGAGAGGTGGAGTTGGTGGGATCAATGAGATCATTTGAAAGCCTGGAACATTCATTGTGCTCCAGTGGTCATCTTGTGGCTCACTCATGAAAAGGCCGAGCCATTGTCAGCCGCCATCATTGTCATCAACCACTCAGCCATCAACACAATACAGTGCCCCCGCTTGCCATCTCTTGTTGCTGACATTTTACAGTGTGTGAATAAGAGACCTTGACAGAGAAACGATGGGCGGATCAACAACACTACATTTGTTTTGAACACTTAAGCACAAGATTTTGGAGTTGGCTTGTTAACAACCCTTTTGTTGGACCTGCTGAATACCAATACAGTCAACTACACTGAAAACAATGGTGAAAGGCAACTAAGCACTTTCACTCAAGTACTGTATTTAAGTACAATTCAAAGGTACTTGTGCTTTGTTTAGGGTTGGATAGTACTTTTGAGGGTACAGACTGAAATACAGTACATAGGCACGTCCCTGTATCAAAGTTGATAGTCAACTGATTTATGTTGATATTACTGGGTATCGACTCACATTAAATGAAACATTGCCAAATTTTGAAACCCCTGAAGCCTCAT
This sequence comes from Verasper variegatus, assembly GCA_026259375.1. Classification (NCBI taxonomy): domain Eukaryota; kingdom Metazoa; phylum Chordata; class Actinopteri; order Pleuronectiformes; family Pleuronectidae; genus Verasper; species Verasper variegatus. Next base: position 20,039,546 of record CM048040.1, read on the forward strand.
CTTGGTAAGAGAGCAACCGAAAATAGAGAGGAAGAGAGAGCGGTGATGGTAAAGCACCCGAGAGCCAAAGAGCAAGAAGAGACCGACATGACTAGTCAGAGTTATCGAGGTTCGAAATCGATCATAAGTGTTAAACTTTTCAAAAGTCATTACACACAGTGCTCATTGCAGGATTTCAGTCAGACAACTCCCGTCTGAAATGTTTATTGCAGCAGCAGCATAAAATAGTTAGAGTTTGGCGTCTAGGCTCCGACTTCATCACCTCATCAGGTATGATTACAGAGCTTTAATGAGCAGTCATAAGAAAATACCTCTTATAGGAGCCTACAGGAGGATGCCTGGGTGTTGGAGGGGTAGAATCAGCAGGCAGCAATACTGACGCAGGCCAGCAGAGTCATTGGCAAGCAAAGGGAGAGATGGGAAACCTTTGCAGCTTAAATAGACTGACAAATTGGTACAGTGTGTATAGAGGACTGTGGGGAGTGTTGCATGTCACATGATTAGAGCAGTGTTAGTCGAGTTGACTGCCTGAACTACAAGCGTCGCTCCATTAGTGATGTAAAATTAAATTCTACTAATACCCAGGGGATCAGTGTAACCCCACATTTAACAGCTGTAATATTAAAGTGACGCACACATGTAATGCATCAATAGTTATCATGCAACTTATGAAAAGGACCATTCTGCTTCATGAGTGCTTGTACTTCTTCTAAACGTTCAAGGTTGTTGTTCTAGTGCAGGGCTCAAGAGGTAGAGCGGGTCCTCCTCTAACCAGAAGGTCAACGGTTTGATCCCAGTCTCCCCCATTCCCCATGCCGAAGTGTCCTTGGGCAAGAGAGTGAACCGCAAACTGCCCCCGTGTGTGAGTGATGTGTGATAACGTGCAGCACTAGATGCACTGTATGAATGTGTGTGTGAATGGATGAATGGTAAGACTGTACTGTGAAGTGCTTTGAGTGGTCATCCAGACTAAAAAAATACCATTTATGAGTTGTATCTTTTTTTGCCTTTAGTCCATAGTCACAGTCAATAGTAAAGAGGCAGGGAGGAGATAAAGTGATAGTAAATGTAATACAGGTCCCATGCAGGCGGAGGAAAAATGCAGACTACTGCTCCACAAAATGTGTCTTTTACGAGGCTTCTGTTTAAAAGTATAAAATATGGCAGGAGGGAACAAGGAAAAGTTGCTGCATCTTTTTTATGGATGCTGACAACTGTCCAGCAGAGCAAATTAAATACAGCTCGTGGAAACATAGCGAGAGAGAGAGAGAAAGAGAGAGAGAGAGAGAGAGAGAGAGAGAGAGAGAGAGAGAGAGAGAGAGAGAGAGAGAGAGAGGGTGAGATAATATAAGTCAGCAAAAACATTTTCCTGGAGAGGAGAGACATTACAATTATGTATTATGAAGTAACTCTAAGGAAGATCATTGTTTAGCACCAAGACAACGAGTCTACGACAATATACAGTAGTAATATAATAGTTTTATCAGAACTATTGAGTAATTTAAAAATGTACCTTAAAGTCTACAGTGCAGTTCAGTATATTCAATTTACCCTCTTCTTGCACGATGAACACATGATTTCACTTCCACAACTGAAAGTGTCCTAACATCATATATTCCAGATATTCAGATATTCAGTTGCAGAAATGCATCAGACAAACGGCTCTTAGACTTATTTTCATTTGCAGTATAAGAAAGAAAACAAAAACTGCTATATTGAAAAAAACCTCCTTGCACTCCTGACAGTAAATTACATCAGGGTTGCTAAATGGTCCCCAGTTGTGCTGCTATCAACACAAGAATGGTGCACCTGGTTTTGTGTCTTCTTGGTGAAACTGATGGAAGAATGATTGCAGAGGAAATAAGCCTATTTTTACAAATAACTCTCTGTGAGTCAGATTTATTGGCCTGATACACGGATACAAGATTAATAAACCAGAAATTGAAAATGGTTTCTTAAATTGTTCGGTCTAAAACTGACCATATGGTAAAATAAAGACATTATAAATTTGGACGAGTCCCTCACCATCAGATTAACCTGACAATTGCCACTTTCTTCGTGAAAAGTGTCGAGGAGAAGAAGAACATTGTCTGACAGAGAATTTCTTATGGCAACAGTGATACTATATCTGAGCCAAAAGCTTCCACAGCCACAAGGTTTTCCAGGACGAGCACCAAACAAGACAGTCTGTATATTGTGCTGAGGACAGTAGAGGAACACATTGTTGACAGCTCAAGGGAATTTAGCATTGTGCTGCCGCTTCGACTGAAGAGACAATGACAGAAGAGAAACAGCCACAGGAGACAATTTAGACTGAGTTGGTTCATCTCCATGGTGACTCCTCACTTTGTAGGGTTCCTCCACTCCGACTCTGTGCTAAGTCAATATCTCTAACCAAGTCTAAACATAGACAATAACTCACAATAATGGCATCTGTTTGGGATCACATCGAGTTATAGAAAATTTAAACCTGTGCATCTTGATGAATTAAACTCAGGCCCCACACAGGGAAAACGACGTCAACTCTTCTCAAGGCTTTTTGGGTGAGCACAATTAAAATGTACGATTTTTTCAGGAATTATTTATTCAACTCTCATTCTTAAAAGCTCATAAAGTTTTGTATCCTCTTGTCAGATATGTTTGCAATGACAAGGTGCCACATTTACCTTTCAAAATAAGAAATCGTTATTGAAACAATAGTTTGCTGAATTGAGACAAACAGACAAACTAGACGTTTTGTTTCTAGTCATCAACCACAGATTTTGTCTTGTACAATAAAAACTGTTGCTTGCAGATTTTATTAGCTGTAGCTTGCTTATTATAAGAGCCTGACTGATATGGACACAGTTTTTATGGAGTCAAAAACTGTCTAACACGATATATAAGCCGATAAATATTATTTGGTTACATCAGGGAACTTAAGGCTTGATATTTTTAAAGTTTAACCATAAACTTTAATGTAAACAACTATAAACAAAAAGAAAACAAGTACAACAAAATATACAGAACTTGAATTAAGAAAATAATGTTAATATATGAAAATACTGCTGTTGTGTATACTTTGTGTACAGGGGCTATAAATTATGTCCCAATGCTGAGTCGGAATATTTGTCCATTGAGATAAATTGCAAATAATGGGTGGTAATTTATCTATTAAAGACAAGAAAATGTTGCAAAGTCTATGTTATTGATTAAAGCAGCAGATTAAAGTGCATGAACTCATAGTCACTTTACAAGGATATACTCTTTCAGTCACAGTTGAAGGTAAAATACTCAGTAGATCTAACCCTGAATTGTAACTTACAAACAACATCACTTAAACTGAAGTAAACTGATTATATTTGTGTGTATGGAGTCGAAGTTCTCTTTGTCTTTGAGTGAATGTTTGTTCAGATGAGTCACATGTTTTGCTTTCAGGTTTTCAAGTAGTGACAAGGAGAGTGTCAATGATTACATACACAGCAGCGTATGTGCACTTGAAGTTGCATAATGATTAAAACTTTGTCGTGGCTCTAGAAACATCTGATGAGTGTGAAAAAAAAAATGCAGTATTTTTTTGAAAGTGCGAAGAGAAATTATCTCTCGATGATTACGGCAGTTCTGACCAACACAACATTACCAGCTGCTGTACGGTTTCTCATAGCAACTGAAGAGGACAAAGACTTTTCAAAACATGCAGATCTTTCATTGTATTCTTTTCGTGATTGAACAGCAGGGCATGATGAGACGTGGCAGAATTTACAGTAGGTTTGTGTACGCAGACAAGTGGGAATAGAAGGAATACATTTCCACAGCATTGGACATGGGCATTCGTCTCTTTAAAATCAATGCACTCTAACTTCTCCCATGATGAAACTGTACCAGACCTTGAATGAAATGACCTTGGGAATAAACAGCACATTTGGTTACCTTGCCACTGTGTCCTGGGAGAGTCGTTCTCCAGTGAAAGAAAGGGTTCAGTGTGTGAAAGCCAAACAGAGCCAGCTGTAGCCAGTTTGACTGTGAGGAAGGGGCTACCACCCATTTACCCCTTCCTCATGTGGCCACCTCCACTATTCTTGCCACTTGTGATCAAATGTATTCATTACTTTTGACTATTGATCACCATGAAATTTGGTACTAATATTATATTCCCTGCAAATTTCCCAACTGCTCAGCAAGTACCACCATGAGGTCAGAAATGGTTCGGTAATATGCAAAACTTAAAACATTCCCAGGGGCTATGGCTCCTTTGTGGGCTGCATAGACCACAAAGGTCAAACTGAGATGAGGAGGTCTGGTCTACAGAGGTTTTCTGTGATTTGCATCGCTAGCTCGTCCCACCCTTACCGCTGTCGCCTAGCAACAGAGCTGCAGTTGGACATGACAAGAAAGTTTCAATGCACCTTGGTTTTTAACATTTGTACCATTAGCAGTTTGGTTGAGTTGAAGCCCGATGGGACGTTTTGGTCGTGAGGTTGCCGCTGTCATTATTTCTTTGAAAAAGAGTTTGTCACTGAAGCGTAATGAATCCTGGAATAGGTTGACCTGAGAAGTATCCACCCATTGGAGCTTCCGTTGCCTGGGCATGAATGGACACATTTGTTGACTGTTCAAAGGAGCCTTCGAAAGGGGACAGCCTAGTTACGTCCTCCAAAGGATGCAGCCCCTGGTTTGGGACACCTTCTAAACATCAATCAATCAATTTAACTCAAAGCACTACTGCGCTTTACAGAGAAACTAGCAAGGCTGCAGATGTGTATGACTCTTCAGCTCTTATGGAACATGTTCAGTCCACTTATCTGTGCAGTTTGCACAAAGAAGGCACTTTTTGTCCTTGGACACTCTGCAGTTTGTACACTCCTCAACCCAGAGGTAACGAGGGTATATGGACCAGTGACGTACCAAATGGTCCATTTCAACCAATAGGAGTGTTGCCAGTGATGGCCATATAATCCTATAAATAGACTCTAAAGAGTGATTTACAAAGCTAACTCTCAATTCTTCGGTGTCTATCTGTAGTAAGACTTAATGTCGGTACAGCTGGAGAAATCCCCTTGGAGATTATGGCACTTCTGAAAAACGCTCTGTATATGTAATTGAATTCTGTCACCCGAATAGATTCGTCATTATGGCATCAGTTAAATATAGAGGTGAGAGAAGCTCTCATGTAACCTCATAAAAAGGATGTCAAGGATTTCCAGGATGGAGGAGCAAAGCGGCTGAGGAGAAGAGGGCGAGGCGGAGAGAGTGACATATTACAAGAAATGAGAAAAAGAAACCATCGCCATGGTCACAATTGCAACAGGTTGGACTGAGAGATGTTGAGAGCACATTTCATCCAGACTTTCTACGATGACATGTTTGCTAAATTGAACCGATTGTTCAGATAACTACATGAAATAAAATGGACTATCCACATGCAATGACAATGCTTTTCTCTTAAATTACAAATGAGCCAGTGTTTGATGACTAAGCTGCTTCTCACCTCCAGTGACTGGTGGTTTGTGTCTTTCTTTTCTTTTTTTCCTGCGGGACCATAAACTGTGCTGAACAGGGGAATCCATCAACCATTTTTATAGCATATGTTCACTTCCTGGGTTGACTATTTAAATCAACAAAATACTGGTTGTCAGCCTATTGTATCAACACTGACCTGAGGAATAGTCATTAGTTGATTAGTTCATCACCGCTGCGCATGAAGATTACGATCCTCTCTTGCATGAGGCATCTAATACTCCCTGAAAGAGTAGTTTACCTTATTTGCCCAATAAAGGCCATGTGGATTAACTAAGTACTGTGTGTTTTAGACGCATTCTGCTCCTTCTGTGTGTGGTATTCATCAAACTGGCACACCAGCCTGGAAGCACAGTTGGCATGACATCCGAGGCACGCTTTGCGAGCCATCACTGAAGTGCACAGATCTTTATGCATATGCATAAGGGAGATCACATTATAGCCACGTTATAGCTCGCATGAATTATTGGCACAACTTGTGGTTATTTCCTTCCGTGAACTGAAGTCTGTGAATGATGGCGGTTATTCTAAAGGTGAGTTCAATATTCTTTGAGATTGTTTAGGAAAAGAAATAATGAAGGGACACGCAAACGAATATGGAAATACTCCTTAATTAGTATGCATGGATGGATAAATAGATTTTATAATAATGTGGGGCAGCTAATGCTAACCTCTTCAGGCCCTCCCCTCATCCCACCATCATATGATCACACCATCCTGTTTAAGGTGTGACAGGTTGTATTGTTTATTTCCCAAAATGGAAAAGATAAGCCATCTGTAACTTAACGTCAACTCTTGCAGATGTCACCCCAGTGAAGCAAACAAGTCGCCTGTAATTGGCACAAATTACCATGGGTCTGGAAGTAAGGTGGATAGAAGCGCATTTGATAACAGGCGATTCAATGCACCGCGAGAAAGTAAAGATGGGAGCAGCACTGAAATAGTTTCCAGTTCTTAAAGGGAAAAGAAAATCTTTTTTAAACTTCATGCATTTTAATTATTTACTAGTTACTATTCATGATTCTATATGATTAATATAAGTCACTGTTCTCCTACAGCTGAATCTGAGCTGCATTCACTTTCTGTCAATAGAATCCAAACATGTCTTCTTTCTGCTGCTGCTTCTTAATCAATAGCAAACAACTCACAAAACCACATGGTTCACATTACTGCCACAGACTTTTTGAACTCAAAAGTTGTTGAACACTGTTTTATATGACTGACATTTGCCCGAAACTGTGATTATTGCTTGTCAGCAAACTTCAATCTTTAATTATTTAAAGAAAACTGGTGCAGATACCACAAGCGATGAGCTCTCCCGAGGCTGCGACCACAGGGAATGGATAGTGGCAATCACTGTTAGATGTGAGGTGACAACTGTGTAGAAAACTAATCAATCTCCTCAAGAGTTTTATAAAGAACTGACAAACACGTTGGGCGCACAACATAGACTGTATATAAAGAAGGACGACACTTCTTCACTTACTGTTGTTGTACTAAAATTAAGCTTAAATATCGCAGATACAGTTGCCCCCATTCTGTGCCATTGACGTTATTCAGAGCGTCATTAAAGTGTACTTTGACTTTGTATTTTCATTCATGTCCCATCTGCTAACATGGAGGAGGCTTGGTTTATGACATCTGCTGAAGTCTGCCACCAGGGGGCAATCCAAGTGATTTGGACTCACTGGTTAGTTCCATTTTATGAGCAGCAGCAGGACACTGTGGCAAAGGTTTGAATATATTGTGACCAGGCGCCGCCAAATTAAACCAGAAGTGCGACTGACATTGATGCGTTTTTGGCCACTTAAAAAAAAATCTGAAAACACAGATTCACGAATAGTCTGTAATAACATGTCAATAATGGCTTTAGATCCTGAAAGCAAACTCCTAACATTGGAGTCAAATCATCTTTCCATAAAATGAATCCAGTTCAGTGCTGAACTTCTACATTTTGATGAGAGACAAGTCTACTCTGCAGATTTCGTAATAGTACAGTGACACAGTGCAAGTTTCATCAGAGGGAAGAGGCAGGTCAGTGAGTTAAGAAATAAAAATGTATTTTCTGTGACCTCAGTTGTGTCCTATTTTTACTGCATGTAAGAGGTGACAGCGGCTGCAAATCTTTGCACTTTGCAAGTGTTATGTGGAAAAGAAAGAACCAGGGCTGGAATCTAAAGTTACTCCGTGGGAAAGATACAGAACTACTCAAGACGTATTTGAAAGATGAAAGAAAAGTGATGCTTTGTACTTCTCTGAAGAAGTTTTTGCTGATATTAAACTCATCTGTAAATGTCTAAGTAATCTGACTCCTGAGGTGCTCAGTGGTTCCTCTCAGGTTCAAACTACCCAGAGTGAGTTTGAGGGGAATCGTAACGTTCCCACTCATAGAGCTGAAATTGGTCAGGTGTTAGTTGTTTTTTTGTTCAGGGCTCAACATGTGGAACTCAAACTGGATCATGACTGGGATCATTTTAAGCATAATCACTGGGATAAGCCCTGAATGATCTGCTGCTTGCTGTTTTATGGTATTTAATTGCCTCACTGTTTTTAAACCTTGTGTTTTGTGCTGTTCTGTGTTTTATACAGTTGGGTTTTATATATTTTGAAGGATGGACATTAGAACCAGCTTGGGCTACAAATACTGTGGAATAATGCATTGATTCATGCTGCATACATCATAAATAAATGAGAGCTTTGAAAAACACATCAGAGCATTTGAAATCGTTTGAACTATAAAGTTTGAGACACTTGATACAATGAAAAGCAGCAATGTACAGTTCACAGTTCAGTTTGACAGGTTTAATTAATGGTGTGAACTAGTTTTACAACATTTTGCACAGATCTGCGTCACGATAACATTATTTGTTTTATGAATTTAAAATGTATATAAAATGAGACGCTGAGAGATTTGGGGTTTTTGACGACAACATAAAGTACATCAGTCCATTTAATACCATCATGCAAAGTTTCAGATACATTCTGTATGATATTCAACATGATTTTGCCAAACAGAAGTCCACCATTGTCATGTGAAGTGTGTGTTGTGTTTTATTGTTTGCTTCTAATGTTCAAATTAATGTGCTGGACAGTCTTGGTGTGATTATTCTGTTGCTCACAGAAGAACCAATCTGCCGGCCCAAGCTGCTGTTTATTGCGGACTGCCCAGAAATGGATGGAGCCCTTTGAAATACAAAGCTGATATGCAAATCACTTGGTCAATTTACTCCTCCAGTCAACCGCTCATTCATGTTGTAATGGCTTTGAAAACGTTTCCTCGGTTTCTTATTTTCATTTCCCCCCAAATGTATGTAATAGTTATGGAGAACATATAGAGCAAAAACATAAAAAAAACACTTATTTGAAGTAAATTTGCGAGACTGAGTTTTAGTAGATTAAAAAAGTCTTTGCTGTGCTTGTTCAGCAGGAGGAGTGACAGCAGAAAAAACCAAGTGTGAGAATCATATCGACAGGCCTGACAGCTCAGTGGTGACGTGTAACAATCCTGTTCAAATACACTGCTTTTGCCTCCGTTTCATTTCTCGGAGTTCTGCGACATCTCTTCTCCTGCTAGGATTTTGGCTTTCATAAACAAGTTCAGCCCTGCGTGGGAATTCAGCACCGACGAGGAGCGAAGGTGGCTCACTGTGCAGGGTAAAAACATGCACTCTCCTAATGTGCACATCGCTGTGGTGCCACTGTGAAGATGTGCCATTTGGTTTCATCTGGGGTCCTGTGCCGGGGCAGGACTCTGACTGCCTGTACGAGGTTTGAATCCCATTTGATTTCTGTTTTTTTATTTAGTTTTTCTCAGCTATTCTACCCGACTGCTCTTACACAAACTGATAGTTTAATAACGTTGGCTGAATGCAATAGATGGAATTCAATTCACCTGATCATCGGAGGAATTTGAAAGCAACACTATCAATCCCATCATTTTCATTTTTTCTCATACCTCTAAACACAATAAGGGCTCACGTCAAAGCACTTCCAGATGTTGAGAGTGTAAAGTTGACATCTTTGTGGTAAATGAAACGCAGAGAAGAAAACAAACTTAAAATCGAACAGAGTCCAAACAGAGAACTCCAGCAGCTCCTCTCTAATCGCTGATCTCTGCAGTAATGATGGCTGAGAGCTTCGCTTCACCACCTCCACCTGAACTTAAAACATAACAGCAGTGGTGAAGACAGCAACTGCGCTCATGTGAGAATAACAAGCTTTCAAGATGCTTCGTATTCTGCAAGGACACCGAGAGGTCGTCACAGCCTCCAGATGTCAAAGTAATTGGCATCCAGAGCTGCTGGTTCACTTCAAGAGACGTGTGTCATGCCGTCTCGTTTGACGGCGGGTAACGATTCTAAGTGGAGCCTTTCATCCAAGTCTTTTGTCTGATAGAATAGTAATCTTTGAAATGCTGCTGGTTGTTTATTTCTACTCTGAATTGTGCTGTTGCTGTGATGTTTTTTGTACTGAAAGTTTGTAACTGAAAGCAACATCCTGGGCTTTTTTACTGATTGAAATTAAACAGGGAAAATCAAATGTATTTATGTGGCAACCTTTTAACACAAGGGTAATGAAGTGCTTTTGAAGTAAATATAAGTAGTACTTGTATTAATAGGCTTAATGAACCTGAAGCGAGATTCTCCCAAAAACGTCTTTCTACTTTTTCCCTTATCCCACAAGGAGCAGATTGTTTTATGCCCCGTTTTAGGTTCCTGTCCATGTAAAAGCTGTTTTTGTTAGTGCTGTTAACTTTAAGTTCGCTCATCTTATGTAAGGTAGGATGTTTGCAATAATAAATATTTTTAATAACTATTTCTTTAATCTTATATTTTTGCAAGTAGACCTTACGCTTTTTCAATTTGTCTCTTTTCTCTTGTGAGTCAATATGTATTTGTGAACGTAAATGTCTGACTGATACTTCGTCAATGTTGTGATGTCACATGTCACGTGACACACATTTGCATAATGCACGCCTATTTACGAGTCTGGCACGCCCCCTAACAAAGCCGAGTAAAGTGGGAGTGGAGGCAGAAACCTCCAACAAGCACTGGAAGCATCTGACCAATCAAAACATAGTGAGCCAGTCGGCCAATCAGAGCAGACTAAGCTTTATCAGGAGGGGGCCCTTAAAGAGACATGAGGTAAAACCAAGTGTTTCAGACATAGGCTGAAAAGAGGAGCTGCAGCAGTGGACAGTTTGAGGAAAGTAATAAACAAATATAAGCGCATGTAAAGCTTTTCAAGTGACAACCCAAATTAAAAGTATGAACCTCAAGCAAGAGTATTATATCTCTCCTTGAAATAAATCAATTAATTGTTTTATCTGTGACATTACAACAATTTAAATAATGATTATTAAAAGTTTCCACTCAACTGAACTCAATTTGTCTGACAAACAGTGAAATGCAGTCCTGTCATGTGTTCCTGTTGGGATTCAGTTCAGACAGAGAGAAACCGCTTTTAACTCTGACATCACACCAACAGCCACTATTTCTATGAATTTCATCAAAGAAGCTGCAGTTCAATCTACTCACTGGTCCAATATCACAGTGAAATTAATGTGTTGACCGTCTCTGCCGTCGTCGTGTTCAGCAGCAATCTGAGAGACACATCTGTTTCATTTTCATTCTTCACTACCTTTTCACTTTTCAGGGGCTCTCATGCAGAAAATCAGTGACATTGTTCACTCCACTTTTGGCTCACAGTCAGTTGACAAAACACCCCAGATAAACAAATAAACGGCACAGCTGGGGGCATCAAGCTGCAAATCCAGGTCAGGCAGTGGGACTGTCATCTCACACACCTCTTTATGCCGAATGTACGTGACCACAGCTCGAAGTTGAACATATACACCTATAATGTGCCTTATACACCGTGACAATTTGACATACAACTTTATATATTAATATATATTCTGCATCTTTTCTTCTGTAAATAAATTAATAAATAGTATGATCAAATATCTGTGATAGGCTCATATTCCTGCAGCCAACAAACACTGAGATGAACATGGACACAGAACGCGACTCACTACTGGATCGTTTTCCGCATTTGACGAACCACCAACCAATTTAAAGAAACATGTCTATATCTATATATATAAAATGATGTTGTTATCAAACCCCTCATGACGCAGAAATGTAATTGAGGCTTAATACTTGCCAGTTGAACTATACGTTCTATAAATCAACTGTATTATAAATAAAAAGAACGTAGATAAAACCAAATATAAATGTCAATTTTGAAAGTCACGATTTATCACCATCATCATTTACCAAACCACATACAGATTAAAAAACAAATACAGATAAAGATTTAGTCTTATTGTGACATCCGAACATTTCAAAACAAAGTGTTTTATGATGCAAATGTATCGGATAATTTATAGTAACAACTACAGTTAGTACAAAATGCAGCACAACACAGTTTCTGTTGCGTGTCCTTCACGAAGGATGACACAATATAACCGTAACACACTCTTGAATATGAATGGACTGTGTGGCTCTATTACAGCGAATCCACAAACACTGATTGCCTTTGCTGTCCAATCAGAAAGCTCATTGTGGTTAATGGATGTCATATCTTGCTTGGAGAATGAAAGGCAGCCACATGGTCACTTTCAATTCTGATACAGGAGTAAAAAAATAATAATACTTGATTCAAATAAATGTGAGAGAACCTACTTTTCACAACATGTGCTGAACTCTGCACTGCATATAAATTGATATTTAAAAGGGAGGTGGAACGGGAAGCACAAAACCATATCCTACAGCTGCATTTGAGACTGTATTGGAAAACATACATAAACATACTGGTATTATTTATAATGTCAGGAAGGCAAATGCACCCCCGGCTAAGGTGGACGGCACAAGCGGTGAAACATGCACTTACTTGTTATTTGATATCAGTTTTTTTTTTTCTTGTAAAAAGTAAGAGACGATCAAAGGTTTCTTGTTTTTTTCCATTTTATTTGATATGCTTAATTTACTTTCTCTTAGAAACAGTAACTTCTAACTGCACCATGACAGTTTCCTCGTCTATATCCTCCCTCACAGCACTCTGAAGGTTATAAGTACATTTTCTTTACCTTTTTCTCTGAGCCAGCTGTGTAGTGCGATAAGGGCCAAGCATCTAAAAATAACCCACTCATTCCAGGTACAAAGCATGCTGTGTCATTCAGGGTTCTCCTTTGTGCCCTGATACAAACATCTTGAGATAGCACGTTGGAACCTGTACTAGATAGTGTCACATCTCCTCTCTTCCTCGCCGCCTTCCTTCCTTTTCCTTTTAACGTGACGCTCGCTCACTTCCTTTTCCCCTTTAATCCTTCCTCGTGCAACTCTCACGCCTTTCTTTGTTCTTACCTCGTCGCATCTATTTCTACTTGTTTCCTCCCAGTGTCACATTGTCAAGATGTTTTGATACGAGACAAATTAAAAACAATTCCATTCATCTTCTATAGAGTTGCACTTTTTACTCCTAGCCTACGTTTGGCATCATCTCCGAACACTTCCCCTCACTTTGTTGACCTTGGCTACCAAATACACATTCACATACATGTTCAATCACATGCCAGCGCTCCCACTCCCCTCTGCTAACCGAGAGCAACACTCCGTTGCCACGCTCTGTAGGGGTGAGATCATACGGGAGGCTTCGGAAAATTGTCAAGACCAAATTCCTAAAATTGTAAAGGAGCAAACAAAACATACATTACAGCAAGTTACTGACAGCTTAGAAGATAATGTGGTTTAAAAAGGTGCTAAATACATCAGCTTGTCTTTCTCTAAGACAAAAAGTTGCTGTTGCCTCTTGCTAGTTGGCACGCACAAACGCACACACACACACTCCCACACGCACACGCACGCACGCACACACAGAGACACACACACACACACACACACACACACACTCTTTGAATTGGAGAGCGAGAAGAACGTTGTGAACGTGAAATAAAATCCAGCCCTGTGGCATTGGACATTAGCATTAGACCACTCGTCCTGCTAGTTTCAATTAAAAAGCTACTTTAACATGTTTATTATAATTGTTTCATACAACCAATCCCAGGTCCTGCTGTCTGGAGGCTGTCATCATTATTGCAACGTTACGACCGTGTGAAGAGAACATGCTGCTGCGACAGCGGCTGGTGTTTACTGTAAAGTCTGTAGTTTGTTTCAACTCAAGTATGAAAACAATCATTATACCTTCACTAGCAAATGGAGAGTCCTAAACAAATTGGGCTTGAAGGGGAAAAAGAGATGAGAGACAAAAAGATGAGAGAAGATCATAAACAGAGAGTGAACAGTTCAGCCTTTTTAAGATGGATCGCTCGAAGGATGAAAGACTGTTCACTGATGCCAAATTGCTCCATCTTAGATAAGCGAGAACAAAATGTTAAAAAACAAACGTTGATACACTGATGGTGTGAATGAAACATCAGCTGTTTCCGAGAACTTATTATTTCTATTTAATTAAAATTACAGTTTTGAAAACGAACTAATAATATTCTAAAACTAAGAATAAATTGTGTGACAATGTGCAGTTTATCTGAGCTCTAGAAAAAGCATATATGGGTATTTCAGCTCATTGTTTTGCTGTTGCAGGTTTGGATTGGTATTATCACAGTCTGCAGCCACAGTGAGCAGCAGGAGGGTTGGAAAGCTGCATGGTCGTGATGGAGAGTGGTGAGACATGATAATTGTTTAACTATGGGGACAATGATGCACATTTCCACATTATCTCTCCCGGTAGAAATTCATTGTGTTGCATACAAAGTTCACGAAAGAGAAGTTAAAACCCTGGGGCAGGTCAGTGTGACTGCACAAGCAAGACAAGCCCATGATTTGACCGGTTGCTTTGCATGTTCATCAAGGAGGACATCTTTTTCCTTCCGGTCCATTTCTCGGTTTGTTTGTGAACAAGATCAAAAACATATTTCCACAAAACCTGGAGGACTGATGGGATATGAGCCAAGAAAGAACCTATTAAATTTTGATAAATTTTCGGTATTTATATAGGCATGTGGATTGGGACAAAGCGGTGGATCAATCAGATTGCGATCAGGCATTTTATATATTTTTGCTGATTTCCCACAGAATGTTTCATGGATCTTGATGGAAACAAATTTGGTGTCGATCAAAATAATTTATCAAAAAACAAAACAAAAAAAACAATATCATCGTGAAGTAGGATTTTTCCAGCCACTGTATGGTAATAAACAGGGCTATAAACCATTAACTACCACCAATGTGTCGCTGAGATAATGCAAATTCAGTGGAAAATCAACAGTGTATCCCTAATAGTTTAGAACTATGTCAAAACAAACATGAAGGAATTGGTGAAGAACTTGAGGTGACTGCTGGGCCTTGACTGAGGTGCTTGCTCTCTGAGCTCCTTTGTAGTTGTACATGTGTCGTGCTGCTGCTCGACCTTGAAAGGAGAACTGATGGCTCTGATGCAGGTTAAATGCACAAAAAGAGAAAAAGCACTGCAGCAATACTGTCCTATAGCTGTCGAATGAGAGGTCAGCGTATGAATGTACATGTGTGTGTGCTACGGATTGTGCATGTATGTGTGTGTGTGTTGAGCACAAGGTTCACCGGGTATGCTTGGTCATGTTACCACACCAGACGAAGCATGAAAGATCAGAGATCATTAAGCTTTTCCAGACGCCACCATCCTTTGCAAGTAGATTTTTTTTAGCTGTTAAATTAACCCATGTTGGAGCTAAATTAAATTCCCCAGCCATCGTTAGAAAGGTTTCTATTGAAGAGCCTTGTGTCGGGAAATTGGCTCTGAGAGCGTTTTTGGCCGATAAAGGCAGGAATATTTCCAATTTCCTACAAGCTGTGGTCATTTTGACCTCATGGGTTCAGCAAGACACAAAGAAACAGAAGATTAATTCCATCTGAAAGCCAGTCGCGTCAGCAAACCATAAAAAAACCCCAAAACATTCCCACTTACAAACTACACAGCTCTTCATCCCAGTTGTCTTTCAGCTTGGCACTCACTTCCTGAATTATTAACCAAACAATGTATTTCATTCCAGAATTAATTGGCTCTTATTCCTTCCTCAAATACCAACTCTCAAACTCACTTCTGTTACCAATAAACCATTATTCACTGTAGACGTTAGAATCTCCCGCACACATATACTTGGATAACGAAATAGACTCTTTTACATAACAGGCAACTCAAAAGGCAAACAAACAAAACTCGTCCTAGTTTTCCTCAAACACAGAGAAACCGCATTGATAAAAAGGGTAAAGGGTCATTAAATATTAGATATATGTTGCAAAAACGAAACCACTCAGTCAGATTATTAATTCTCTTCCAGCACGAGAGGCTTTGTTCTACCCAGTGTTAATTAATCCCTTTACACAGAGCAGGGTGCCGAGCTAAGAACACAGTTAAGAATACCTTTCATCAGAATCAGGATCATCGCTTTCTTCCTCGTGACCAAACTCGCTTATTGTAGTTAAGAGTTAGACAATTAACCTCATTCACAGCACGCACTAAAATATTCATGAGCCACGCGAACTTCAAGACGATCGCAGCTCATCGGTTGTTGATAGATGTGTTTTGAAAAGACGCCACTTTCCAAATGATCAAGCTGAGCAGCGACAATGTTGACGCACGAGAGGGACGTGTGAAAATGTGTTTCAACTGTCCCCGTGGAGACATACATCAGAAATGCCTGTGAGTACATGTGCGGCCGCTGGAATGATGAGCTGATTCATCTATCAACAATAGCTTTGATAACTAAGTCAAACTGTTTTCTGCTTTTTCTGTTTCCTAAAGTGGGAAACTGAAAATCTATAAATATTTAAAGTGTTGGTTGTAGTAAAAAAATAGCTTTTTGATGATATCGCCTGAGGCTCAAGAAACCCAAGATGGCTATATTCTCACTATTTCTGAACATTTTGATGAAGATTAATTAAATGATCAAAAGGCCACACTGCTCCAAAACTGAATTTGACAGTGGGCTGTTCCCAGAGTCGTCCAAATGAAACGACAGTTCTCTGTAATTGCCCTTCCGAGCTGCACATGGAGGCGTTTTCTGATCCGACACCTCGACAACATCATATGTCAACTCACAAATATCCAGCGCTGCCTCAATGTCAAACGGCTGATGATTTGTTGACCCCCAACATCCACCATGACCTCCTCAGTCTGCGGACTTTGTTGCTCTACAACCGCATCACAATAACCTGCATTGGCATCTGCACGCAAAGATTTCTTAACACAAATATGTCGGTATACAGACTTAATAAGTGCAAACGTTGACCTTATGGCAACTGTCTGCTAATATGAGTTGCTAATGGCAACCTGCCTTAGGCTAAAGTTGTTATGTACAGTAGCAACCTACTTGGTTCTTTCGTGTTTTCTTTTTATTCATAGTCGATTTTGATCAAGTTTATGGTTAAACTGTAAATATCAGGCCTAAATTACATTTTTTTCTCATAAGGGCTTGAAAGTGTCATCTTAAGAATTATCGCCAATTTTCTTTTTTCAATGAATCTGCATATGGTATCGGAATTGTCATGGATACTGGAAACCAAGACTGAAGCAAGAGTTTGATAAAGTATAAAGTAAGTTTAGTTTGGCCTTTCTCACCCACTTCTTTCTCATTTTGACCAAACCAGACGAACAGAGTTTCCGTGAACCTGAAGCATGATTCGTCTGACCCCACACTTCCTGTCTCTGGCCCCTGGGCCCAGTCCACTTTGTCTAATAGAGATGTTGAGCGGAGAACACAGAGGGGAGCGAGCTACAAGTCTCTCTGAAGAAAGAAGCAGATTATATATAGCCACTGATTAAGGCAGGGATGGGAACATGACCTACATGCATAACAACATTTTCTCTCACTTTCTGCTACAGAACGAGCCTCCGTCCAGGACCAGGACTCCACAACTGGGAGAATCACTCTAATTATAAAACCAGAGTCAGATTTCAATGCACACCTCATTAATATTTCTCTCATTATTGGGTTAATAATGTTTTCAGAGGCGTGGGAGACTTGGGAGAGCTGGTGGCGTGCCAGTGAACCTTCCAGTGCACCTGTCATGCAGGTAAAGGCGGCCACTCTCCACCATTGTGCCAGAATAGTGTTTCAGATTATAGTTGAAACAGATAATGATAATTCTCCTTCACATGCAGGGCCTGTGTTCTCAAAATAGCTGCTCCCCTGGGAGACTCATGGGGGACAAGGGGAGGAGGTGCAGAGAGAAAGACAGTTAGAGAGAGAAAGAGAAGAGGAAAGAGAGGAGGAGAGAGGGCTTTCTCCTTCCTCATCAATCTTTTGAATCTTGTCCCACTGAAGCCAATGACCGTGTATCCGGACTCCGACAGCGGTAGCGCCTGGAGGCAGCCGCAGGGAGCGGACCTCGCCGAGATTCAATCCAGATCCTTTTATCAGCCACCTGAGGTTGATTTAACACCCTTGTTCCTGGACAGTGAAAGCGGCTGATTATTCAGCCAGCCAGTCTCTTTTCTCCCCTCATCTCCCTCAGCTCCAGCCCATTACCCAGAACTGCTGCGCTGTCTGGGCTCAAGCAGACACGGACAGGACGCGGAGAGGCAGGTCATAACTGCAAGACAGGATCAAAGGAAGTGTGTGTGTGTGTGTGTGTGTGTGTGTGTGTGTGTGTGTGCATCAGCATATCAATGTTTGTACTCTTTGGGAATCTTTATGAATCTGAACAAAAATGTTGACAACCATAATTTTCAGCTGTCAATGTCAGAACTTTTAGCAAAATAACTTCTGCTGTGTTTGTTTCCTCCATTTCCAGGTTACCTCAGTTATCAATGTGTTTCCATGTTTTCCATTAAGTGATTATTTTCTGCCAAGAGCCACATTTGTCCTGAAGTTACGATGTGAACACACATTCAATGGGGACGGCTAGTTGGTGGTGTGCAGCCTCTCGTCTTTAACTATTCATCTAACAGTTAGCAGATGAACATCGTGACAGCTTCCCAGAAGTGAAGCCAATGGGTTTCAAATGCCTCCTGGTGGCTGACCGCAGTATATCCCAAAACATTTTACACATTGCAAAAGAACCACAGTTTGATCTGGACCGAGACCACATTTTGGTTCTGACTAAACTGAAAATCCTGAAGGTCTGGACCAAACAGGTTCAGCCTGAAAGTGTCCTTAAGAGTCTGGGGACTTTCAGCCTCTGCTGTATCTATTGGGACTAGTTTGTTGCCTGCAGTTCAAACATTACATCTCCTTTGATTTGCCGAAGATGAATATAAGAACTACAGTATATGGTGAGCCAAATGTATTTCACTATCTTGTTTACCATTGGATGATGAAAGCTCACAGTTTTTTGTGAAATGGAAATAAAAACCAAAACCAATTTGAAAGAAGAGGTTGTTTTACGCCAGTTGAATTGGAATAGTCATCACATGCACACACACACACACACACACACACACACACAGTCCAACTGTTGGAGATTGGTGATGTTGACGAAGAGAGACCACTTTTACAAAATTGACTAGAAAAGCTGAATTAGAGCTCAAGAGAACAGAGCGAGTGTTTTTATTCATTTATTTGCCTCTTCGCCTCTTCCCTCTGTCGTTCTGACAGAGATTACGTTTTTTGTGTTTTTTCCGTTGTGGTTTTGATGTGAGTTATCAGTGACGTCAATAACTAAACATGTTTCCCCTCAGCAGGTCTTCACATGAGACAGACGGGGAGGAGAACACAATGCTTCATGAAAGGCCAGTGGCGTTCACTTGCTGTTAGGTTTATACAGAGATTAAGGTTTCTGGAGGAGGGAGGAACAAACTGTACTAGCATCACTTTTTGTACATTTTAATTTTTAACTACTTGCTTTTGTTTTGTTCGTGGGAGTTGGAGTTGGAGCAATTCAAAACACAGATAACTGTACCTGTGTGTGGTTACTTTTTGAATATCTCTGACAAAGATGATCTGATGTCATTGCTTTGTTTATCTGTGTGTTTGTCAGCATGATAACAAAAAACAACCGAGCCAATTTTCTGGAAATTGGTGGAAGGATGCAGTGTGAGACAAGCGAGAGCCTATAAAAGGTTGGCATGGATCTGGATCTTTATAACATTCTTTAACATTGGTTTTTGTTTGTTTGTTTTTTCATAGATTCCCCAGGGAATAATGCATGGATCTTGATAAAAATCTGACATATTTAGGGGATTGTTTGATTAAATCTAACGGGACAGTTAAACATTGCTGGAAGTATTCACTCTACTGATAACATTTTAGTTTTAAATGGTCAATGTAAGTTATTGTGGGGAAAATATCATGTTTGTGATTGTTTGGATAAAGGAGTGTACCTATGTATATTTTAGAAAATTCCAATTTTAAATATTCCGGTTGCATTAGTTCTGCTTGATTTCTGCGATGTATGAGAAAAAGGACAAAAAACTTGGATCAGATCATATTTGGAAGAGTAAGAAGATTTGATTTTTGTCCCAGTGGCGCACATGAAGTCTGATTTTACAGTATGTACCTTAGCCCAGAAGAATTGGTTTTGACTTTTGGCTTCATGTAGAAAATATCCTGAATATGAACACTCAGCCTTGAAAATGCATCAGTTGATAGTTCTCCTAAATTGCAAATGACTGTCCCTGGTTAGTGATGTGGATCACTATTGTTGAAGCTGCAAAGAGACTCTCAGTGCTGCTGACTATTGTGTGTCAGCCATAATGGCTCCACACAAACTCATTGCTCAGGGCTCTTACTTTACATAAGGCTTTCACCTTGGCATTTCTCTCCTTTTGTGTGTGTGATACAATAATGCTGCACACCCACACCCACACACACACACCCACACACACACACACACACACACACACACACACACACACACACACTGCAGCACAGGTAAGGCCCAGCAGCCTTTTCAGTGCGAGCTGCAGTTGAAAGACTCAACCAGATATTCTGGTGCCGAGATTTAATTTTATTTCACTTTTCCTTTTTGTGAGAAGACAAAACTCTAACCCACTGACCTCATCCAAAAGAATAAATAACATTTTGCGCCACTGATGTAATAACTGTAATTCAGCCTTAAAGGACAGGAAGTCTCCCGTCTGCTGGTCAAACAGGTCACTCCTCAACAAGGAAACCAGACCCACAGTAGCACACAAGGAAAAAGGTAGAAGGTCACATCAAATGGTCTGGAGTGATTATGGTAAAATGAGGAGCAGCGTGACAGCCCACACATTCTCCTGTCCAGTATTCACATTAACTCTCTCAATAATGAACACTATGGAAAATACAGCACTTATGACACAATATCTACAGGTTTACATTTTCTTTGTCTGTCTGAAAGTTAATTATGTAATAATGTATTTCAGTTCTGGCAAGGATTTAAATCCAGTATGGAAGGGGGGAATAATACTGGAACTGATAATTGATAATGAAAAACCACTGACCATAAACAGTATTAAAGGTTCAGTGCGTAGGATTTAGTGGCATCTAGTGGTGAAGCCGCATATTGCAGCCAGCTGAGTAGCCTTCTGCTCACCACCTCTTCCAAATGTTTAGGAGAATCTATAATGGGCTCCAGATAACTTAAAAATGTGAAGCGCCCTCTTTAGAGATGGTTTGTCCATTCTTAGCTACTGTAGAAACATGGCGGCCTCCATGAAGGAGGTCCTGTTATGATGTAGATATACACTATTGAAAACATAATTATGAATACGAGCCTATATTCCATTACTGCTGATCGCGCCCCCTGAAACCTACACACTGTATCTTTAACACAGTAACCAATAACACTGGGTTAATGGTTGCTGTAATTGTTCTTTCTGTCCATAATGACTGTGAACAGATCCCTTCCTAAAGCAATTTCAAGGTGAGTGATGAGGGACAAAAGTGCAAAAGTGTGCTTGTATGTTCAGCTGAACCGAATGTGAGGCTTCAGCAGTCTGAGGTAGTCTTTTAAATACAAAATTCATTCCATGTGTTTCCACAGACAACATTTCCTTGTTGGTTGGAAAACAACAAGGAAAATTTGCACTAAAAATCCATCCCGAAAATCCATTAGTTTGGTCATCGATAAATTACCAATATGCCAGTGACAAATACAAATACCCAGTCTTCAACTGTGTCAGCTTCTCAAATGGATTTACTGTTCTACTGTGTCTGAAATAACATTATAGGATAATAGAATAGAATAACAACAATCCATCCATCTAGCTTTTCCTATAAGCTTCACAGGGGGGGACCTGGAGCCGGTTCCAGTTGACATTGGAAGAGGGGCGGGGTACATCTTTGACAGGTCGCCGGTATATCTCAGGGCCAACATAGAGAGACAAACGACCAATCACACTAATATTCACATCTCCGGTCATTGTTAAGTCTCCAACCTTACCCCTATCTGCATGTTGGAATACCTTGAGAAACTGTGCTGGTGACAGTGCTAACCACTACACCACCGTGCCGCATTATTGGAATAATGTGAGATGAGAAGTTCATCCCAGCAAGTACTGACAAGAGGATGAAATCATATCGATCAAAAACCCTTTCAATGAACATATGCACATGTCAGTATTGATTAAAGACCCTGTGAACCTTTCCTTTAATGCTCTTCCTGTCTGATCATAATATAGACATTAGTCTTCAGAAATACATTATAAATACTTATTAGATTTAATGTTTTAATTTTTGTGCCATGCTGTTTTATCCCAAAAGGAGGTTTTGCATTTATTCATACAGCACCAGTATGGAGACCCTGAGTGAAAAAGTGACTTTTAGGAGCTCCTAACTATTCTTCCACTTCACAATACAGTGCTTTACTTGGGGGAACACTTTCAAGTTCACCCTGCCATTCATGGTGCTGTATCTCAGAGAGCTTGTGTGAAATATTAAGAGCAGAGTGGAATCATAATAAAGGTGACAGTGGATCTCTCATGGGACATTAGCCTCCAGGCACACTGCAGAGAGATCTGACTTTATAATGCAGTTACACATGAATTCCTCGCGAGGCATTTTGACACCGAAGGCTTAGAACCACAAATATGGTATTTCAGTTTGGAGAGACGAAATCTGTCAGAAGTACAGAGCCGAAGTTCAGATTTCCTTCTGTGAATTATTCAAACTGAACCTTTTCATCTAAAGGTAATGAGGAGTCCAAAATCCGTTAATATACTGTATCTGTCATTTCCAGAAATTTCCAAATGACCAATTTGCTTGTTGATTAAACGATCATTTAGATTTTTGCCGGTTGACTCGCCTAAACTTTAAATGACTGTGCACAATTTAATCGATAAGATTAATCATTGTCTGATTAAGTGTATTTAAGACTCAACTGGTTATATCCCAGTCAAAATTCAAATACTATATATATATATACAATATATGTAAGTACATGTACATTTACATCATTGATTATCGGGAAATAGAGGGCTGCAGTCTGCTGGGGTTATAGCCCCCCCTAGTGGTGGGTGGTTATGTAAGATGTTAGTTTACTACCGTTGTGCAATAATAAAATACTAACAATTAATTTCACTGGCTAGTATTTAGTCAACTAATAACACACATCTCTCATTTAGTCTTGGTCTTTGTCAGGAGGAAATAAAATAAAATAAAAATATGTTTCAAAACTAAACTGAAAATAACTCTATTGCACACACAAGCCTGTGAAGCATCCAGGCATATATTCAGTACTTCAATGTATAGTATCCATTAAATCACTGTGCCTGTATTTGGCGAGCTCTAAGTGAGGCAAACAAAACGCCACGAGTGTTTGTGTTGGTAGATAAATGCTACACTGCCCACCATTACTCACGCTGGCAGCCTCAAGTAAGCTGTAGTACTGAGTTATGTGGGCAGGCTGACTTAATGCTCGTTTCAAATTCAAAGTGGTTTTCAAAAAGTAGTCAATCTATAGGAAAATACACAAGGAAAGTTGATCTATTAACATAATGGTCAATCGTTTTAGTTCTATAACATATATAACTACAGGTAGAGATAAAGGATTCTGACCATCTGTGAGTGCATGGGTGCACATATGTCTGTTACTTACCCCAGCGTTGTCATGGTGACGATGGTGTACCAGAAAGAAGCTGGGATGCTGGTGAACTTGCTGGAGCTGGAGCCCTTCTCAGCGTAGAACATGACTGTGGCGAAGATGATGATGGCCATGGTGAGGGAGAAGAGGAGGAAGCCCAGCTCTGAAGCGCAGCTCTTCAGTGTATAACCCAGGATCCGAAGGCCCTGCGAGTGACGGGAGAACTTGAAGATACGAAACACCCGAAACACGCGCAGCGTCACGAAGGCGCCGCTCACATCCTCGTTGTCGGTCATCACCAGGCCGATGTAGTACGGCAAGATGGCCACCACGTCGATGATGCTCATCACAGAGCGCATGAAGTGGTAACGGCTAGGCGCGGCAAACAAGCGCATCAGGTACTCCACTGTGAATATCATAACGCAGGCGGTGTCCATGCAAAAGAAGGCCACGGTGTAGCGTTCACCACATGGCATGTCTTTCTGGTTGGCAGTGGAACCACAGGGCACCGTCTCCACCACATTAGTGAGGACTGAGATGGCGATGAAAAACCCAGTGACATAGTAGAAGACCAGGGCCATGGTGGAGGTGTGTGGGTTCTCAAAGGCTCGCCACATGGTCTCCCTGAAGTTCATGTGTGGCAGCTTCTGGTCGTTGTTCTCCTCTTGATCATCCTGCAGCCGCTCTAAATTCTCCCTCTTCCTGTCCTTGTACTCTTCGTAGCAGCAGTCGCCGATGATCTCGGGGATGATGCCGAAAAAGATGAGCTCCTCATCGTAGGCTGAGATGCACTCATGACGGGGGTAGTGGAGCTTCCCTGTCCGGTAGAAGTTGAGGATGCTTCTGAAGGCCTCAGGGTCCCGGTCAAAGAAGTACTCCTTGATTTCTTCGTTGTAAAAGAAGTCTTTCTCCGAGCTGCCCAGCAGGGTGTCTGGGTAGCGGTCCAGAGTGGTTCTCCAGGTCTGAAAACGGCGGCCGCTGACATTGAGGATGATCAGCTCGTCCTGTCTCTTTCTGTTGTCCATGGGGGCAACAGGCATGGGGCAGTTGGCAACAGGCATCCAGCCAATGGCTGCTGCCCTGGCAAAAGGGAGCCATGCTGCTACTCCAGTTGCCATTGTGAAGCAGAGTCTTCAGAGTAGTCGTCCTCACCTTCAGACTCGACCCTCCATGAAATGAGCTGGCATCTGAGAGATAAATGTCAACGAGAAAGAAAAGAGGAAACAGCTGAAAACAGGAGCACGCTGAATGAGCAACAAAATAATCAGTTTGCCAATCACAAGTGAGCTGCATGAGACATTTTTACTTTCAAATGAGTCCCCTCCACCCCCTCTATTAAATTTCCAGTCACTCTCTCCTGCTCTCTGTCCAAATCCTGCACAACCGTCACGAAAATGTCATCCAGTTTTGTGGAAATAGCTGATACATGGCAACAGCTGAAGCACGAGTGCAACCAGAGAGGAACGGATAGAGGTGAAGTCTGACTTCAAACACTTTCACGCTTAGGTTTCCACATATATACCTCGACGGGAAGTTTATATGAAAGGTATACTTCAGGATTTCGACTGATATCTACAGCCTGCAACAGTTTACTTGAGTTGCATTCGTGAACCAAACGACTTCTGGTTTCTAAGCCTGTATTTGCTTTGCAACTATAATTAGATGTACACAGAATACAATGCAGCTCAACAGCTTAACTTGAACATTATGAGCAGCTCCGGTCAATACACAAGCCCAAAGCAGCCTGATCAGCATGAGAACAGAGAAGCGCTGACTGAAACAGACCTGTTGAATCATATTAAGGAGGTGACCTGCTCCACATCTATCTGGAAAATGATTACACAACTCTTTGAAAATACACACAGTCATGACCTGGGTTTGTTTTAATAACCTGCATCACCTGGCCACTGCCTTTGGCCTCAGAATTAAGCAGCCGGTGTTTATACATGTCCTATAAAAACGGGCAAAGGTGGGAACGTTTTGCTCACTGAAAAAACACCTTTTCCATTGCGCGCAAAGACATGTGCCAAATCTGATTGGCATCTGGTCTTTCCCCTCCGAGGACAAGACAATAAGAATATCAGTGAAACGCTCACCGATGGAAGTGGAGGAGGGAAACAAAACCCCAGAAACCAGAGGAGTTAATGAAGTGGGAGTCCTCAGTGAGAAGTGAGGGATGAGGAGCTGGGATCCATCCAGCGGGAGGAAGCAGCGAGAGGCACCTCTCCTCCTGCTCCGTGCGGAGCGCCCCGGACGCGGCTGATGGAGCAGAATTGAACCCGTCTCTTTGTCCGCGACTCTCAGAGGACACGCTCTGTGTTCACATCCTCCAACTGATTCTACATCGTGGCTTCTTCTTCTTTTTAAAAAAACGTCCTCCTCAGTGTTTGGAAAGTGTGATGTGCAGCAGAGGAGCGGCGCGCGTCCCTCACCGCGGCACCAACTACAATGCGCGTCTCCCTGACTGTGCCAGTGTCATCAGCCCTCCTTCCCTCTGCCGCACTTTACCATCATGTGTGACACTCTGTCACTCCAGCTACATCCAATACTGTACTGCTGCATTGCTTACCTAAGCAGAAATACTATGGTATTGGTGGAACATCAGACCGGTGCTCACTGCAGTGTAGAAAACTGGCTGTTAAGGCTTTATTGGAACATGTTGTCTTCATTTCTACTTGAGTAAATTAGGTACTTATATGTACATGTACATTGATGTATACACAATACATTACTCTAATTTCTGATATGGGATTTTAACGTGACTGGAACTGGGTGCCATTATCTCTCCATTCCTTCAAATCTCTCTGTCCATTGTGTGCTGACAGAGGATCATTCACTTGAAAACATACAAATGACGTTTAAAAAAAAGAAGTATAATAAACACTTAATCGGACTAATCCTGTTTAGAGAAAGTTTCCCAGAAAAACTATTATTCCTTGCAAGGATGGTTTGAACGTTTTCTTTTCTTTTTCCGAGGGACATGAAACACTTTCATTACGTGTTTTTGACTCTGTTTTACTCATCAGGGATTCATTTTCTCCAAGGTGGCTAAACTCATTACACAAGCTATCAGCAGATGGGCTTCCTCAACACCTCCAGGGCAGGCGAAACCATCCCTACATCAAGACAAGAATGTCAATGTCAGATAATTCTGCAAAACTGCACAATATGTTCAAGTTAATGTCTTTTGAAGATCTTGGTCGCAGGTGGGACACAAACCCTGGTTTGCTGCATGAAGGTTGGACTCGTTACACATCATGCTGACCTCCACACTCTCATTTTCCACCTCTCTGCCTATATAGCACACTCTACTTCTCACACTGACACTGAGCGTTGGAATTGGATGTAAATGCTGAAATGTAGAAATGTGCAACATAGACCTAACGTGCAAAAAATGTGACAAACTGCTATAAACAATTCAAAATGTCAATGTCAATGTCAATTTTATTTATATAGCACATTTAAAACAACTTGGTTGACCAATGTGCTTTACAGGTGTAATGGTACAACAAAAGGACAGTAAGACGTAATACATCATAGTGCAAGTAATACAAATAAAATACAATTATCAATGTAAAATAAATAAAATCAAAATTAAATTAAATATAAGATATACGATAAGATAAATAAAATCAGCTGCGATGAAACATACTTAACTCGAGGAGAAAGCCTGGGAGAACAGGTGTGTTTTTAGTAGTGATTTAAAGTGTGATAAAGACGGGCAGATCTGATGCGAATCTGAGGCGTTTAATGGAGGATTTGTCTAAGCCTACATACAGGGAATTGCAATAATCAAGACGGGAGCTTATGAACACATCAATAACTCTCTCTAGATCTTTTTGTGGGAGGTAGGCCTTTACCTTGGCTATTTGTCGCAGTTGAAAAAAGCTACCTCTGACTACTGAGGAAATTTGCTTTTCCAAATTAAGAGCCCTGTCAAAAAGAACACCAATACTCTTTACAGTGGAGTGAGTATTAGGAGCCAAAGGCCCAACACTCACCCATTACTCTGTTCCACACATGTTGCTATGGTGTAAATTTACTAAACAATGGATTCAGACGAGTAGAGCTTGACCGATAAGGTTTTTTAGGGGCCGACTCCAATGACTGCACTGATATTAGGGAGTAAAACTTTTCTGATAACGATAAATCATTACCCTGATAATTAATAACCAACCAAATATCCAAAACTCATATCAAGAGAATAGTTTTTTTCAAGCTAAGTGTAAACATGAATGCAGAACACATTGCTTATTCTGCAAAATAAAAGTTTTAATACGGGCAAACATAAACAGTGATCCAGATGGTTGTGAAAGGTTCACAACGGCAAATTTGTATCAACCAATAAATCAAGCTCTAAATACAAGCACTAAAATGAAATCTTAAAAAGGTGTTAAAACTATTGTTTGACACTGTGAAGTCCTGACAAAATAAAATACTTCATGTCATTTATTGTTCTTTATTAAGACCTGTTCCCTCTAAACTTTCAACAGACTTTAACACAAACCAATTGGCACGTGGTGAAGGTATCGAGGCTGGTTGTTTATCCATCCCAGCATTTTAGTCTTTTAAAATAACAGTGTTTTTGTGCATGTTGATCAATATAGCTATGTTATGTTGAGACATGCTTTATTTTTATAAATCAATATGGATCTCATAGTAAGCAGTGATTTATAAACTGAAATGGGCTTCAGTTGTGTTTCAGTGTATTTTCATGCACAATTGTGAATCACATAACAGTACACGTGTTTTCCAGAGTTTGAACTACACAGCCGCAATGAGTAAGTGCTGCTCTTTGTATGGATAAGTGGTCACAGAGTGTCAAGTATTTAAAAAAACTTCACCCGCTATCGCTCTTCCTCCAAAAAGCCTTCATCGTTTAACTCAGAGAGTGGGTGTCAGAGAAAGCCTGCACAGAGCCTCGTCATCAGAGAGGAAGAAGCAATGAGCTCCGCTGGCTCTCCCTCACTTGCTCCCACTTCAATCCCAGGCAGTGAGGTCTGTACATTGGCACCACAGGGGACTGCTGAGGCTGGTCTTTGAATGGACGGCCTTGTGCGTGTGGCCGTTGGAGGACAGAGGGAGAGGATGAGAGGGGGAGACGGAGAGAGACGCTGTGTGGTCCTGGGTGTTAAGACAGATAGGCTATTGATGGACTCCAGTACATTCAGATGCTCAGATGAAGTTCTGGCACATCATGTAAAATATTCATGAATCGAGACTTTGAACAAGTTGCAGCGTTTCTCTGACTAAGGGGTTCGCTTTAGTTGTATCCGAGGTCTTTTTTCCCCTCTTTAAAACAGTGTCTTTTAACCACCTCTTCTTGAAGCACAGAGTCACTCTGACGCCACGGCTTAAAAGACGAAGCGACACAGACCTGTTTCGTTACATCACTGCTTTCCCTGCATATATATATATATATGGACCTTTGAAAGAGATATCAGCACATGAATCTTAAAAAGATTATGAATTTTTGATGTTTTCGTCATTGTCTTCAGTACATTTATTCTTTTTTGGTGTGAGTTTCATCCAGCCCCCACCCCCCTCCCCTCATTTCTAACATATCACCTCAATCTGCCAAATGCCAATACAGTCCTCTCTGTGCTGTGGATCATTTTTTCCACTCATACTCCTCTCAGTGACATGTTCAAACCTCTGGGGTGGCATAAAAAAAACACTTAGATGCAATTCTTCACAATGCTTTTCACGACATGGGGACAGAGACTTTCTGATATTCAAAAAACAAGTGTATCTTCAGAGACGAGATTAAAAGAGACATGAATGAACTGCTTCCCAGACAGGAACACTAACATACAAAGAGTTTTAGAGACAAATAATTATGTCAACCACTTTGCTTTAATACATACTTTATCTCAAACCCAATAGACTGTGACTCTGAATGTCTGAAGGTCAAATATCATAATTTTCCCATCATGACATCCTGACATTGGCGAGGATGCTAGCAGCTCTCCTGCTTTCACAGCTACAGCCTTGTCTCGCTCTAGCCTGTCCTCGAAACGTAGTCAAAAAAAAGTAATGTACCCTTAGGTCAACTCTTCACAGTCTTTAAACCCTGATCAAAAAGTCTGTACAGAACAGCAAAATGAAAAAAAGAAGCCAACCGCAGCAGCACCCCCAATCACACAGTAATTTATATCATTCCTGAATCAGTAAATCATCCAATTTATCAGAGCTTCAGCAACAGCTGAGATTTTGAAGTGTTTTCCCCCTGGCTGTCCTGCACCAGGGCCCGCTGCTCTCTGAAAAGCCAGATCGTATGAATCATTTCCCCCAACCCACAAACTAACTCCATGAAAATGCAGAGCTTGATTCAGCCTTCATCTGCCAGCCTTTATCTGAGTGGTTTATTATTTTGATTGAGGAATTTAAATTAGATTAGATTGCGACAATAAGAGGTTTGATCATCATTATTCAAGGTTATTTCTCTGATCCTTGCTTGATGGGTTTCATGGCCCAATGAACAAATAGGGAATATATAATAACTAGATTCCTAAAAGCATATAAAGATGGTTTATTGGAAGAAAATATACATTTATAAGAA
The DNA here is from genome assembly GCA_026259375.1 of Verasper variegatus. NCBI lineage: Eukaryota > Metazoa > Chordata > Actinopteri > Pleuronectiformes > Pleuronectidae > Verasper > Verasper variegatus. Next base: position 20,069,603 of record CM048040.1, read on the forward strand.
AGCACTTTGAATTCATGATAACTGTGCTCGCAACAAACTGTCTGTCACATTCTCGATATAATACCTTTGTTGAAGCTCTGCAGTATATTTCATGAACAGCTGACATTTCATGACGGGTAGTAAGACACATTATTCTTCAGCAGAATGATTGAGGTTAACACTCCAGTGCTGCACAATATTCTGAGAGAAAGATGGATCTAAGAATCTAACAATGGCTGAATTGACTTGAATAACATGTTCTATGAAAAGTGACACTTGTAATGATTAAATAACAGAAAAGTGTCAACCAAACTCTAAAAATTGGCTGATATTAGCCTTTCACAGACATATCGGTATCTGCGCCAACATGAAAACCTTTATTTTGTAGCATGAAAATTGCAGGAAAGATGTGCATTTGTGTTTACAGGTTCACATCAAAAATACGTTTATTTTCCATATTAATTTTACGTTCTATATATTTGGTTGTATTTGTTTTCTTCTCATTTACAGTTATGTTCTAATTGTCTTTACAGCTTGTTCTGCTGCCCCTATAGGCCAAATAACGAAATACGTATTTCAAGTTGGTAAGTCTCTCTCCACTGAATCAAAAGCTACATTCTTGCTAATAGCTGACTGTTAATCGACTGCATACTGTCGATTAACAGTCAGCTATTAGCATCTATCTGCAGGCTTTGTTTGTTAAATGTAAAGAAAGACAGATACAAGCTTGTTGGGGAGACAGGGATGTGGGTGCGGTGGTCAAGAAAAGGAAAGTAAAGGCGATGAGGTGAGACATGGGCCACAGGTTACCTCTGAACAATTAATTTAAGAGTATGAATGGCTGGAGGAGCAGTGAGCCTGAGAGCCTGTAAAACAACAACAACAACAACAACAACAACAACAAAAGAGCGAGCTGATGGTGGAGTCTGAATCATTGAGAGAATGACCATAACAAGTGTGCAAAAGAGGGAAAAGCAAGAACAGACCCGAAGACACAGTGCGGGTGTGGATAAATGAGTTCAGATGAAAGGCAGCAGCACTGATTGTGAACTCACTTAAAGCCTGGACTTTATCATACAAAGAAATATAAAGCACGAGGCGACACACATGTGGATCATCGGACGGCGTGATTGCTCAAAAACGGAGACAGATGTAGGGTTGAGTTGCGTCTTCAGGCTGATCGTAAAAAGCCCTCCACTCACACAGAAATGGCGTCGACTCTGGGCACCTCTTAAAGCTTCTGAGCAGCAAATCAACACCAAACACAATCTAACCTGAAATTCATAACAACCACACAAAATTCATTGGGATCTAATGGGGAGTGTTCACACACACCCAGCCATAAGTCTCAACGAGGTGATGGATGAAAAGCTTTGAATGTCATTCGTCGCCAGCATGTGGATCCAGAAAAGGCAGGTGCGCTAAAGCGATGAGGTATTAAACTTAATTACACATGGAAATGGAGATGATACTGCACTCTAATGTACTCTGTTTTGTTTTTGTTTAACCAATCTACTGGTTTATTTTCTACTTCCAATTGTCCACAAAGATAAAATAGGAGGAGATAAGATGAGAAGATAAGATAAGATAAGACTTTACTGATCAGACACAAGGAAAATACACTTGTTATAGAATGAGGTTGACAAGAGAAATAAAAAAGACAATAGAATAAATATAAATCAAATCCAAATACAGAATATGTACACAATATACACCTTTCAATACAGAAACATTGTTTTGTACAGAAATGTACCTGAGTAAAGTGCAGTGGTACAGAATGATTGCATGAGGAAGTGAACTGTATTTGTGCTTTAGTATAAGGAGATATTTAAATAAATAGCTATAACTGTATCTTGGTGTATTTTAAATAGTACAACTGCAAAATTCAGGGTTTGATTTATTCTGTCAAGATGGACACAACAGAATATTCCAGCACAGTGAGGTGGCCCTGAAGTGTTGTACAATCCACTGATACTTTGTTCTCTGCAACACAAAAGAATGTACAACTTTTTCCTCACACTTTATTTCATTGCCCTTCAGCAAAAAAAGCAACGTTATCATAGTTCAGTGTGCTAATTAAAACTCTAATGAGCAGAGTGAATGGTCGGAGGACTCCAAGGCTGATTTATGACAAAGTAATAAATTACATACAGTAATGAATATTTTCAATTATAGAAGTCCAGGCTGACAAAATCATCAGGCTCAATGGCTTCCGATGAGATGAACTGAATCTGACGTGGAAGCAGAAGTGTCTTTTTCTTTAGTCCATCTATTTATTATTTACGGTAAACAAGGAAGGCAGGCTGCTGGAGAATAAGCTTAAGGAGACACAAGAATGAAAGAACATGAATAAAAAAAGAAATAAATAAACAGGGACAGTACCAGTGTGTGAACACTGGCCAATCAGCCGCGGGTCAGCGGTTGTTCACTCTCTGAGAGATGTAAGGTGCGATGTTGTGATGACATTTAGATGGTATTTTCATGGAAAAGGTTAATTTTTTGCTTCAAAGCCGCATGGATCCTCTGAACCTGATGATTTTCAAAAGACAAACAAACAATTTGAATGTGACTTTGATGAAGGCGGCACGGGTTTGAGAGATAGTCGTCTATTCAGCATGTAGTGTGACTTGTTACATTCCTGTTATCAATGGAGCACTTCAATTGACGGGCTGTCTTTAAAAGGTGATATATTATTTGCATCGTGTGTGCAGCCTGATCTCTTTATTGGTTGGCTGATAAAAATCAGCCGATATGCTTTTTTGTTTGCCAATATGGAATCTTTTATTTTGCAGAATAAGATAAGATGTGGATTCATGTTTACATTAAATGTCCAAATATCAGTCTTGGCATCCCCCCCCCCCCCCCCCCAAAAAAAAAATCCAGACATCAGTTGAGCTCTAGTCTTGTGCAGGGAATGAAGTCACACTCCCTCTGTGTTGTAATTCAAGCCTCTCACATCTTTGTTATATTAGCCAGTCTGGCCACGCGTGTTTGTTAGTACATGTGAGTCCCTCTCTGGGAAACTACCCTCTCCACATTTATAAAGAGTCAAACACAGTGACCACCGACACATCAGGCAAAGCGAGACAGCACAGTCCAGTATGAGACTTTCAGGTCAGATCCATTTCACAGATTGTCCTCCCCTAACGAATTAATTCTCTTCGTCTACAAACGGCTTTTGACATAGAGATAAGATCAGAGTCTAACCTGGTCTGGCTTTTCCGAGGGGGAGCCCCACGAGCTGCTCAACTAGGTACTGAATTATCTTCTCATGTGCAACTCATGCATGTTAATGTTAGCTAACCTGCTGTTAACGATAAGTGATACCAGCACTTGGTTTATTGCACACATTGCCATGGAGCTTATCACAGCAATCACGGCTCACAAGGGTTTATGTTGGTTTTTTTGCTGGCTTTTGTGTACGCAGGTTTTCTTGTTGTAACTGAACATACATTACTTTGCATCACATAATATTGTGTGATTACACGTCACTTCCACTGGGCTTCACAACACAAGAAGGAACGTTATAGATGTAGCCGACAGAAGATTTGTTTGGGTCCGAGATGCTGGTGCTCTAGTGTGCCTCCTAGTGGCAGTGACTAACCCATGTGTAATCTTTAAAAGACAATTTTTTTAAAGACTTGCATCAATAGTGAAGAAGTACTGACATTTATATATTTATTCTTTAAATGTGGCAAATTGTTTGGCATTATAAGTGTATGCACATGTGGCTCAAACACACACACAATAATTATTTCGTGCAACTGGCATTTCTCACAAAAAAAGCCTCATTATACACACATTATATTTCTGTGTCTGGGGGTATTCTACTGTCCACATGAATCGGTAATCCTAAATCTGACTTGATGATATCATTACATCCAATTTTCTTTGGCTATTATTATACCTCATTTATAAAAGCTCTGTCACTAACCTTATTCTGGGGCTTTAATTTCCAACTCAATTAGATTAGAGTGAAGTGTGACTGAGTACTTAAAACTTTTTGAGTAGTGGACTTCAGGCATTTCTGGCTGTGCCCAATTCCTCCCTGGTATGTGTGTGATATAGGAGAAATACCTTATACCTTAAATACTTATTTGTTTTTTCTCTTCAGGATTGACTTTTTAAAGCCTCGTCTTCCACCTTCTGCTTGAATTCATTTTTAAATCTTTAAAAAAACATTTTTCCTCCAAGTCTCGCCTTCGAGTTTCTTTCAGAAGCTCTTGCAAAAAGCTGCACTCTACAATTTGTCTGTCGTCTCAAGGTTTCCAATGTTCTTTTTCACTGATAAAAATGACAGAATACGGTGCTTATTCTAAGAACATTTCCCATCCTGAGAAATTGTGGCCGGTTTCATAGACTGAGGAAAGGCACTGGTCAAAGAATTCCCAAAGCAGGAGAGACACATACACAAACAATCTGTTTCAACTGGCCTGATTGGGTCTTTAAATCAATCTGCCAGCGTAGTGATAAGGACGACGCTGGAGGTAAACACTGCACTATATGAGCAGCCACTGGTATCGACTTCAAATCACAGAGAACTACTTTACTCAATTGCAGAGTCAATAGTGTTTACTTGACTCCAGCTACAAATCATCTTGATTGTGTTACTCTTTTGTTGAGTTCAAATCATCTTGTCATGAATACAAACACTGTCTTCCTGTAAACAGTTACTGGAAAACAAAAATCAGTTCACATCATTCGTTGATTTCTGGAGAATTTGCTCAGATTTTGGTTTTCTTACAGGATAATATCCCCAAATCCCCTCAAACAGATCTCTGACACACAGGGGGGTAGAGACGAGCTTTGGAAGCCCACACCGTTCGCCTCTCTGAATCGAGAGTGCTGCCGCTTTTCAACATAAAAGTGTTTGGCTTTCAGAACTGTGCTAGCTGAATAACACCCTGCCACGCTTTGTTCTGTGGGATACTTCCACCTGCTCCAAAAGCAATTCGTCCTTTCACTATTGATTAGTGACAGCCAGAATTGGTGAGCGGGACATCATGCAGGACTTCTGAATGGAGTTCACCAAGAGGATAAACATAGAGAATGTTCTAAATATAAAAAGTGATGGAACAACCATAAAGAACTGACTTTTTGAGTAATAGAAATTGATCTGTTAACTGTGTGTCATGCAGAACTTGAATGAAATCACAAAATAAATATGTTGGTGGGAACTATATTACATTGTTGCCTATGCATCGCTATATTGTCAATATTGAACATAAAATGGAGCACACCATTCATTAATTACAATATTTGTCAAGTTAGGCTGCTTTCAGACATGCACTGAGCCTCCAGATATTCTCCAGAGGGGTGAGATGTGAGGACGTAACTGTCCAAGTAAGAGCTTCGGGACTTTCTGCTGAGTTTCTCCAGCCAGCCCCCTAGTAAAAACTCCAGCGAGTGTCCGAATGAACCAATGTCAGAACACAGCAGGAGAATCTCCAGAAGATTCGGGAGGCAGTTGATGATGTTTCTAATACGTGACTGACACAAAAATGCAAAAAAAAAACTAAAAGATTGCAAATATCTCGGGATGAAAAGTGGTGCCACACACGTAGAAGGTGCCACCCCTCACCTGCACGCTATAGAGATTTCTGTGTTGTTGTGAATCGGTCTGAGCAGAGACCCTCCTGTGTGTGAAACATAGATTCCAGAGAAAGTACGGATCCAATTCTGTGGACATCCTCCGGAGTTCATATTGAAAAATGACTTTACATTTTTGCTTTAAAAAGCTCTGCTCTGTTCCAAAGTGGATTCGGTGAAGAACAATGATAGCATTACATTTGTCAAATACATCAATTTGTCCTCATTTAAAACACCTTTTCTCTTGTAACACTGACTAAAAAACACCTCATGGTTGTACACCTCCACCAATCAATCCAGTTACAGGAAATGTGGCCACCATCTCTCCCTCTGTCCCTGTGTTATGAGCATGTGCAAATCATTGTAGAAAGCTACAATTATAAAGTACTTGGCCCTTCACCGACAGTGGGCATAATCTAGGGTTTTTTCGTAGAATCTTTATTGCCTGGTGATGGTGTTGAATGTGAAAGATCAGTTTGCATTTCTGTGCAGACAGCTGCTTAATTATTAGTCTCGCAGATGGAATGAATTCCCATTAAGATGTAATTCTACAACAAATACTGCATGGACACAAACACCAACAGCAGCAGTTTTAGATTCACTTCATGCTGGATCTCACCCCTCATTTTAAAAAGGCTTAATATCACACACACACACAAAATAAGGACAAAAACATATCAACTGTCTCCTTAAATTCTTCATCTCTGCAGATTAAATACTTGAATGTGTGCTGGACAGTGGGAGGAAAACTGATAAAGAGACATTCTTGAGTTCTTATGGACTTAGATATTTCTTATGAAGATGATCTAACTCAACAGTGTTCATATCAGGCATGCGTATCCGTGCGCGCTCCTTTGAGTCACTTTATTAAATCTGTTGAAGATAGTTTTCCATCAGGCACTGAACAGAGTAGTCTCAAATGGAATAAAACAATTGTCCTTAATACCCATCATTAAAATTCACACTGCATACAGAGGAGCAGACACGAGGAATTAGACTTTTTGGAGAGTGTAGGAGCTTTTACGTGATTAAATTACCATTCATATTTTTTCTTTCTGGTGCTTTTAGGCTGAACGGTTGTCTGCATAAACAAGCAGCCTCTTTCAACAGAGATATGTTTTCTTTATGTTTGCATTATTTATTCAGAGAAAGGGTTTTTTAGAGACTTGAAATCTTCACTGTCACGTTGCTGCTCAAGGTTCTCAATTAGGTTCAGGGCTAACAACTAAGAGCTAATGGGTTGACCATACTTTCTGTGTCTTGCATACTCATTTTGGTCACGTGTACATGGCCACGGTTCTATTTATACTCAAATGAGGATTGCATCTTCCTGGTATTCCATGTGTGGTTTTCCTTGGAGCTTGCGCAGTCGATGTGTGGAGTCGGCGTAGTCACAAATTTGGGCTGCACACAGACGTCCACGTAGAGGTTTGTGCGTACGCTAGAGGAAATGGGGGGATGACAACTTTTACTGTATGTCTCGAGGACCATAGCTAACCCCTTAAGAACTAACCGTAACTCTAACCCTAATTGATGAATGACAACATAGCATAGATTTTCTGCTAGTGTGGTATTAATGCTATCTCTGCAGATAGGAAAGTATTATCCTTTTAATGCCTCTTTCTTTGAGTAACAGAGATTTAAGGTAAAATATTGGTGGAGTTGAGGGAAAGTAAAATCCCTTGCAATGTCACATTTCAAGGTTTCAAAGCTACTTAGGTTGAAGAGTGCTTGAGTTCAGGATGGCAATATTTTCTCTTTGTAATGACACATTAAATTAAAAGTTACGGCCCTACGGTGACTCGAATCCGTCAAACACAGCCGACATATTTCTTCCCCGCAGCATGGTTTACAAAAACAGCTCACCTTCAGGAAAATGAGCTGTAGCGTACTCAGCTGAGACAGAGTCATAAAGCTTCCCAAGCTCCAGGCTGATCAGCATACTCTTTATAACTCACACGCCTCAAAACAAAGACCGCAGTGGACGTCCAGATTGAGGGGGCTGGTTTGTGGAGTTGGGGCGGGGAGATTTTTGTCAAAACGTTGGTTCAGATGTCCAATAATTCACATCTAAACATGCCGAACCTCCACTTCTCTCCGTTCTCCTGTAAGCCTGTGATTTGTGACAGTCCCCATCTTTGTCAGTTTATACCCAAGTGGGCTATAGTTTGTCTGAGCTCAGACTTCTTGTTGTCTCAGTCATGAATTAGATTGGTTCTGTCCTTTTCAGTTAATCCTTCCAGAGATCAGGTTCCTCTTTTAATGACTGAAGTCAACATTCACTTGAACAACTGAAGATAACAGGGAGGAGGTGTGTTTCGCTTTGCAGACGTTTTAGGGTTCAATCAATGCTCTCCATCAGAGCCTTGTAATCGACTGGCACGTTCAGTGAATGGATGCATAACAAAGCAGTCGACAGATATTAAATTGTACATCCATCTGCTGCCACATGTTTGGAAAACAAATACACCGGTAACAGTGACACAGTCGACTGCTCAGTGGTATATCATCACTCTGGAGATATGTAAATGATCAATCAGGACCGCTTCAAGGTCAGGCAATTTACATTTAACATGGCCATTGGCAAAAAAAAATAAAAAATACAATTTCCCAAAGCCTTAACCTCTCTAACAGCTCAGCATGCAATCAGGTGAGTCAAGCAAAGACAGAAAATATAATACACACGTGCTGACAGACTGACTCACTGGGGGGTATCGAGAGGCTACATTCCTCCTACACTCTTGAAATGCATCCTCAGAATCGGGAATCAGATGAAAAAAAAAAAGAAAAAAGAAAGACGGATATGAAGCGATAGATGAATAACTAATCCCCCACAGTACTGGGTGCCAGGCAACAGATGCTGATAACTGCCTCAGATTAGGTCCTAGGTTTGTCGCCAGCTCCCGCCAAGACTCTGATACTATATTTACTGCTCCCTCTCCCCATCCGTCCTCTGATCATGCCTGTGCCACGGCGGTGTGTCATCTCCACATTATGTTTGGCAGCTATGATGGGGCGGCAGGTGTGAAATGGAGATGAAATAGTCAGTCTGAATGAACTTTTCACTTAAGCAGGGAATGATGCTACAGAAGCGAGAGAGATTGCAGTTTGCAGTATATTCATTCATGTTAGATCGGAGCCCCAGATATATCGAGGCTTATAATGTGTAAGGAACTTTTTGAAACACGTTCTTCTGATGGGAGCTGGAACAGTTTCCATACAGCTGAACAGAGCCCATCTGAGCACATCATATACTTTTACCAAAATATCCTTGATTCACTTTCAAGCAGTTATTCAGAATAAAAAAGTACTTTTTCATGATGTCCCCTCTGTGCTGAGCTAAATGTCAATGTTCTGTTGAGACTTGGATTCAGGACTCCTTTGAAAAACTGGGCTTTGGATGTGACATATAAAACTCCCCAGTCAGCAACTATGTCAGTAGAGATAAGAAAAAAGAGACGGTGGGGGAAGATAGAAAATAAATCATTTGTTCCACATATTGATAATAACCACATAATTGGCTTGTACCAAAGTGAATATGTCTTTCAGTGTTTTCTGAGGCGCATCTTAAATATAACAATACAGATCAATGTTTTAACCTTGCATTGATGATGCCGGCTCATCAATCACTGAATCGTTGTATTGATCTAGATCTTTGAACTGTTAGACCCCAACTAAGTACATAACTACACTAGCACTCAGTAGGGTGCATACCTCCACCAGGGCCAAACAGTGCCCTTATTAAACCACTTTTAGATGGACTAGATGCAGATTTTTGTTTGTATATGCACCAAAGTGCACACACTCATAAATATCATTCCCCTCGATATGTTTTCATGAAGATCCATAAATTATTCTCTGTGAAATCAAGGATAATGTTGAAAACAATGTTAAATCTCACAACATTGAAGACCATGAAAACAAATAGTCTGACTTAATGGGTTCTTATTGGGTCATACCCCGCCCCTTCACAAAATGTCATAATGGAGAAAAATGATCTGTTGTTATTATTATTAAACATTACACTAAATCCTGCAACTAGCATTTTTTGTATTACCTAAAGTGGGGCTCAATTTAGTGTTCACATCAGATTTCATACCATGATCCAAAGTTTTGTATTTCGTATAAGTATTCCCTTCTGAACTGGAGTAGAAGTGGGTAGACACTCATCTGTAGTACCTCAAATCAGTAGTTTTACAAACTTTCTGGATTGACAGGCCAAAGATGAGCAACTCAATCTGGACTGTACAAGTTTAAACATTCACCTCCTTTGCTCATGTTTTAGGATTAAACCAAAACTCCACTGAGTGAATTGCTTGGAAAAGGGAGACAAGGAACCAGGACACGGATTCTCCTGCAGCAGCCGTGCAGTCAGCAGCCTGAGCAGAGCGGCTTCTTAATTGAAGAGCCTGAAATAGAGACTCTCTGTTAGGGCTGCAGAGGCTCCCCTCACCAGCGGCCTATCACTGTATTCCCCTCCAGATAGCACGGTGAGAGAAAGTGTGTGTGTGTGTGTGTGTGTGTGTGTGTGTGTGTGTGTGTGTGTGTGTGTGTGTGTGTGGTGGCAGTTTAGCGCTGACACAGGGTGGTTTGTTTTGTAAATTCAAGTCAAATTATCACACCAAAATCTTCCAGCAGCAGAATGACAGTGTTAATTAACTGATCACCATCCCTGAGGAGGCTGATCATTGGTGCTTGAGTGGAATGACCTTAATTTCCAACATGAGATGCATCCAGAAATAGCAAAAGTTCCTGTATCGTCCATTACAGTCCCTTCTGTTCTCCAGCCATGTATTAGACCACTGTTAACTTTCACTTGAGTTGTGTGAGTATTGCGCTCTACTGGCAGATATGATGTATTACAGGAAGAGCTCCAGCTTGCATTTGAGGCAGCCTTGAATTTTCAGGGTTACAGCAAAGTGAATACATCGGATTTTTCATCTGGAGCGCAATGCCTCACAGCCGACCTATTGAGTTTCACCTGCACAGGCAACTTTCTCTGCTAATAAGACACAGGAGTTGCAGAACATCTGTCTCTGAAACCATAGACAAATACAAAGTTTGTTCATTTAAAAGCTCTAACTGTTCCTCATCTGAGAGCTCTTTTGAAGCTGGATATTATATTAGCTCGTCTAGATTCTGTAAACCTTTCCATTTCCCAGCTGATCTCTGAAACATTCTGACATTTCGACCACTTCCTCCGGTAAGCCCTGAGTCTTATTGTAGCTCTGCGGACTCTTCCAGTGACAGTGCCACCAGATGGCAGTCAATAATACTGTAATCCCACAAATCCAGGAATCAATGCAAGGGATGTTTTTTCTGGAATTATTAATATCGCTGGAATAATTTGTATAAATGGTAAGCAGATGCTTTGTGTGGTGACATTTATAACATTTAATACGTCTTTGTATTGCAGACTAATATTTTTATCCTGTGTAATGCCACACACATTTTATATTATAGTTGTCAATACTATTTATTGGTAGATATTTAGATTGGTGTGGTATGTTTATGTTGTTGGAGGCAGAATAAATGTTCATCTGTGTTGCACTGAGAGTGGTAGAGAGTATCCTAGTACCTTAACTCAAGTACTGTCTTCAAGTATAGCTTGAAGGTACTTTTATATTCAGTTCATGTGACTTTTTATTCTGAATTCACTTCATATTAGAAGCAAATATTGGCCGAGATTATTTTAATCAACAAATGTTATTCTCCTTTTAACCACATTGTTTATCCTTATCAGTCCGTTAGGCAGTGTTATTTATGTTACTTATAGTAAATCTGAACTTTCCTCCATCGCTCTCAGGTTGATCCATCTATCCAAAATAGCTTTTTGCACATTTGTGTTTATGTACAAACAGTTTTTTACTTACTCCTGCAGTCTTCCTGTGCCACTGCACTTAACTTAGAAACATTTCTCTAAACCACTACAGTGAAAGGTGTATATAATGTACATACTCTGAATATAAATATTTATATATAACTTTTTAAAATTATTATATAGCCTTTTTTTTTGTATAATTTCTTTCTCTCGTCCACCTCATTCTGACCTGCCTGCTTCTGTAACAACTGCATTACTCTGGTGTGTGGATCAATAAAGTTTTACCTTGTCTTATCTTATCGTGTTTTTATTTCCAACTATCGTCTCTACTTGTACAATCCCATCATAAGTTGTACTTTATAATCTCGCCCAGTTAAAAAACGTATTATATAAAGTATAAAGTAGTGAGAACAGCCTGGAGAGAGCCTCTACGTGTCTGAGGCAGATTCTTTAAGAGGCTGGATCTCCTCAAACACTAAACAAAGAAATCCAACCAAAATCCAAGAGGTGGAACCACACTGCCCCCCGCCCCTTTCCCCCCAAAACGCCCCTGTCATTGGTCGACGCTCTCAGCTCCTCATCGCCCATTGGCTGGACTCGGCCGTCGGTCAAGAGCCGCGCTTTGGCCCGGGCTGTGTTCCGCTGCGTCGGAATCCGAATCGGACGCAGATCAGAGAGAAACAAATCTTCTGACAGGAGAGAAAAGTTCATGGTGGAGTTTCTGCGGAGCGCGGAGGAGCACATGAAGGTAAGAGGAGGCCACAGACGCTCCGGGCGTCGGTGGAGCGAAGTTAGACAACAAAGTTTTTTCACTTTCACCGACACAAGGAGAGAAACGAACATGTAGTCGAGCTGAAGTCGTCAACAGGCCAAACCGTTTTTTTTAATATCTCATCTTCCTTCCATCTGAAGACGAGTTCATGTGGTTTGTTCAAGCAAATAACGCATTAATACTAAAGATGCGTCATTTAAAGAGAAGAAGAGACACAGACATGTCATCTCCTCCACTCACACTCCGTTAAACCCTTTAATCTGCATAATAATCCTGATTTATTTGGAGCAGGATCAATTCTCCTGTGTTTTAAACAACTTTCTTGACTACAGTCGTGCTGCTTGTTTCTGAGTCAGGAGGCAGGCGGCAGAGCGAGCAACCAAGTGGCTTACACACAGAAATTGGTTTGTCCAACAAATCCAATTTAACATCCAGACATGCAGCATCTGTTCAGATCCTGCTGATGAGGAGGAGGAGGAGGAAGTTCAGCAAAGCTCTTAGCATGGACTTCCCCTCCGCTCACCTCAGGTTCAAACTCAGAGGTGCAGAGAAGGTTTCACAGTCTGTGACACTGTATTAGTTTTATTATTCTCGCTGGAAGAGGGCGATGACAGTTTCATGCACTGGAAAAGTCTGTCGCTGAGGCAGGGACGAGGTATGTAAAGTGATCATAATTTAGTTATGAATAATTTTAATCGTAATCTAAACTTTCCCTGACTTTTCCTGTGATTCAACATGAGCAGTTGATCTATGATCAATCAAGTTAAAATCAAGTCTTCTCAGCTTGGTGATGGCAGTTTCATGTCCGGGAAAAAGTTTGTGTCTGTTTCAGCGACAAGGGGAGAAGTTCAACATACTTAAGATGATCCTATTCAGTCATAAATCATAAAAATCTGACATCTCTTAACTTTTTCCTGTGATCCAACATGAGCACTTGAATGTTAACCAATCTTTTAAAATCCAGCAGCGACTCACAAACCTGGAGCATCTTTCAAACCGCATGTTTTTGGAGTGGAAGCTGCTGTGCTGTGTGTTTGAATGAGTTTACCGTGTTGCAGAGGAGGCACATGGCTCACGAGGCTTAAAACAAACATGGATAAAAAGGATTACGGACACAGGGAGTTTGAGGTGGTGAAGTCGTTAGTACGTGTGGGAATATTTGTATTTCCCATGCTGTTCCTGCGTGTTTGTATACCCTCATGATTACCAGTACTAACTCGAGGGGGGGATTAGGTGAAATAATGATAATGATGAGGATCTAAACAAGCTGCGACGACAGACTCCTGTTGGGTTCAGACATTTCTCCTCACACAGCACGCACTCTTCTCGCAGTGATTACGGTGGCCTGTGAAATTAGCAGGCGAGGCTGTAAACCTAAACCATGGGAGGTGTGTATGTTGTAGTTTAATTAGCATTTTGCTCCTGTGGTTAAGCCGCAGACCCTGAGTGCTGGTGAAGGCACAGCTCAAACGCTGTGTGCCCTCTTTGTGAGGGCCCGCTGCTCTGGGGATTAGGCTGTAGATGCAGTTCACCAGGGTCACGGCTCAGTCCTCCTCTCACTTCTGCATACTGCGCTGCACGGGAGACACAGTTTATACTGCAAACACTGTTTATTTGCAAGTTTCTACTCTCAGAGTTATCTAAGATGCCTGGGAAATATTGCAGCTCAAATATGAAAGGCCGGTGGCTCCTGTCTCTCATTATGCAACCAGTGCTTGGAGAGAGCAGCCCACCCCCGTCCTGATGACTTCATGATGTGGAAAGTTGTGGCCGCCACAGGCTGCTCAAAGCACGGCCTGTTGGACGCACACGCTAGTTCAGGTGTGGATCCCAGTCTAGTAAACAGCAGAGACGGAGACGCACGTATATCAAAAGGAAAATTAATATTCCAGCGAGTCAAGCTTGAGTAAGTTTCTGTCATTAACCACTCAGCTGGTGTTCATCCGTCAAACACAAGATGGGTCTCATCTGGAATAAAAGGATGCTGCTTGGTGTAAAAACATCAACAGCTTTGATCGCATTTCAAAGGGGGGGGCCCGCATGTGTTCACTTGGCCAGATTGCGGTTGGATATTTGAGGTGTGGGCACCACAGGGCTTGCCAGCAGTACCAACACAGCTGTGAGATTAGAGTGCAGAGACACTACAAAGAGACCACATCACATTTCCAACATGGACCAACTGTCCGGGCACGCAATGAATGGACCATACGGAGGCAAAACAAAACAAAGTCATTTTATATTTAACATTTAAAAGTTAAGTTAGTCGGCCTCAGATACTTGTGCTGGAAGGTGATGATCTCTTATTTGTATGAAGAGAAAAGAGTTGGCTATTTATGTTGAACACTGCTGCTACAGTAGAGAATATACTTTCCCTTAGAGTCCCCTCAAATTCAATCAAGCCACACCAGTCACACTCATAGATATCAGTTCCCTAAATATGTCAGATTTTTGTAATTAAGATCTATTAATTATTCCCTGGGAAATTGCTGAAAATGTCAAAAAAAGGCCCAATCTGGCAATGCCAGTGAAAGTGAAAAACATTTGACGTCCCGTCCTTCCATTAAGAAGGAAGAAGTCCGCAGTTATTGTGTGATCCTGCTGTCAATAAAGAAGCAAACCCGCAGACAGTGAAACCTAACCTCCCTGGTGGTGGTAATAAGTCCCTCCCATGTTAATAAGCGCTTATCCACATATAAAGCTCATAAATCAGTGGGTTATATCAGAAAGATCAGAAGTGTCTGTCTGGGGGTCTGATTTGGGGAGGAATGGGAAACATGGCTTTGTTTCAAGATGAAATTAAAAAATCTAAATTGCGCGAAAACACAAGAAGCAGTGCTGATGAGTACTTCAGTGTTTCCCTCTTTTGGAGATGTAAGATAAATTAAGTGCAGGTGAAGTATTCTTCTGAACATGAAACTGCTACTCATGCGAATTTGCATTCGAAATTTATTAATTAAAATTTATCAATTTGTCAACCACCTTTCATCTTCTGTCCTCACAGTCCAAGCTGAACATGGAAAGTTTGAGCAAGCCGGAGTTGCTGATGCTTTTCAGCATCCTGGAGGGAGAGCTGGAGGCCCGGGACCTGGTCATTGATGCCCTGAAGGTAAAGACAATCTGTCATTCCCCCCCTGCAGGCTTGAAAAGTGGCTGTTTGAAAAGCTGTTAGCTGGGTCATGGAGAACAGCAGCTGTGGTCAGGTTGAAGGTTAATGTCAGTTACAATAAAATTCATTGATGACACGTTTTCACAACAGGGAGTAAGAAGAAACTGCTCAAACCACTCTGACAACACTTGTGATTAACATGGACAGCTCCTGACATTGGTCACTCATGTCATAAATAAAAAAAAGTAGGGCAGTGGTCTCCTGTGTACTGGTCGTCGATATGTTCTCGTACAACCAAACTATGACTCGCTGGATCATTTCCAGTTTCATAAGGAGTAAAGTACATGAGTCGGCTTTCAGGACTGATCCTTTAGATTTAGGTTTCATAATTTTGATCATTCCGAACCTTACGGAGTCAAAAAGATGTTTGGCCCAATTAAAAATAATTAATATGCTGCAAATATTCGCTTTTTGTGTTTTAAAAGCTACTATTTGCTAGTATGATGCTGCCTAGTGTATTCAGTGCACTGTGGCATGTTTTCTTAGTCGATATTTCTTTTCCAGTTGATTGGTTGAAACTACTTACTTCTTAGCAGGCACCTTTCAGACTTAAAAGAGGCTTGAACATGAGCCTTGATGATGTCAGCCTGTAAAGATATGTGTGCTGTGGATATAAACAGCTATGGAAGCCAGGTTTGTTGTAATTGGACCTAAATTACAGAAAGAACTGGCATCAGAATGTGGAAATAAAATTGGTTGAACCAATTAAGATGAACCAACGTTACTCTGTCCTGTTACTCACCCCAGTGAACCTGAATAAAACCCAATTAGAAAAGGACATCATTTAGAGTGTACACTCACGCACACAGTACCAGCAAATAGCCACTAGTCCAAACCCTAGGTTGTCTTAATGTGGCAGGATTAGTGCTGCATTTCAATTAAAGGATTGTCAGGCTATTTCCCCACACTGCGTACTTTGCGGTGCTGTGTCCTGAAGGCCCACATACTTAAGCTCTCAGTGACGATTCACATGGCCTCAAGAATGTGTTTCATTTCATGAGAAGAGCCGTATTCTTTCTCCAGTTAAATTGTCTCTGTTGTGCTATTTATAAAACACAAACTTAAGAGAAGCACTGAACAAAAGTAATGTTGTAGCATTTCTATTAAAGTTAGTCCTACCTTTCTGAAACATTAATACAAAGCTGCAAACTTTACTCTCAGTATTAGTACTTGAGCTTTACAGCTGTTTCGCTCGTGGGATGTACTTCACTTTCCCGGCATAAAACGCACCATTGAGAGAACAAACCAGACATCAGCCGTCTAAGAGACCACTGATGAATGTTCGTGTGTTGTGTCTAGACCACATTCCTACATCTCTCCTGGGATCTGGCCATCTAAGGCAAGAAGAATTACAGCACGCTTGGTGCCTGATGACTCAATGTGAGCGAGAGTAGGAGTGAACAAATAAACATTGGCCTTAACTGGAGCTTGAGGGGAACATGGCTGTGCCTCTTTCATGGCTCTACCAGGACAAACTGTTAACCCATTCAAGTAGGGGACTGAATCAGTGCTGCAGTGTTTACTCGGACGCTGCTTTAAATGAGCGTATAACCACTGACCTGTAGGAAATTAACCGCAGAGCGTGAGTGAAAACTGATCTCCTCTCTGAAGGACTCATACCTCAGTGCTTTTAAGGAATGAACGATGGGGGAATTTGCAGTCGCGGCTTCATGTGAAAGTAGAAAGCTGAGTTATCAGCAAAACATCAGTTCGTAATTCCTGCGTTTGTAGCCATGTTAGCTGCTAAGAGTCTATGGATGGCAAGGAAGTTGGCACTGCATATCTGAACAATGACAGGGTAGTTTGCCATATGTGTTTAGAGGCAATCATTGTCCCTAAGAGGATGAAGCTTATTGACTTCAGGGATCCCCTGACCTTTCTTTTAGCACCCCCTGCAGGTTAAAACTTGCATCAGGTTAAGTATCTCAACAACTAACAGATAGTTTGGCACAAACATTTGTTGAGATATTTATAGTCCCCAGAGGATGTATTCTACTGACTTTGAAAATCCCCCAACGTTTCCTTTAGCACCAAAATGTGGTTCACATCTGTGGTCTTGTGAGAAATGTCTCTGCAACAATTGAGAAAAGCAGGGTCATGAAATCTGATTCAGGCATTCAAATTTCCCATAAGGATGAATTTAACTTACTTTGATCACTTTTCAAATAAGACAAAGTTTGAATTTGTCATAAACTTGGGTTTATGACCAAACATCTGTAAAACTAATGTCACATCACTCATCTGTACTTGATTCTCTTCCAATGACCAAACGTTAGCATATTAACATGTTGAATTAATAGAATGACCACAGTGAATATCATATCTGCAATACATTGACTTGTTGGCACCGTCACTGTGAGTATGTTAGCACGCTGATGTTAGCATTTTAAGTGCACTGCTGTGTCTAAGTACGGCCGAACAGAGCTGCTAGCGTGACCAACAACAGGATTGTTGGACCTACAGTAATTGGAGAAGTAGGTCCGGTCATCTTGCTCACTAGCTGACGTGTCACTGCTTCACCCAGTGTCACACAAGAAGTGTTTGACTTAACCACAAATCACCATGGTTATAACACCCTGCAACCATCCCTCACATGATGAAGTGTTCACTTCTTTCTTTGTCGTCTAGCTAATTATAAGATCTGACAAGTTTTCATGTATCGTCTGCTTAAAAAGTGTGACTTTCTTGTGTCAGAGATTTCCTGCAGGATAAAGTGTAAGCACAGGATGTGAGGTAATGATGTGTGTATTTATATGGGCCGCTATACTTAATTGTGCAAAACTATCAGTGGCATTCTAACCATCCGCTGCATTTTTCCTCTTGTGACTCACTTGTGCAGCTGCTCACGCTGTGGCTTTTAAAAGGAAGTTAAGTCTCTGGCAGTGCTCGTGTTTGGCACAGAAAGTCCTGCAGGGATCCAGTAGTCTCTTTGCTTTGGGATAAGAATATGTGTCTTTACTTAAAGTTCAAAGGGGTCTCAAATATGGAAATGAGCCTTTCATTAAATACGGAGTTCACATGGCTCCAAATGAACAAGCATCAAAAAAGGGGTTTACCTTGTGGTCTTTGTTAATGGTGAGCGCTGAAAAACCAGAAATAACTTTCTGGCTCGGAGATGCATCAACTGATTGTATTCTGCCGGCATTCACAGCATTTCGCCCACAGATCCTGATGATGGATAGTATTTTTCACATGTCCTTTGTAGATCATTTTTAATTTCAGACTATTTGCTATCTGCATGAGCAGCTGTGAAACATATAGGACTCTGGGGTAAGAAGTTCATACATCACCCTGCCTCGGTTTTATACAGATTGTGGCGCCAACATTGCATGACTGAGAGTTACCAGGCATGTGTCAGCAGAAGATAAGCTGGATTGAAACCAGTGCAGTCATGGCACAAAGACGGCTTCCCAAGCAAAAACCCACAGGTTGCCAGGAACTGTAGTCGACAGACAAAAGCATGAATAATAGAGGTACTGTAGACTGCGATGCAAAACAGCCAGAGTGTTTATGGGTATTGTTCGTGTACAGCAAGATGTAATGAATAAGCGCTGGTAGATTTGGGTGTTAAGTATTAAGTAACCAAAAAATGTGTTTCCTGTAATCCCTCTTTTCACTTCCTTCAGCAGGAGTGATGCAGAGTGAACAGCGTCTCTTTGTGTTGTGGACAAGCACATGTGTCTGTGGACTGAGGGGCTGGGGAGAGAGGGGAGGCAGGGTCTGCATTATGAGTGAACTTGTGGAATCGGGGTCCTGTTAATTAGGTGAAAGAATGAAAAATTGAGAACATTTTGTAATTTTTTTCTTCCTACATTTCCAATGTCCCCTGCGTGAACCGTGGCTGAGAAATCACGTATCTTTTTTTTGCCCACCGCTGCAGCAGTGACAGTCAGGCTGATTGTATATCCTTGAGCAACTTGTGTGGATAATGGAAACTCTGGTCTAAGCTTATTTAATCACTGAATGTAAAGTGACACATCAGAGCAGAGTGTTGGAACAGGAATGAGCTGTAGGCCAATTCTGTAGACACGCGTCTCTTGACTTGACTTCAAAATTAAATCTTTCTAAAAAATTTAAAAAAGGAATAATCCTAACAGATTGATGGGCCGTATGCAGTGATGCTCAAGGTATTCTATTTAAACTTTAGCATTTACATAAATCACAAGTTTGCATTAAAAAAAAAGGTCATGCAGACAAATGTCACGTCAGTCAGAAGTGAAACCGTACACACAGGACAAGGACTTAGGGCCACATTCACGAGATTATCGGAATCGCACATCCAAACTGTTGCAGAGGTGTCGAGTGTTGGCGTTGCTTTAAATGCAGCGCCCATATTTGAGAGGCATTTTTGAAATCTCATGGGCACCTTGTGTTTTTCCTGTTTCGCCCCTTCATGCCGTTTGATCCGCCTTCAGTGGACTGGGTCAAATAACAGCAGCAAAGCCTCGCAGCCTTGCCAGTCTCTCTTTGTTCCAGATGAGCCAACACTAAAGATGCAGAACAATGATCATCAAGAAGCCTGTAAACTCGAATGGATTAATGTTTGAAGTTTGACTCTCTGTCTCAAGTCCTCCATCGTCTCTCACCGCCCTTTTTAAAAGTTTTTTAAAATACAGTTTTGAGTTAGTTTTAAAGAGGCCTGTGAACTTCTATAGATCTGAAGTGAGAACAATTGTAAATTCTTGTACGTTTTTTTTTCTCATGTTTCGGGAATACACTGAACAGACTTGTACCTTATGAAGTGCATCGGATATCGGCCACGTTGTGACTGATCCACATTAACCTAGAATGTCTCTCAGTAGAGCCGTACCTCTGCCAAGGCCCAGCAGTCCCCTTAAATTCAATCAAGCTGCACCAAATTGGACACACTCAAAGACTATCAGTCCCCTAAATACACAGCAAATTCCTTGTATGGGTAAACCTACTCGGCAATAAACCCAGATTCTGATTCTGATATCCAGTCATAGAAACATTTTTCAATAAGCTCTATACACTGAGGTGTATATATATCATAAATCATATAAGAATTTGGAAAAAAGAAAGTACTGGTATCCAATCAATATGATCAGAATTTGTATTGGAAGATAATCCATTGTTACAACTTGTCATGGTTCTAGTGAAATGGAGTATTGCTCTGCAGGCTCACCCACTCTCCTGACGACTCTTTGAACTTCTAGAAGAATCTCAGTATCAGTCGTCAAGAGTTCTGTCCTCGCTCCTGCCTGAGAGGATACTGTTCTCTCTAATCTTTTGATCCTCTTTTGTTGCAACCTCACTAAGACCAATGGCAGCTCCGCCTCAGCCCCCCCCCCCTTCTATCTTCTCTCTATCTTCTCTCTCAATGTGCTGAACCTGAAATGCCGTGCTGCCATTATCCCTCCTTTGTCATGAGTTAAACAGAACAGGTCTGCCTTGGCCGAGGCCCAGTCCGAAGCAGCTGTCCTGCTACAGACAGACAGAAACACCATCTGTTGCTCATCCCTCTAGCGAGCACTCTTGTCTTTTTTTAAATGCATTTCCTCTTTTACCCCTTTTCTTCATCTCCTGCTCATATACGGATCTATAATTGTGTTGACCACAGTTTTCAGTGTCCTGTTTAAATTGGACAGAAACAACCGCAACGTGTTAAATCATATCTGCCAGAGATTAGATTTAGGAAATAATGTCACAGTAACTTAAAAGCTAGGTGACGAGGGTTAGATTTAATCATTCATTATATATATATATATATATATATATATAGAAACTGAGGCAGTTTATGCCCATTTCTGTGTTCCATCTCACTCCTCTCCTCATCTCTTCAGGCCCAGCGTAAAGAGCTGTTCATCCAGGAGCGCTACAGCAGATACAACCTCAGCGACCCCTTCCTGGCCCTGCAGAGAGACAGCCAGGCCGTGGGTGATCAGAGCAAGGACCCGGGCTGTTCTGCCCCTGCCTCCAACCCTCTGGTGGTTCTCAAACTGGTGGTGAGCCACTGCAGGAGGATGCAAGAAAAGATGTTGGCCCAGCTGGCTGCAGCGGAGAGCAGGCACAGAATGGTGAGTCTGGATGAGAGGTTCTTCATTAAGTGAGGCAGATATGAGCTGGGTAACAAACATGAACAGGAAAATAAAAAATCCTTGCATTTTGATGTCGCATTTGGAGTTTTTCTGTGGTTTCATGTGAACATGAGGCGAGTATGAGAACATTCCTTTATTTATAGATGGTGAGGAAACACACAAGTCATTGTCTCCTGATCTCATCGTGAATCTTAACGCATCACACAAAAATGTGTCATACTGGCCAAGATAAAAGTAGAAGGTCAATGTGACGGTTTTAAAATGTGGTAAAAAACAAATCAATAGATTCATTTAGGGCTTTTGTGATTTTGCTATTAAATTTAAAATTTAAATCACGTTTGAACAAGATGCATCTTTTAGCATTGAACAAAGACAAAGCACCCCATCATTTTGTTTAACCACAGAAAGAAGACTGATGCAGTTCTTTAGCTTAGTTGCGACCAGCGTGGTCGTCCAATCAAATGAGCTGTTCTTGGCCCCACATACCAAACAGACCAAACTCAAAGGAGATAATGTCATTTTTGACTCTCTGGCCCCCCGCTGTGTTTATTTCAGGTCATTGCAGATCTGGAGGAGGAAAAGAGGAGGCACGCTGAAGACACAGCCGAGGGAGATGATGTCACCTACATCCTGGAGAAGGAGAGGGAGCGCTTACAACAACAGGTGCCCTCTAATTCAAATAAACATGGGGGGTGCTGTATAAGTCTGATAGGAGTTGATTTGAGCTTTGCAGTGTTTGACAAGTTTGTTTATGGTGCATCTTGTCTCTGTCCTTTCAGCTGGAGTTTGAGCGTAGCCAGGTCCGGCGGTTGGAAAAAGAACAGCGGCGAATTGCTGACCAGCTCGAAGAAGAACGGGCACAGCACAAACAGCTCTCCTGCGCTTTGGCCAAAGAGTGCAAGTGGGCGAGTGCCAGAGCTCTGGAGGAGGGTCACCGGCAGACTGAGCTGAGCCGTAAACTCGACAAGGTATTAATATTTAGAAAGTTTGACAGTTTATTTAACTTTCTTACTCTTAGAACACTTCCCCTCTGTTGTGCTGCACGCCGCAAATGTTAGGCTTTGTCAGATTTGCCGCTCTTTGTTGAGTTAAAGTTTTTCTCTTTTAGGAAAAGGAGGCATGTCACGCCTTGGAAAAAGAGCTGGAGGATGAGAGGAGGCGAACACTTCGGATGGAGGCGCGAGTTGAGGAGCAGCTGGCTGAGTTTGACACGGAGCGAGAGCAACTCCGCTCACGCTTAAAGAAGGAGGAGGCTCACTGTCAACAGCTACAACAGCAGGTGTGAACACTTTGATATGTTTGTCACTCTGCTGGCAGCAGGGGGTGCACTATCACTACATCTGATACATTTCTGTTTGAAATCGATCTCTCTCCTCATTTTGTGATCAGGTAGAGGAGCTGAAGAGGAACCTGGAGGAGGTGAACATGATGACAGATGCAGCGCCAGTGGAGGAAGAGGAGAAGGAGTGGGCCACTAAAGTTCCTCAAGGAAAAACAACAGTAGACACTATCGAGGTCGAGGACATTGAAGAGGACAGAAACCAGCCCGTGCAACCAAAAGTCAACGGTCATCATTGTCCAATGGAGACCAACGGGCACCACGGTCCAAACAACGTTCTCTCAGAGACAATGTGCCAAGAGAACGGGAACGAAATCCCTCCTGTTCATCAGAACCAGACGTCATTCTCCCCCTCCGCTCTGCCTCCTTCCTCCCCCTGCGCCTCTCCTGTTCTTGCCAAACGTCCAGCAGGCAGCCCCAGTCCTGGTAGCTACCAGTCTCCCTACCAGGCCGGGATCAACCAGCGCTTCCATGCTGCTCGTCACAAGTTCCAGGGTACGACTGACCCAGAACCTCAGTCCCAGCCTGCCCCACCGGCTCCTCCTCTCTCGCCAAAGGAACTCCCCACTGTGACCAGCGCCTCCACCCCGGAGGCCAGCCCAGTCAAGCAGATGGCCCGCAGCACAGTCACCCAGGTCCTGTCTCGCTTTACCACTGTCCAGCAGAATGCTACACCAAAGCTCGCGGCACCAAACAACTCGCCCTTTGGTACAGACTACCGCAGCCTGGCAGCGCCCTTGTCTCCCGTCATCGGAAGGGCAGCGGGGGCTCTTCCACAGGGGATCAGATCACCCATCATCCCCAGGGCGGACAGGGGCAATCCTCCACCCATCCCCCCTAAGAAGCCCGGTCTGGCACAGGCCCCTCCGTCCCCGGCGGCGGTTCCCAGGTCTTCGAGCCATTTCTCCGACAGCCCCCTCTCAGGCAGCTGTGGCCTCACCTCCGGCCAGGAGGGAGTCAAAGAACTGGACATGGTGGTTTCATCCAATTAAGTGATCACAATGAATTTGTCAGCTGCTGCTCTGCTCATGACAACACAGTTTGATCCACATCTCATAATTGAGATTGAGACATTATTTTGTATGAGACAGGATTTATTATCCTGTGTTTATTTGAACAAAGGTCCCCTCAAACACTGTTACGTTATTTGTATTTATTCAAATTTTTTATCAAATGAGTTAAGGCACTTGTTTAGGTATTGGTTAAGGAGCTGGTGCTAATGTGCAGCTACAACTGATAGTTTTAGTTTCCAAATGTGCCAACACTATATGCCGGTGGTTACAGCATCCTGCTAGTCTTTTTTAATGGTGTGTTATTTCCAAAGAATACAACTTATTAACCAACAAGGTGTTATTTTTTTCCCTCATTACTTTTTCTCAAGTATATATGTGGATTTTAATTATAGCAAATAATCATCATAAATCATCCTTGGACCAATGTATGCTACATAGTCTTGTTTCATTGTACAGTAATTTTGATAGTGTATAGTTTATTTTATTATTGTTCCTTAGTTTATCATGTATAATAGTTTTATACAACAGATATTCTAATCAGTGTTGTACATCATGTAGTGTGTTAATGTTGTTAATAAGGATAAAGATCATGTAGATTACATGCAGTCACCATTAGTGAGTGATGGGTTTTTTATTGGTAAAATTCAGAGAGCAGGGTGGCTGATGGTTGATATAATGATATAATATTGATACTATGTTGTAATTTTACATATTTTAAAATACAACAATTTAATCATAACAAATGAGACAAAAAATAGCCAAACCTTTTTAACAATTATTCACTTTTCAATTTTCACTTCAATGTCTGCAGATATTTTCTGTAATTGTTGTACAATATGTTTAAGATGCTGATGTCTTACCTTTGTCATTTATAAAGAAAAACACTGCAAATATCATATAGTCCACTGTGGCTCTGATTTATATCATGACACTACGCTGTGCTTGTTATCAGTAGTGACAGATTTAATAAATTAGTCCCAAAGTTTGTCATCTATTCATCATTCAGTTATTTATACGTTGTTGTCATTATGTTATATGTTGTCATTAGACAGTAATGGAGGAATGAAGGATCTAAGGGGGGAAATCATTTTTAGAGAAGAATTTGTGCAATACATGTAAATAGCATAATTGTATTATATATATATAAACGCACACACACACATATATAGACAAAGTTAAAATAGCAAGCAAGCATTAATAAATACTGATACCGCCTAATAAAAACTGAAATTGTGTTCAATCACCATATTTTCTGTCAATGACCAATATGTTTTTTGGGGGCTGAGAAAAACAAAGTGTATTTATTGTTGATTGATCTTTGAAATATAAATGCATTTGACTAAAGAATTTGTTTCCACTAATGTATCGTGAATATATACAAAGTGGATTTAAATGTGTACAGACACAGTGTGTCCTCTAGAGGTCAGTATTGAATAAATTGCTTTCAGTGGACCAGAAAATAGGACCCATGATGTTGTACTTTTGTGTTTCTCTAGTTTATGTGTACACACACACAGTAAAGTGGGTTAAATTGCATCATTGTGGACTCGATCAGTTGGATCCAGCTGTAAAAAAACAACCTTTGCAAAACATGGTGTTTTTTTAATTAAATTAAAATAGTGCCCTAATGATATAAAGATGACAGAGGTGTTTTCCTGCATGTACATGTAAACAAGACAGATCGAGTAAGTACTTTACTTTGGTGCCTTTAGTCTATGAATGCAAATATTCAGAGGTACACACATGCACAGTGTATTTCATGAATGAATGTTTTATATTTCTGTCCTGTGTGGCGTCTGAGCCGCTGAAAGTAAAAGAGTCTGACATCGTGCTCCTTAGCTGCAGAGGAGTGAAGAAACCTTTAAGTGGACTGAACTGTTTGCTATTTTGCGCCCTGTGTGTTGCCTCAACTCTAAACACTGTTCTTGTGGTATGTTGTTTAAGTGATGAAACCCAAGATAGAGAAAGTTGGTGGTGGTGATGACATTGCATCAGTGTAAGTGGAGAGTAAATACTGGTGATTACTACAGATCTCTCCTGTGTGAACTACAAAGCCACAGTTTACTGCGTCTCTCTCACACACCACAGTCGCTCCATGTGTCCTGACTCTGACTTGGCTTTCCCTCACACTAAAGCTCCCACCTGGTTGCTGGGGGAAAGTTGGCTGGGTAACGGGATGGGTCACCTCAACTTTGCTCAGCTCACCTAATTAACATTCCAGGGTAGGACAGCAGGGCCGCATCCCAAATCCAGCACAGGCACGTCTGGTCCTAGAGCAAAGCCCCATCTTTCTCAGCCTCCATAAACACAGGCTCAGGTTGATGAGCTGCGAGGGGCCACGTCCTCACCGTGGTCACCGCCAGTGCAGCCGCTTCCTCTCCTGTGCTACACACATTATACATTTTTTGCTTTCTTGCTACGTTTTGAATGAAAAGTATTTTTGTCTCTCTTTTGAAAATTCTGAGCTGCCTGAAATGTCTTTGCATGTATTGGTGTTCCAGCACTGACTTCAGGATTTCGGCTGAATGACTTGGATAAAAAAACCTCTACCTTTTAAAAAATATATATTTAGAAATATATAATTATATTCCTGCTATTGGTTGTGACCCAAAAATGGACCTGGGTTCTCTTTTTGTAATGGTTCAACATACAAACATTTCTGATTTAGATATATTTTTTAAAATGGCAATGATTCCTAAGATGTCATTAATAAATTGAGGCTTGATATTGACAATTAAATCGTAAACTTCATTATAAAAAACGATTAAAAAAAAAAAAAACACAAATACAACTACATGTATGAAACTTAAAATAAGAAAATAATCATATTTTAAACTTTAATGCTTTCTTTATTCTGTAAAATAAAAGTAATCATATTGACGCAAATCAGCGAAACATACCCGCAATAATACTTTCGGTTAATTTCGGTGAAAGGCTCATAAAGGCCGATATTTAAATCGATCAGGCCCCAAGGCGCTTGTGATAAAGCACAACATAAATAAATGAACTTGAACTTGAAAAGGAGTGCTGCAGCCACATGCCCCTCTGGGTCGGACCTGCCAAGTGCTGTACTTTACGACTGTGTGGTGTACAATGGCAGAAATACAATAACACACATGGTGTCGTGGCTGCAGTGCCGTGTTGTGTGAAAGAGATGCCAAAATGAGGTCGAGGAGGGAGCATGTAACCCGTCATTAGAAATTTACGACCTATTGCAAGAAGGAAAGAAAGCAAACTGTGTTTTTCTCGCCTTCCAATTTCTTGTCTTCATCAGCGACGACTGCTATCACTGATCACTGGTCACAAAACTACCAACTGGGCACTAATTTTGTCAAATCTTTCATATCCTGTTGCTGTACTTTTCTTTTCCTCGCTCCAGATTTAGCCCAGGCCATGAGAAGAGCCTAGAATAGGAGGTCAGGCCCCGGCGCTGAGCCTCCTAAAGACCACAGCTGGAGCTGGCTCAAAGCAAGACAAGAGGGACGGCCCGATGACGAGTGTTATCGCCACCATCACCTGCTCTCTGTAAAGCAATTTGTTATGTAGTTGTCACTGGAAAGTCCATATCTTGTCCTCGGGTAAAGAAAGACAGGGTCACATGTAATGAGGATCCAAGTGTCGCTCCAAATTCAGATAAGACATAACTGAAGGACAAACAGCTGGGCTATGTGTGTATGTATGTCGTATAGAATAAGAGACATAGATTATAAAAGCATATTATCTGTACTGCTGAGTACATGAAAATAAATAATAAGATGACAAATAATGATGTGCAACTAAAACTATGTATAATTTGTGAAATCCTACTGAACTCCCAGATAACAGATTACACTCAGACCCACACACAATCTTGACCTTTACTTAAGTTCTTAACTAACACCCCAGGATTTGCTCTGATTTAAATGACCTCACACTCTTATACACACATAATGCCTGTGCTTTTCTCTACCTGCTGGACAAACCCCGCACAGAGTGACTCGCTGAATTCGCCAGAGATGTCCTTGTCACATGTTTCCACATTCTATGAGTTAAACTTGTTCCTGGACGACACGGCAGTAGAATTGCAGGAGAGGTTCAAGTGCTTGGAGCAACATATTTTACTCTCCCATCCCAAGTCATTAGACCTCAAGGCTAGTTTTAAACAACATTTTCCAATGTTCTGTACCAGGCTTCAAAATAAAGTTTGTTCAAAGCAATGTTAGATGTAAATCACTGAGAACATAAAATAAATTAATTCTGTGCAGCCAATTTATGTCACCTCCTCAAACCAGGGACAGGACAGACAACATGTACAATCAGTTAGAAATTGATATTGACTTTAAAAAAGTAGTTGACTTTAACACAAAATCTATCATAAGCCTTTTGATATTCTTTGCCCTTACATGACCCCTAAAGTGACAATGCCAGAATAGCAACAGTTGCAACCAGGTACATTTACAGGAAACATTGTAACTTTTGGGGTCAGAGGCTGAAAAGTTTGGGGAAAAAACCCTGATCTAAAACAAGAGTGTCAGGATAGAGGTTGACGTCTAGTGTACAAGTTAAGGTTCAGGTAAGACTGTGATTTTGGGCGATATAAAATACCTTGACTGCTTAAACTGAAATGCCCCCAGGAAAGGATTGTAGCCATTTCTATGGCGACAACAGCTTCCTGCTTCTTTTGGGTTTAATCATTTTGAAGATCAGCGCTTTTGTTCATATTTGTAATAAAATAGTGAAATACCTGTAATAATTTAAAACTAAGGAGACGTCTTCAAAGTCTTACTTGATGTTTGCTTAAAAAAGACGAAAACCAATCGATTATCAAAATGATTAGTCTATGTTTCTGTTCATGATAATTGAATACAGGCTCCATTCTCCTCATCACCCTCATTAATAAATGCATATAGACTATATTACTGGGCTGAGTTGGGCAAATGAATGCGTTGATTTGAGAGTGGCAGACAATCACAGACAGGGATGACCTAAATATATACCGCTGCTGTCTGCAGGTCTGCATACCGCTGTTTGTAATGTCCTGACAAAGGGGGAGGTGGGGGAGGTGGGGGTAGGGTCAGGGACAGCTGACGCACCGGAGCGCAGCGCTGCGCGTTTCTGTGCGCATCCTTACTCCGGCTCCAGGAGGAAAGGTGCGCACAGGCTCCGTCCCATCCTCTGGAAATACTTCTTCCACTTTGACTCATCTGCTGTTTGCGACTTTTATCACGTTGTCGTGTCTCGTGTTGTTCAGGAGAACTTCCTGCGGCATTAGTGGCTTTAACTTCGGTGCGCAACAGCTGAGGAGAGAAGGTGAATCAACAGCAGAGTCTTCAAAAGCTCTCAGCTTTCTCATTAGGAACAATGTGGGACGCCAGAGGAGATCATGGATGTACAGTCAGACAATCTGCTCGGCTTTAATAAACTCACAGCGCTTCACTGATGGAGTTTAATCCACTTTTTATCCGTGGGAAGTTTCTTTTGTCTCCCAGTGATGGACGGAGGACAGTCGTCATGGACTCTCACACCTGAGTGTGCAGCCTCTGTCAACACATGAGAGGAGGAATCGTGTTTTGTCTGATGGGATCTCGAGGTGTGTCGGACAGCAGCAGGGCTATGGGGATCAGACATGGGACAAAGATCCAGCACCACTCCAAACCCATCCACAAGATATACTTCACATTTATTTTGCTTCTGCTCATTTTCACACCGAGAGTGGATTCTTCGTGGTGGTGAGTGGCATCTGTTTCATTTACAGACATCATGATTTACTTACACATCTGTAAAACCAATATCCATGCAACTGCTATACAAAAAACTTAAATCAGTTTTTTTTTTTTGATCACATGTATTTAAATACACATTTTATAGGTTAAACCTTAAACTTGACTTTTCTTTTGTGCTGCACCTGACACTACAAACATTTTATTCCAGGTATAAAAATGGAAATGCATTTTAAGAAAAAGAAGAAATGAAGGAGTGTGTGTATAACGTCTGTCTAACTCCACGCTTGTGAAAATATTTCATAATTTTCCTCTTATCGTACTTTTTCTTGGCGGTGGAATCTTTTTTATACACATCGATGCAAAGTGAGATGTTCGGCACAGCAAATGTGTGTCATGTGTATGAAGATTAATGGTGCTGGGGCTGGTCTCCCCTATCCATCCATCTTTCCCACAGTAAGTGGCAGGTGCAGGCGCTGGTGCATGAATAAATGCCCCTTGATGATTTCTCCTGAGGCTTTAAATGTCCAGAGGGTAGAACAACAACATTGGAGAGGGACAGTTGTAGGCCTGGACGAAATGCAGAATAAAATAAAATCATATTGTGATTATTTTTTTGAGTTTTTGAATTTCATTTTCCCTGCAGAAAATAAAGAAATGTTAACAATGTGGTTTTTGCTGGAGTCTGCAGCCAACCAGCATGTTCCCTTCTGTCTGGAGAAGATGATTTGTATGTGGAGGGCAAGTCTGCAACACAACGCTTCATGTGATTTGGAATTTGCACATGGCTGTACTGCAATTTCAATATTTTGATTAGCCGTGCAGCCCTAGACATAATTATGGTCATGCATCAGGTCACATTCACAAATACATTGGATGTGCACTTTATAATAAACTAACTATAGTGAAGCACTATTGGTTTCCTTGGGCTGCAGGACTGTGATTCAAAGAGCATCTGTTTTACAGATGGATTTAGATAAAAAAAAACGCACCCTTTGTAAATAATGCTACAAATGGTAATTTCCCAAGAGATTGAAAGGGATATAGGTTATCCTATTTGCAATTGTGTAATCTCTTTGCTGTTTTATGCAAATACATCCTGAAGAAACAAACTGATTAAATTGCTGAGAAATTCCAAAGAAAAGGCGATCGAGCGAGCAGCAGTGGCTTGGAAGCTTCACACTTAAATAACACTGGTTTGTATTGTTACAGCGTAGTTTAACCGATAATTTAGATTACTGCCGTGTGTCTTGCTGCAGGACCCACTTCTCTCTCTCTTCCCCGGACAGTCAGGGGGTCTTTGGCACAACACACAATAAACACAAGTAGTGCTCCTGCTCTTGCTCTGCTTTACTGCTCAGGCAGAGAGTTGCAGCGAGAACGGGACTGGGACAGCCATAAGAGGAGTGGAAACTGCCTGCCACGTCTGTTTCTGTCTCGGTGGCCAGGCGACACAAATGTGGTGGCGATTAGCGACTATAATGATATCCGGATGGAGAGTGGAGCGTGCAGGCTTGGGGGGGAGGGAGGGGGGTCGTCTGTAGCATCATATGGTTGATCTGTGAGGGAGAGAGGCCCGAGCGCCATTTGTACTGTAGATGACTGTCATCATGTCCTGCTGATAAGACCCCCCCCCACCACCCACTGTGTTACAATACCAGCAGCATGTGATCCGCCCTTTTAAGAGTTGCTACAAAGTCAAGGGATTATGTGTGAATAGAGCAGGAAGCAATGGGCCTGTCACAGGGAAAGAGGTGCTTTTCACTGAACGTGAGGAATTTAATAATCTCTTCTACATCCTGAATGTCCAAGTCTTAAGTAGAAGAAGGGTATAGAAGTAACGAGTAATATGCAACTGCCAGTGATTTAAAGGGGAAAAATAAGACACTTTCTTGCTTATTTGATGTTGATTCTTTCCTCAGAGCCACATGTGTATCTTGAGTTCTAGATAAGGAGATTAACATAACTCCTTTGCTGGAAGTCAGATTTATTAGCTTAGCACTGAGGGAAACAATTCACCTATACAGGCACCTTTACTTATTAACATGTTGTTTGTTTAATTGTTATGAAAGCTACAGTTTAAAAGTCTTGATTCGCTGTTTTACTGGGAGTTATGTAAAATTCTCCTCACTGGTGTTTAGCAAATACTCCTGTCCACGACATAATATCATCACAGAACCCACCAATAAATATCTATGTCCTTCTAACAATCAAGATACATTTGACTTATTAAGTGTTAAAATACAGTATAGCCTGGAAATCACAGAACTCAGTGAGCTCAAGTTCACACCACAACCATTTATCTCAAATTGGTTGGATTTGATTTGATGACGGACAGAGGAGCGTCACTGAAGATCTGAAATTAAGATGAATGCTGCTGAGGTATTTAACAAACTGGACAGTTATGATGTGTAATGACACATGTTTCATTGCTCCATCCAATTCTGTCAAGAGGCTGTGGCCGTTGATAATGACCCTTGGAATTCAAGAATCAACTGTGGGTTTCCAGACCTTATCGGAAAATTCTAATTAGTCGGAAAATGCCAGACTAAGCCTGAACATAATTCATCAGATTTTGCACTTTCATCAAGTTGGGGAACTTAAACCATCCAAAAATCAAAACAGCACTAGTGGGGATATCTTGACTTTTAGTCCATGTAATGCAACAAAATGCAGAATACTAAATAGCCGCTAATGCTACTCCATATAGTTCAGTTAAACCCTTCTCGCCTGTTAAATACTAATGTCTTACAGTTTGTAATATAGACTTTGTTTGCAGGTATCTCCAAACTCTCAAGTTAATCCAAAATAAAACTTTATATTAACACTTTTACCATTGATTCAATTAATTCAACCATTGGAATCACAATATTTAGCTGTTTTTATTCTGTTGATATTATATGAATGAATCAAAAGACCAAGCAAAATAACCCTTAATGATACAACTATGACCTCATCAGGTAAAATGACCATTACATGTTCTGTTGGTGTAAAAATGGTGAAGTGCACCTTTAACTTCATAACTACTGCAGGTACATCGGGGCGCTGGGTGCTCGGGTGATCTGTGACAACATTCCCGGCCTGGTGAACAAGCAGCGGCAGCTCTGCCAGCGGCACCCGGACCTGATGCAGTCCATCGGGGAGGGAGCCAAAGAGTGGATCAAAGAGTGCCAGCACCAGTTCAGAAACCACCGCTGGAACTGCAGCACGCTGGAGCGAGACCACACTGTGTTTGGCAGAGTGATGCTGCGAAGTGAGTCTGCACATGTGCGACTGGGATTTCTATCTGTGTGGTTTCTTTTTGTGTGTGCGTGACAGTGGTTTGTTTATGTCAGTGACACTCGAGTTAATCATCCTCGTAAACGTCTCCGCTCTTCGCAGATAAGCACAGAATTAATAGGTGTCTTTTTAATATTAACTTTGCCCCAGAATACAAACAGAAAGAGAAAATGTTGTGTTTTTTTTAAAAAACCTTCTCTGAAATGAGGGAAGATTGGGAAAGTGGATGTTCTCTGAAAAACAAGTAGCAGATCGAGAGATCCACACTGGTGATGTATAAACAGAAATAGGAGATGTAAATATTTGGGTAGATGTTTCTGGCTGCCAGACAAAGTTTTACTCCCTGACATATCGCCTGTGTTCTGCTTCATTGCGTGAGCAGGAATGAGGACGGGAGGTGGGTGGGAATGCCAGACCAAATAACCTCCAAAATCTCCTCTTGTCTGAAATGAAAACACAGCCCAGTGACTGAGAAAGCTGCCATCTGTGCAAATTAAAAGGTGAAAGGAGAGTCGGCTGGACTGTGATGTTATAGCTGATATGCTGTTAGCTCAGTCTGGATCATCCACCATAAATGGACTGATTTCTGTGCTCCTGCTGTCTGGAATAAACTTGAGAAAAGGCTGCTTTACTGAACAGTAACACAGTGCACAAAGGAACAGTTTGAATCCTACCTAAAATAGTAACAAAACCAGCTGCATTGCAATGTTTGACAGCATATGAAACACTGTCATATATAAAACTAGAATGGCACTCAGTGGAGCGCATACCTCTGCCAAGGCCCAACAGTCCTATTAAACTCAATCAAGCTGCACCAAATTACCTCCCACAATATGTTTATATTAAATTTAGATCCATGAATTATTCCCTGGAAAATCTATGAAAACGTAAAAAGAAAAACGCCCTATTTTGCGATGTTAAGTGAAGTGAAAAATAATTCTTGGATCTGCCACTTTCCAGGTCCAGATTGGCACCAAAATTGTACGGGCTCTTTCTTGGCCCATGTCCCATCTTTCTACAAAGTTCTGTTGAAACCCTTTGTGTAGTTTTTGCGTAATACTGCTGGCAGACAAACAAGCAAACCAACAGACAGGGGTGAAATCTTCTTTTTCGACATTATTTGATCAAACCTCTCGTTTCTGTGCGCCCAGGCAGCCAAGAGGCAGCGTTTGTGTACGCCATCTCCTCGGCAGGGGTGGTCTACGCCATCACCAGGGCCTGCAGCGTGGGGGAGCTCAAGATCTGCAACTGCGACGGCCACAAGCGCGGACAAGCGAGCGACGACAGGGGGAATTTTGACTGGGGTGGATGCAGCGACAACATCAACTATGGCATAAAGTTTGCCAAAGCTTTCGTAGACGCCAGGGAGAGGATGGTGAAAGACGCCCGCGCACTGATGAACCTGCACAACAACCGGTGTGGGCGGATGGTGAGCCGGAGCTTTTGTTTTTACACCTGACCTTTGTGTTGCAGGTTCCTTTGTCTCAGAATGTATAAACAAACCATATTTTCCTCAACACAGATTAGCATTGTTACTGTCCGTGTAAAAATCTATTCAACAGCAGAAAACAATGAAAAGTTCAACAGAATTAAAATATTTTATTGTCTTCTTTTGTCCAAATAACAGTTCAAAAATCGAAATAGTCAGTTTACAATATAACAACTAGTAAACGCAACGAATTATCAAATTTGTGAAGCTGGAACCATCCAATGATTGAGCATATTTGCTCGAAATGATGAAGTAATTAGCAAAATTGTTGTTTTTTATTAATTGGCCAACTTGTTTAAATTTAGTTTTAACAAGTTGGGCTCTACCGTTTCCTTTTTTTAGAGACATACAGACTTAAGTATCCTTAAGGAATCAAGGCCACACAATGAGATCAACTCTCACAAGAGTAGATATTATAAACTGCTTTTATCAATAGACTTAATTTTCTGTTCAATATTTCCAGGCTGGGTTTTAAGAACAGTCTTGTAATAGTGAAGGATTTTTGCTAACAACTGCTAACAGGGCCGATCACACTTAAATCAAGCCACGGGCAACATCCTCGGCTTAACACCCTGTCACCTCTGACCCCTGCTCTAGGCAGTGAAGCGGTTTATGAAGCTGGAGTGCAAGTGTCATGGGGTCAGCGGCTCCTGTTCTCTGAGAACCTGTTGGCTGGCCATGTCTGACTTCAGGCGAACTGGAGACTACCTCCGCAAGAAGTACAACACGGCCATCGAGGTGACCATGAACCAGGACGGGACAGGTTTTACGGTGGCTGACAGGGACTTCAAGGGAAGCACCAAGAATGAGTTAGTATACGTGGAGAACTCGCCAGATTACTGTCTCATGGACCGAGCCGCTGGTGAGTGAATGAATGAGGAGACTTAATAATTTGTTTTTTAGAAAAACTTGCGTTTATACAATAAGTGGACACAGACAATACAAAGTGGCTTTAAACAAGTAAAAGAGAAATGATAGGGGACTGACACTGCATAATGATGATCAACAATTTCTGACCTTCGCATTTCCTTTGGAATTATAATTATCTTACAAAAAGGTCTATTCATCCTAATGACACAACAGAAGAAATTTCCTATTTACCCTTTGGTCTTTATCGTTATGATAATTAAGATACTCAATATTTGAGAGCTTGAAAATGTATTGTTTATACAATGGCTAGTGGTCATTTTTGGTATATTCTGATATCTGAAACTATTCCCAGCATGTAGTTGCTCAGGCTCTACTCTTTACTTATCCAGTTTTCTATTATAGATGATCAAACTAAGTTTGTGTCCGTTGAAGCCTTCCTGACATCTACAGACCCCTTTTTATTACTTCCACCAAGAAGTTAAGCAAAACCACTCAACTGATTTCAATTATAATTTTGGGGAGGGTTGGGATATGACACACAAAAGAAAATGAAGGGATGTTTTTTCATTAACCCTGCGACATAGGGTGTTAGCCTTAGTGGAGGTATGTATGGAGGTATATGCACTCTCCAGTGTACCTTCATTTAATTCAGGTTGTACATCAGCACTCACACCTGCAGTCAATTCCATATTTATGAGCTTTTATTGAAATAATTTAATGATTTCTTTAAATTATCATTTCAATCTACATTGTACCTAGACAGACCCATAGTTGGTCGGACGTCAGTTTTACAAAATCTACAAGAATCCGACACATCCACTGAAGGCCTGCATTCTTCCGCAGCTTAAAGTTCAATCATTTGACCTTTAACATCTCCTTTAATTCCGAGTGTTTGCTTTGCATTGTTAAGCTCTGTCTCTCTCCTCCAATCCAGCCTCTTCAATAGAGCGTGAAGGAGTTCACTAACTCACTGTTAATAGTTGAGGGAAGTTGTCATAGTGCATACGTGGGGGAGACGATGATGGTTCTGACTTAAACAGATTCTCCCACACCTCCCTGCTGTTAGCGTGGTTACAGGTTGACAATAATGAAGGTGTGTTCACTGAAAGGAAAGGCCATGCTTCCTTGTTAAAAGTGATCTAAAAAGAAGGAGCTATTGACCCTCTTCACAACTAATCTCCATTGTATAGGAATTCACAGCCTAAGGATACATGCAGGCTTATTTTTCAAATCTCTCTACTTTGGTCAGTGGTAAGCGCCACTCCCTAGAGCCTGAGGGGAATAGCTCATCTTATCCCTGCCCCTGTACTTCAGGGATGTGCTGTTATTAGTCATGGCATCTGATCTCAGGCTTGAGATTTTACACCTGAGTACATGGACACCTTTGTGTTTGGGTCTGAGGCGATTCTGTCAGGGAGTCTGGAAGCCTAAACCCCACTGATGAGTGTGGGAACTCTTATACTTTACTTTGGAAAAATAGTTTCAGTTTTCAGCATGAAACTTCAGAGGTGATCACCTGCCAACATTTGCTCTTCTGAACAGCTTCTCATCACTTGAGAACAAACAATAAGTAACCAACTATCTAGAGTTACTGTAACAACAACAGAAAAGGTGAGGGTAGTTCCTGCTTTAAAAACAGCACTGAGTTCTTATTTCTTTTAAAGCTGCACTAATATGCTGTATGATTTCATGTTAATATTACACATACAGCTATGTATAATGTTAAAGGGGTCAAGCCATAGAGAATTATCACCCAACTCTAAAATCTAAGATCCCATTGGCTATTTTATGATGACAAACTAAGCTCTGGGGGCAATGGCAAACATTCTGGGACTTCTGGTGCAGACAAACATAATTTACATTAATTTAGCATTTACAAAATAACCATATCACGTACTTTAGGTCTTTGTATTTAACTAAAGTTTGACATATTGTGTTTCCTATAAAAAATGTCTTAGTAAAAAGGTAAAAGTCCAGTGATAGACACTCAGGTCACTAAGACTGAGATGTGACTTTGATAATCATTCGTGTTTCTCTAAACTAGAAGGTCAATATTCCCTACTCTTTTTTTTTTACATTTTGGATAAAGGAGAAGGAAGAATGTGCACATCGCTGAAATGGTTCCATTAATTGTGTTGAATCAATGGATCATTGGGTATTTTTACACAAAAACTGCAGCATTTGACTGTTTTCAACTCTTTACAGGCTCGTTGGGCACAGCGGGCAGAGTGTGCAACAAGTCTTCGAGAGGCACGGACGGCTGTGAGGTCATGTGCTGTGGGCGGGGCTACGACACCATGCGAGTCAAGCGCGTCACCAAGTGCGAGTGCAAGTTCAAGTGGTGCTGCGCTGTGGAGTGCAAAGACTGTGAGGACGTGGTGGACATTCACACCTGCAAGCCCCACAAGCGACCGGACTGGCTGGACGTCACCTAAAAAAGGAGACGTCACCAACCACTGACTCATTAACCCCTGCGCTAATGACTGCATTTTATTATGACATATATGATTGGGATCCTTTAACTGTAATACCTCAGACTTTTGAGCCTTTGACACTTCAGAAGCTTTTTGCTAAACTGGAAAATATACCCAGTTACTGTGTGTTGCTTTGATCCAAGAACAATTTGTTTAAGAAAAAATATATATGACTTAAATGACGTAAATGCAGCGTTTGTTTAGGAAGAAATATGGGGTAATGTCTGTTGATTTACAGTAAGTAAAGACGATGTGAGCACATGATTGAGCTCAAACTCATGGTCATAGTAATGATCACAATAGCAAACTTTGCCTGAAGAAATACAGATGGAAATATCGTTCAGATTTTGTACAAACACTGACACATTTAAATGACATTAAACCATTGTATGGTTCTGCAACAAATCATGTAAGAAACACAAAGACTGGTTGCTTCTGATTAATGCAACTCAAACAAACTAACAACAAGGACAAATAATCGCACTGTGAAATCAAAAGGAACAAAAAGCAGGAGAACAAGAAAGTGCTTCCAGTTAAAACAGCAGCGTTGGAGTCCAGTTGGTTCTCAGGAGGTAAAAGGGCACAACAATAGGAAAAATTAAGTTTTAAATGGACTGTGGATCACTGTCTGGAATTCACCATTTTCACACTGTATCCTACATATCTGAATGTCAATAACTAACTAACTTACTAACTAACAGGAGTTGTCTAATTCAAATAGTTTTTTACCACAGCTAGCAACTGTCCAGACCATAGACTATATATAAAGATATGAAGCTAAAATATCCTGGATATAGTTGCTGCCATATTTCGCTATTGACGTCATTTGGAGACAGAGTCTGTGCAGTAGTGATTGTGGTGTGGAGCCACCGTATCAAGCTCCTGCTGAGACACGCACTTGACCGGTTGCAAGTCAGTCTCAGTTGTCAATCATGACGCTTCGACCTGTTTTTATAGCACATCCATCCATCGTCTTCCGCTTTTCTGGGCTCTGGTCGCCAATTCGGGTATCCTGAACGATCCTCTTCATAGCAGAACTTTCCAGCTCTTCCTGAGGAATTCTGAGGCATTCCTAGACCAGATGGGATATGTGGTCCCACCAGCAAGTTCTGGGTGTACCCCAGGGGTCTCCTCCCTGTTGGGCGTGCCCAGTAAAACTCCAAAGGAAGGTGCTCAGGAGGCACCCTCACTAGATGCCTGACAAAAATGTATATAATGTGTACCTTGATTTTTTTTATTTGACCCATGTTCCATCTGCGGACGAGAGAGGGTTCATGATTTGTACTGCAGCCAGCCATCTTGGGTGCGATTAAGGTGATTAGGCTTCACTTTGTCATGTCTTCCATCGTTATAAACTGTTGATGGTTCAGACAGACAACAGTAATGTATGAAAACCAGCCCCCATAGTAAGTCCAGTGAGGCCTTTTGGACAAAATAATGTTGGTACAAAGTTGAAACCAGTTAATGTTCCTCTGACACGCATGGGCCAGTTGAGTATATTCCGAGTAGATTTGTTTGAGACCAGAATGACGCAATTCCAAAATTAAACCGATGACAGTAATATTATGTTTGAAGTGATGACTTTCCGAAGTTGTAATTTCCTGTTCCTCACAACAAATTGAGGTGATTGGGTGTAACTCACAGATTTATGTCTCAAACTGGCCTTCAGGAATCTCACTGTCTCATCTAACGCTCCACCAACACAACGCCTTGGATTTTTGTTTTTCTGAAAGCAGGGTTGATTTTGATGTGAATACTCTGTTAGTATCATCATTTAATATAGTGTTAAAAACACATTTGTATGCTCAAATATTTCCATCCATCCAAATTTGCGTGGTAAGAAAGAGATGAAACCTGAAAGTTTCAAATCCTATGTACAGTGAGATATTAAAATATGAAATTTAAAGTTGTAAACTTCATTTTTTCCCCCATCGCTTGGTTTTCATTACACTACCACCAGTTTCTTCTGTTATCACATTGTGGCAGAGCACTTTAAAAATGCAATCTTATGCAACTGAGCTTTCAATCCTTTGTACACATATTCACTGGCCCCGACTGGTTTGTGAGAAGTGAAGTATTTCTTGAAATGGAGCCAAGACGTTGCAAAAAGAGCAGTGAAGTAGCTGCGGACCCTGAATTTGACTTTTCAACATCTGGTAATGCAGCTAAACATCATGTTGGGCCATTGGAGACTCAACCCTCTGAGGGGGTTTTGTAGATCTAAATGAATCTGACAACAAGCTGTGGATGCTGAGAGTCAACAAATTGTTTCAAGTCCACGTAATGAGGAGGAGAGCCAAAGTAAAGCTCTTTGAACACGGCCAAATGACGCGCCGCGTCAAATGTTCGCAAGTCAAAAGTTAATTGCAAGCACAAGAGGCTGTTTTGAATGTAAATGAAGAGTATGATGGCTGTGTTTTTCTTTAAGATTACAAAAGGTGAGGGCTGTTCACACACAGTGGGGCCCGTCGTCAGCCTGTGCTTCTCCAGCCTTCAAAACTTCACAGTGGTCCAGTGGTTAGAACGTTTCTGTGTGGAGGTCTCCTGTTCTTCCAACAATCCAGAGCCATGCAGGTTAATAAGAAACTCTAAATTGCCTGTGGGTGTGAATGGTTGTCTAAATGAGTCACAGAAATGCAGAGATTCAAGTCACAAATGCCTTCAGCTTACCAGGTATTATTCCTGCAGTGGATGACCTAATCAAACTGTACTTTGTAATTGGATTCCGGTACAAGGAATTATTATCCAATTGCCAATGGATGTAACCAACAATATCCTACCAGCTGTTTATTACATCCCCTGATGCATAAAATCTCATAAATGTATGACTATAGTCTCATGGAAGTTTTGAGCCTTTTCTCACAGATTTTATTATTTTCTCGTGTGAGTGTCAGTAATTCTCAAACTTCTCGCTAATTTATCACTTTAATCCCGGAGAATACAGTATACAAAGTTTAATCATTAAAATTCAGCATCAATGGCCCTGCCGTAGAGGCCACAATTTCTTTTATGTCCGAGTCAATCTTTTGGCTGTTCAGACATTGGTACATCAGTGTCCTGGTGTGTGTTACTGTCTAAGGGAGGTATTTTCACCTTGGAAATGCAGGTCCCAAAATACCTTAGTGGTTCTATATAAAACCTTGTTGATCCACCCTCTGTCACTTTCATTAGAGGTCTTCTGTTCTCCTCAAGCTTATATGGCCTGCTATGCCTTAGCTGTTCAACTATGGCATGGAGAGGAAAAGGATAATGCATCCAACAAGGTTAGTGTTTTAAAGTTCAGTTCATTCAGAGCAGATGGGAAGTTTTGATATAGAATACAATATATCTCCTAAATTGAATTACAGTAGTAGTATAGGGCAGCGTTTAAATGAATGAGAAGCGTAATGACTTGCTGTTCACGGAGTAGATGAATAATACTTTGCTGATCATTACAATGTGTCACAGTATCCATGGTGCTTTGTCCCCCACGATGTGAGATTCAGTTGAAGTCTGTAAAAATAACAGGAGTGGCATCAGAGGCATTCTCTGCCATCACAGTGATATCAAATGGGCATCGCCACTCAACAACATTTCAGAGCTAAAATTGGCCCAGGGGAGAGGCTAACAGTGTGGTCCACACGGATGTTTCACATTCAGGGAAACCAGCAGGGAGAAATGTTGTAATCTCTGCTCGCGAGTCAAAAACAATTCAGCATTGCATCAATTTCATAACAAACATGTTTAGTTTTCTCCTTGAACTCATCTGACTAGTCCTCCATTACTCAAAAACTGTGCTCCCCCCAACCATATGATTAATATCTGTGATTTACAGCAATATGGGAAATATGTTGATATGTATATTGTGAAATTGTTGGTCTCACAACTATATAGGAAGTGTTGAAAAGTTCTTTCACAGTGTTTCTTGGAATAGAAGGTGACCCGTATGACCCTAGCAGCAGTAATCAAAAACTCTTGACCATAGCTGCTATAGAACAGTGTGTTTATCGTCCTTGCCAAGTGACATCATACTTATAAGTGGAAGAAAGTAATATCCACATAAATCTCACATACAGTGTGTTTCTATAGTGCAGATAAAGGAAAATACTCAAACTAAATGTTACGTGGTATAAATTATCTTTTAATAGCATAAACCACGAAAAATGCATTGTAGCCATCTAACCGACTTACATCCCCAGTGACATACACTGACTGAACACACACAACTAACTATGTCCACTGGATGGCATTGAATCAAATGATCAAATCCATAAACCTTATATGAATTCAGAAAACTAATGCACAGCTAATAATTATCTGTAGAATGTTTGTACAAAGCAGATATTTGGCATTAAGGCAATGACATCATACAGCAAAGCCAGCACAGCAGAGACAGAGGAAAGAGATTATTAGGAACTTCCCCCTCAAAGCTAAATCAGATGCAGAGCCTGACGCCAGCCATGAGGTAGAATCTGCTTTATATAGTCAACAAACACCAACTGACACATGTCTACTTTCCTGCGAGGCATCACAGACAGCGATATGTATATGCTATCACGTGCAATGAGATGAGCACGTCCACCATCAGTCCAACTGATGTGCACGAGCAAAGAAAAGCTGCAGGCTTCAGCTATGTGAAGGGTATAATAAAAAACCTATGCATGTTAAAGTGACAAGCATGGATACGACCCAGTTGGCAATGAGTGCAGCAGGAGAGTAAACCTCAGAGCCACGTGACGACGTGACATATGGAGAATGTCGTGACATCTACACAAGGTAAGATAAATAACCATATATTAGTTCCCAAACTGCCATGTTTCCATAAGTAAAAGTCCGGTAGTCCCCTATAATGAATTTAAGCCACACCAACTATCATAGATGTTAATCTGCGTAATGTGACTGATTTTGTTCAACTGGATCCACAAATGTAAAAGAAAGCGATATCCTGGATTCACCCTTTCTCCAGATCTGTGCCAAATTTAAATGGGTTCTTTCTTGCCCCATATATTTCACAAGACATCTTCAAGTTCTGTCGAAAAAACCGGTGAGAAGTCTTTAGTGTATGTCTGCTGACAAACAAACCAACCAACAAACGGACAGTGGAGAAAGCAGCAGCCAGCCGTGACACAGAACCACTTCAACCCCATAGCACTCCAGGAAATAACGAACCAACTGTGCCAAAGATCAAGCAAAAAGAAAGTAGCTACAAGATATCAAGACCACAAACATGAGCCGAACACAGACAAGACGTCGAACAGGCCACAGAGAACTTACCTTGATGGATGAAGGATGAAACCAATGTCACCTGAGCTGGTGCGAGGCCTGACATGAAGACAACTTCCTGTTTTAACTGGAGCCTGAGTGTGGTAGCAGCAACAGAGAGCTAACTCCTCCTGTCTGCTAACAATTATGAAAACTGTTAGCTGCTTAGCTTCTTCATCATATGTGCAATTAGCAACTGTTGGCTGGTCAACTTCTTCACAAAAGGCTACTATGACCACTGCTGGAAGTAGCTAATTGTTATTAGCATGTAGCAAACAGCTTTAATGGCTAACTAGTGGGCTGGGGACTTTAAATACCTCGCCTCTTCACACAGGGTGTGTTAGATATGTGTTTCAGCCACTTGACTAGATCAGGACTTTGTAGTCCAGTGAAAGAAGCCCCCCCCCCCATACACACACGCACACAACTCTGTGTGTTTGTTTGTTTTTAATAAACATTGTAATCTTTTCTTCTGAGTGTCAAAAGTGTCAAAAAAATGGACAAAACCCCCAAATAAATTAAATATGTGATCTTAGGTTGCACATCGTTCCCCTGAACACCAAACAGTGTCATACCGAACTTTCTTGGATGGCGGATTACATTGCACTGACCCACGGATAGACATGACTCACCTGACCACGTGAGCCGTACGAGTTCATTTCATCTCGGGGGCAGTTTTCCAGACCATCATGTGGTGCGTGTGACCTCCAGGGACACATACAGCCCGGATCCCAGTCCACTAGAGTTCATTCAGGCAGGTGAGGTGAGATGACAGGTCTCGTA
The DNA here is from genome assembly GCA_026259375.1 of Verasper variegatus. Classification (NCBI taxonomy): domain Eukaryota; kingdom Metazoa; phylum Chordata; class Actinopteri; order Pleuronectiformes; family Pleuronectidae; genus Verasper; species Verasper variegatus. The sequence continues at coordinate 20,113,176 of CM048040.1, forward strand.
ACAAGGTATTAGCAAATAAAAACTCTCATTTAGTGGGTCAACTGCCAGAAATGTTTGTGAAACACCTGTCACACAGGTATATACCTCAAATCCTCATTTCGGTATTTTATTTTTCATACTATTGTACATTTATGGTTATACATTCTTGTCACTAAAGGGCATGAGAGGATCAATTTAAACTTGTATACTTTCTTTGTCTCACTCTGATTTGTTGTCGTCAGGTTTACCTTCTCTCCTCTGTATTCCTAACTCGTACCCATGGAGGTCAGCGAGCAACGCAGGTTTTAACGTGTCGCATGAAACCCGCTCTGACACGGAGCGCAAACACTTGAGCACCTGTCAACAGCACTCGGCAGCGATTTTCATTACTGCTGCTCGCCACTTAAGCACGAGTGTATGGACTATGATTGTGGCACTAGTGGTTCATTGGGAACATGCCAAGTAAACCATCTGCTGATGTTGGCGGAGTGGTATAATCATAATGATGGGCATGATGGGTCTCAGCTTTATATAGTCCGAGAGCAGCAATAGCACAATGGCAGAGTGAGTAGATTGTCCTTGAACAAGACACCGTCTCCCCATCAATATAGAGGTGATTTTAAAAGATGAGGGGTAATGACATTCACCTTACAAAGCACAGTATTTATATCTCTCACTTTATTTTGAAAATAGTTGGCTACAGTGATCACCTGTCTATGCACGCCTGGAAAAACAGTGTCTTTGCAATCCCGTTTGTCCCATCCAGGCTCAGGTAGGTGCAGCAACTGAAGCTCAAGAGCAGCATTTTTAATTTAGCATTTCTAAAACCCCAGAATAAAACAAAAAATGTCACACATTCAAGAAAGTTGCACTGAAACAGTAATTTATTGTGAGTTTTACCTTCGAACTCATCGAGGGATAGTAACAGCTTCAAACATTCTCCTGTCTTCAGCATGTGTCCGTACATTTCACATGTTTGTCAGTGTCTTCAACTCCAACAATTTGCAACACAATAACACACATGCATGTGCCATTACATCATGTGCATGTACTGCATGTTTGCCATTGTTACCTGGCTGGTAAACCTATAGACGCTCCTCACTGGTACACTGAATGAATTTACAGCTTTTTGAAGGCATCTGTTGATCAAATCTGGTTCATTTAAATTGAAACGAGTTGCCGCTAAACTTGAAATCAATGTTGGTTTTAGTGATGTACTAAAAAAAAAAGGCACTTTATCATCACATTTCTGTGTAATCACATGTGGGGTGAAGAGTTGCCAGAATGATGTTACTCACATTTCACATCAAGGCCGTTGCTGTACGAGACTGACGCTTCCTATAATGTAATAACTATCTAGTCACAAACATGACCGAAGGTTTAAATGTAATAAAACCTGTTGATGCATCATAAATAATAAACAACAATTATCAAGTGTTGGGATCATGTGACATCACAACATTACTATCTCTGAGGTAGAGAACACTGATGTACAGGATATTAGACCAAAAGGTTTTATCACAGTTTCACGCACATTTGTTTTCTGTGTTATGTTTTCAGATAGTTTTTACATTATACTTTACAGAAAGGTGGTTCTGGTACCTCAGGGTATTTACTTACTAAAAAGCAAATACTTTGAACCTGGAAGCAACAGAATCAACAAGTGACATTTTGTACTTATCAGGTAATATGACTCTCACTTTGTACAATATGTCGACGTTGGGTTGTTTGACTCACTATCTCTAAATGCAATCGGCTCACTGAATACATACTGAGTGAGTTATGATGACCCTCACTGAAGAACTCAATACAATATATTCAGAATTACTGCAATTCTACCGCATGTATTACAGCTAGTTGTTCCAGTGGTTGTGCTGTGTGCCTTTGTAATTTTTTGCTAGTTGACCAACACGCTGACTTACAACAATTCGTACTGCAATCAGAAAAAAATGAGTGATGCCACGAGCGGCCAGTGAAAAGTGCTGATCCCATTTACATTTCCATGTTGCGGGGGCGGCGGTTGCCCCAGTGATATAGTGCTGAGGTGTCATGCCATGGTAACAACTGTTGAACTGCCGAGGTGTTGTATACACTGCAGCCACTCGGAGGCTGTAAATCACAGCTCTGTTTTTAGGAGCTCTCGCAGACTTCTTCTTATCTGCCCAGCTGGAAGTCTGTGGGGCACAGAGGGCCGGTATAGGACACATTTGTCCCAATACCAAATACCCCACGTACCAGAAAACATGCAGTTTCAGTTTAGTTTTGCCTCTGACCTAAGATTTGTACGGAATTCGATCAGGCTACAGGGGATACCCAAAAAATTTGCAATTGCCCCGTGGTAACACGATGACAAATGAGTGTCCCTGAGAAAAATTGTTGGAAATGTGTTCTTGGAAAAACTCTGGCTGCTGGGACAATGTGGGAGAGCATCTTAAGAGTGGTTTTGCCGTGTTGATACAACCTCAGCCAACATAATCAGTAACAGTGCAGCAAGTGGACAGTAATGCTGAAGACAGGAGAGCAAACACTTTTTGTCTGAGGGTTTGGAGTGGTATTGGCATGTATATGTGTGTGTTGTGTGTGTGTTTGTGTTGGGAGTGATAATGGTGTGTATAAGTGTATCTCTGTGCATCTGTGTGTGTGTGTGTGTGTGTGTGTGTGTGTGTGTGTGTGTGTGTGTGTGTGTGTGTGTGTGTGTGTGTGTGTATGTCTGTGTATGTGTGTATGTGTGTGTGTGAGATGGGGTCAGATCCGAGTCAGCTGGTGCCAAAAACTGGACGGCATGAAGCTTTCCATCTTGTCTGCGAAGAAACCCAGGGGTGCAAAGAGTGTGCTGAAGAACTGAGAGGGAGAAAAAGCAGAGTGAGCTTTCAGCTGAATGCTCGGAAAACATTTTAAAGAAGAAGAAAAACACTTGAAAAGAAAATCCACAAAAGTTCATGATTTCACTGAAGCAATGTTACATATTCCATCTCAAAGCCTCAGCTCAAACATTTCCTGTTTTACCCACACAAATACTTGTGATTCAATAACTTTGATTATTTTCCTGCATATTTTCCTTCTTGAAACATAAAAGGTGCTAGACTAGGAAAACTATAGGATTTTTCTTCACCTACTTTTAAGTGCATGGAGAAAGTAAAATAGTCTAAATAGCTTAAAACTTTGGCTAAAAAAAGCCCAAATGCCATAATGTGTCCAATAATAATATTGGGTTTCAAACCCATTAGGAGCACTGGACACTTAAAACATGGGGGCACGATGAGCAGGGTTTTTTCAGGTGACAGGAAACAGTGCAGTTGCAAAGCAGCAGGACACAGCTGAACCTTTATATACATGTAATCCAGGAGCTTCCTCAAGTATAACAGCATTGTCTCTGAATTATCATTTTTAAAACTTTGTTTGTAGAAACAGTGCTGACAGATAAACTTTATACTATCCATGATTTACACGTCAACACACTTTTATACATCAAATCCATCACTTTCACTGGTTCTTTCTTTTGTCTAAATAACGATAAATGTATATAAACCTAAGGAGGGTGACAGTGTCATTTCATTGTTGACACTGGAAACAGCGGTTTGACATCAAAGTAAACAAACAAATATTTGCTTTAGCTAAGGAAAGGGTCAAATCAAATCATTGGAGCCTGACTGATTCCTCAGTTGGCCGATATGAGTCTTTCACAGATTCAGCCTTAATGTTTGCAGCTATGAAAGATACAGAAAAATGCTTTGGCTGTTGGAAATTGTGTCATTAAATAGTTTGCTCATAACAAAAGTAGGTTTATTGTTATTATTATTATTTATCTGTGTATGTATGTCCATGTTTACAATGAATAATACAATGTTTGGAAAGATGTTGAAATAACACAACTGTAAAACAGCAACCCTCAATTATTTTTATTTATTATAGCATAACGACCTAGGAATAATTGACAAGCTTTTTAAATACATATATTGGGCAATAAAACTGTTGCTGTATTGGAAATATTTTATGCCTTAATGTCAGCGTCACCCCACAAAAATCCAGCCAGGCTCTACTTATCGTCTCCCTATAAAAATAAAAGAATGTGCATTGATTTTGTTCTGAAGTAACAACAACAAACATGTACGAAATGTACATTTTTGAGTATTTATCTTTCCCCGAGCACATGAAACCATGTAAACAGATAGTATAACTGAGTCTGGTTGTCTAAACAATGAAGCCTCTCAAAGGAGGTGATATGGATTATGATTTACAGTCATTACAGGTAAACCAAATGGTTTTAATCATATCACGACACTATTCATGTCGACTTTTCCGTTGTAAGTTGTAAAATAGAATAAAATAGGATATCGACTGACGTGTTTTACTCTAATGTAAAGTAGCCTGAAAAAAAGATAATTTTACTTAAGGATCAACTTAATCACTCATGTTTTATGATAAAATGAGAAATTATATTAACTTAGATCTTAGATAAGGATCTAGAATAAACAGTATATTACACATGTGTATAAAAGAACTTTGAAAATGCACATGTTTGTGATTTATGTTCACTAGTAACAGTCAGATGTAAAATATTACAATATGGTTTCTCACTGAAACTACTTGAGGTGTGCTTGATGCACTTGACACTTTAATAGTCTCATAAGTGGACATATCATCCCGGCCAGGCCAGTGCGAATCAAGTGCTCTCTAATCCCATTTAATACATGAAACATATTCAACTTCCATACTCTACATGTCTGGTTTCCATAAATAAAGGAAAAGCAGACGGCCACATCACCACTGCTGCCTCGTCTTGCTCGGGTTTTCTTTCCAAGAGATTTTTTTCTTCAGAATGCAGCAAGGACCTCTGTGTTCCTCCCTCAATGGTTCTAATACACTCTGTTACCTATTACATACACCAGGCCCTGCCCTGCTGTTAAATCTCATCCACGCCCAATTTTTTCTCATAACAGAAAGAAGAGCACTAGATGTACTCTGTAGTCTTGTTTTTGCATCTGTAAAGACAGGCCCTAATAAACAGGATGACTATAAACAAAGGCTAAGCCAAAGAAGAGTTTGCCAAACGGGCTGAAACAGATGACCGTGCACGTCTTTAATAAATAAACAGTAGAAGGAAGTCGTGCATTTTAAGTTTCTACATTTTTAAGGCTACAAGTTTAGACTGGTATGTTTGCTGATGTGATGGTTTAAGATTGACTACAGCTTGTTTTGGCGGGAACTGCTGACTTTCACAGGACTACAACTCCCATGAGCCTTCAGTGTTACTGATGGATGGAAAGCAGCGATTAGAACAGGGTTCAAATTGACTTGACCAATACAGATTCAAATTTTTTTTTACTGATATTGATATTAGGGATATGTCAGTTGATATGTATATATTATTAAAAGAAAATTGGCAATGATCACTAAAATGTTGTTGTCAAACCCGTATGACAAAGAAATGTAATTGAGGCTTAATGTTTTACAGTTTAACCATAAACCTTATTATAAATAACTATCAATAAACTACTAACACACAAATACTAAGAACTTTAATAAAATGTTATATTGTTTGAATATTCAGAATAAATTTTCATAGCAAACACACTCATGAACCACACTACAGAAACGTCTGTGAAAGGCTCATATTGATATATTATCAGCAAACTCACATATCTGTTGTGCTCTAAATAAAATGTTAGTGACAAACAACCTGCATTTAAAAACGTGGACAGGAAAAGAGACCTGAGACAAACTGATGGCAACTTACTGCTTTGGCAAAGACACCCATGAGCTCAGGGAACTGATGTGTGAGCATGGCCAGTATGGCAGTGAAGGAGCAAAGGCCTGCTGTGAAGAGGATGAAGAAGGGAAGCTCTTTTTTTGGGTACACAGACACCTCGTGAAAAGCTACAGTGAAGATGAGAGAGAAGGAGAGAGCAAGATGAAGTCAGACAAAGATAAACAGGGTTTAAATAGTGAGAGGATTATCATTCATATCAGTTGATTGGAGGTAGGTAGGTTAAGACTCACAGGGCAATAGTTCCCTATCTGCTGTTTCTGTGCATCCTGGGTAAGGGTAAAACAGGTGACCCTTCTCCAGCGGGTACGGAATTATCCGGAAGGCTGGAAAGACAGATAAAGGAGCAAATAGGAAACCGCATTCAGTATTAAATTATTACAAACAACTGGTAGGAGTAGACCAGAGTGTATAGATACTAACACTATACAGAGGGATACAATACCACAATAACATTCTTCCAGTGAGGAATAGGCTCATTCCTGTATAATGAGTATTTGTGGGTGTGTTGTGGAAACAAAACCAATGACACAATAATGTAAAAATGAGGACCAGCTTGCAAGAATGATAGTTAGATTAAAGGACAACACAATAGTGACTTCTGAATTCACACAAAGGTTATATTCACTTCAAAAGAACTCATGCAAAATGTCTAAGCAGAAATATATTGCTGACAATTAATACAATTAAAATTCCTCCAATGTAGTGATGTGCAATAGAAGAAGTAGAAGTAATACTTACTGCCCTCCCAGGTGCAGTGTAGTAGGTTTAAGGCTCCCTCTGCCCTCTTCCAGTGCTGCAGGTGAAAGAAGGCGTATGCCACCGCCTCGCTGTCACCTCTCTTCAAGATGTGCTCTGGAGGCAGGATCAGACTCTTCATCTCTAATAAGTACTAAAGAAAGGAAGAAGAGGAAACACTTATATAACACAATATACATTCAGTATAGATGTCATCTGATAAAAGAGTACTTTAGAAACGGTGTGCCAATGTTTGTTTTAACTCTGCTTTCACAATTTAGCTCAGCCACAGAAACCGCCTTTCAGTCCGTGTATTTCTATCTGGTTGAATCCCAGTTGCACTCACCAACGTAATCATCTGGTGTCACATTCATTACATTTCCAGCATGAAATAATGGCGATTGAATAAAAAAGGTTGTTGGTGAAATATATCAGATTTGAACTATAGAATGTATCCGTATAAAGATGGACAACATATCTCCACTTCCTCACATTGAAGTAACTTGGAGCCGGAGTCTGTGCAGCACTGATCCTAATGTGGAGCAATGGTCTCTTTGATAAATGCTCTCTACCAATCGCAAGTCGGTCTCAGCTGTCGATTGTGATGTTTCACCTTGTTTACATAACATCAAAAAATTAATTAAAATTATTATATCTATGTTGTGTACCTTGTTATTTAAATGTACAAGGTTTGAACACATTTGAGGACACCTGATGTATACTGCCATTATTTATTATATCATGTTGCTTTATGCTGACTATTATGTACTGTGAATCAAACCACAAGTAACGGCAGGTGAATATTTCCATCCTTACGTTCATAAGGTGGCCAGAAAGAGGACTAAAAAGTATGTTGATTTATTAGATACGTTTATTTTTCACTGAGACAAGAACCTAAATTGCGCTGATGAGAGTTTTGTCCCTAGTGGTCACAAATTACCTCGAGCAGCTTTAATGGTTTCATTCACGTTTACTACTGGCTTCTCAGTCAACACTAGACTTCACTCTATCCTATTGAGCAATTCCCTCTGGCTCACTCCCTGCAGAGTGAAAACATATTTTTTCCATGGGAGGTATTTGTCAAGGGCCTTATTTTGCAATTGTTCAAGGTGGGGGGGAAAGCTTTCCAAAGCTCTGTGTGTGTTATTGTTACAGTATAGTACATTCATTCCATGAATGTGTAACATCCCGCACTCACCCCTCCTCTCTTTCCCTACTGTGTAAGATTGTCCCAGTGAGTCAGTCAGCTCACTGTGCTGACAAAGACCCACATCCAGAGTTACAACCTATAGAACAGGTCTGCTTTTCTGGCATAACACGGACCAAGCATCCAGAAATAACAATGGGAGAATATTGTGCGCTTGGTTTTTTCGCATTAAACAAAAACGGCCAAGCTTTGTCATTGGATAAGTCTTTAATGGTTGCATAATGACTTTGATGAACCTACCCCTCTGTGTGATTTATGTCTGTGGTGCCAGTATGGCAGGAGTCTGTGTTAAACAAAACCCATGTGCAGGCCTGGGGCCCCCTGTTCTGGATTCCCAGGCGGCTAGCGTCACAGTGCTCTGGATCTCAGACTGACACTTTGGGAAGGTTACCCCACAGCTAATCCTGTCTAATCCCTTCCATGGTCACAGGCTCAGCCAGCCAGCCAGACCATGCTGCTTCACCCATCTCCCCCTGCCATATCCTCTGTCTCCAGTCTCGCCCCCATGATCACAGCCGACCTAGGCCATCCAACCTAGCTCATCCCTTTTTCCAATTGTCTGTCACTGGTACAGAAACTTGAAAATTTGCCTCCCCTGTGTCGCTCACTCTCCTCACCTCTAAGACCTGAACTAACCTACATCACCACCAGTCCAGCAATTACTCAGCATCTTCTTCATCTCCCTTCAACCCCCCCATTAGGGCAAATACTCATCATCTCCACCAAGGAGGTGTTGTTTTCACCCCTGTCTGTTGGTTTAGATGTTTGTTTGGCAACAGGATAATGCCAAAACTACTACCACAAAAAACTTGATGGAAGCACGAGAAAGAACCCATTCAATTTTGGAATGGATGCAGATCAGGGGGGCAGTTCCTGGACTGTTCTTTAACAGAGATTTATTTGCACACTTAAATCTAAAAAGTCAAAATATGGTAACAGAGAAAAGATAAAACGATTGAAAAACAATTTACAATACCTCATTCCTTCATTATTTTTGCTTCATCACAAGCTCAAACATTCATCACCCGACTGTACTGCAGCACCAAAGTCATACTCATCAGACAGTGAAGGAGGCTCCATTGCATGTGCCTCACTCATCACCCTCATGGGAAAAGGCTCACTAAAGCTGGCCCCCACATGCAACAGGTGAGAAGCGCCTCTTCATCAATCTTACTCCTCTTTACTGACACCAGTAGACCACCCTGTCTTCTATCCTGCTCTCTCCACATCCTTACACCCTCTGTAGTCATTACAAGGATCGGTGGCTAGAGACAACCAGAAGCTGCCTGTTTGCCCTCCTCACTTATCCTGTCTGACTTATTTAAATCAGCTCTCTCTGCTCCGGCCAAGACACTTGACTGTCTGCCTAAATCTTCCTCACCACCTCAGGTTTCCTTGATTCTGCGCACAAATCTTTCGCCATCCTCCGCTCTCCCCCGGCACCGGTGATGAGGCAGGCGGCCGGCTCAAGAGCAAAAACCAATCACTTCTCATCACTTTTTGAGCACAGAGCAACTGATGTGACTGCTAAAGTAACATCCATTAATTTCACATCATGCTTCAATGTGGTGAGATCGGCACCAAGAACTGAACGACCTATAGGAAAGTTTCATGTGTGGCCTGATCATGAACTTGAGATTTGATCATTTTGCAGAGAAGCAGGCCAATTCAGTCCTTTGTTGAAACTGGATATTTTACAGATACATATAGTTCTACCTTTCATATCAGTCAGCTGCTGATAATGAGAGGACAGTGTATAGCGGCCATTCAGGTCTGGGTCCTCTGTGTGTTAAGATTAACCATTTAGAGAGACCGGCTGCTCAGCTGTCCTTCCTCGCATGCCACGGCATTAGAAATGGTGACACCTCAGTCCTGTGTGCTGGCCTCCCTCTCTCCCTCTCTCGTTCTTCGGTCTGCTTCTCCACTCCCCGTCGCCTCTTTGATGAAGGGATTGAGTTTCATGTGCTCTCCTTTTATCCCTGGGCAGTCATAAGCCCAGAGCATAACTCATAAGCTGCCTTCTGATTCTAATCTGCAGCACTTTGCTTCTCACAATGGGACACACAGGCAACAATGACATCAGCCTTGTAGCTGCTCTATAAGGGTTTGGACAAACACACATGCTTACAGGGAAAGAACATGAAGACAAACAGGTGTTGGCTTTAGGAGGACAAACAAAGATTAAGAATTTCATAGTCAGTAAATGCTGCTACCAGATACTCCAACCTCTGCCAAGGGAGCGAGAAGTGTCAGAAAACACACAACATTCGTCCTAACGTCGGCTGCGATGAGGCAAATTGTAACTACATCCTTTTCCTTCTCTGAATCACACCTCATCCATCTTAATTCACAACAAACACAGCGCTGCCACTTGGTCTCGATTCACAAACCGAAAAGCCAATTTCAGAGGTAAACTAAGAAAGGGTCGAGGTTTGTGAGTCTTGACAGGCGTTCTAGATGTGAGCGTGTCAACCAGAATGGGGTGAGATGAGAAACTGCGCTCCAAAGTGGAGTAAACTAGCAAGGTAGATGGGATCAGGTCACCCTGACTGCTCCACAATGAACGAGTATGGACCAAAGAGGCGGTAAATGTAAATGCAAAGCAGACTCAGGTAGCACTTGATCAGCTGTCCAAGAATCCGGCAAACTGTCAGCCTCTTAACCACTGGCTGGTAGGGAAGCTGATTGGAAGGGACAGGCAGATGGAGAAAAGGGAGGAGGCGGAGGAGAGGAGAATAAATAGAGAAGGACAAGAAGATGAGGAGGAGAGGAAAATGGAAGGGAACAAACGGGAAGAGGAGGGAAATAGGAGCAAGATGGAGAGCTGGAGAGGGAAAGGGGAAAGAGGTCATGAGGGAGGAGGATGGTGTGCACTGAAACAGCTGTGGGGTTGAGGCGTGTGTGTGTGCAGCCTTTTCAGCAGTTTGAATGAGCTCATGTGTTGTAGCCTTGCATTATATTCATATATAAGCTCCTTGGCATGGTTGATAAAACACCCACACACTTAATGCTTAACCTGACCATGTTCCTTCATTAGTCCACCTGTTCAAGGGGGGCAGATGCTACTGAGTGGTGCCTGTTAAGTGGTAAATAGTCTGTTTTTATACTGCACTGTTCTAGTCTTGATGACCACTCAAAGCGCTTTACAGTACAGTTTGCCATTCACCCACACACTTACTTATACAGTGCATCTCTTGGGCAGCACTTTTTCCATGAGGCCAAGATGAGGCCAGCTTTTTTGCCCAAGGACACTTCGGAACGCAGATGAGGATTCCCATCAGCCTCATCTGTACTTCAGATTATATCTTTTTGGCAAATGTGAGCATGTTAACAGCCTAAACAAGGTGAACATGGGACACATCACACCTGCTAAATATCAGCATGTTTGCAAAGTCACTGTGAGAACTTTACAATCGCAGCGCTTGATTAAGTTCAAAGCCCCGCTGTGACTCATGGAGGCACATGGCCCGTGCACACTTGACTTAAACACATTCATGCCCAGGAGCTGTGCTGTAAAACCACAGTCTAATCTGGTTGTCGCTGAGCAGCTCCACTAGAGCAGTGGGGGGCTAACACGCTTCCTTAGGGGCAACTGATTAATGAGAGGAAAGTACTGTTCTTTTACTTCAGATCAAAATGGTGACCCCAACAGGCTTGTTCCATTTACAAGCCTGTTTCAGTAAACTCTATCTCCCTGTCTATCTAAGAAGGCTTCTCAATAGCAATGCAAACTTAAAGCTTCTTATGAAACCTTCACTCCATGTAATACAGATATGAAACTTAATTAATGCCTTGTTTAATTATTATTTGTCATCTACAGGGACGTTGGGAGATGTAGGAGGGATGTTTAGTCACATTTTAATTATACTGGACTCAGTGTTTCCCCACAAATTACTGTGCACGAGTTGTATGTAAAGGAGCTTAATTAATAACTGAGCTAACAGTAGGTTTAGCTTTTGACAAAGGTTCATGTATCACAAAGCAACAATGTCCCTCCTTCACCACTCAAGTCAGTTTTAATATCGACAACTATATACAACTCTGCCTGAGTAAGTATCAGATGCTTGACTAAGATAAAACAAGTAATCACAAAAGGCGGGTTACGAATTTCAATTTCCATGTCATTTTGTTATTCACCTACACTCAACTGGAGTAATTTCGATAGAGTCGATAGTGGTGCTCATATTCAGACTCAAACGCGGGAGGAGAGAGGACGAGGGAACATGAGAGGATAAGAGACAGGATGAGGGTACGTGATGAGAGGCGAGAGGACGGCTGCCTCTGGGCAGGATTGGGTGGGAGCGGCTGGAAAGACATTGAAGATGAGGGCCCTCTCTTTATAATCAAAGGCTGGATCAAAGTGCTGGCTGACGTCTACCCCCCCACCACCACCACCGCACATACAAACACACTTATTCTCTTTCTCTCTCTCAGACAAGGAGATGAAACAACACCACACTACAAAGGCCAAACTACGACAAAACTGTGCTATAACTGTGTAAGACTGTGTGTGTGTGCATGTGTGTGTGTGTGACATCAATCAACAACCCTGTGGGAACTGGTGTGAAAAGGGCAAGAGGGATATCCAGTGTAGTCACATGTGTGCCCTGGTTCACCCGCTCAGATAGAGCTGGATTCTACTACACATGATCCTGACTGTCTTTTTGAAAGATCTATAGTAAAAATTCAGACGAAAGTATCTGTAAAACACACAAATGCATTTTCCAAAAGTCATGTAATAGTCACATGATAAATGCAAACACACATTTGATGGGACAACTTGTGTTTCATTTAAAATAACTGTAACAGTACAAATCAATCAATCAAATAGAGAGAAAGAATTAACAAATGCACATATAAACAGTGATTTACAGCCTGCAACAGTAAGTGTGCAAAAATGAACTGAGAGAAAATGCGTGACCTACACTGACACCTGGAGGTGGACTAGAGTATCACTGGAGTGCGGGCTGCTCTATTTGAAAAGTTACATCGCCTCTGACTGTTGACAAAACTGTTCACCTGCCGCCTTTGCCAGTTTTTTTCTGTGGGTGTAAACTTCACACATGGCAGTAATTTGAGCCTGGTGTGATCCGATTAAATATAAATTTATATATGTGTATATATATTAAAATATGTGTTGCAGCTGAATAGATGACGATATACGTTAATGCATAAATAAAGAGAAGCGTGTCCAGAATCGGGATGTGAATTGATCCATCTCAGTTCTATAAGATCCTGACATTCACCATAGGATGTATGAAGGTTTCAGAAGATAGAATGAATCAAAAATGGTGTTAGGATTATTCCACAAATTATTTAAGTAGATATTTTATACTGATTATCAATTTACAGCCAGATGTAAAACAGGCTTGTCAAGATGACTGCCACATTTATGTTTACAACTCAACAACACAATAGGTTTGACAGACCCACAGACTCTATGTGACATTCATTAGTTTGACGGATGGCTGACCTTTGGCACGTGTGGATTGAACTCAACAGCTCTGTGTATGGCCTCCACAGCGTTCATCTCTGCTGTGCTCAGTCCCCGCCTGGACGCGGCCTCTGGAGAGAACCTGTGGTGACACACCTCAAATCAGCCGCTGTTTCATTCTACTGTCACTGACGTCACGTCAAATTTGAGGAGATACAGATACTTGATTGTGTAAACAGATATTTAAAACATCATGAATCAAAAGGAAGCGTACTTATCAGACACAGCCCGTGCTTTCAACAGTGCAGATGTGTAACATATAGTGGCTGATTTTGGCAAGCTGATGTCTGCAATGGCAGAATAAATTAGGGTCATGCGACAGAAGCCATTCAGTACATTTTCAGGGCAAATTTAATGACAGTAAGTTGTGTCATTAATTTGAGAGACAAAAACAAACCACGTGTTTACTTGGCTCCAGTCTTACCATCGTATTTGGCGAGGACCGCTTGGACATCAGCATATGCTTGAAGCTCTAGTAGCGCCTCCAAGAGGTTTTCGTGAATATTTAACATTCCCAACAGCGGGAACTCCTTCATTAACTGTACGGAAATAAAACATCATAGATTGACATGAAATGTGTTTGTATGCCTGCACCGCCATTGTTTCATATACAGTTTAAAAACTGTAAAGTCTGAAAGAAATAAACTCACATCTCTCATCATTTTCACTGCTTCTTTAATCCGCCCCAGTTTACGTGCACACATTGCCAGTCTGCGTTTAATGTACACCAGTAAGTTGATATCTTTTCCAGCTGTGGATAGAAAACATGAGATCCTCAAAAAACAACACACTCCTCAGGCGACACGTTTTAAAACATGAGTAACATTGATCAAATTAAACAAGGGCCACAGGCGTTTTACTTCATCACCACAGGTGGGTATGGACATATTTGTGTGATTATATATAACCATACTTACCTGTGTTGTAACATTTATGTAACTCACAGGTGTGACATGCACTTAGTTTCTCTAAAACTAGTAAATTTACTTTATGCTGAAGCTAGTTGTACTTGTTGTATAGAGCCTAATCCATCCTTACCAATACTTAATGCTTTTTTAAAGAGGCGCTCAGCTTCTGTGATAGTTGTGGCTTCCTCCTCTGCTAGGAGCACGTAGGCAGCAGCACATCTGTACACGCAAATACAAGACACAAGGGGGGAGATTAGATGTCAACAGATGCATGGACATGAACAGCTTAACATAAAGAAAGGCAATAATGTGAGAATGAAAACACCATTGAACAGGCATTAAATTATCATGTTAATGTATTAATGCTTTTATGTGAAGCAGGCTTACAGAAATACATTGGGTTTTAACTGCATTACAACAGCAGATACTATTTAAAAAGATTCAGTATTATGTTTGTAGATACAGTATTTAAGGAGATAGTGTGTAACTGTGTAGGAGATGGGACCCACTCATGGTTCATCTCTATGGCCTGGTAAGCTGCTCTGATCCTGGCTTGAGGATTTCTCTCTCTCCAGGCTTTCTGCATCACTGCAATGAGAGAATTGCAGTGATGCGTTTATTATGGACGTGACCGTACACTCATCACATTTACACAACCTGTGTGCTTTCAAGTCAGTTAGTCCCACAACAAAAAACAGTCCTGTGAACCAGAAGAACCAGAGAAACATCTTCCAACGCTATTAATATCACATCTCTCTTTAAAGGTTTCAAACTCACCGGCATCTTCCGGCCGCAACTGCTGAGTGTCTCCTGTGAAGAAGGTCTGATGGTCTTGAGCAGACAGGTTCATGTCATAGTACGTTAAGGGTTCCTTCCCTGTTACCCAGGTGTACCTACAATGCACAGTTGGTTATCCACAGTGAATCAAGTGTAACTGAATTAATTTCCTTGCACCCAATACACAAAATGCACCTTTATAAATAATTGACTTGATGGCCCAATCATTATAAGCACTATTATGTGCATTCTAAAACACACTCCTTGCACTCCTCCACATACCTGTTGTATTCTGCTCCTCTGAACAGATTCAGAGGATTCCTCCAGACCTTACACTCTAGCAAAGGGAAGATATTGTTATTAGTGCTGATAGTGTTATGAGCAGTGTTGCTGTTATGGTTCGTATCATATAAACATTTACCTGAAACACTGGGTCTTGGCTCTGCTTCTCCATTAACTGATGAGAACAGGCCGGTGGTGGAGCTGCTCTCCACTCCCCCCAGGAGAGGACGCAGGTGGCTCACGGACACTTGTTCAATGAACGAGGTCCCGTATTTACGAAAATACCACCACTCAAATATCTGCGGCGAGACCACACATGGTGAAAGGTAAACGACAAGACAACAATAACATTTAGTGGCAACTGCTGCCATTTTGTTTTCTGTCATGCAAGTTTGTAAAAAAAAAATGACCAGACATTCATAAAACACAAATGAGACAAAGTTTTGTCACAAACATTTTCAGTTCAGGTGATTTTTCTCTTTTTCTTTGGTTCCCTGCCAATACTTGTACTACCTTGTACATTGCACACTGAATAAATCTTTCAAACCTGAAGATAAAAAACCTTCTTAGCATGAGCCCACTCTTTGTTCATTGCTCCCAAATGAATCAAATCCATTCAATCTTTATTCTGCTCCCCACATCATCCTCTACAGACCACTGCACACAGGTGTCCTCGGGTACACTTTGATACATTTTCATTCTGGATTCACAGTTAATAACGATGCTGTCTTGCAAGATGTGTCTGTGTTAATAGACAAGACCATTTTTGTACAACAGCAATAGCCTAGGGCTCATTTGTGTAGTCATGCCTCTTGTTGGAGATACATCCCAAAAACAAAGTTAGTTTTGTGTCACTCCACCGTGACATGGACCCTGAAGACAAACTGGGGCATATTTACTAAAAACTGAAACTGGGCAGTATGGCCAAAAATGATATAAGATAAGAAATGTTCATATCAAAGTCAATTTTGAAAACCATCATGATGAAATGATAATGTTTTATCACCCAACCATCCTAAAAAGAAGGTTACTCTTGTGTACTGCACTTGAGCTGAGCAACCCAGACTGCGAAACAGCATATTGTTAAATCAGCAAAAAGCCTTTTTCAGCCATTTATCGTGATTATTACTGATATCGAGGGATGTGAACTTGGTTCATCTTCATACAGTTTTTGGCCCTGGCGTCCAGAATATAATGAATGAGGCACCTCTCCTTAAAATAGCCAAAAACAGACATACATTTGGCAAAAAAAAGATGATAATTATTGTATGTAACTGGAGGAGAAATCCAATAACTCACAAGGATGAGTCCAGAGATGAGGGAGGAGGTTCCAGTGAGAGCCACGTAGAACTTGGGGGTGAGAGTGTTCAAAAACACTGATGCTGGAGGCGGACAGAGAGGAGGCGGACAGGTTAGTGAATGAATGGATTCAATCAAATAAACAGCAAGAGGACTGGAACACCAGGCTGCTGGTAGCATCTCTTGTTACAAGATTTAAAAACAAAACACTGACTCTTGGCTTATGTTGACCCAGTGTCTGCTAAAGCCCGTATGGACATTCTACTGTCTTCTAACCAGCAGCTCTCCTGCATGATCCCCGGCCTCCCTCTGATAACGAGCTGTCAGAGCTGCACCGGCTCCGGTTCACTGGCTGCTACAGCCTCCCGGAGGCTAACGGCAGCTAGCTGCGGCTAGCTAGCAGCAGCAGTCGTGTACCTGAGGCGAGCGTCTCCTGCAGCTTGAGCGGACTCCACAGCACGTAAACCATGATGAGCACCATGCCGAGCCAGATGAAGCACACGTAGGTCCACGACCAGGAGAGCCACGACTTGAATTTCTCAGTCAGCCCCACAGACTGAGGATTACTGCCAGCACTGTCCTCCATGATTCTCCGGATGTCTGTAAACACAGGAGTCACGTGACCGCGCACAGCAGAGGACCTCTATTTTGAAACCGCCACGAAGAAGAGAATCCATTTCCGGAGGGCACATAAATTACAGAGATGGTTTTTATGTCAGAGCTTCAGTCAAACAGGATGTGAACGTGGGGGGGGGGAGCATATTTTATTTAAAAAATCTAAATAATAATCAACCTACTATTGGTCCTTTACTTAGATCATTGTTTTATTGAGTAGTCATTCAAACATGATGATTTACACATTGCATCTGTCTCATCGCTACTTCCACGTTTTTCCATCGAAATAGAAAAACATAATCAGCTCATACATTTTTGTGAATCAATATTAAGTAGTTCACGCACAAACTCCACCTCTAGCTCTTACAATAATAACAATAGTGTATCTTTTGTATTCTTAATTGCAGAAGCAGTACTGTTACTTCAATACATGCTTTAAAAGTATATGTGATATCAGGAGTTGAATTTTATCACTTAAGTCATCATTTATTTAAGTAGTAAATCTCAGTATTTCTCCCCCCATTCACTTTTCTATTAAGGCTCCAGCAAATAATCATTTACACTTTTGATCAATACTTTCTTGATCAGTCAAGTCGTATTTTACTTTGTAGAAACCTTAAATTGTAAAAATGTGTATTACAGTTTCCCACTCCTGGCAGAGGACATGTCTTAAAATGGATTATTCTCACCCTCCTGTTGACATTCATCATCTCAGTCATAAATGTGAAACGTATAAACTCCAGCTCGAATCATCCATCACATCCTGAATCTGACCATTGTTGTAGTACTCTTCATGGCCAGTAGGTGAGGCCATTACAACATAAAGCCATTCTCCTGTTATGCCATTTTCTGGCTGCAGGTGGAGACAACGTTCGTTTTGTTTACTTCCTCGTAACCTCTCAATTCATTATAAAATACTCGAAATTAATATTTTTCACACAAATTGATGACTGAACAACTTTATCAGGGCTTATTTAAAGCTGAGAGTTTGATCCAACCCTTTGGCTTCATTCAAACTGCCAATCATTGTCCAGTCACAGTTTTCTATTCCCATGACACACAAACCCTTGGATGCATGTAATGTGTCAAACAAGTCATTCAGACTGTTGCATGATAAGGAAGAAGTATAGCTTTGGATGCATACCAGCAGTAGCACTGCTCACCTTGAGTGACGGACTCACATCTAACAGTGCAGGAATAAATGTGATTTGTTGGAGTATTTTCTACTTGGAGGTTACAGCCACTGAATGACAGAGAGCCAGATTTGGTCCTGCTCACTCATGCCCTTGGGTGTTTTCTGCCTGATGCTGTTGGACAAGCACACGCAGGGTTAAAGGCCTGTCATATAAATCAGGTACAATCACTTTAGAGGTGAAAACATGCATGATGCCTCTGACAGGGAGGAAGAGTCAGGGGGGGGGGGGGGGAGAATAAAAGAAGAGGAGCAGGACAGGTTTGTAGAAGTTATCCGCAGTGTACAGCACAACCTGCTTGTCTGCAAGTGTTTCCAGCTGAAATGATATTTTCAAATGACCTCTGCTCAGTGACTCATCCTTTGATAAAACATACATGTGCCCTCCAAGAATATACAGAGATAAGAGCGTTATCGTCCCTGCTATTTACACTGCAGCACTTTTACTGCTTGAGCATCAACAGCAGCCAAATGAAATATAGTGTGTATCTACATGAGGACGCAAGGGCATCTACAGGATTTCTGCATGCGTCGCAATCAGAGAAAATATTTTACTGAGGGACTAGAGTAAGATTGTAACTCAAATAGAAAACACAATACTGATATGAGAATTGCAAACAATGGACTGAACCATGTGCTCAAAGTGCGACATGACCTGCACACACGTGGTCAGCCAGCGTCCAGCCATGCAGAAGCAACATCGCTCATCATTCCGCAGTCACCTGTACACTTAAGGTTCATTTACAATTTCACGTCTGGTATCCATCCAGCCATTCTGGACTTCATGTTCTGTTTATGTAGTTTCTTTCTTTTTTCTCTGCCCAAAGCTTTTAAGAGTCCTCTAATCATACATAATTAATCAGGGTTTTCACTTAAATGCACTGCATTTCTCACTCTCATTATTACTTAAGAGGCTGCGCTTTAAGGACTGAAAATACCCGGCGCTCTGTTGATGGCATTGTTCACAAAGCCAGCTGTTTAAACAAATGAGGATTCACAAGACAAAAAAAAATAGAAATACAAAAGCATGTGTCAATATTTCAGGCTAACGACACAATTTTATTACTTGACATTAACATTTTAATTGTGTCTTCTTGATGAGATTGAAACATTTCAGTGTGATCTGAGAACAGATTTGGTCATAATGTTCATTTAATGAGTATAACACTGAAAATGTACAGTGTACTATTTGACTGGTTGTGTTTCTTTTTCAGCCCTTCATTCGGTGGTCCCAACCCTGATGGAAAACTTTAAACTTGATGAAACTGGTTCTCGTCTCCCACACTGCTTTCTCTGAGTGAGTTTATATTACTTGTCTCCATGAAGGGGCTCTCCCTCCACAACTCATTTCTCTCAAAACACTTCATTTTCAGAAAATGCGTGTTCTCTCTCTCTCTCTCTCTCTCTCTTTTTTCTTCTCGTCTTTACTTCAGGAGACCGTGCCGTTTGACCACATCTGAAAGCAACGTTGCCGCAGAAAAAATGACTTCCTCCGCAGAGGCAAGCAACATTTCAAAACCTTTTTATCTGTAAATGGACTAATGGACGTTCTGCTGTTGTTTCATAACAACCATAATGTCTCGTTTATGACGCGCCATGCTAGGAAGGAAGCGAGGAATATAAATGTCACGCAAACACTTTACATTCACCTGTTTATAAAGGTGTTCTCTTATAGCCTTACGTTTCTTTTACCTTTTTAAATAATTCTATATCGCTACCATTGCAAAGTTCTCAATTCAATGCAAAGCAATATGGTGTAATCCTCTAGAATGCCCAATAAAATCTCACTAACACAAAGCGTCAGCATTGCTCTGCAGCTTTAACATGGATATAAAAAACACAAAACATGGAATAACAGCATAAGAGGTGCAGCTTCTCAGCCTGTGTGTACACTGGCTCTTTCATTGTACACAACTCCAGCCAACTGTAGGTATAAATGGAAGAGGCAGAGATGAATAATACATATGAATTACCTACATGCAGCCAGGATCTCTCTCTCTCTCTCTCTCTCTCTCTCTCTCTCTCTCTCTCTCTCTCTCTCTCTCTCTCTCTCTCTCTCTCCACTCACCCTCTGCTGCAGGAACATCATTTTTAGCAACAATACAAATAAAAAGGCGACGTGCACAGACAAAAACCACAGGCATTGTGAGTGTCAATAGGTGTTACAGGGCTTTTTACAAAGGGGTTAAATAATGTGTAACTGGAGAGGAGAGTTATGGAAGTCTTTGTGCAGCAAAAACTAGAGCAGATGGAGCAAACCCTCCCTTTTTAGTGGTAATACGTCCGCTTGTGTTTGCACTGTGCGCCTCTGACGTCATTACAAGTTCAGGCTCTTTGTGCACAATCTCTCTTTTCTTTATTGAAGGTGTTATTATCGGACCTCGGCAGGATATTATTGTACATGTCAGTGCAGAGGAAGCAGATATGTGAGTCCGTATAATGAAGAAGAATAGAAAATGATGATACTGTACATACATGCTTGAATCGTCCTCAGCAATCACAGCCTAATGCTCAAAGAAGTCTCAACACACAGCCTGTGAATGGAGGATTCATCCCTTAAGGACAATGAACGTCTGAGCACGGTTTCACAGCGATCCACTCCACACTCGTAGAGATATTAAAATGGTGGACGGGCCGATTGATAGACCAACATCGCCCTGGTTACTGACAATAACAACATTATTCGCTGACTCACAAACCATCAGCATCTCACTGAGAGAACACAAGTCCTCCCAGTCCATTCACACACGAAGCCACTCTGTGGTTTGAGTCTCCCATCACATACAGGCCCTGGTTGCAGCCAACTGCTGTTGAGAATCATGCGACCTTTACACAACGCTTTCAGAGATTACTCATAGCTAATTTCAGAGGGCTTTGTGTTTTAGATTGTTCTTGAAGTACACAATTATGAGACATGAAACAGAGTGACTCAAACAAAAGAAGGAGACGTGCAGCCGCCACCCCACGTGAAGCGGAATGGTGTCTGACTGCTCCCGAGGCTCCAATACATTTTTTGTGAAACCCTGACGACACCCTATGTAGAATTCGAAATCAGATAATTTCGGTGGGTGTACTCGGTCTTTACCGGCAGTAATTTGAGACAGATGTAGAGGGACCAACCCCCCACCCCCGTTGTACGTGGCACACGCACAGAGACGTGAAATGAAAGTGCAACAACTGCAAACTGAGGTGAAAGTCTTTCCAAATGGAACAAAATGTCATAAGTAGTGAGTAAGCATAAATAGAACAGGTCTGTGTGATGCTGACAAAACCGATTGAATGTATGTATCTCAGTGAATCTGGATACATTTCTGTAGAGTAATGCAGGTTTTTACTGTTGCTGATAATTAAACTATGAGTTGCAAAAAGATTTCACTGAACACGATATTAACTAAAAGTCCCAGTTCTATGTCGGACAGGACCAACAGCTGACAATCTGGTAACAGTGGTTTGACCCATGAACTCCAAGTGACTCTGACTTTGAAAACATTCTGTGATTATTTATCGTCTTGAAATCAAAGATGTCTGTATTTTGGCTTGTATATTTGGCTTTATTGTTAACATGTGATTTCATGATTGTTAACATTCCCTGTTATAAATAGTTTGTCTAACTTTACTCACTAACATGGGTAAAATCACTGTCACATTAAATCGATCAGTTACTGTAATGGCCTCCCAAAGACGTGTTTTACCTGCTGTGAAGAGTGGATACACTGAAAGAGAAGAAATATACAAATACATGAAATCAGATCAGTTCATATCAATCATTTATCAACTTAATTAAGTGGTTTAAGATGATTTTCATCACATCTGTAAGCTTTGAGGTTAGAATCTATAGACTGAGTTCAACTTTGGATGTGTTGTGTTGGTTTGACCTTTATTAACGTGCCAATTCATGTTCTATTGTTGTTTATGTGTTAGTTCTATGTCTAAGTTAGACAATATAACAAAGAAACTATAAACCTTAAATGTTTGAACACATGTATGATCTTTAAAACTTCAGGACCCACATGTCATGTGCACAACAAGTACATACAGCAGCAGCTGGCAATGACATTCTTGGATCACAGGCTCCCTTCTAGCCAGGCCCAAGAATGTTAGTAAAACCACACAAGCAAAAATTTTTAAAATAGAATACAAAAACTAAACCAAACTAAAATAGAAACCTAAAATATAAATTATAAACCAAAATAAAATATATTACTGAGTAGAATGAATACATGAGAATGTAAGTAATACTGATTGGGTAGTGCAAATATTGCAAAGTGCAATCTTACGGCAGTTTAGGTTTTAGCTTTAGGTGTAAAAGAGAGCTGCTCGATGCTGCTGGAAAAACAAAACACCAAATTGAACCACGGCCTGTTCCACCGCTGTGTGTCTGACCTTTAACTGCGAAACGAGACGTGTTAGTGTCACCTGGAGAAAACACTGCTGATTAACACGGCCCCTCCACTGTCCCTGACGTCACTGCGAATCAACGTTACCTGGCCACTGGTATTTGGGGTCGAATACTGAAAGAGACATGAGGAACGAGCAGATTCAAACTGACAGAGGGAGGGAGAGAGAGGGTTTACCTGCGATATTCGTAGGAGTCTGTTTTTTGTTTTTTTACATGAAACTAAAAACTGGGGCAAAGTAAAGATCACGCTCTTCAAGTACAATGACAACATCTATGTGAAGTGTCTGTGAGTTAACCGAGTCTCTTTCTTTTCCTGTTGGTGCGATAAAAATATACCACGTCGTCATTTTAAAAGCACGATGACTGGAAAACAAAGTGCACTTTTTTATACAATAAGAAGGTGAATCAGTGCTTTAAAAGCTCCTCTTCAAATCAGATGATTGACAGCCCCTCTGAAAAACACCTTGTGGAATCTATGTAGCCTCAGTAAACGTAAAACTAGCAAATGGTACACTTATGTAACTTGAAATAGTGACAGAGGGACATAAAGGAGGAATACAATAAATTGCAAAAAAAAAGAATCAAAGGACCAAAACTAACTTTCTCATTTTTTATTTCTGTACCCGTGCTCTGTTACTCTGTCATCTTCAAATTGCTTTTTTTGCTCTTGAACTGTTTCCTATTGTTTGCCTTCAGTTTTTTCATTTTTTAACTTGCAAAGCACCTTGTCACTGTGTTTTGATTTCTATATGAATCAAGCTCATCATTACCGTTACGACGTCTGACATCTGGAAAGGAAATTAATGTTTGTTCGCCACGTTATCTGTTATCTCATACAGTTCTCATACAGTAAGTTTCCACTGCAGTGTCAGAATACAGTTGGATGGTTGTGGTGCCAGTCGACCGTGCAGTAATATGTTCCCTGGACTGACCTCTGGAAGGACCTAACCATGCGACAGACTCGATGACTGTCCTGGCAGGGTCCCTGGAACCTCCCATCAAACCCATTGTGAGACCGTGACCACGTGGCTTAAAGATTACAAACATCATCGATCGACGCCCTCTGAGCGACGGGGAAGCTACAGCTCATTTAAAAAAAAAAAACTGATTTGTTTTCATTTTTGGAGTAAAAAAAAAAAAAGGTATAGATTCTGTCTTTGAAGTGATTTCTCTGCTCCTGTACACATTCTGTGATTCACAGAAGCCGTGCATTTCCAAATTCCTTGCCATCTGTGTAAATGTGATACCTCTCCTTAGTACAATGAACTGGAAATGGAAGCTGTGTTTCATATAATCCCCAAATCCATCCAACTCTCACATCCTATCATGCAAATGCGCTGCAGTTTGAAGAGAATCCGGTCTCCCAACCATATGCCTGAGCCGTGTAAAAGATACAACAATTTATTATGCATGCATTGCACCAGGCTTATGGTAATAAGGTATTAAATTAGTGCTGGACATTATTGCTCTTCTATATCACTTCTGCTCAAAAGATTTTCATATAAGTCACATAAAACAGAAAGAGGAATGAGATTTTAGGACTGATTTGCTGCCGAGCTGTACCTGCGATGCCTCTCCTCAGAATAACATTTGACTAGGTTCATTCTGCTGCTGTTGTGTCTGTCACACTGATTCCAAACCAGGTTATTTATGAACTGCAAATTGACATCACACGTCTGAACCAGAGCGGATTCAAAGGAACATGTGACCTTGTTAAATAATTAAATGTGTGGAGAACAACCTCCATCACGGTTCGCATTCCTCCAATCAGTTATTTAATTTAAAAAAAAAAAAAGACGGGTCCCTTGGAAAGCTATAGCCCTCAAAGCATGAATGCTCATCACGTTTCTTTAGAAACTTCATTTAATGAGTTTGGTGACCACTCAGCAGCACATTCATTATTTACATGTAATTTCAAATCACGAGATTTAAATTTTCAAATCAAATTAAGTTCATTAAAGTAGAAATGAAATGAATTTACATTAAATTAATGATAAAAGATAAGTGGATATCAATAAGTGGCTGTGTGGTATGTATGGCCCATCGTTGAACCAATGATGACCTGGTTTGCAATCAAAGTTAAGAGATTTCTCGTATCAGGTTAAACTCTATAATGCAAAAGAAATTAGTCAGTTTTCAGTACATTCAGTACAGTACTAACATGTGTTGATTCTCCGTAATGCTTTTTTGACATTGATCCTGTATGTTTACTGTGTCCACTCGGTGCTTTAGACCCTGTCCACACAAGCCTTCTTCTGCGTTGGCCTCTCGTCCTCATGCAAACAGTGTTTTCAGTCAATAAAATGCAGATTTTTTAAAATTCTGTCCGAAATGCTGTTGTGTAAAGAGCATGCGGCAGAAACAAGACGCTCTCTCACTAAGCTCACTGAACACGCTCTCAAGTAGTCGTGTTTGTGTTTTCGACTGTTTGGAGATATTTTGTTAAACCAAGGTCTTGTGGACAGAGATTTTTTCAAACGCAAATAGTCAAATCGATTATCTACTCCTGCTTATATTGTATTTATAAAACTTTTTGATTTCATCGCTGCCCATCTTGACCGGGACTCCCTGGCAGAAGAGCTGCATCTCAATGGGACCTTCCTGGTTCATAAAAACAAATACTATTAAATATTAAATCCACAACTGAAGACAATAACCTCACCAATGTGGGAAAATGTTTCTACCATGACTCAGAAGAGAAGTGACAAAGCAACAGTGAAACTCTCCTGGAAAACATATTATAGTGATGAAGACAGAAAACATTCTTATTACTGATGTGTGTGCCCCCCCCCCCCCCCCCCCCCGTGAGATTGGGTTTATAATGTGGAAAAACACTTTTTTCTAAGTGTCATATTCCACCTCTAAGTTTCAGTTATTCAGACAGAGGGAGGTTAAAACACATCGTGAATAGCTTGGAAAAGAAAACCTATCAGCTGCCATTTACTGGTCCAGGCCAACACATTCTCTGTAACGGTGTAACACGGTGCAGTGATCGCCACGGAAACCACATGGGTGACATTAGTGCTCAGTAGGTTTTAGGTGTTGTTATTGCGTGAAGCCACACCCCTGTATGTACTTTACCATGTGATTTGTGCTAAATGTGAGAAAACACCCTCACTGCCCCGAAGGCATCTACACTTTAACCATCATAAACCACGCCCGCCTGCGGCCGTCACCTCCACCTACAATGTGTAAACTAGTGTAATGCAGCGTTGTGATCACAGAAGCCGCACCGCACTGTTCTAAATGCTGTCACAGCTAAATCACCATTAGCTGCTGGTGATGCTGCTGCTGCTGCTGCTGCTGCTGCTGCTGCTGCTGTTGTTGATTTTGTTATTGCAAATTTCTAATGCATGGCATTCAGACCATAAATCTTCGACGGGATTACAGTGTATAAGTCGTTTGTATGGTCTTAACTCATCAATCAGAGCTGGGATGTTTGTGTTATAGCTGCCACTTCGTATGATGGATGAAGATGGCTGTTTTTTAACAGTACAGTAACTACGGTAGGGGATGTGTGTGTGTGTGTGTGTGTGTGTGTGTGTGTGTGTGTGTGTGTGTGTGCGTGTGTGTGATGGAGCACAATGTAAGCAGTGACACTCATTATTCCGTCTGCAGCCAAGAGTGATTGAACAAGCCACATATTAACCGTCTTTTCCCCTTAATCCCATTGTGCTCGCTGAGATTAAATTTGAACACTAATAAACGTTTTTTATGACTAATTAATGTTTTGCACCTTGCCAAGAATCATTTTCTTCCTCTGCTAATTCTTATTGGTCCAATTAATCATGCAAAAGACAATTAGCATAGTTTGATGTGCAGTAAAGCCACTCCAGAGCCCACAGGGGGATTTGGAGAGCTTTTGTTTCCCGATACAAACAGAAAATTAGTCAAGGGTGGTGGGCGCTTGATGCTGAAGCACAGTGCAACACAATACTAATGAGTGCGCTCCATTGTGATGGTCTTTACAGGACTGACAGCCATATTCATACCAAAGGCAGATGTATGTTGCAAGTGAATGAAGATGACTGGCTCCGTGCAAAGTCCTGGAGCTTTGCAGCAAGAGGGGCCATTCACCGGCACACAGACACACTGGGGCACATTCTCTGGTAAACATACTGTACATTTTCAAAGGTCTCCTGCTGCAGCCTATAGGAGACAGTACATCGATCCAGTTTCCTCACAATGAATGCAGCTCTCTCTCCTTTTTTCAAAATCAATATCATAAACTTCTCAGCAATTTCAGGAAGATATTTTAGAAGTGACACTAATACCAATAAATTACTTTCAGAGATGGCCTTTTAAATGAATACGGCTTGTGACCCAATATTTGTATTTTCACAGGTGTGTACGATTGTGGGTTAGTGCAGAACATACAAAGAAAGAACTATGCACTTCCTTTGTCTGTATAAACCCGTGTCTAAAAGGTCAAACATCAAATTTCAGAGTCAACAGCTATTGTTTAAACACAGGAAGAAGGTCTCACTTGGGGATGGTTCATATAAACCAATCTTGAGCTAAGACCATGCGACGAGCTAAGAGCAGAATCAGGTATTGAGCTAATATCGATTCACTATTGAGCAAAGTTTGGCTTGAGGAAGATTTATTTTGTGTTCCTCTTTTCCTATAAGCTCAAATCTTTCAAATTTAAATTAGAGTTAGGAATTCCCTCCTGTTAGTAGCTCACAGGTTTAACATTTACATTTAATTGGCTGTAGTTGGCTGTAGCAGCTAGGGTCACACTGGGAGAAAATCTGAGACAAGAACCACTTTTTTTTAAATGTTAAACTGTTTCTGACATATCTGCAGAAGGTGCTACTGGCACATAAACAATCACTAACTGATAATTGACTCCTCGGGTAAATGAGTGCAACCTACTGATTTACCTGACTCAAAATTTGTGGTGCATCTTTTCTCAAACTGCACCGTCATTTGAATTGTGCTGAAAGAAAATACATTTTAATCATCCTTCACATTAATATTAACAATCTCCCCTTGTCACATCATTACCTAATGAAACACAGAGCCAGAAACTTTCGTGACTGTTTGATGAATTTACAGGTTTTCCCCCCATGTGTCATTCTGTACTCATGGTTTGAACCCACAGTAATTTAACTATTTAAATGGTTTATAATAAAACCCAGGAACTGTAAAAATTACTGTTACAGAAAAACTAAAGTCAACTCTCTAGTTTCAAGCTACTTTTAGACATGTGGCCATTTATTTTGACTTTAAATTCTCAGTGAGGAATCGTTTGATATACAATGCGACCGCATCTAATAAAAGTATTTATCATGTCGGTAATAAACTTCACCGTATATATGAGGTGATCTCAGTCGAGCCATGTGCTTGTGTGCTTTTGTTTGTGACCGGACATTTATGCATGAGTCGATAAACCATGTGTGATTATTGATTCAATACATTGAGTGGTGTTTGTTTCACTGTGGGTGCACAGACTCACTGCGTGTGGAAAAGAGCTTCTGATGCATTTTCTAAAGATGATAAGCCTCTAATGAGATCTAAGGTACATTTTTTAATAATGTAGGGGCAGAAAATAAAAGGTGAAAGCCTTTAATACCCTAACCCTTCTTTCTTTGAAATGTTGTCCAGCATGTTAACCTCTTATACAATTAGATTAATTGTCATTTAACATTTTTTTAATCAAACAAAACCCGACATTGAACTCGTGAAACTAATTTACAAAATTCAACAAGCACATTTGAGATCAGAATTAAGGACGAAAAAAATCAGCAGTTTTATTTCCAATTTTTGCACAATCTACAATTCAGCCTCAGCGTATTTCTTATCATCCCTCTTATCATCCACTTCACACGCACACAAAAAAGAAATACTCCATGCACAGTTAGAGCGTCAGCGAAAATAGCTGGCCCTATAATACCCCTCTACAAGCGGAGGTTGATTATGATAGTAAAATTGGCAGCGGAGCGTGGAATATCCCCCCGGTGATTTTCCAACTCCAGCTCATTTCACGGGCCATCTCTGGGTCCCGATCTCTGGGACTGGGTTCACTTGGCTCCGGCCCCCTTGTGCTGCTCAATGTCTTGATTGCTGTTTCAGAGACGTTCACGTGTCGTTGAGGAGACCTGTGGGGAGGAAGTGATGCAACCACAAAGACACGTAGGAGTGTCTGACTAACTAACACTGTGGTTCGCTGACCTCGAAGGAAGGAAAGAGTCAAAGAGAGAGAGGGAGACTGACAGTTCTATAGGTGGTCAGATGGTTTAAAGGTCAGGTGGTGACAGTTTGGAGCCTGAATGTCAAACTAGTGCTGGGAACATCTTGCATGGGTTTTGGTTTTGGTTCTCATGCACCTGTGCAACTCATCAGATTGTGAACAACACAACACAATCAGAGTATGAACTTATTAAAAATGATAAATATTGGAATAAACATGAATCAGGCTAATGACGAACCCGGACTGCTGTGTAATCTAAATCCTAAACTCAACAGCGATAATCACGCTGCCAAATGTTTGATTTTTAGTAAATTAGATCAGTAGCTAAAAAACAGTCTTGGTAAATGGAGCTTTATCTGTAAGTCGAGGCCATTAGCAGCCCTAGTCTGAGTTGCCTTGAGCTCTGTAATTAACTCCGCTCAAGCGCAGCTAAACATTTTTGACATTTTTCCTAGTCCAGAATTAACTGTCACAGCAGAGGGAGAAAGTAACCATCTTGTCACATTGAGTTTATCTGAGGGTTGTGCAGCACTGTCCTGTTCTCTCTCTCTCTCTCTCTCTTTCCTGCTCCCTGCCTCTTTCCCTATGTCTCTCTCTCTCTCTCTCTCTCTCTATCTCTCTCTCTCTCTCTCTCTCTCACACACACACACACACACACACACATGCACGCACACACACACTCTCCAAACCTGGATCTCATTTCAGTAATGTTTCATGATGACCGAGGTGATGGAAAGTGTGACGGGACCTAATGTTGTGAACGTTGGGGCGGGGCCGTCATCAGGTTACATTACACTGTTAATTGTCGGGCAAAATGCACGACGCTCACCCGCATGTGTGGAGCGGACGTCTGGAGCTCGTCCAGATTAAAGTCTCTTACATGGAGGAGGAAGAGAACTGTAAAACATCACTTGGACATTCTGAGTTATCACTATATCAGTATGTTTTTATACACTATAAAGTTATGTTGGCATACACACACACATACACACACACACACACACACACACACACACACACACACATAGACAGAATTACACACATGTTGCACTTAGACCGGGTGGAAGGGCAGATTCACCTGATTGGTTTAACTGAAAAGAGGCCGGAGGTAACTTGTGTAACATGGAGCAGCGACAAACCATCCAGCAACTGTATCTGTTGTCTCAAACAATGAGTCACCACAGAGTCACAGTCGTCTGGGGTTAGACCACATACAGATTAATATAAGGAAAACAAGTAGGTCATATTTAAATAAAGTCAACTAAAAATCAGAAACAATACAACAACATGTATGATGAAAATCCATTTGAAAATTGATAAATAAGTAAAAAACCAGAGAAAACACATCTGTATTTATACACTTTGTATTTTGCTGATGTTGTGGAAAGAAAAAAAAAAGACTTTTTAATTATTTGGAGGATTTCTACAAATCATCTTGTAAGAAAAACATTATTTAAAACTCTATTCATTAAATTATTAAATCCTTTAGCGGCAGCAGGAAGAACAATTTGCCATCACCACAATTTCATGTCATGCAGATTGTGAAATGCAAGTTGCTCACAAGCCATAAAGCAGACAGCACTTTCTATTCAAACAGCACGTTGCATAAGATGGTTTCCAGACAATTCAAGAGCTTTTTAATGATGGTAGGGTTTGACCTTAGATGTCGCCCACACAAATTACTCATTTGGCACATAATAGACCATTACTGCTAAGTTTCATTTATGGAGAAGACAACGTTTGCTCTGTTCCATCATCCTGTAACGGTTGTAATGAGTGGCTGGGAAGTTATGAAAAGCAGAAGATAATGCCCGACGAGCCCTAAAGAAATACCACCGAAGACGAGTCTCAAGTCAATATGGTGCAAATTCCCCCTGATGAAAGCACATTAACCAATCACCGTGCGTTTGCATTTCAGTCGTCCACAGACCATTACTCAGCTCTGTAATTATTCCACATATTCCATATATTACTTTGACTGAAAGAATGCCAATTACAGTGCTTTAACTCTGTCTCTCAGTGTGCAGGCTGATGCCTCCATAAAAGTCTATGATTAAATTACTCAGGGGAAAGCACTCACATTTTATATGACAACCCCTGATGCATCGCTCAGCTTCGAATTCCCCAACCAGCAGCAAATCTTCGGAGAGGCTGCGACAGCGGACAGGTGGGTCCAGATGACGGAGAGAGACTGAGAGACGAGTCCTCTCCATCTCTGCGCCGTTATTCTCTGTCCTCTTCCCCCCCCGATATAGAGCGAACGTAGCTGACATACATATTGTACCATCTGACAGGAACATACCGACCACATCCAGCGGCGTTCTGTTTTCTTTCCAGCTGTCAAAATGCTAATAAACACAATGCTTATCATCGTGTAACAGCGCTGTGAAAGTACAGCCATGAAAGTATGAGTGGTTGTGCCTGTGAATGAAGGGGCTCTCCAAACAAAATCATAACTAAAGAGGGGTGATTGAAAACTTTTTTTGAAATGTTTGAAGTAGTTCTAGCACCAGCTCTGATACCCACAGCCAACTGCCCTTCTTTCAGTCGAAAACACAGTCAAAGGCTTAAAATGAATATACAGTAACCATCTCCTCCCACGTGTTCCACTGAGGCTGAAAATTCCCTCATCTGAGACGAGCGCCTGCTGCAGACTGTAGGTGTTGCTGCACCGATGAACGCCGGACACAGGCACCGTGAGAGAACCCTGTTCGAGGCACACAAACAGCACAGTAAGAACTTTACATAACACTCGAATGCGAGTTTATTCAAGAATTTCTTTTGCCCCCCCTGGTGTGTGGTGCACGGGAGTGATTTTTAGACAAGCGGTGTGAAAAGCAGGGCGTGCAGAAATTTCCTTTTCTGTATTTCACGGCAGAGAAATTCAAAAAAAAGTTGAACAGGTCACGCTGGAATGTGAAATGTGAGTTCTGGGAAGACATGGGCTAGACAGACACAGAGGCTCTTCTGACAAGGAAGGAAACCTTAACTTGTCAATCACGTCACTCCTCTGTCAATAGCTGTTTAATCCTCTGCTGAAAGCTGGTAGGCGCTGGATCTAGAGGCAGACAGGAGGTTAAAGGGTACGTGAATGACAACCCCCCTCCCCCCCCTCCACAACCCCCTCCTGCTGCAAGAGCTCCTTTCCATCTTCGCTGCATAGTTGGCTGAAAGGTAAGGACTGTAATACCTGTGAATTTCTGTGAAACCAGACATGTGAGTGTTTCTGCTCTTGACGGTGACGAAAGTGATGTCGTTAGCAACTTTTGCACGTGGCATTAAGTGACTGCGCTAGAGATCAAATCCCAAAAAAGCCAGTAAGGGTGTTAATCAGCTGTGTTGATACTGTACGTGTGGCTCTAACCACGTCCTTAATTAAATGAGCGCAGTGTAGATAATACACTCGTTTTGAACAAAAATACATTTGAGCTTATATAAGCCTCGTCATCGCCATGACAACAGCTTTAGCGGCAACACGGAGATGTATTTGTGTATAACCACAGCAACGTCCTCCAATTGAATTAAGCTGCACCTGTGCACATTATAGATGGAAATAATAGAGTGAAAGCAACAACTGCTGCAGTGATCCTGTTGCTCACTGGAATACGAGCGTGCGATTGTTTGATTCCGTTGCTTTGCACAGCACAGAGTGGAGGTTTCTCCTCACACGTCTGAAAGGATTCATCACCCTCCATCAGCTCAAGATAAATCAGCCGATGAGCAGGAGTGATGTCCAGATAACAGACGCTGCATTTTTTTGTGGAACCGTTTTGCAAGATTCTTCGAGAACAATGCGGAAAAGTTCTCGTTTTTGCGTTTACCATAAACCCCCTGACCTCCAATTAGCTCTCTCTGGAAAATCCATTCGTCATGTTAGCGACAGTGAAAACCTTGTTTTTCTTGTTTTTCTGGATCTTCCTGACGGGACAGGTTTAACATTATTAAAAATGCATAAGAACAGTAACCTTCTGGATATGATGCCAATGTGAAAGGTGGACATTCAGTTAAACAGACGTATGGTGAAGTCTTTCCCCTTTTTTGTTTAAGAAATAAACCAAACAGCAGATTTGTGGAAGGGCCACTGCGATGCATACAGAGAATATTAGATCAGAACCGAGAGTAACAGTGAAGATGTGGTGAGGACATGGCTCCTTCTCTCCGGTACACTGGCTTCTCTGTCAAATAATTGGAGAATGTTATGCCAGCTCTGTCAATACATCTTCTCTGAGGATAACAGTCCTGTGCCAATGAATATTTATGATGAGTACAGATTATTGTAATAAATATTTGACGGTACTTTATTCACCGGGCTGGTTCTATTGAATAAGAGTTTAAAAGATTTAGGTTCAGAGGTGTTCAAACTATTCATGTAGTGTTTTTATTGTAATTACATAAACAATTCTTTATTATTTGTTTTTTATATCATCAACTGAATTGTTTTTCCCATGGATTTTGAGACAGTTATTTAACATTACACAATATATTTAATATTATTACATTATATTATATTATAATACATTATATTATTTATATATATATATATATATAATACAAGATATTTAATGATGGTGTTTGCAAAAGACAAAACATGAGGTACCACAAAAAGAGTAAGTAGTATTGTCAAAATTAGAACAGGCTTAACTCTCTTAGGATTGTTTTCTAAATAATTTTAATTTTAAATTCAATGGTGTTACTTTACTTTAGTAGCTAAAATAGTAGTAGTGGTCCACAAGAGTAAGAGTAAACAGTTAGTGCAGCAGTAATTCAACGGTAAGCGTTTTGTATTAGCTACTCACTGGGACATTATTGCTATGGCAACAGAAGGTGGTTTATTACCCCCAACAACATAAAACCACTAACAATCACCGTTGGAACTAACTAAGCCTTCGATGAATTTGGCTTTGGCCCAAAAACAACTCGGTTAGCTTTACATATAGATGGAGGACGTCTATTCTCATGGGTGCAACAATTCAAACATAGTTACGTTTAAATGGTAAATATAAAACCAATGTTGATTTTATAATATAATATAAAGAAAATATATAATTGCAACCTCACCTGACTTGTACGACCATTAGAAGGCTTCTTCAGTCGAACATGAAAATGCTGTTTTGGGGTTTTCGTTACACAACAACTTGCCGTCTATTAAAAATATAAAAAATACCAGATCATATTTAGCCTCTTGCACTATCAACCTATGTGGTGCTTCCTATGGGAGGGATTGTCTCTGGCATTGATTGGATTAGGTGACCCCGATATCGTTTTTTACCACATAGCAATTACCTCTAATGTCAAGTCATCAGCAGAAGAACTAGCTTACAGTCTCTACTAACATCTCTGACTGCATAATTGAACATCCTAAACTATAATTAAAATATCACAGCTTTATGAGTTCATTATTCACTGCAAAGCATGACAATCTCCTCTACGGATTTATGCTAATGTGCTTTCCGGACCGGTGCCATGTGCATTTTATGATAACATACAAACTTTGTGATTTAAAAAAAAAAAAAAGATTAAAGTGGGATGTTTAATTGTTATTGTGGCATTGTGGGCTGAAAAGTGGCACCGTAATAAATAGATGTAAAACTTGTATAATGTAAAAGTTGATGAACAAACCGCCAACATATGTAAAACCATATATTTACTCATCATAACACAGGCTAAATAAGGATATATATGGATGTAATTTAAAGCTGACAATATATTACCATGAATCTGCTGCAAATGACAAGAGCTGCAACAGTTGTTGGTTAAAACAAAAAATAAAAAGGAAACTTCTTTTAGATGACATTTACCTTATATATAACATGGCTGTACTTAACAACTCAACATCCTTATTGGGAAACATGCTCATTATAATTTCCCAGAGCCAAAAGCATTTTCAAAAACCTTGTATTTATCTAAGCACCAGTCCTGACAGCAAATACGTTACATTCACAGTCATATGAATCGGTGAATCCTCACATTTGAGAGACGGACAGACAGAGTGTGTTTGCTTGCTTATCAAATACGTTGCTGTTTACAATTGACTAATTGACTAATCGATTAATAAACAGAGGATTTCAGCTCTGATGTTTTACAGTATATGGTAAATTTAGAAGTGTTTATGAGTTAGAGTGACTCATATTTGTTAAAAAAAACTGATACAGATCCTGTGTTCATCCATTATTGTTATAGAGAACCAACAAAGTAACACCAGTAAACAGAACTGGTTGTTTTCTTGTGATAAAAGAAACACTATCCTGAATTACAGCCGTTGTTTTCTGTTATACAGCTGATATTGTCTGTTCTCGGTAAATTAACAATAATAAACCATGAAGATGCTTAAAATGACCGAGATGGGCTGGTACATGCGATAACAGAGGTTAAGACGACACCCAAGGAGGGTGAAAGAGGCAGATGCAGTTTAAGATCAAGGACTTGGACTAAATGCTTAGTTTTAATTCCTGATCTCAGGGGGGGGGGACAATGCGATGGGGCTGATGCTGTAGAACCAAGCAGGATAAAAGCAAAACCCTGTAATGCACTGTGACACAGGGAGGAAATGGTGAAAGTGTTCATCTGATAAAAAAGCCATGTTTCCAGTCAAATATTAATGATGCCATGAAAGGCTTTGCTCATAACGGCAGCTATTCTGAATTTACACGAGGCCACAGTTACATAGAATAGTGATAAATAACTTCTTGCAGCCCTTACGGCCACACCCCTTTCTCTTTTAATAGATGGGTATGCAACACAGGCAGGCACATCAGTCTGCGTCTCTCTCTCTCACACACACACACACACACACACACACACACACACACACACACACACACACACACACACACACACGCACACACACATTGTTTCTGCTCAGTGCATGTGCGTGCTCAGTGTTTGTGCAGCTCCGACTTATTTTTCACTTTTCCCTTCAACTTCCTGTGAGTCACCAGCAGTGGAGGAAATACTTTACAGCTGTACCTTTATTTCTTATGCGAAAACACGGCTTAATGCACACGGAGAACAAAAGCAGGAATCTGGTGCAATGTTTTGCTTCACTTGTAAATTCCTGTGCACCCACTTAATTTGCTTTGCTGCTCAATGGCAAAGTGCAGTTACGGGGCTGTTACATAACCTTTGCTTATTTAAGTGTGTCATGAGCCAAGAGTGGCTTATGTAACTTTACAAGATGGTATAAATCTGTAGATCCTCTCCCCTCTTCACTTATCTAAGATCCCAGATACATCTTTTGTGTTGATGGAAATTGCTCCCAGAGAATCAGGCGGAAAGTGTCCTTGATTATCGTGCATGAGATTAGTTTCTCTAAAGTGGATGGTGTCTCTCCACAAATCTCCTTTCTCAACCACAATTAATGTGATGCATGCGCCGCAGTGCCGGCTGCGAGTGCTGCCTGCCTGCCACAAGTGAGATTCAGGGAGAAGTGAAGTTATTTCAGATATTCACAATTATTGTGTTTTTCAAGTCACCACAAAAAGGGATGACAAGTGCTTTGATGACAGCGTAGGGTTTGATGGCTGCTTGTTCATTTGTCTTTCACAGAGCTACAGGGAGAGATTACAATCTGTGGTTTTAATAGTTGGTAGACATTCTTCCTGGGAGTAAACTGTGATACAGTGAAGACAAACCTGTCATTGTTGAATGCTTCGTGGATGAGTGGTTGGACATTTGCCCCGATTTTACATAACCCAAAGGCTCCAGTGGCTGTTTACCTCTCCATTGTGATTAATGCGCTGAGGGTGGAACTTGTTTACACGTTTAAAGCACCGATTGTGGAATTTAGATTATAAATAAATATATACTTCCCCCCCTCTAGTTGGAGGCTTGAGTATGAGCCTGTGAATCACCTACGTAACTGGTTCTGGGCACAGTTTGGTGTTGGAATCAGCAAACAGGTACAGATGATTGCACTATTTAAGAGGATGGATAGAATGAATAACAAGGAGGACGTTTTTATTCCTCTGTAGAAATTACAATATTAATGTGATCGGCTTATAGTGAAAAGAAAAGTATGTAGAAGGGAAGAGGTGTGGCTAAGAGGGCACATAACTCATGTCACACTCAGACGATAACCGTGAGCAGCCGAGTTGGAGAAACTGTTCACATCAGCCTCCTATTTGTAATTGAGTTGTTGTCTTAAATTCATGGTAAACTACAAAGAACTACAAAAGCATCAACATGGCTGCAAAGACGTCAAAGGCAGTTTGGTGTAAATTGAATCCCAAATTAACACTAACACAGTGGATTCAGATGATTCAAAAGCAGCTATGCACAAGTCATCTCTATGTGGTTTTACATGTAAACAGATCAGTTCAAATTCATCACGATGCAAAAGTGGCAGGTGACTAAACGACCAGCAGTCGGTCGATCAGGGCAGAGTAACGGCTCTGACATTGTGAGTGAATTCCAAACTTACTCAGATCACTGGTTACATA
This sequence comes from Verasper variegatus, assembly GCA_026259375.1. Classification (NCBI taxonomy): domain Eukaryota; kingdom Metazoa; phylum Chordata; class Actinopteri; order Pleuronectiformes; family Pleuronectidae; genus Verasper; species Verasper variegatus. The sequence continues at coordinate 20,150,467 of CM048040.1, forward strand.
GTAAAAGTGTTAGGTAGCGGAGGAACTGAGTCAAAATGAAAGCACTGTTGAAATGAAGTGAAATGAAGTTGAAGCAACCGTGACAGAGCAATAGTGTGTTAAGCCCTCCTCTGCCCCAAGTGGCCAAACAAAGCAATTCATGCAAATATAAAAAATCAATTCATATTTTTATATCAACATTGATTCACACCCTAACATAGGCTACCTTCATTCAACACTATATGTAAAACATGAATATGCCAGTGAAAGTGGATGAATCTTTGACTTGGATCTATAATGAAATCTATGTTTAGGGTAATAAAGTTGGATTTTAGATTTAGACAAAAAACATGAAAAACTATAAATATCTAAAAAAATATGTGTTTTTACTTATATAGATATTTACAGGAGATATTTTGTCATTATTTTATTGCCATAATTAAAATGATTTCTGATCACATTTCACACAATTATGCAGGGTTGGTTCATGTGTGGTGAACTTTGCAGTTTATACCAGGCTACAGACGGGTCCACTGGCAACTGGGAAAACTCCAGAGTGTCCAGATGGCCAGTCCGCCTCAGAAAGCACTTCACCAATCCCACATCAGTGCATGTTAAATTTTCACATGATACTTCAGTAGTAATCAGCAATTTTCAGAAGATAAATCTAATGAATGCCGTGAGAAGCACGTTTTAGATTGTTTGTTTGCCAGAACCCTGTTGCCCACAACTTCCTCTACAATTTGTCTTTTAACACTTCTTTCCAAAGCCCTTGTAAAATCCTAAGTTCAGCGAAGGCCTGCGTGTTATTGTAAATATGGGCAAGAGATTCTGTGAGGCAGGAAGTTGCTGAGTTCTTTGCTTCCTGTGGGCTGTGAATTGTTGTGGTGGAAAATATGAAACAATCACCTAAGTTCAGCACTAACTCAGGAGCCGGGTCCTCTGCCGTCAGCGTTTCTGCACCAAATATGTCATAACGGCCAAAAAGCCTGCCATGTTTCAGAGTCTGTCTCAAATAACAACAACTGGTGGATGCTTTGCAGCCTTCATGGTCCCATAGAATCCACTGTGCAGCCAGTTGTTTGATGGCTCTGTTCAGATCCTCGTGTTGCATTTACAAGGTGAATGGTTAAGATGGTTCTCATACATCACATGACATGGACCAATGAAAATGCCCCTGCAGGATGGAAATAAAGGCAACGAGGCGTCCAACACCATTGTTCTTAAAAGCAGCCTGCACACGATCTTCAGCTCAGACACACACAGCTGATTCATCTATATTTCACTCTATATACTAACATTTATTTACAATTTTGCAATAGTCGTCTCAAATATTATATTGAATAATCACAACTTCAGGTTTAAACTTACTTGGCATGAAAAGTGGCCCAGTTTACAAATTCAGGTTTTCCAAACCAAGACCGGACTTTTCATACAAATGGATGTAAACTCCTGTCTTCTCTCAAATGACCAGTAGCAGGTGACTCCACTGGTTGCAAAACATAGTTAAACATTTTTCCTGAGGAGTTTATGTCTCAATCGCTGGTTTCAGGTATTTTGTCAACGCAGCATAATGTTCATTTGTAAATGATGGTCTGAAGTAGAGTAGAAAAAAAAGTATGCACTGCGGCGAGGGTACCTTGTGATTGACAGCTTGTACCAGTCAGGCTCTTTACAACCCCCCCCCCCCCCTCCTCTAAACATGGTTACTTCTGGTGTAAAATATGGCCCCAATGGGCATTTTTACATGATACCATTGTCTGGTAAGAATATCTGTATCTCTTAAAGATATTATTATGAAATGACTGATGAAAGCTATTTGGTGTATTATCTATCTGAATGTGGTGCAGGCAGATTTGTACTAAACACGACTTTGGGATTCAAATAGCGAGACTTTGATGGAGTTTGCCAGTTGTGGTGCAAATGCATCATTTTTCAAGAGGATTTTTTTCTCTTTTCAAACATGTAAATGTTTTAATAAACCTAATGGATGGGGAATAGATTCATGCTCTGGGATAATATTTTGAAAGCAATGTTTTTACAGATAATACCGAGACCAAATGAAATTAAAGACCATGCCATTTTGTGAGATCAAACTTAATTTAAAAGCAATCTAATCAAAAATGACCAATGTCCGACTCGATCCAGGTTGGTAGGCAATCTTTTCTTTTTCCAAGTAAAGACTTTCCAAATATAAAACGAGAAAATGTGTTTGTATATTTTCAATGGTATTTCAAGATTTTAAATAATATTTTCACTAGTATACTTTTTAATAATAAATATTATATAATAGCAATAATAATAGCAATATATATCTTTTTAATATAATATGGAAACATGCAAAATTTATTCTGAGAGAACAACAGCTACATGCAGGAGGTTATATCTAAGTTTTTATTAGTGAATTCCTTCAGTTAACCAGCAATAAATCAGAAAGGAGAACAGATTTACATTTCATCAGGATTATGAAAATGATTCTGCAGAGGAGTGTGTCTCAAGTTCAACAGCAGCAGAAAGATATCAATGACTGAACCATGTATATATTTTTATCTTCTCCTCTTTCCTGCACCTTTTACATTCAAATGACCTCTGAAGGCAGCGCAGGGATCTGCCTGAAAGATATTACAGTATTTTGTCTGTGTCTGCTACGTGCAAGGCTCCAGTGCCCGCCCTCCCCCACCACGAACACTGACCTTTCATATTTAATATAGCATGTTGGCTAAAGGTCACTTTACTGTTTTGGCTTCTCTCCGCTGGTTTTGTTGTGTGATTGGAAAATGCCCATAGTCCTCAACATATAAATATTTCCATGTTGCTGTCAAAAACATGCAAAGGGCAAGTAATCACGGTACATTTCCAGTAAGTGATTGTTGAGATCTCTAATCACGTCGGGCTGATTAGCTCACACCAGACTCCACACACACACTTATTATGTTATGAGTCTCTCCTCCCATTAATTTCCATTACTTCTTTCCAGCCATGATCAGCTTCGTGTTCTCATGACCCCAAGTCTTGCACGGAGGGGAAAGCCTGAAATCAGCGTAAGACCTTATGTATCGTGTGTCATGAATTGAAAAAATAAAATACTTTGTTATCAGGGGAAGCATCACCTGTTCAGAGCACTAAATTATCAAGATATGAATATATATTTTCCCTTTTCGACCGCAGATTTAATGTCGCTTGTGTGTGTCTTTTCCCTCTCAGACGTTACTTTGAATGCAATAGCATTGGATTTTCTTACATTAGAGTTCCCAATCATATAAAGTGGCTGCTGCCGGCTGCGTGTGACAGGTGCAGAAACCTAAACAGCCTCTTTGAAAAACCGAATCCCTCATTGCTAAAACCATGCACATTATTTCATTACGGGCAGTTCTTATGGCAGCGGCGGAGACATGCCTCCACTCCTCTGCGTTTCGCTGTATTGTCGAAACGATTTCGACCTTCAGCAAATTTTACTCATCAACTGGAATTCTTTATACTTTTGTTTCATCACGCCGTCTTTCATTCTGTCATCATCTCCCTCTGTGGTGGTTCTGTTTTAAGACTTGGGGATGTGAGAGGCTCCAGTTAAGCTTCAAATGGCTCTCCTCCCTTCCCAATGAGATGGAAACATTAATCAATTAGGTTGGCCCTTAAAGGATCTGAAGGAGATGAAGCTCCCCTCTCTCTGAAAATGAAATGCCACAGACTTTTAAATCCAGTCAAAGGGCATTTTTCCCAATCTTGCTCTCTTCTCTTTTTTCCACCCCTCCCTTTCATTCCCCACTCCCTGTTTCATTCATCTTCGCTCCCATCCCCCCCCTCTCATTTCTCATGTGCAACACAAGTAGAAGGTCGGGAGGAATGAGAGGGTGATGAAGAGGAGGTTTTATTCAGCAGCGGAATGGGAGGATGAGGGGATGATGGGGCTGTGAAAACATGAGGAGAAATAACATAGTCAATGAGTAAATCTAGGAGGTTAAAAGCAACTTCATTTTGTTATTATATTGCATTAGATTGAAGATCATTACCCTCCATCTTTGTTATTATTCATAAGATTAAACTGGAATTGTTTCAATTCCTCAACACGCCAGTTGCCATTTATGGAAATAGTGCAACAAATGATATGTGATCTCCTAAAACGTGCACGGCCTGTGTATGAATGGTAAATATTGCATGTGGGTGCTTTGCATCTGGTGGAAATGCAACAGTAGCTAATTACTAGTATGGAAAAGGGTCACGCAGAGGGTGGAGCAAACTCCGTGAATGGCAGTTGTTTCAATGGCCGATTGTCCAAAGGAACAAGAGACAACATAGTCTCATTATTGAAGGTCAGTGGCTAGAAAAGGTTAGCAAAGGTTCACCAGTGAACAGCCCTTTGTGGTGCGCCTGCCACGGCCTCGCACAGAATTTATTCACACGAGCTTTGATACAAAACTCAACTGTGCTTTGGTAAAGAGAAGTGCAAATCCTGCAGAGTGTTCTTTGGCACGTAATTGTTGTTTTTCTGGAGCCGTTGTGCATTTGAGTCTATTTGCACATTTTAATGAAGCCGATGCGATACCAGGAAATGATTCCGAGTCTTGCTTTTTTTTGTCATTTGAGTTAAGTTTTGTTACAGGTTTTGAATGAGGAGAACATCTTGACACAGACAGGCCCATCTCTATGAAAGCACCTATAGATATATGATGTCACAGGAGAGCAAATACAATCTACTAGGGGTCAGAAGCGCTCTGTATCAAAATATCCTTGGATAACAATGGTGCCCTTTGTGAGTCTGTGGTCACTGGGTCAGATTTAGGCAATATGAAGCTACTCACTGTGTCTCGAACATCTGGATGCTGCATCTGGACCCATTATACGCCTGACAAACACAGAATTGTCTCCCACCAAACCCAGGCATGTCATCATCGCCATTGTTTGCTTTCACTCTTCTTTCCCAGAGTCAGTTTAAAGTCATTTTTTCTTGCCTCCCATTCATGATCCTAGCAGTTTACTCGTATGTTTGAGGAGAAACATCCAAAATTCATTGAGCTGAATGTTTTTTCATTGAACACATTTTAATGGCTGCAGGACAAGCGGAAATGTGAAAGGGGGGAGAATGAAGCACCTGAGTACCACTCTGATTTAGCTCAAATTGACATGAAGTGAAGGTCAGTGCACGAAAAGTCGCTCATAAAGGTATTTACAAAGCATTTTTAAAAGCTGCTCTATCAAAGGCAATTCAGGGAACACAAATGATATAAATCAAAGTATCGCTGAGCTTGTTTGACTTAATCAGCAGCCATGGGTTTGATTATTTCTTCCACGAATTTGCGGCTTCTGTGAAATTCTGTGAAAACGCTGTTTTGTGGTCATTAATGAGTCATCTCCCTACTTAGCGAACCTATTGAACTATTTCCTGTTTACCATTTCTTGTCTGTTTGCTTTTCCCAGGACGACCTTAAATGGAATCGCAGCCAGAGCTCCAAAGCAATGTTGTCACAACATTTACATTAGTGCTAATATTTAGTACTTTAACTCTGGATTAAGCAGGAAAATAAAAAAAAAACCATCCATGTGAAAGAATAACCTTGTTCTTCTCAGATGTTAGAAAGTAAAGTACTTGACCTATAAAACTCAGCTGGAGCAATTTCTGCACCTGAAAGCTTTGACAAAAGAATAAGCATGAATATTTCACACGAAGTGACCAGCAGTGAAAGTCCTGCGGCGTCTGACGAAACTGCACCTTGACAACTTCACTTCCCATAACTGGTGGGGGGGAATGAAGTTCTTATTATAGTGACAATAAATAACACTTGCATAACTCTGCTTATTTGTTACAGATGAGGGAATAGGCTAATGTGCATTCTCTCGTGTGAAGAAGGAGGAGGCCATTTAGGAGATACTGAATTTAGTGTACAGGAGGAAATGTGAGATACACGGCATCTAAAGGATGTTTGTTGAAGTGCACCTCTCTCTCTTTGCTGCTTCCTGTTTGGAGTATTTCACATCAAAGCAGCACAGTTAATAACACTAGAATCACTGCACTGTGTTTGTATGCCTCCAACAACCAATGCTGTTTCCATGTACATATTTCTACATCTTCTTTTTCCCAGATTCATAGAAGGTCACATTGACATTTGACCTTTGACCTTTGAACATTGAAATATAATAACTAAGTCCAACTGACAACTGATCAAAGGTTGAAGAAATTCCCTCAAGCACTGTTGAGATATCACTCAAGAGGCCAAAAAACAACAGACCACCGTGACCTTTGACGACCAAAATCTAATCAGATCATCCTTCAGTCCAAGTGAATATTTTTACCAAATTTGAAGAAAATCCCTCAAGGCATTCTTGAGATATCCCACTTTACGGGAATGGGATTGACAGACGGACGGACAACCCCAAAAACATAATGCCTCCGGCCACAGGCAGTCGCCAGCGCTGAGCCATAAAAATCACAAAAGTTGATTTGAACTATTATGATATTAGAGACATGTAATTTATGACCTGGAGCCAAGATACCAGCGTGGCTACAGAACAAACTCGACAGAGTCAGATAAGGTCACTGATAACAGCCTTCTCGAGTTTGACCCACTGACCATCCAATCAGATGAAGTCACACTGTCCAATCAGGGCAGAGGAAGACCTGTTTGAGTGACAGACTTTGTGAAGCTTCACTGTTTATTGTGTGTATTCATACCGAATATTCCTGCACAAATATGAATTGTATACACAAAATATTTCTAGATCTACAAAAATTTTAACTGTGCAAATTACATACGGGTCTATGTGAACAAAACCTTTTACAAATATGCACAATATATTTCTACAGTTGCCAAATTTTACGACACATTTACAAACTTGAACTGTTGAGCTCAAACTTGACCTCATATTGAATTTTGACATGCACATAAAAGGTGATTTGCTGCTGTGAAATCATTTAACATCACTTTAAAAGCTTTGAATATTAGAAAACCTTATTTGACTCCCTATTTCTTCATCTCATAGTTCCAAAAAGGACAAATCAAGTTATTATTTGTCTACTTCTTTCCACCAAATATTCTATCTTGTGATTCTGAATTGAAAATGATCTCTAGTGTTTTTCTTTACTGCATTGAAAAGGACCTTTAGAATGATATTTTAAGCAATAAAACATAACTACACCTATTTATATAAATCTTATACCTGTCAATTTTTTTTATATATTGAAGAAAGTTACAATCAATGAAGTATTCTGCTGATGCTTTCTTGGTCTTAGATTTCTACAACGTTTCTACAAATAAAATGCTCAGCCAACATTTTCTGTGATAAGGTCCTTTTATCAGTCACAATCAATTCTGAGCCGACATAACAACTGCAGCATAAAACCGTCCAACCACAAGAGCCGTGTATATATTATTTAAAACATCAGAGTCAAGGGGGAAATAACAGCCATCTCATAATGGGATAAAAGTGGTTGTTAATAATATGCAGTGACATGTAAAGACAGAGAATTAGCAAAACCTCGAATCGCAGTGTGTTTGAGATAAAAGGGACGATCAAATCTTTGGTGTTATTTATCATTAACTGGTGATTTCCAGGAGGAAGAAGAATTAAAAACTCCCTTAATGCAAGAGAAGACATCTGAGGTGTCAAACGGAAAAGGAGGGAAATATTTCTGTGGTTATCTTTTGAGATTTGCCAGTAAATGTTTTCGGTTTAAGTGGAAATTGTGAATCAAAGTATATGTCTGATTAAAAGCACAAAGAAAAATCACTGAGTTCCTTCAGTAAAAAAAAAAAAAAAAAAAGGATGAAAGTTGTGCATTTCTTGTTTCAACTGTCAAAAATCAACATCACATAAGGTCAGACAAAGTTATAAAACCAGTTCTGACGTCATCTAAGCACCGGCAGCGTCATAACCCTTAATGGAAAACACTGTTTAACATTTTCCTCTCATTTCCTGGTGTTAGCCGGAGCTCTCACCAGGGCAGTAAAAAACGTGTTCGTTCCGTGAATCGCACGTGAGTGGATGAACGTGTATTTTGAGGTGGCTATAGATGATATGATTTCCACGGAAAGAACTTGCTCTCGAATGTTCGCCTGACTGTTACTTTTTGTTGCTGCGTCATTCCCCCTTTACTTACATGTCACACCAGTCCCCGCTCTGTCCACCCATCCTCCCCACAACTTATTCCACCCTCCGTTTCGCTCTGTACCAACATCCTCCTCACGCTTCCACATCTTTCTTTTCAGCAAATTTCTTCCACTAATCACTAATTTTCCTTCCTCTGTGGGATAATTCCCTCTCTGTCTGGCCAATACTTGGTGTTAACGCAGCGCTGCCTGCAACACAAAAAAAATTACACACATTCCTTTCCCATGAGGCCACGAGTGGACTCATACCACAGGCCCCTGTGTACTGTATCTACTGCTGTAACAGTGACTGAGAGAGAGAGAGAGAGAGAGTGAGAGGAGAACCAGACAGACAGTGACACAGAGACACACAATGAGGAGAAATCAGTATCCTTGTCCCAGTTAACCTCATGAGCTCGGAGTCAGGGCAACCTGAGCCGGCAGCTGATGGCAGTGTGCCACAGCGAGCCCACGGTGTGACCCATCTGTGCCTGGTATTAAAGCCGGCTCACACCCCAGGGCCGGAGCCACCACGCCGCGAAATAGCTGCACAGACACGGGCAGAGTCCTGAGGGGGCCGACATGTCGCCCACTGGGCTGACAACGGCAGCTTGGTTAACACAAACACACGCTTTACACACTTGCACAAAACTCTCACAAATGCAACTAAAGCAAAGGGGACCAAAAAGTAAATGGAAGAAATACACACATTGGTGGGTGTGTAGATATTACTTGTTACTCCGCTTTGTATAAACACTTGAGTTACACATTTTTATGAGTGAGCACATAACACAGCTGTGCCTTATTCTTAAAAACAGTGTGATACACACTTGGCTGTGATGTTATTCTCCCTCTCTGAACTTATTTGAAGCTCTGGCGCGACATTGTTCTGTGTTTACATCCTGTTGTGTCGACCCTGTGTGTATGTGCTGCATTTGTCCATGTGTGTGTGTGTGTGTGTGTGTGCAAGGGTCAGAGCTGGAGCTCAGCAGCAATGTGTATTATGTTCATTATGTGTGTTCCAGTGCTGACTGGCAGACAGGCATCATAATAAATGGAAGTGAATAAAGAACATTTGTGAAATAGCTGGATGGTAAAGTGGTGGTGAAGGTGAAACGTTCTGTTCTAGTTCTTTACATTTACTGGAGAAAAGAATCAAAGCAATCCTCGACTGCTGTGGTTGTTTCCTTCATCTACAGGGACCAGATCATCCAGTTAAAATGGGGACTGGAGTCTGACATGAGGGGCCGGTCGTGTGATCCTCATTGACTGATCATTTACAGAAAAACAAGTTTGACACAAATTAAAAGTATGTAACTGAGAATGTTTAGGTTCAACCCAGAGTTGAATGAAGAATTCAAGACTTTTTATTCACATGCACAGAAATAACAGGCTTTGCATCGTACGATTAAAGCTGAACAAACTCTCTCTAGCTCAGAACGGGACAGCTGTGGCTTCTTACTGGTTTTAACAGGCAACGTCCCATCACCCTGATCCTTGCTTCTTTCTACTGGCTCCTTGTCCATTTTAGAATTGGATTACTGATCAATTTCAATCTACATCATAGACATGTTGACCACATATGTCCCTGTTGTGCAGCCTCAGATCCTCAGGTGGAGCCCGGCCTGCTGTTCCAAAGTTGAGGCTGAAAACTAAAGGTGTCTGTGCTTTTGCCATCAGGGCCCCTCGGCTTTGGAACGACCTGCCTGAGGAGATAAGGCTCGCTGAGTGACTTCTTTTAATTCATTTCTAAAAAACCCATTTTTATTGACTTGCTTTCATGCAAAGTTGTCTTTTCATTATTTTCCTATCACCTTTTATTTTATTCATCTGTTTATTTTTATTGTCCTTTTATGTGATCGAGTTTTAAAGTGGAATAGTCTTGTATTCATTTCATTGAAGAGCACTTTGTTTTCCACCATCTCAACGCCGTTGTCTGGCTTTCTTGTCACATTGCATCCTGCCGATTTCTCTTTCTCACTCTAAATTAAGTTTATTATCATCATTATCAGTGCAACAGGTCATACAGGGAGTTGTGCATCCTTGAGTGTGTGTGTGTGTTAGTGTTTGCTGCAGTTCTACCAGCTGGCCTGTGTGTGCATTAGAACTTTTCCAGGTCTGGTTGTACTGGATTGGAAAACGCTCAAGTTAAGAGTTGTAATGTCCTCACGTTCAAGTAGAAATCGGCCTGTGTCCCGCCACTGGAGCGGTAACCTGACCTCGGTGTGGGAGGACTCAAGTCTCCACCAATCTCCCCCCCCCCCCCCCCCCCCCCCCCACACCCCCACACACCCGTTCCTCCTCTGGCCGGTAGAGGTCGTAGCCTAGCAGCCGCTGTGTGGACGGGAGCGCGTGGATGGATCCATCCGTGTGCGCTCCCACATGACAAAGCCACAGCGCGTCTGGAAAAACCAGGGACGGAGCACGGTGCGCCTCTTTATCTTTTGGAGGGAGAAGAAACCCCCTCGACACAAGCGAGTGTTAGAGAAGCAGCTCGAGGGGCTTCGGTTTGTGCAGAGATCACTGGGGCGCTCCGCTCTCTGCTTCTCCAAGTGAACTTTACAGGGATGTTGTAGTGTCGGAGCATCACCGCCACAGTGTTAAAGTGAGAGCGAGGACGCGTGCGAAGAGCGAACCTCGGCAGAGACGCGCTCCTCTTCCTCACCCACTACTTTTTGTTTGGGTTTACGCACAAGAGAAATATACAAGGATAGACAAGAGAGGGGGAGAGAGAGAGAGAGAGAGAGAGAGAGAGAGAGAGAGAGAGAGAGAGAGTGTGCGCGCAGGACAGAGAGAGGCAGACAGAAAGAGGGAGGAGGGGGAGAGAGAGAGGAGAGAGAGAGAGAGAGAGAGAGAGAGAGAGAGAACTCGCACGGGTTTTTGGAGCTACGCTTTCATGCCGTCAGTCTTGCGGACTCTGAGATGGACGTCAGATTTTATCCAGCTCCCCCTGCAAGCGTGGGTTCATGTACGTTACCGACTGACTCCGGTTTGGACTATTACCACTCCAACAAGGTAAACAACCGATCTCTACTTTACACGGTCAGATGTGCAGCCCATGGTGTGATAATGATGATGATGATGATGATGATGATGGGGATGATGCATGCGTGCACAAGTATGGGTTCGCACATGTGGGGCCCATGTACAGGAGCATTAGGGGTAGTGCTGCGCGTTCAGCTCCCTGTGGATGAAGGACTGTGCCACGAGTCGACTCAACTTTTTTTCTCACGAGCTGATCGTCGTAAACTCTGAAGGAAAAAAAAAAAACTAAACACCAATGACACCTGTTCTGGCCTCTCGTGCACGCGCATTTTCCTTCGCTTTAATTATACCTTGTCAGTGTGTCCACCTGGATACATGATAGGTGAGCCTTGCGCAGAGTTGCACCCTTCTCTCCAGCGCACCGAACAAACTGGAGTCACAATGAACGCGTGTGTATATCCATGTTTTTAAATGACAACGTGTGTACCAGCTAATTGTTTCACTTGTTATTTAAACCTTTCCCGAGCAAAGTACGCACGGAACACAAGACTCTTATCTGCTGCGCACAGCTTCCCACATGGGTACATTTGTCCAATAAACAATTAATCAAGGTTAACGTCGTGGTAAGAGCGTGCTGTGTGTGTTGGGCTGTGTGTGTTAATGCTCTTGTACATATAATATATATCTTGTGAATTTTATAATATAGAAGTCTACGTTTTCATTTGTCTTAGTTTGTCTCATCGCTTGTCACAAGTGTCTCCACGAAATAGAGGCTCATCCTCACATGCTTGTTCTTCGTTTGTCTTTTTGCGCATAAATCTAATCTCATCACATTATAACTTTTTTAAGAATGAATTATTCATCGGCAGCTCAAAAAGAAACCCTTCCTAATGGGCAGAATTAACGAGTTAGACATTGACGTTTCTTCATCTTTTATGCTCTCATGAAAACCTGGCTAAAGCTGCCATATGCTCATGCGTATTTACGCACGAAATTTCAGTGTAACCTCTGACACGCTAATTTCATAGAGAAAATTGTGCCGATAATTGATTTCAGCTGAAAAGCGTCTATTTGAAGTATCACATGTACATTTTCCATCAGTTCCCTTTGGGTGAAGCTAAATATGTCCTGAATTATTCAGTTATTGATATTCCTGTTGAATTTAGGCCAGCTGTAAATAAGTCATATCTCACTGTAAAAACACCGTTCATGCCCAACGACAGTGCTGACTGTTGTTTTTTTATGGGCAAATCTTTTTAGACAAATGGCAGATAGACAAACCAGCCGAATAGTCCTGCTGAAGATTACAAGTCACGGGCAACGAGGCTGGTTTCTTTTTCTGTGGTCAAGGTAAAACTTGTGTAAACATTTCTGGGCAGAGCTGGAAGGAGGCATTATGCCCGCAAAGAGGTTTGCTTGCCTTAGCACCTGGAGGGAGGCCAGCAGGCAGTTAACATTTGCTGATGACAAAATGAAACATTATAGCACAGTACAATATTTGAATTGTTAATCTCCCCCTGCTCATACACACAGTCACCTGCATATACTGTACACACACACACACACACACAGGCAGCTGCACATGCACACACTCTCCCATTCCCATAATCACACGTACACACTTGTTTGTTTTCTGTATGTGTCTGTGTAAGTGCTGCACACACACACACACACACACACACACACACACACACACACACACACACACACACACACACATACACACAGCAGCTGCAGATGTATATTTAAGATCACAATGGAACCTCTCTCTCTCTCTCTCTCTCTCTCTCTCTCTCTCTATCAGACTGAGACAGTGTCCCAGGTCCTGCAGCACCAACACAGTGAACTGTACTAGTTATCATGATTCAGGCAGCGTAGAGGTTGTTGGCCCGGTACGAAGCCGGTTTAGGTTTCAAGGACAGAATCGTATAACATTGTCATTACAGAAGTAACAGCTGTGACTAAGATGTAAAGTGACACATTATCTTTATTGTGCTGCTGCTGCTACACATAACTGTTGAATAGTGATACAGGAGCTTAATGTGACATTTTGGCAATAGTTCATCTTTATGGCGGTCCCATTTCAAGAGGAGGATGGAGTTGACCCCCCTGGAGGAGCACTGTGCTCGTAGCGCTGCAGTGCATGGGCTCATGCTGCTTCACTTGCGGCTTGTAAAGATTATATATAAAACAGGTTATCTTTTTAAATCCACAGGCATTATGAAGTCAGTTATGGTTATTGCGTGCATGATTTTCAGTGGGGGGGGGGGGGGGTTTGTGAGTATTTTGCTGGAAATTGGAAAGATGATTGGAAATATCTGTTTTTTCACCAATTTGTTATTGTCGTCACAAATTACAATTGACAGGTTTCAATGATTCCCGAAAGCAGAGCTGAGCACATGAGCATGAACAGACTCAATCCCCTTATTGTAAGGCTTCCTGAAAAGATCAACATCTAAAACAAGCAAACTTTACTGTATATGTGTTTCCAGCCTGTGTGAAACTCACTAGTCAGATTATGCATTCATATACAGTTACCACACCAGGAACCAGGAAGTAAGCGTAATGCTAAGTAGGACACACCATAAATAAAGGCCCATCACTTCCTGTTCTATTGGTGTTAAACTTAAAACACAACTATTTGTGAGAGGGGCTGTTGGGCTTTGTGATAATGACTGCATGTGTGTGTGTGTGTGCGTGCACGTATGCTTGGATCCTGTTTTCTACCTGAAGGGGTTAAGAAAAGAGGAACGTAAAGAATGTGAAAGCCGAAACTGGTCAGAGCTGATCAGCGACATTGAGACGGATGATTGATTGATGCGTACCAGGATTATGGATCACACTGACAGACATCAATACCACAGACCGAATGCACTTGACCTTTGAGTTTAGGCAGTGGCTCCCCTGCAATTAGACGTAAAACCTCAGTCTGTAGACAACCAATGAAAGACGCGCTGGACTGAAATCGTCTCTGCTCTCCAACCAATCCATTGGTCGACAGAAAACAAAATCTGCACGGTATTCCTTGGCCTAAATGAGCAATAAACATGTGTTAAAAGCCCATTCAAAGTAAAACATGATTGTCTGCCATGTTGGTCGTGTAGCTATGACAAGCACACTGCGGTTTGCAAAGTCCACATTTGATCTGTTTTAACAAAACGCAGCCACAAGGAGAACTTGTCAGACGTTGTGTCAATTCCTTTCGAGCGGATTGTGAGTAAAGGTTCAGTAAACTTTACATAAGTTGGACAAAGTAGATGTTGGGCGATAGATGGGTGAGTCCAAAGTTGTGGGGGTCGCTGAAAATTACTTCTCATTGCTTCTCTTCTCCCGAATGTAACACTGGTGAGTCTGTCCAATGAGAATTTGTTCGGGTGTGAGTAGATAGACTTGTCCAAAAAGGAGACTACAGCCCGTAAATGCTGTAAATCAAAAGGTGATTGAGTTTAATGACTTTATGCTTTGATTTCCTTTTTAAATCCATAATCTGATTCACGGCCAAAAGACAAAACGATAGGAAGATTAAGACGGAAAAGCCTTTGTGCTCGTCTACATTTCATTGTAAATTCCTTGATAAAACAACCCGCGCGTCCACATTTCAGAACAATGCCAAAAAAACAACACATGAAGAAAGGCATTGATTTGTGTTGTGGCGTGAACCCCACGGCTCTGCTGCTCCATCCAACTTGCATTGTCCTGCACTTGCACAATCACCGTGAGTCATCTTTACTTTTCGCCCAAGATTTCTCCTAATCTTTTTGAAGCCTCTCTGTATCTCTGCTGGCTGAGTGGGAGGCTTGTTTGTTCAGCGTACACTCAGCTGTGTATACCAGCGCTGAAGGCCACTTCTTCGCAAATGCCTGTTTTAGCGGGAGACTATTTGTCAAATGCATTATGACTTGTGCATACCCCCGGGCAGAATCACTCCGGTGAAATGAAGTTGGATAGATTACTGTTGCCGTTCCACTTTCTCCTCATCTCTCTTCCCTCTAACAGCACAGTGCCCAAGAGAGAGGCTCTCATGTAATTACACTGTAGTTATACTGTAGGTTTATAATCCAATGGTTTGCAGATGTTATTCTTTACATAGCTGCAGCCGGTTCCAACTTACTGTACGTTATTTATATATGCCGAAGCTGTTTTCACCGCAGTGCGGTGCAAACATTTTATTGATATAGAGTTTGTGCAGTGGAATTAGTTACAGAAGTGATAGATTTATCAAAGCATTTCTGCTGTGTGTGTGCATGTGTGTGTGCAGTGCATACCTAATTATTAACATACCTTCGAGTATGTTTGAACAGCATAACCCTCACTTATATAATGATCCTGATGTTCCTGTTACACTCTGTATTGCCCTATTGTATGTCTCTATATGAGTGAATGTAGCAGCAGACATTTTTCCATCTAAAGAGCAGGTTTTGAAGAGCACGCACCCCTCCTCCTTTCAAGTGGTCCGTTCCGTTTTCACCTCTATCTAAATCACTACATTAGTCATGGGATACTTCAAAGTATGGACGGACAAAAATATTCCCCTTGTTGAATTCTCAGAATGTGTTTTTTTTTTCTCTCTCTCCCCTCAAAACATGACCGTAATAGAAACAGCAAAAAGAAGAGTTATTCCAGCAGTGCCTCATTCTGTACACACAGAGAAGTTAATTACATGGAGCCAAGCATTCTTGGGTCGACAGCGTGGACTTGGGGTTTTTCATTGTGCCCATTCATAACATTCTGCTGACTGGCCAGTCCGAGTTGCAATATCCCAACCGTTCTCACTGGGAAAATGTTAACCCATGCATGACTCAAGTGCAACACCAGAGGGGAAAAAAACGCAGTGTAAAGCTGCAGGGACTGGGGACACTCAAAAGTGGCGAGTTTATTGTACTAATGCCTTTACGGTCATTTAACTCAGAGCAAATAATAGATAACATAATAAGGGGATCGTGCAATTAACATTATTTTCTGTATTTCTAAAAGAAAAATCATTAACGCAGTCGACTTTGTGGAGTTATCTTTTTCTTTTTCGGTCAAACCACATCCTGGCACGATTCATAATCAAGTCTTTATGTCTCCCCCACATCTCCCCCTCTCTGTGTCGAACTTCTTCTCTCATTTACCTTCCCAGCAGCAATGTCAAAAGGTTATGGAGGGAAGCCGGACCGCCTGGGGCTGATTGTGTCTTTGAGTTAATGATAAGTAGCTACAGTGTTATTCTCTGGAGCAGCGCCGCTTAGATTGTGCTCCGTGCATAGACCAGTACAGTGGGAGAAAACTGCACTATTTATGAAGCTTTTGCTTTTTGATTTAAAACCAAGGAAGGAGGAAACGACGGCTGCGTTTAGAGCATTTTTCAACAGAATCAGATTTCAGATCAGATTTATGCAGCTACATGCAGATTATCCTTACATTTTGTTTATCTACATAATGTTGTAGAACTACATAATGTTGTAGACCTGCTTCCACCACCTCAATGATACCATCATTTCTATGGGGGGGCGGGGGGTATTTTAAGGGCAGCGGTGGACTGTTTAGAGAACAGGTGAATGGATACAGTTCAGTCCATAACAGGGATTTAACACCATTGACTTCAGTTTAACCGACGGGATAGTGAAGGTGACAAAGCCTCGACCAGAGTCTGCAGCTCCCCCGTTTCTCCGCTCGGTACTTTATAACACACCAGACGTGACGCAGAGCTACTAGAGGTGTTAAGAGGGTCATAAGTCATGTATGGCTGAAAATAGATAGTATGGTTTATCCTTCCCTGGTTAGCTACTTAATCACTTAGGTCCATAGAAACTGGCTATTTATGTCCATGATTGATTGTGTTAACGACAGAGGATTCAGTCATGACAGTGCATTTTTTTACACCGATACACTTTTGTGATATACCGCTCCTATCCAAATCATTCCTACGGAGCTTTTGCGCTGTGATCTATCAGCCAGTTAAGTCGTTTCATTATGAGAAATGCTTTTAGCATGAGACTGATAGAAGGATCTCAGGCTCGCTGACACGCATGGCAAGCTAATGTGACGTGAGGCGCGGCCGCATCAGGACACGTCAGAGTAATTCCCGCTCTGACGCTGAATCACAAATCGAAGCAGCCCAGCTCTGGCCCCAGACCGTGCCCCTCATTAAATCACATTAACCCTAATTATAGTCACTGCCCCTTGAAACCCAACTGCTACAATCAGGCTCGACCCCCGGCTCCGCAGCTGGATGATGCCTGTGCATTTCAGCCCCTGCACTTGTTGTAAAGGTGCCCGATGTGCCCAGGCGTTAGCTTGTCTTCACCTCAGGAGGCCACTGGTAGCAGTCGCCTTCCCTGCCTGTCTGTCTCTCTCCCTGTTCGACTGTCTGCCTCCCCACCTCCTCCTCCTACAACGCCTCCCCTCCTCAGCCCAGTTTCCTTGTGCTGTTTTATATTCAGTTCTTGATTGGTTGGGGGATGGGGTGGTGGAATAGCATTTCGAGAGGTTAGCTGGTTTGTGCAGGGAGGGGGAAGTTGATTTGGTTTGTGTGTAAAGAGAGAGAGAGTGAGAGAGAAAGGGGGGAGGTTTCAGATGGAGGGAAAATGGAGAGACATTTTTAGGGGTACTTTATTTTTCAGATCGCCATTGAGACCGTAATGTCATTCAACGATGTGGAAACCAAAAGGAGCCTTGCCACCAGATGTGTTCCAGTCCAGATAGCGACTTGAAAGACAGACGTTTATTGTTTTAGTGCATTTGGTGTGGTTCAAGCCCAAACTGCATGAAATGCTGATTGATGGATTTCACTAAAGAATGTGTGTGTATGTGCTTGCATGCATGTGCATGAGTGTGTGTGTTAGGGAGAGAGAGAGAGAGAGAGAGAGAGAGAGAGAGAGAGAGAGAGAGAGAGAGAGAGGCATCTGCTTCATGTGATTTATTTAACCATTTCTGTGCTCTGTCCTCTGCTCTGCCTGCTGATGAGAAGAGGAAACTGTATTCCAATGTGCTACAGTAGCATTTTAAAGGCACATTTATTTTCTTTCTATCAGCGCAACAATATGAACGGGTCCAGTAATGTTGTCCTGTGATATCTGCAAAATGTGGCTTTGATTTTTCTCCTTAGAGGAAAAACAGTACCATATGACGTGCTTCAGTAGAGATAAGTAGATGGCAGAACACAGAAAAATGTTTAGCTCTACCGTACAGACTCAGTGGTTTGGCGGTAATGCACCTTGACGTTGGTTGCCACCCGTCAATAACCCGAACAAAGAAGAAGAAGAAGAAAAAGCATGATAAAGAAAATGCTCAACAGAAAGACACTATCTCACAGTTGTTGGCTCTGTTTTAAGTCAATACAAGCATCCAGACTGCTGTGACCTTCTGTTATGCAACTTTATATCTTTGGTTCACCGAGGGCACAAGTAAAGTTATTGTTGTTGCCGACATTTAGCATCATCCACATGCATGTGGTTCAGACTGTAGGTCAGGAAGTGCGCGGCAACAACAGCTTCAGTATCCCCACTGTGAACCGCGTGGCCTCAATTATAATACACTAACATTTTTGCTGTTCCTGATGTTTTATGATTAAGGTTGCCGCACGCCAACGTGGATCCAGCGAAAACATTTTCGTTGTGTTCTCCCGGCGAACGAGGGGAAAGCTGATCCTCATTAGGATAATTGCTTCATTTCATTCATAAACAAATAGACCACAAAGTGATTCTTCTCGAGATTATGAGCGTCGTTATTGGCCTTGGCAGATTTGTGTAAAGCAGGCTTTGGTACATAAATTAGCGTAATCATTGTATGAGAAAACCGTATCAACATTTCAAATAAAGCACAGACGGAGCTCATCATCTCTCACTTTCACACTCGCCACTCTGCAACGATCTTGCAGTTCATCCAACAATTTGTTTTTCATTCCGTCTTTCTGGGAACCGCATATTACAGCCTATGTTTTGGTACTATCGTGATTTTTTTTCTTTTCTTTTCAGTACAGGCTCTTCGTGAAACGGTGTGAGGCTGCCGTTTAGTCTTTACACAGGAAATGAAACACTAAGGACGGAGGAGGGAGTGAAGGAGAGGGGGATAAGGGCAATTTCGAGGCACCTTGACAGTTTGGAGTGTGGACGTTTTGACAGCTTGTGGACTTGAATGATCACATCTGTTGTGGGTGTCACAGCATTGGGAGGGACAGTGTTTCTCGCCGGTCAAATTACCCATCAAAATGAACCATTCATCAATGGGTTTTTGTGCGAGACAGGATTCACTCTCCCTGTTCAAAGAAGTGTGTTTTGATTAGCCGACTGACAGCTGATTCAGGAACAGGTAATACAGTCTTACATTATATAAGAGGCACAGGAAATTTGCCTGTCAGAGTTGCAACATGGCACATGTGCTATTTGGGCTACATCCATACTACCACGTTTTCATTTAAAAACATTTTCAAAATAAAACTGTCTCTGTCCAAACGAGCATCTTGGCTCCGGATCAGTTTTAATCCCTGTCCATAACACGCCTGAAAACGCAAATCACATGACCACTAACATACACTGGGTGTGCGTGTACTGGTATAAACAGGAAAGCAGGTCCGTGCTCGTATAAGAGCTTGTGTACTACTCATGTCGGCGGTTGCATCACTGTAAAATGCATAATTTAACAGCTGTTAGCAAGGAAGGGGGTCATGTGATAGGAGCCGGACGAATCAGCAAAGGTTACATCAACCCAATCAACAAGCGGTTGTTGGAGTATCTTAGTCACTGTTTCTGCCCGTCGACACTAAAATACTGCTCCACAGTTTTCGAACTAAAACTCCAGAGATGTGTGGACAGCAGGCGTCTCCATATCAGAGTTGATGCCTTTTTAAAATGAAAACGTTTTGTGGATGTAGCCTTGGTGGCGTTTCTGTCCCCTGCCTTTACTCTCAAAGGGTGTTTCCTCAGAAAAGGATGGCATGATCCAACAGACTCCATAGGCTGAACGTATCAAAACACTGATAAACACAGTGTCTGCGCTGTCGAAGAATGCAGCTGTTGGTTGTATTAAGAGAGGTTCGCAAGCCTGGGCAAACATGAACAGTTGTCTTAGCTTCCTGAGGCATGTCCTGTGCAAATAGAACTGGAGATGACTGGTTCAGGTCCGCACTCACAGACCAGCGGGCCCGCTAAGTACACACACCCAGAGACAGACACTCTCTCAAAAGGTAGACACACATATGCACGCATGCAGATTCAAGCATGTCCACACTCGCTCAGTGTAAATAAACACATGTGAGCATGCAGACCACATTTCTGTGGGGTTGTTGTGCAGCAACAGCCTGGGTCCACTGCTGTGGTGATTACTGTATGAACAGAATATGTATCAGTGTTAACCAGGTGCAAACATTCCACACGTTCAACAGGCAGCGAGTGTGATTACAGTCTCTGCTGTGGAAAAGGATTTTGTGGTCGAGACTTGCGTCGCCAGATTGATCAGAAAGATAAGAAGCTTCGCTTGTTTTAATTTTTGTTTCACGCGTCTCGTTGCTTCCTTCTGTAATTGTCACAGTGGCTTTTCAAGCCAACTCAATAAATAACAAACACACTAGAATGCCATTCTTAATTAATGTCGTCACACTGACAACAGCAGTGTTGAAAAGAAATCTGTTGGAAATTTATTAGGAAACAGTTTTGAATATCAATCAATAAACTGTCTCATGCTCCTGTAAAGTGAATACTCTGGTAGCTTGGCGTTGATTGGATAAAACAACACGGAAATCATGATGGGATTTCTCACTATTTACTTATAATTTATCATGAACAGATCGATATAACAAAAAAAACACAGTTAGTTGTATCCTTGAACTACAGCGCACACAGTAACCAAAAGTCCCCTTAAATTAAATACATAATTACACACACTTATAGTCCCATGAATATGCCAGGTTTAAAAAAAAAAATCAAGATCCATGTATATTTCCTGGGGGAATTCGTAAAGATGTCAAGAAAATGGAAGATAAACTCCTTGGCGGCTGTAACAAATGACTATAATCTCATTGAGCATTAATAATAAAACCTGATAAATCAAAGCTAAACTAAACTTTTTCAACACGCGCCGCTCGTGATCGACAGCGGTTTGTCAATCGATCACGTTCGAGTCCCGTCGGAGGAAGTGAGTGGAACTGGTTGGTGAGGCCACTGAGGACTGGTCCTCTGCCATGTGCCGTTTGTCTGTGTGCCTCCCTGAGCCAAGTATGTGTGCGACTCCCCTCCCTATCACCACAAACCCACAGTGGCCCCAGGCCCCTTTTAGCCTCAGTCTAGTAAACCACCTCTGGTACTTTCGGGCTTTGTTCGTAATATTTTCTTTGTAGCTATGCCTTATACTTTCCAGGAATTTTTTTCGTCTCCTGCATGTTGATAGTCATTTTCAGTGAGGAACAGCAATAGATGTACTTACAATCTTCTTCTGCTCTGATTTGGCCTTGTTTGCTTTGTGTTTTTTTTTTTTAATCTACACACACCCGAATGCAGAACAACACTTCAGGAGCTTGATGTTACACTTCATTGTTTAAATTCCTTGACATTTCTCCGCCCTGTCTTTATGAATCATGGGTCTCCAGTAAGCTGCTCCTGCTCAGCTCCAGCTCTCAGTGTGTTGATCGGTATGTGATGTGTTGGTGCAGCTGAAACCGAGTGTGTTCACTGTGCAAACACAGCATTGCCGGCCCTCCTGGTTTCACTTAATCTTTGACACAAAGGCACTGGCATGTGGCTGGGCTCTCAGACAGGTTCAGCGACAGAGAGAGGGAGAGAGGTGCAGATGTGGGTACAGAAAATATGGGATAATTAAAAGTTAATAGATTCACATTTTAACGCTTAACTTTTTTTTTTTTTTACTTTGTCCACATAGGAATTTAAGCTTTCTAGGGATTTCTGTAGCCTTTGAAGATCACAGTCAGTTATTAGCACTTCCTGAAACAAACATAGAAATGTGTGACTGATACCGAGCCTGGTGCTTTGGTCACCTCAAGACCTTACTCCGGGTTGTACAGAGACGTCCACACTCCTGTCAGTCTGGATTTGATGATTTATTTGCCTGCCATCCCATAATTACCCACCGGGTAGAAGGGAGGACCTCTCTGAGATTATAGTTTGTCTTTGCAGTAAAAAAAAAAAAAGCCTGAGAGACTTTAAAGGATTTGCCAGTAAGCGCTTTTAAAGGTCTTTTGATGTTTTATATCATGGAGTGAAACATTAATTGGAAATATTTGCTATCCGTGTAGCGATGGGAACAGTTCAGCGCAACCATCAGAAACATTTTGAAAATGGAAAACATCTTATTTATTTTTTATCCAAAGTGTCGTGTTATCTGGAGCCGTGTTCTTAATTACTGCAATTCTGCTCATTTGTACTGAATCGTTACCTCTTGGCGCAGCAGACAGTCGTTCTGCAAAGCTCCATATCTTTCTGATGCAGAAGCGTTTTCACGTCCGTCCACGTATCAAATGAATTTCTTACACATCAAAAGAATTGTTTCTGTGTTTGTTTGCTGTTGGTTTTTTTTTTTGGACACGGCTGGAGGCTGCGAGAACAAATCCAAAATGAAAAGTGGTGACCTCTCATCAGTCTTTGACAGGATTCTGCTGACACCAGCCACGGGTAATCGCCTGCTTTTTTGGCAGACGGGAGAAAGGCGTCGGCTCCCACTCGGGTATACACCAACTAATATTCTTTTAATTGACTTCAGACACTGTATCAAGACTCGCTGATGAAGTTACAAATTGGCTATAGCGGCTCGTTCTCTGGAGCCAGATCTCCTTGTTCCTCGCGGTTTAGGTTTGTTGTACTTTCTGCTGCAGCCGCATAATGACGTGGATGGGGGGGGGGGGGGGGGGGGGGGGAGTGGAAGATTTCAATTACTCCGAGAAAGTCAAGAAGGTTGTTGAAGTTTGAGAAATAAAACACGGGCTGGTTGCTGTGTGGAGATTGTGCCCATTTGGAATGTAATTAAATTGGTTTGGCCGCTTGCCTGTGAAAAAAAAAAAAAAACACACATTCCTCTCTTCTCATCTCAAATGGAAATGTATAGAAGGGTTTGCTGAAAAATACCTGCAGGGAACAGGCGGCTGTTGAATATTTGTAATACAGCTTGCATTGTGCAGTTGAAATGAGTTTTGAGATGAGTTATCCGCTGTGGTTTCCCCTTTGACATTTCAAAGGTATGCAGCTTTTGAACCATGGATTTACTGTAATCTATTTTTTTTTCCTATTATTGATGTGGTTGAGTTATAAACTGTAAATTTGCTTCTTTTGCCATTACACTGGCCGTGCCATATCAGAAAGCACTATGCAGACTTTGTGATGATGTGTATATATAGTCGCATGTAAACCTCAGTTGTTGGTCCCAGTCAACATATGAAACCGGGCAAAAGTGTGCGAATCGCTCAGCGACTCCTCTGCCTCCCCACAAAGGCACCAACCCACAATGAGACATGTAACAGACTTCACCGTTCTAATTTGAAAATAATGACCCACTGAATTATATGTGAGGAAAAAAAAAACATCAGAGGGCAAAAGTATAGAGGCTGCTGCAGAAAGTACGCACACTGAGGAATTGCACTGTATATGGCAAAGGTATAAATCTGTGGTGGTCTGCAAATGTTCTCACATATACTCTGAGAATTTTTAAGAGGCACCGAGTCTACAGCGCTGAAATGATAAAGTCCTGGTTCACATCAGACATCTGTTCTTTGATTGAGAAAACTGCTCAAGGACTTAAACAAAAGTTAATGCTCCAATAAAGACATTTATCATAATCCATAATGCCTGACAGACAGTATATGAATGAAAGTGTGGCTCATAAAGAGGTTTGGGGGCCGATACTGATGTTAGGGAGTAAAAAAATTATGGCACCGATATAACGGCTGACATATATATTTGAAAATAATTGCCTATGAGATGTCGTTATTGAAACCTAATGATAAAGAAATGTAATTGAGGCTTGATATTTTACAGTTTGACCATAAACTTGATTATAAACTACAATGGCACATACCTTTATGGTCTCTTTATGAAACCACATTTAAACTCACTAGGTCCAGATTTTAATATGGATCGGCACCAAATCGCACAGACTCATAAATATCAGTCCCCTTAATATACCGGATTGTTTTTCATCAAGATTCATGAACTATTCTTTGGGAAAATCCATGAAAATTCTGAAAAACGCCCCTGTCTGTTAGAGAGAATGATTCCTGCATCCACTCCTTGATCCAGATCTGCACCAAAATGTAATGGGTTCTTTTTTTAAGTCTAAGTTTTGTGGTTATCCTTCGAGTGTAGTTTTTTTGTGTGTGCGTTATCCTGCTAAATAACAAACACGAATAAAAACAACCTCCTTGGCTGAAGAAATAACAGAAATACAGCCAAATGTGTAGAACTTCAATTATGAAAATACACATATTTTCTGATATGTCTACACATAAATGCAAATCTTTTCTTAAATAAAAGTTTTCAAATCTTACCGTTACTGATTTCTGTGAGAAATGCGGATTCATACTACAGCCCGACTGATATATCGGCAGAGTTCCGATATATCAGTTGGGCTGTAGTATGAATCCGACTGCGTTACCACTTCCTTCCTTTCAGCTTTGTTGAACCCAACACTAATTGACATGAAGTTGTTTTGACACTAAAGTAAAGTTCCCCTTCTTCGACGACCTTGGATAACAATGAACCACAATAAAGAGGAGAAATGCTGATTCTTTCTTTGTTTCTGAATTTTTTTTAATATATTGCACCTTCAAGTAAACGTTCATGGTTTCTCTTCAAGTATTTCTTTGGCTGAATAACAATAGCAATTTCTGACCGGTCTCCGCAGCGTGAAAATGCCCCCAACGACTGTATTATGGGAGAGAGAGAGAGAGAGAAGGAGATGATAAATTCAGAGCCATGAACACGAGCTGTTAGCTTGTTGTGTATTTGTTGTGGAGTGTTGTAAAAACCCAGCTGCTTCTGATGCACTGCTGGCTAATCTGCAAATGGATCGACCTGTCCAGTCGAGCTGTTCTTACAGAATCAGCCTAGCGTGGCGTCATAATAGCCTTTTCTTGTACGTGCCCTGTCAAATCAACTTAGCCTCTCCGCGTGCAATTTTAGCATTAACGAAACGGTGGACAGAGGAAACTACAAGTGCCGCGTGTCTCCGCCCGTCCCCGGAGAGCACATGGGAATACACTTGCATGTCCAATGCCGTAATGCCATCCCTACCCCGCGTGACAAGTGTGGATAGTGCACTTTGAAACCAGATTCACAAAGCTGCGACGCAGAGGGACCGATATGATGAGCTAATTAATGGGGGTCTATTGTGCGAATTGCTGTTTGCAGATTTGTGGGTGCAGTAGCATGCACGCTGCATGCTTGATTTTTCCGTCAGAGGCTTAATCCAACATGCACATGACAAAGCCGGCTAAGTGAATCAAAAAGCTGTGTATCAGTGGAAACAAGGCTCCTCTGTCTCCCCAATGGAACTGTGCAGATAGAGCGAACAGGCACAGATGAATGCCAATACACCTTCAGGGCATTGATTGTGTGCCATGACGCTTTCATGTGCCTCTCCTGCCTATGTCGCATGCGTGAAGTTGAATTTAATGTTGTCTTGCATGCATGGCTCACCAGATACTGTATGTTGCTGTGAACAGAGGTGAGTAATTTTGTGTGTGTGTGTGTGTGTGTGTGTGTGTGTGTGTGTGTGTGTGTGTGTGTGTGTGTGTGTGTGTGAATCCAGACTTAAGGATACACATGTCGGGCTGTTAAATGATGTTAAAGTGTCAACTATTGCAGCTCTGAACCTGTGCAAGAAATGAGCAAACAAACAACTGACGGAGAGGAAGAGGAGATGGAGAGATAAAGCTTTATCTGGCACACAGAAAGAGAGAAAGAAAGAGGCGAGGAGAACAATTCTGCAAACTTATGGGGAAAAAACAGAAAAGAAGCAAAAAGAGATAATCAGTAGCGCACCGCACATTAACATAGACATGTTCACACAGTCCTCTTTTGCAAGCATGCATGTGCTGACATGACACCAGCTCTCTTTTCCATTTGGGCTCGTGCACCTGCTCACACTCACTTTTTTTGGTTACAAAGCTCAGTGCTCCCAACACACTGTGATCACATCGGAATTTTCCCAGGAAAACTAAAGAACAGTGTGAGTATGAACCTCATGAAGCTTTTATAGTTCAAGAAAAATAATTCAAAATTACAAACACTTGTTGGTTCCAGTCAAATATGAGGAATTGCTGATTTTCTTTTACCGATATCTGTGATGATTGAATGTCTTTAATTTTTCACGTGTTATTAAGACAAAACAAACAACTGAAAATGGTTTTGGAACTTGTCGTGGGCGTTGCCTCTGTATCAACCATAAAATGTGTTTATCTGCAGTTAAATCAATGGTGATGAATGATACTTAGAGTTCATACATATGCTAAGGCCCCACAGTCTATGAAACTACATTTAAATTCACTATTTGGATCTGCACAAAATTGCACAAACCCATAAATATCAGGCCCCTTATTGTACAAAATTATGTTTCTTTATCAAGATCCATGAATTATTCTCTGAGAAATCAACAAAAATGTTAAAAAATATGTCACAATGTTAGAGAAAGTGAAAAAAATGTTTTTGTGAAATTCTGATTACAAGTTGTAGGAGACTAAATGTAAAGTTTCTCAGACGGTCTCCTTGTTTTATATCTGAGAAAGTTTTGAGGTGTTGTTTCAAAAATGTGTCAAAATGACAATGTGTGAGATGCTAAAACACTGAGTTGAACCTCTGCTCGACCTTTCAGCGACTCTTCTGCTCTGCTCCTCACTTTGATGAGACCAGGCTGTCTCTGCTGTGACGTCGGGACTCAGTACATCAGTTTTAATTCGTAGGAACTCCTGCAGCCTGGCTGTGAACTGTAAAGACAAGTTGTTTCTGTAGCTAAACCAAACCAAACCATAACCGCTCCATAAACGTATCCCTGTGTGCATATATTGTTACCATGACGACAAGGGCTCCTATAAAGCCTGGTTTATAGACCTGCACAGGATCACCGCAGAGCCTCCAAACAACCGTGACTGAAACCGAGGGAATCCTGTTGCAGCTAATAAACGTTGAACAACAGTTACTTTAACTCAATTACAGCAATGCAGAAAAACACAGGGTATGTCCCAGCAGATGAAATGTGTGTCCGGCCCCCTGAGCGACATGGACAAGACAGTTTCTCTGGTCTGAAACATGCATTTCGAAGGGAGGTGCACATTAGGAAATGCAACATATACAGTTTTGACCTCACATCTCCATTTCCTTCCATTATTCAGAAATGAAGCCCAAATATCCCGGATACGAACACTGCCACCTTGATGGCGATAATAACATTTTGGAGCCAGACTGCACTTTAGTGATTGTGGTGTGAAGCCGCGGTATCGATGTCCTGCCGATATGCTAGCTCGACCCATCGCGAGTCAGCTGTCAGTTAGATGTTACACCCTATTTTTATATGATTGAACAACTAATTAAAACCAAACTTACTGGAAAATTTCTTGAATAAACGTCAGCGTGATAAGAACCATCTAAAATCTCAGAAAACCATTTTTTCTGAACATATTTTTGAACTTGTAATTAGACTTTTGCAGGGTTTATGGTCTATACTGCAGTAGGCCACCAGGGGGCTATCAAGATGCTTTGGCTTAATTTTGGGGGGGCCGTCATGTGGACCATCTTTTATGTAGAGTCTCTTGTATGCAGCTGCGTCGTTGATTTAATACAGAAGTATCAATTGAACGTTGTATTCAAGCGTTGAAACGACCTCCAGTAAATTGTCCTTCCGATTGGACGACTTGTTGCTATGGCATTAATTCAGAGGAATCCTGGTTCTTGACATCCCTTCACAATTCAATGCGATTTTCTGTCGTCGTTCAGGCTTGTTTATTGCATTTGGCAACTCCTATCGCTAAGCTGCGCAAACAAACCCAAGCAACAAAGCAGCATGAGGGGTAAGCAGGTCTCATGTACAACGCCGAGGTGACAGATGTGCTAATTGGGGATTAACGGTTAATAACCAAAAGAGTTGAGACAAGTGCGGATGGAGCCCCCTCTGTGCCAGAGCTCACCCCCTGTCTCTCACCTGCCACGCTTTTGTTTGCCTCTCCCCCGGATTCTCGTCCTGCTCCTCTCCCTCCGTTTCATTTCCTTTCTCTCCTCTCTCCAACACAGCTCGTTCCCCCTCTCAGGCGGATTCTCATCAGCCTGTATTAGTAGCAAATGCAGAACTAAGTGGCTGTGACAACACTCTCAGATGCTCCAGCTGCCACAGATTTATTGAGTTATTAAAGTAATGTACTGTGATTAAAAATGCTAATTTTCCCTAAATGTATGCCAGCTTACATGTTTTTTTTTTCTTTTCTCATCAGAAGCTGATTTAATTACATGGAAAATGAAACAAGGCCCAATGATTCAATCTTTGCAGCCAAATGTGTCTCTGCACAGAAATGAATTAGTTCGTGATACAGAATTATTGTTTGGGCCACAAAGATTGAAATGACAGTGGGATTGTGGTAGATTGAGCTGTTTCAGTGTAATAACTATACAGCGCACAAATCTTATATGTGAGATACTATATGCACATATTACATTAGCTTGTATTTTGTTTATATATCATCTCAGCAATCTCACCCCTAGGCCATAATCTAAAAGCGAGGCTTTGATTTGACTGTAAAAATAGCCAATGCTTTAAAATCCTTATCTTCCTACTGAAGTAAGCCACTCAACGCATATAGCTTAGTTCTGGTTTCACATTTAAAGCACGAGTTTTAAATAATGAGAGAAGAAACAAAGTTTCCATCCCCAATATTATTATGAATTGTGTCCTTGTCTATTCTGAATAATTTCCTTTCCCCTGGGGGCTTTGTTCACTGTTCTTTCCTCGGCTCATTTCGGCCTCTCATTATGCATTGCCTTCATGTATTCGTTTATATAATGTGCAACGCCGCAGCTTTGTTGGACAAATCTCAGTCGTTTTAGACATCGCTGTGTATGATACATGAACGGCAACATTTCCTCTCCTCTTACTTCTCCTTCAAGCAGTCAGTTTCTCCTGCTGCAGTCATTTAGCAGAATATGCAGGGCCCCCGTTTGAACATCGGCAGATTGAATCAGCCACTGAAAAAGTAATTCTCGTTTAAATAATGACATAGAACTTTTCCCCACAATCAATTGATCTTTGCAGCAGATAGCGGCGCTCTGCACTGTTATTCCAGCCCTTTAGAAATCACAACAAGATGACCACGACATCCTCCGCACGCTGTTTGGATCCCATCCACACAGTATTTCTCTGTCTACTGTAACAGATCCTCGCCCAGGAGCTCGGCTGCTTTACAGCTCTACCTCCTGAATCGGACCTGTAGGTGAGCGTGTGAAATACGCGCGACCATGTCAGATGTCTTCTTCTCTGCAGGGAAGACTCGTGCGTAGAGTACGGCGAAGTGAGCGTCTCCCAGCCTTCCAGATGTCCTAGACATAACAGAGGCTTGTCAGCTCTGAGGCCGGGCTCTAAATGGGTCACTCTCCTTGATATCACACAGCTCCTTCACAATGACCCCACTGTTCTCCTGATATTACAGCGCACCAGGTGGCTCACTGTGAAAGTCATGGCCAGACAAATATGGGCTGCATGTGTTAGTGAATAGTCAAGGAAAAATAAAAAAAGAAACGACCATGACTGCAGAGTTGTTTGTTCGGGGATGGAGATGGTTTTATCTCTCAAAGTAGATATTTTAAAGGAGACATATGCTTCTTCAGTTTTTCTTTCCTCTAGTGTGTTAAATATATACTTGTTTGAGGTATGGAATTAGTTTTTTGTTGAAAGTAGATATTTTAAGGAAGACATCTGATGCTTTTCTCTTTCCTCCAGTGTCTTATATAAATGTATGTGAAGGTAAAAGTTCTAGTTAAAAAGCCCAAAGTTGGAGGTAAAGGGAGCTCCTGAAGCTCCAGATAATCCTCGTCAATGCATCACAATGCCCCACATTTGCATGTTTCACGCCACAGTAGCTAATCTGACACGCCCCCTGACAAAGCTAAAGCGAGAACGCAGGCTGACATTTCCCACATGCATCGGAAGCAGTTGACCAATGACAACAGAATGGGTCAGCTGGCCAATCAGAGCAGACTGTGCTTCATCAGGAGAGGGGCCTTAAAGAGACAGGAGCTAAAACCAAGGGTTTTGGACAGAGGCTGAAAAGAGGAGCTGCAGCAACGGAGAGTGAAAGTAACATGTTTTCTAAAAGGACGAAACTGAATATGAGCTCAATATGTCTCCTTTAACATGCACTGCAACCAAAACTCAGTAGAGAAATAGCTCACTAATGTGTTGGAAAAAACTAAGCATTGGATATTTCTTGCGGTGTATGATTTCGGGTATTTTTGATACGTGGAAAATGCATTCTTCATCGATCTGCTATTCACTCCTCCCAGAGCAGTATATGCACGGCCGTATGTAACATACCATGCTATACAGGGAGCTCTGCAGAGACGAGTGGGAGGGTGGTAACAAAAAGAGACGGGGGAGAGGAGGGAGAGGAGGGTGGGTGGATGGCAGTTCAGTGATTTCTGATTTATGGTTTGATTACAGTCTTTCCATCCTGCAGAAGAGCGGCTGTATTTGCCTGCATCACGTGAACTTTTTCTCCCATGGCCTAGTGGTGCAGCAAGCTCCGGCTCACTCTGCTCCTCGTCAAAATGAAACACACATTTGCACATAAACACACACACACACACATCAGTAAGTAAGCCGGCATTGAGGCACACACACATAAATATACACTGATTGAGAGATAAAATGGAGAATGGCTCTTTCAGTTAGCTGAGTCTCCCTTCCAGCAGCCTAGCAACCATTCAATACCGTTTACCTCTTGGTGGGAAATAATATTGATATTCATGAATGTGCCCACTTAAAGTACCAAAAAAAGTGATGAAATAGACAATGTGATTCAAGTACAGGTGTGCGCCATCTTGGGTTCATGACTTCCCACTCATCAGAATGAATATCAACTCGTTTATTATTATCACGCCAGACGCTGAAGCCAAATGCTCTTCATCCAGAATGTCAGCGCCACCATTTTGTAAGAAAAAGCAGCCTTGAAAATTCAGACAATGGATTTTTTTCGTTTTTCACTTGTAGCTGGATGGATATTCTCTTCTGAGAGCCATTCCATTAATAGTCTAGTAGTGATCAGACCTTGGCGAGAGAGAAACACAGTAGTGAAGTGTGCTCCCTTTATGTGCCATCAGTGTTCTTAACCAGCATCGATCCACCTGCATTTAGACCGAGCTGCTGTATGAAAAGGATGAAAGCTGCACTGAAGGAGCCAGCCACTGATATCATATCTCCCCATGCAGGCATTCATTAAACTGCCATTCATTCCGCTCCTCAGGCCCCCTTACTTCAAATTCTCTAAATGCACATTCTGTACCGGGGACTCGCGCGCCGCGTGAGTGAAGTAGTACATTCGACTTCACCTTGTCAACTCAGGTTCGGTCGTAAAAGGCTTCAGTCAAGTCGAGAACCGGTAGAAAATGTAGATCTTGATTTGTGACTTCGGTGGGTTGGCTCCAGCTGTCAAAAGGCAGTGTTGCAGCACTAAAGGTTTGAAAGCTTATCACAGCTGAACTCAATGATATTTTCAAAGTTGCTCCTTGTAATTACAAAAATATTTTTCACTCCGGTGAACTGTGTAATGATGTTTAAACTGTAGTCTACGTTCGCTGACTATGTTTTAGTCTGTATTTTATGTCGCACTTAAATTATAAACATTTTTTTACTTTGAAATCAGTATATTATTCATATCTTATTTACAGTGTGTATTCATATTCATTAATGTGGTAATTTATTTTGGCTGAAAATGCTTTTGGTATTATCGCTATATTTAGAATGCTCCAAACTGTGATTTAGTACATACATATATTTTTATATTTGTGTCATACTAATGCAATTTACCTGCCTTACAAGACACCCTGATAAAAACATACATCATCTTTCAGTATTCATATAAAAAACATGTAAAAGAACTACTATGCTACGTATCTATGAAGTGACTCAATCAAGACGCTTTTCAGATAATTGTCTAATTTATGTTTTATAGATAAACAACAATCATACAGTTCACAATAAAAATCACAGTAGAAAAACTAATTGAATCTGATTTGGGACCAATTGGTCAAATCCGCTAATTTTAATGTATCGTCCTGTTTCCACTGTCAAAGATAAAATACCTGATCTCCATTGGCCACATGCAGATCTTTAGACAGATAATACACAACATAGTTCTCTGTATATTGACTCCTAGGGTAAGAATTATTGCTGAGGTTAAAAGGCCTTACTTTGCATTTAAGAAAATGTCATTTTCAGGACAATAACCTGCTCCAATCAGGACTCAGCAATAAAATGTGAGTCAACAAATGTGAAGATTTCCACTGAGACAATCAACACAAAAAAAAGATGGTAATCCTCTTTTGAAAATATGCTGTTGTACGTCGGATTTGGGTTTTTTTTTTACTTTCAGTTGCAGCAGATTTTTTATCGATGCAGATCAGTTTGAAGAAAAGATTCTGGTTTACAGCTACAAGAAGTGTGATCACCACGATAAGACGCTAACAGTATAACTGGTCCTCTCGCAATGCTGCTGGGTCAGAAAAAGCTTTTACAATCAAATCCATTATTTGTCTTGGTACTTGCTGCCTGAAACACCGAACTGCTTCTGGTTGTGCGGCTGAGCCGTCATCCACTATATCGTCAGTCAGCCTGACAGAAAAACACAGAGTGCACCTGATTGTTTCTGGCAGAGAGATCTCAAATTAACACAGAGTGGAAGCTGAAGTTGGAAACCAGCGAACACCACACACAAAAAAAGAGCCAACTAAAAATGATGGATGAGCTCGCAGCGGTTCCGGCATCGGCAGGTACATTTGAATATGAACGGCCCCGACTGAAAGGTTGCGACCTGTAAAGAGGGGGAACGATTTGAGCAAAGCGTGCAGAGGGGAGAAATGTCAGAGTGAGAATGGCAGGAAATGTGTTAGTGACAAGGAAAAAGCTGCCCCTGGTATTCTAGAGCCCCGATGAGTAAAAATAGGGCATTGGGCAAGAAGGCAGGAAACCAGCAGAGCGAGGCCTCTAGTAGGAATTTCTTCTGGGGAGGAGAGATAAGGGACTTAACTCCCTCCTGTCTGGGCCTGGCTGACTTTTACATGCGACATGTGATCGCTGATCACTTATGTAGAGATGGACAGAGGAAGAGGAGATTGAAGAATTGAATAAATGATTTGTGCACTGACTGATGTGTGTGTGTGTGTCTGTGTGTGGACTGACGAGTCAGTTATCAAGGATCGACAGAATTTTTTAATTAGGCCAAGACTTGTGATGGAAACCAAAGATCACACACACACACCCACACACAGTGCTCTCTCTCTTACACACACACACACACACACACATGTTGAGGTAATGACTAAGAGGTGGAAAGTACCGTATGTGGTTCCTCAGGTTGGAAAGTGGAAGTTAGACAATAAACAGTGGCCTTATCAGACTCTGGACAGAGCTTCCAACCTGATCGCCCGACATCACTCTGAATATTTGAAACAAATATGACCTCAGCCCACTCACTCCTGTGCATAGGCCCTTTTGATGGAAGGGGCCCTCAGTGGCCCTGCAGGGCACAAACTCTGTCATTTTACTGATCACACGGCATTATTTGATTTGCCCGTTGCTACGTGACATCACAAAATTTATCAGGATTTTTTTCTTCCACAAATCCAATTTACCGGCCCCGTGAAAAGTGAGGTCGATGCCCCAGAAGAGGCGAGACAGTGAGATGATTATCATATCATTGATTACAGTCATTTGCACACAGGACTGTCAGTAGTAGAAGTAGAGTGACAGGGCGTTGACTGACAGCTACACATTTGACAATCTGACCACTTCTTGTAAACTGTGGGTGGTGCAGGAGTTACCGGTGAGGTGTTAACTCGAGAAACTAAAAATAGTGCAACAGCTTAAAATGTTCACCAGCAATGGAGTTCACCAGTGTTTAATTATTGTTTGTGTGTTACTACAGTGATGGATGTTTATCTTTGACTTTTTAAATCACCTGGGAAAAGAAACTACACATAATTATACTGATTGTAAATGGTCCTTGGTACGGACTGAATCTGCCGCCAAACTAGACTTTTGGTCGAGTTGTCGATGGAATTGATCCATTGACTCTTTATCAAAATGGGAGTAAACTCCGGTTGCCGGAAAGTGAAGCCAAAGCAATGCGGAAGTGACTGAAACCTGTATTCTCTCAAATGACCAGAAGAGGGCGACTCCACTGGTTGCAAAAAAAGATATTCTCTTAAGGAGTCTTTGGTTTTAATGAAAGCCAAACTCTGCACCTTGAAAACCAACAGGTGGCGTCACGGTGAGCTGTTCGTATTGAGACATTGGAAATGATATCTCACTCCACATTTACCTTATTAAATAGGTCACTGGAAATTCGGAATACTATACAAATGGGAAGGCCTGGTCTCGTATTTTGTGAATACAGTATTTCTGCTCTGTGTATGCGACATACATGCTTGGACCAGTGTTATATAATTGTCCTTACGTGTCCTTGTTGTGGGGAGTTGCTGTCATATTGAGGACACAGTCTTCCTTCCAGCAATATCGCAGTATGAGACAATAACCTAAATACCTGTCAGATTCTTCTGATTCTGCCTCTCTGTAATTCTTAACCTCGCTCTGTCGTTGTGATCCCATTTCATCCTCACATTCTCACTGCTCGCTCTCCCTCTCTCTCGCCCACACTCCCTCGTGGTCACTCTCTTAAGTGATTGCTACATTTCATCTCATGGTAAATCGGCCGTCAGCCCGGTGAGCTCCCATTATGCAAATGATGGGCAATTCAATTTCAGTTGGTCGAAGGGGGAATTTCTAATTAGGGTGAGGCACAGCGGCACTCAAGATGGAGAGAGAGATGTAAAGTCAGAGAGGGAGGAAGGCAGAGAGGTGCTGTGAATGGAGAGAGGGGGTAAACGAGAGAGAGAGAGAGAGGGGGATGAGGACGGCTGGAGAGAGAGTGAGGAGTGGAAGAGGAGACGGATCCGTCCACAAAGTCAACACTTGCATCACAATCATACTCTTCTGTTGGCTCTCACTCTGTTCGCTGTTTTTCATTCCTCGTTATTTCATTTTGATTAAGTTCTGGTTCTGAGAAGCCGTTTAACTTTAAAAGGTTTGTTATGCTGAAGGCTGGATTTTACAAAAACATGTTGATGTGTGAACGGTAAAGTTAAATTTGAACAAAATTAGAAACAGTGTAATCACAAGTAAGTGAGTTCTCAGTTTAGCAAAATGACTCATATAAGGAGAAGGTAAGGGTACATATATTTTCTGATATGTAATAATATAAAAACTTTATTTCACAGTGTAAACAATGCAGATTTCTCTTCTTTTTTTTTTCTTATGAAATAAACCTAATTTGTGGTGATAGCGACGGTTATAGATGCAGAAAATGTTCACTCCCGACCTCATTAAGTTCTGCAAAGATGAAACAATGATAATCAAAATAAATGAGCTACACTTTTGGCTACAAGTACAAGTACATATGGGCTTACATCGTTTGGTACATGGTCATATCTTATACAGTAGGAATACATTTTTCTCAGGGTGTGAAAGAGCTGACAATTATTACACCATCTTTTCAGTTATAGAACATTTTAAATTCAGTTTTATCTGTTTTGGAAACACACAGGATGTTTTCTCCTTCCAGCACGTTAGTATCAAACCCTTTAGCTTTGCTGGATTCAACTTAACATGATGAATACAATTAATACCTTTGCAGTATGTGCAGTTATTTCTGCAATTCGATTTTTATGAATACATTTTCTTGGGGTGTCCTGCCGCCATCAGAATGGACCAGTCCTGTGCCGCAAATGTATTTAGATGGAGCATCTTTTTCTTTTTTTTCTTCCCATCACTGTAATGAAGCATTGTGCCTGTCTGTGTTTTTTATTTATTCAGCAGCCCAGAGGGACGACATGTTTCCTGCAGGGAGAACAAAAGAAAGGGGAAAAAAGCACTTGGTCAAACTGTTTCATCTTGATTGAGTGAATGTGCTCGATTTAGCTGATGGTTGTTTGCATAGTCAGGTAGTTTGTGTGTGTGTCCCTGTGTGGTAGCGCTTAGTTAACAGTCATTTATGATTTGATCTATGTGTTGCTTCATTTTAGTGTCTGTATCGCACACTGCCCACTCTGTCTTTCTGTGCGAGTGTGAGCATGGGAGTCTTTGCACACACATTTTATTAGTGTGTTCTTTTCTGCACATCCACACTTACTGTATCTGAACATGTGTAGGTGTATGAAAGTGTTGGGTATCAACCATACATTCACACATGAGCAGGAACACGCACGCGCACGCACGCACACACACGCACACACACGTACACACACGCACACAGAGGGAGAACAGAGGATTCAGCTGAGATCAGCAGCTCACCCTAGGCTGTCAAATATTCTGTCAGCACAACCCAAGAATCACAATTGGACTCTTTGGGAGGCATTAATTCAAAGCACCGTAACAATGCTCTCTGAAACCAAATCAACTGCCTGTAGTCAGCATATCAACTCCCAACCAACTCTCTCCCTCTATCTCCATCTCTGTCTGTCTCTGTTCTCCTCTCTCTCTCTCTCTCTCTCTCTCACTCTGTATTTGCTGCCTTGTCTTTTCCTTACTGCCTCTCTCTCTCTCTCTCTCTCTCTCTCTCTCTCTCTCTCTCTCTCTCTCTCCCTCTGATTGAACTTCTAAATATGTTGCTAGAGCTGACTTACTGTACACGATTGCCCAATATAGAAAGCAGCTTCCTCTGTAGCTCAGATCCTGTAAAATCAACGCCCGTGATTTGAAGTAAACGTGCGTCTAAACAAAACACAAGCAAAATGGTCCCCACTGCTCGGTTGATATTTATATTTACGACAGTTTTGAATAGCGACGTGAACTCGAAGGCGTTAGAGTCAGTGGCATTTCAAACAAGGAGACTGTGATGGACAGCAGCAGTAAATGGTGCTTTTTTTTGTGTTCTTTTCATTCTTAATTGGACAAGAAGACATTCAGTTTATTGTCTTCATAAGCGTAATGGAAATAACAGGTCTAGCTGTCTCATTATAAAACTAAATACCTCTGCCAAGGAGGTTATGTTGGTTTGGTAACGTAAACTGAATGAATTTCCATGAAATGTGGTGAAAGGATGGGACACGCGGAAAGAAAGAACCCAATAAACCTTTGTGCGAATTTGGATGAATAAGACAGATCTGGGATTTCTTTCATCACCTTCTTGAACATTACAAGATGTGGCTGTTTTTTTTTTGACACTTTCAATTATTCCCCAGGGAATAATTCATTCACCTTAATGATAAAACTCAGGCCTCGTTAAGGGACCGATATCTTTGAGTGTATGTAATTTGGTTGTTGACTTGGCATTTTACATCCTTATTTGTTTATTAAATTAATGCATTAAACATTAAACTATAAAATCCAAATTAAATGCCAAGTTAAATGCCCTCATAATTTCCTACAGCCCAAGTTGACGTAATGTTTGTCCAATCAAAACCCCAAGTTACGAGCATGTTCACTGTTCACTATACAGTATAAGATATGAGGTGTAACACACAGTTAATTGATTGATATTGAATTATCCCATTAAAAACACTGCTCATCTTACCGTCACTTTATCAATATTACTACATTAATCAAAAATCTCTCCTCTGACTTTTTTTTATTATATTGGCTAAGTAATTTTAATGGCGCCATTGAAAATATTTATACCACAGACGCAGAATTTCTCATTAAATCAAATGACAGATGCAGCCGGAGATTCAGCAGCCTCTGCTCTCCTCAGCAATCGCAATTTGTGTAGGAATAATTCTCCTGCAGCTCTGGCTCTGTATTAGAATAATTCAGCTCTTGCATGCACCTCCATTGGAAATAAACAGAAAAAGAGAAAATCCCCTGTTTTGTATTTGCTAAATCTTCCTCCAACCATCTGCTTGCTGCCTTTACCGCACCAGTTTGTGGCCGGCACGCAGCAGAGGTGCTGGCTCTGCTTGTCAGTTGCTGGTTGTAAGTTGTGTTGTTGTAACAGCATGTTGTTTTGCCTTCAGGAAAAAAAAGATGGAGCTCAGAGAAAAGAAGAAATATAAAGATAAATGAAAAGTTTCTTTTCTCCCCTTCTGTATCAGGGGGAGGAAGGACACTGGCTGCACTTTATTAACGTGCTCCATCTCTCTCGCTTTTGTGTCACGTGTGATACACAGAGCATGTGTGTGTCTGTGAGAGAAAAGAGCGACGCAACCACATTTCTATCATCAGAGGTTATTCCAGGAAAGGTTGTCCTTGGTTAGAGCTGTTGCGTTTAGACGTCCAGAAAATTGCGATGTAAATAAGAGGCATAATTTATCAATTGATTGCTTGTCTCTCATATTCAACTTCACTGTAGATGAAGCTTGATTACTTTTCCCTTTCATTTGAACTAAAGCAATTTACTCTTTAATTTTGCACTTTGATGAATTCAACAACAAAATGCACTTGACCACAGAGTGGAGACAATCTTTAATTACATCTATAACTTCCTCCTTCCTGCACGGAGAGAGTTAAAGATATTTAATCCACTCAATAATCTGCATTTGCACTCGGGCTGCACTTAGTATTTTATAGCTTTAACACTGGCACACTTTTAGATGGCGCTGCTGAATTTTGCTCTTGCTCTTGAAAACATGCAGTCAAGCCTTGCATTATTGTTCCAGCAGAAGCAGAATCTACAGTTGGTGACAGCCGCGAGTGGCTGCAGGCAGACACACACACACACACACACACACACACAGTTGAGTCAAAAAGAACAAGACAGAGTCAGGGAGGAGACAGGAGAGCAGCGATGTGTCATAAAAGTTTGAGAAACAAGCACACAACTGTAAAACCAAACTATGATGCAGATGCACGACATCCACTTTCACCGTTCTTATAGCACAACATTGTCACCTACACTATACAGTAACAGTCACTGTGGTTTGTCAGATTGTCATAAATGGGTTGTTCCATTACCAACAAAATCTCAGCATGAGTTGGGTTAAAATTCAAAATAATCACAATTATTTTCAGACATGAGCCCTCACCCTGTCTGGTGTGTAGGAGTCAGGGGGAATCCCTCGGCAGAAATTGAATTAAATATTTCTAATTGTGTTTTCATTAGGTTTTAATTACCACTGTGTCTCATTACCTTTTTACATTACATTTTATGTCAACAGCGGTAGTAGTTCCACTTATATGCCATGTTACACGTGTAGCGGTAGGCCAGCGTATGTTCTCCTACACACTGAATGAACAACATGAGGACGTATTTGCATTTCAAACCCTAACCCTAACATTCCCTGAAATCCAAGTAAACCAAGTTGATAATGGAATAATTGAAAACATAGTGTATGGATAAATACATACCGCTTGATAGATCGCAAGAGAGGGTCAGAGAGGACGAAGATCTCAAGACTCTCCAGCCGCTATATTGCGCTCCAGTGTTAATACTGATCTGTGTTGACTTTGTGGAAATAAACACAACATAAGACACAGTGAGGAGTGATAGAAAAGAAGAAGTGATGATCCAACAGAAGACTAAGAATGAACGAGGGAGATAAAATATGGATGCAAACCTGTGAATGAAAAAAACCCAAGAATGATAATAATGAAATGGAGACACCACAGCTCAAAGTGCTTTAACGTTGAAAAACAAGTCAAAACAGGAAACAATTTGCAAGCTGTGAAAGTGCTTAGTGTTTTTTAAGGAATCAGCTAATAAGGAGGCAGTTAAAAAAAAACAATCAACCAATAAAAAAGATATTTGGAGGAATAAAAGTTCTTAATAAAAACAGCATGTGGGACCAACCCTCATATATTTGGGTAGGCTGTTCCACAGTTACAAAAAGCTGCAGCTCCATTTTTTGTATTTTTTTGTGGGGTTATGGGTAGTGGTAGAGGATTTAATGGCTGATAAAGGAACATAAAGCAAAAGGGAATCTGAAGTAGGCCGGTCCTAAGCCCTGGAGAGCTTTGTATACTCGTAGAAGGACTTTAAAATCAATCCGAGAAGATACAGAGAGCCAGCGCGGTGACTGATGTGTTCTCTCGTCTTTGTTTTTGTTTGCAGTCGAGCAATTCAACCAATCTAGAATTCTAGATAGGTTGCGAACCTCTCAATGGACTTTTTAGGAAGCCCAGTAAAAAGTGCATTGAAATAGTGTATTTGAGTTGAAAGCATGGATGAATTTTTCAGCATCCTGTTGGGTCAGGTCGAACCTTTGTGGTGTTTCTGAGATGAAAGCATCGGTCACAATGTTCATATGGGACTTCAAACTTAAGTTGGAGTTGAAACTTCTTACTTCTTTAGTTTAGTTCTATTCTATTTTCATCCATACTCTTTTTACCTTTATTTATTCTGTCCTGCTGTAGCTCGCGAAAGTTTTCTCATGCATGGATTTTCTTTTCTTCTCCATAGACTGTATATAAAGATGGACGACATAACAGCTCCCCAAAAAAGTGAGGCTGCAGTATAGGTCATAAACCCAGCCTCCTCCATGTCCCATCATGGACCAAAATAAAAGTACACGTCGTCAAATAATTTGTTCTCAAATATGGTTTTCATCATTGTAGCTACTTATCACTATGGTGTTCGTTCAAGTGTTCATTTTCCCAGTAAGTTTGGTTTTAAACTAGTTATTTGAGGCTATAAGAATGGGGTGAAACATCATGATTGACAGCTGAGACTGGAATGCAAGAAGTTGGAATTTCTTTTCTTATTCTTTTATTGAACTTGAATTTTTTGTATTTTTATATAATCAGCTGTTCCCACCACAAAAGCACAAGCATGATCATGACGATACTCTCAACCTCACGTGTGTTTACACCAGGAATGGATGGAGAGTCAATAGAAAAC
Organism: Verasper variegatus; assembly: GCA_026259375.1. Classification (NCBI taxonomy): domain Eukaryota; kingdom Metazoa; phylum Chordata; class Actinopteri; order Pleuronectiformes; family Pleuronectidae; genus Verasper; species Verasper variegatus. Next base: position 20,191,516 of record CM048040.1, read on the forward strand.
CTGCGGTTAGCTATAAATAGCCTCGGCTCAAATGCTGCTGTTGGCTGGATATTCCCAACGGTGTGATCTGCAGTTGTGTCAGTGGTGCCCTGAGGCAGGTAGCCCCTGGGTTCATGCACTGGGTATGGCCGAGCTGCTTAGCCCTTAGCTGGCATCTTTTTCACACATACACACACACACACACACACACACACACACACACACACACACACACACATGCACACAAACACACACACACAAATGAACAAACACTGCAGCCAAATGGAATATGACCTAGTTATTGATTTACAATCTATGTTGAACTAACCAGGAACATCTGAACAGTTACTATAAACATATGTACAATTTGCATCAATAGCTTATGATAGAGTTCTCCTGCTTGTGGCCTGTACTCATCACTGTGTTGTATTGATTCATTACACTCGTGCTGGATTCACAATAGACTCTGCACACATTTCTCTCCCTGGACCTTGATCCATATCCTGTATTCAGACACGCTCCTCTCTTCTGGTATAATTTCAGTCTGGCTTCCCCTTTGAAAAAACAACTCTTTAATGTCACTGTCTTCAAGGTCTGAACTCACAGATGGTGGCATAAATACTGTAGATAAATTAACATGAAAAGATGTCATTGAATCCTTCCCTAAATCCTGCAAAGTAAAGTTTTAGTCAAGTTGAGAAGGAGACTAATCTGTGTCAGGGACGAGAGGTAGCATCTGTTTTAAAATCTAAAAAAGCATGAAAACCGTAGATGTAAAGCTCCATGAAAATAATACTGGTGTCGTCCTGCATCACATTAAATGCTATCGTATTCAGTGAAAAATTCATGAAGTCAAATGATTCATCACAACGCAATATGCAAACCAATGTTGCACAATGCACTTGTTTTTTTTTGTCTCAGACAACCACAGAAGACGTGATTCATTCTCTGTTATTGACTGTTAGACCACTGCAGCTGATATTATCTGGTAGCGTACACACTGTACATAAAGTGTGGGACACTGTCTTCATGATGTATAAATACAGCACGTGTGCACATGCATGATTGTGTGTGTGTGCAGACATTGTAAGCACTGTACACCATAGATGAGTGATAGGGTTTCCCCATAAGCCGTTTCTATAGGTCTTGCATTCCTCTCATTGGTGGAGTTTGATGTGTACAGACCTTTCAGCTAATCTGGGAAGAATGTCGTCTGCAGACACACACACACACACACACACACACACACACACACACATGTGTTCCATTAAGTCCAGATCTGCGTAAATAATATAACACGCAGCAGCTAACGTTACAGGTAACTATAACCCCACAGCTGTGCCTTGGCTTTACAGTGCCCCACCAGCCCGACCTATAAAAAGGCAAAAGCCAACACTCAAATCTAATGAGGAGACGTAGTGTGTGTAGGAGGCAGACGATTTTTTCTGGTTGGATGTTGAGAATAAAATCTAATTAAAATAATATATCGGCAAATGTTCTTTCAACTTCAGCAAACATAGCAAGGTTATACGTAAAGATACTTTACAGTTGAACAATAAAGATGGAAGTAACCGTGAATATTCCATATGTAATTAAATATTAACTATATTGTCCTTGTGGTAAATTTGACCCCATTCAAAATCCTTTTTTTTGCTTTAAAATGAACAGAATTGTATGTTTTCAATGTCCTGTACACAAAGTGGTCGATTTGACCTCATCAGCAACGGCCTTGATTAACGGTCTTATTATTTTCATTATAACAGCGAGTCTAACTGAGCTTAACTGTCCCAGGGTCTCTCTCCCCTCTCTCCCCTCTCTCCCCTCTCTCCACTCCCCACCTTTCCACCCACCTCTCCTCTCTCCCCCGTTCTTTTGCACCCACCTCAACCGACGCTTGCTCATTGTGGCAAATGTTGGGTTCCTCCATAACATCGTTAGATCTCGACCTTACTATGTAAAGTGCCTTGAGGTAATGTATGTTGGGATTTGACACAATCCACATAAAATTGCAGTGGATTCAATGATGTGTTTGCAGACCTTTCAGCCCCTCAGTGTGGTTTGAGACCACGTGCAGCATCGTAATCGTCCGAGCGAATGTACTTTCTCAACATGATCTGTCAGAAGTAATCTGAAGCTGCCGCGTGCATCGTTATAATGAGTATCATGTAAATGTGTACATGGACATACGTGTTTGTCACGTGGCAGGAGTCGTGCGAGACAGCATATCGCAGCTTCCTCTCCCCACCCCTCCCCCTATTGTTAATGCTTCTCGATCCAGACGACCATCATTGGGTCTGTGTGTTTATTGTCTGCCTGATCTGCTCGTGCTGATTGGCTCCATCCCACCGAGCGACAGGACAATGTTTGCTTTTGCTGTCTGCTCCGGGGAAGTCCCCCCCCCCTGTCCTCGAACAGGCTACAGTAACTGATACAAAGTTCAGAGGATGCCAGTGTCTTCCGGGTGTGGTGCAGCATCTTCCTGTGGCTGCACAACAAAGTTAGTCAGAAACTGTACGAGCTGTTAAATTATTTACCTCCACTGATCTCAGAGAGGATTATAGCAAAACGAATAAACAGGCAAAATCCACTCACTGCTCTGTTTTGGGCCGGAATGAGAGTGTGGTTGTTTGAGATTAAAGAAAGAGAAAGAGAGAGGAGGTTAGACTCAACATGGTGTCAAGCGGCGATGTTAAACGGCTGCAAGCATCTGGTTTCGGTAGAAATATCACAGAAACCCAAAGCCAGTCAGAGAGTGAAAGAGAGGTGAAGAGGGTGAGAGTGTGTGAAGTGAGGGCTGGAAAACAAAAGAAAGGTGTCAGAGAACAAGTGTAGAGAACAATGCTTCTTGCACTCACAAAACTGTTGTGAGCCAGCGAGTGAACGCGAGGAGTTTGGCTGTTGCTGTTGTGGGTGCCAGCTCTCCTAATGAGTCTGTCAGGGCCAGTTAGCGCAGCCGGGCCCGCTTGTGTCCCCTCCAGGCCACAGACAGCTGTTATTAGCCCCGTAATGGCATGCCACAGGGCCAGATTAGCCCTGGCACACTGGAGAAATATCAAACATTCACTTACTGCGGCTCCTTTGCTGGCTGCAGCAGCGATTCTGCGAGGCATTCATTTAGCGGCGATGCTGGCAAGCTACCTAACAAGCCACGTAAGAAAAAGTCTCCAGTGAGGGATGCAGTTAGTGTACAGTAGCTGCTCCGCTAGGCAGAGAGAAAAAGAAATGTTCGGCTCGAGGAAGGACGAGACACAGCACAACACACTATGTTGCTAATTAGGGATGTCGCGACACCAAGAATTTAGAAGTCCAAGCCGATACTATGAAATTACAACGATTCTCGAGACCCAATTCGATACCACGGCAAAAAACAGGAACAAAACAATAAACCTCATTTGCCTTAACGCACACTATTTTATAAAAGTATTTGGACATACAGAAAACAACAGTGGCTATGTAAAAAATAAAAATTATAAAACAGATCAGTGGTGTGTAAGAAAACAGCAGAGGCTGCACATGCAATGTACTAACACACACTCTAGAATTTGGGCATCGACTTGTACCAAAGTATCGGTTCTCGTGAGATCCCTATTGCTAATTCTGACATGTTTATTTACCTGAGCCTCATTATTATAAACTCCAAAGAGAAAATCAATTCAAATGTGAATATTGGAAAAATCATAAAAATACATTTCCAGACAGTGAAAAGCTGCTCTGCTGCTTCATGAGTTGTCGGCTGTTCGGGCGGCGCCGAGCAAAGTTGTAAATGAGAGTTCTTTTTGATAATGCCGTGTCATCATTATGCGAACCATATTGACAAGATGGCCGCGGCTGTCTACTCATCTGTTTTCACCTCTCATAACGAGCGGAGGAAATCAAAACCTTACACAGCAAGAACACGCTCCCGCTGCACCGGGAGATAACCTGCACTGCACACAGGCTGCGATGGGCCTACGCCATTAGCTCTGCACACTGTTAACACATACAGTGCACTGCTCTGAAGAGATTACCGGGGTATGAATCCATTTTCAGCACTATATTTCTTCAATATCTTTAATGCATAGTGTGTTACATAAGCCCCTGCATACATGTATTGTGTGCGCATGGTAATCAGTTTGCATTTAGGTAAATAAACACGATCTGCAAAGGTGTTTTAATGGCGGTTCCACTGTAAAATGAGCAGCCCGCTGTGCTTTTGGTTTGCTTTGACTGGCTACAAATGAAAGGTGGAAGCATTTTGGTTGGTTCAGGGACATTTTCTCACCTTAACTGTTAATCATAGTGAAACAATGAGTGTCTCACTACAAAGCTAAATGAAGCTCTGCCCATGAATGTGTTTGTGTCTGATAGAAATGTTTAAAAAAGGAAAGCAAGGAGAAGAGTTAAAAAAGAAAGAATTGTGAAAGAGAAATGATATTTGTTCTCATTAGCAGCTCAAGTGTGGCAAAGCCATTAAGCACTTTACGGCAGGCATGTGTTTTTTTTCCTCTTATTTCCAGAGCCCGACAGATGACGGATGATATATATTTGCCGATATGAGCCTTTCACAGATGATATTGATGTTGATTGATGTTTACATTTTATTTGAAAGTACATGTGAATATTCTACATTTGTTTGTATTTTATTTATCCTTATTTATGATCATATTTCATTTAAAACTGTAGAATCTGAAATGACAAATCACATTTCTTTGTAATAAGGGTTTGATGACAATATCTCAGGGATTACTGCCACTTCATAAAATATTAAATTTATACATATTTCTTATTCATATATTTTTTAAGCTATCGATACATTGGTATCAGAATTTGTTTCACTATTTAATATCGGTATTGGCGGATAAATTAACATCAAGGAACCACAGGAGTGAAGTGAGATCAGTAAAGCTCAGAGAAAAGAAAGACGAGGAGTGAGATGGAGAATCAGATTTGAAGTGAACCCTGGGATGTGCCGCTGCCGTGGCTGTGAACCCCACTGAGCAGCACTGTCTCTCCCCGGCAGGGACCACTTGTTGCGAATCATTAGCTTCCCAGCCACAGAGGGCTTTGCCAGCGCTCCGTCAGGTGGCCTCATGCAGCTGAAACTCACACAGGGAAGTACGAGGAGGAGCTGGCAGGCATAGTACCCCCACTGCACTCTAATTATCAGCTGAGCAGCGTATAGGAAGAGGGAGTCGGTCGACTACAACGGAGCTCGGGAGCCCTGGCTACCAAACACAACAGCTTAGTTCCATTAGTGCCGCTGATGAGCAAACCTCATCCAGTTATTATGTTTGGTACATCACCATGAGGTGATGTGATCCAACGTGGCAGATAGTGTGCAGGCTTTGTGATTTGGTGGAAATTTATGAAACGAAGACTGTTAAAAAAAGTGGTCATCATAAACCGAACTGTGCAGCGTGTGTGCCGCTCCGCTGAATGATCCTTGCACCCTGGACGATGAAATAAAACTTAAGTAACTTTGAAACTCAATTAGTTGGAAACCAATTTAATTCAAATCTGTGTCTTTTCACTGTGATCTTACTGCTGTGCCTAATCCTGGTGAATTTCACACTGAATCTTTCTGTTCAGTGAAGAAACTAAACTTGAAATCTCTGTCTCCTTCTGCCCCTCCAGAGCAGATACGCTGCTGCAGATCGAGGCGTGAGGCTCTACAGTTCCCTGCCCATGCGCCCAAACCCTGACGGCAAGAGACTGCCCTCTACTGGGGTAAGAATCATCTCTCTCTTACCGCCCCCCCCCCCCCCCCCCCAACCCCCATCCTCTCACCCCTTGATCTCACCCACATGTACCAAAAAAAAAAGAAACATTAAACCTGCGCACATCCAGTGAGAGGCACAGTGACACATCGGCAGCAGCGAAGACTCTGACATTTTTAGTATTTAATGGACTTTCCCAATACAAGTGGTAGCTGGGAATTCCTGTAATTGAAAGCTGAACGACTGATAAATACGATCACAGATATCTGACATGACACTTCCCTCAGCCAGCACGACTCCTCTCTCAACCTCCACCACCGCCACTACTGGCTTTTCCCACGCCCACTCTGACAGATCCGATCTGTCCCCCCTCCCCACACCATGATTGGCCACCGCAGGGCTCCCAGGAAAGTGCCCGTCTGACTCGGTGGTTTGTGCGGTGGTAGCTTTTCACAGAAGCGTGTAGCTGCAGCTGATAGGAGGGCTAACTGCCTCCTACTGTTTTAACACTGACAAAATGTGGCTTTTTTGGACACAAGACTGTTTTTTAAAAATTATTTAAATATTTTTGGGAAATTCCCTTTATTTTACATCTATTGTTTTAAACATCAAAGTCTTATAATTGTAATTGTTCATAGAGATGCTTGGAAAAAAGAAACAGATAAAGTTTATTGAAGTTCAGTGATGCAGCACTTGTAGTACTTCGACTTTGACAAAGTGCTGGAACAGTCGCTCTACCTTGTTTGTGAAACTGCTCTTTCATTTTCATTTAAAATAAAAAAGAAAAAATTAAATCTTTTAGTATTGTGAAAATCATAATTAGAATCTCGCTTGTCCTGCTTTTATGCATTTATGTAACAAAGGAGAAAAAAAATGAAAGAACAAAAGAGCAAAAAGAGAGAATTTAATTTCATATGTCCTCCTTTTTCATGTTTCACTTCATGCCGCTGCTTTTTGAATTATCTCTCCGCTGCTCCGGGCTCAATGAGAGGACGAGTGGGTGAGCGAGGAAGAGACAGAGTGAGAGAGGCAGACAAAGCGAAAGCTGCGTAATATTGTTGGTGCGCACCTTTTTTAATTACAACAGAGATTGTATTGATGTCTCAGGCCACATGTCCTAAATCATTTATCAAGGGGGGAGAGTGCTAACAAAGCATTTCTAAGAAACCCATCCTCTCTCAGGGGGCTGGAATCATACGTTACCTAAAGTGAATATTGTTAATGCCGCTCTGTGGAGAGACCCACTTACAAATCATGGGAATGACTTCCTTGTCAGGTAGTAAAGATGTATCCACTTTCATGTGATCCCCTGTTAAACCAATGCGTCTGAATCCACATGCAGAATGTGTCTATAAAATTCAGAGGGCCACGTTAAAAGTGATGGAGAAACGTTCATCTGAGGAAAAGAACATTTCTAAGGCTACATCCATACTACTACTACATTTCTGTATTTCTTTTAGAGATGTGAAAACGGGAGAGTTTGGAAACGCTGCATCCTTCGGAGGATCGCGTCACAGCGGCGCGACTAGACTAGACTCTAAATTCAAAGACTCCTCCAAATGCGGCCGACGAATGCATCCTTCCACCCCCGAGCAATGTGGGCTCCACCGGGTGGATCCGGCCCAACATATCCCATGATTTATTGCGCTTCAGTGAAAAATTGTTTTTCAAAGATGGTGGCACCAAGCGAGGCGAAAATGAATAATATATATATATAAATATAAGTCAAATGAACAGCTAACGGTACCTATGTTAAAAAGCTGAAGAACTTTGTCGTCTGTAGCTCTGTTGCCAGGCGACGGCTGTAAGGGCGGGATCAGCAATAAGAACCCTAAACCGTCTCATTTCGGTTTGGCCGCCGCGGCCGACACATCCAAAACGCTCATGTGGACAGATATCGTTTTAGTTTGAAAAATGCAGTTTTCAAAGAAATACTCAGTAGTTTGGGTGTAGCCTGAATCCACTACTACTACTACTTGCTTTGGATCTGCAACATCTTAAAGATTAGATCTCCTGCATGTGCAGATTAGAATTCATGGTTTCCCGTCATTTCCTTTTGTCTGTTATTACCTGGCTGTGCAGCATCGGTACAGTAGCACCGTGCAGCTACAGGCTGCGTGGAGAGGAGGAGGAGAATATAAACCACTTAACATGCAGGAGGAACCCAGACGTTTTTCCATTGCACTTATCAGGTGTTGTGGTGAGAGCAAGTGTCAAGGTGCAGTAGGTCCCTGCAACCACCCCCCCCCCCCATCTCCTCTCACCCATCCTCTCCTCCTTCCTCCCCTCTTCCTTCCCCTGCACACCTCCTTTTATTTTCCCCCTGATCTTTATCTCTGTCCCTCCCTCCCTCACCTCCCCACCACCACCACTCACCACCATCGGTTCAGTTAAAAGTAGGCTTGGCACTTCCTCCACATACACACACAGACACACAAATACACACACAAACACACACCACCACTTCTTTTCTCTCTGTCAAACTAACCTCCGACTTCTGCTCTTCACCTCTGTGTTTCCTGTCAAGGTGCACTGCCCACCTACCCCCCCCTCCCCTCAACCACCGGCTCTGCCCCCGCAACCTTTTTCCTTTTCTTTCTTTTAACATCTATAATGACTCTAAATGCCTCCAGTTCATTTTTTAAAACGCTCAGTGCAGAGGGCGTGACCCGCGACGCCGCTCTGCACCGATCTTGCCGATCCGTGCATATATTCAAATACGCGCGTGTGTGAATTAAATCAGTTTACTCACATTATGGGGACTTGTCGTGTGTGTGTGTGTGTGTGTGTGTGTGTGTGTGTGTGTGTGTGTGTGTGTGTGTGTGTGTGTGTTTGTGTGCACATGTCTTTCTATAGTTAGGAGTTATGTCAATTTTGGTTCAATACCATCATTGTGAGGACATTTTGTCTCGTCCTCACAAATTCCAAGGGTTGTTTGAGGGAGAAGACTTGGTTTTAGGGTTGGGGTTCAGAATTAGGTTTTGGTTAGGGTTAAGCATTGAGTTGTGGGGGGTGGGGGGGTAGGGAATGCATTATGCCAATGAGTGTCTGCATCTGCATCGAAACTGGCACAGTGACACAAAATAGTGAAATATGTGTAAAGTGATGCACATGGACTCTCAAGCTGCTGGATCGGGGGTGTGTTGGATGAGCGTCGGCGTTTTATTTGCAGGGAGTCAAACACTTTGAGCTAACACTGTACTTGTTGTTGTTGTTTTAGCTCCACTGTCTTGACAGTGATACATGGGTTGAAGGTTCAGAATCTGCTATAGCGCAGAGATGACAGGATCGTTTCAGGACTCACTCCTCTTTCTCTCGCTGTTTCTTCTTTCGCTTGGTTTCTAGATCTCTCCCTCTTTCACTTTCTCTGTCTGTCTCTCTCTCTTTTTTTCCGAGCTGATTTGGAGGCTTGCATAGTCAATTATGGAGGGAGTGAGAGATGGTGTGGAGGCTCCAGCTTCCATATTTTGGTGTGATATTAATATTGCATGAGCACTATTCTGTAGCGAATATCTAAGAGACTGCCTATTAAGGCAGCAGCAGGAGAAGAATGTGACACACACACACACACACACACACACACACACACACACACACACAAAGCCAGAGAGCAGGGGTGAATCAGTCAGGATCAGGCGCAGGTTGTTATAATTAGTGTTTTCCAGATTTATTTTGGTGGGATAATAAGAGTGACTCATTTTCCTGTTTAAGATGTCATGTTTGTTTATCTTGACATGGTTCACATCACACCATACAGTGAGCATGTTTGATGTTGCCGAGAACTGAGGGAAGTTCCACTGTAATTGTGCTAACAATGGAATATTTTAACACGCCAACGGAATAAACAAAGAAAACTGAGACACAAAACAAATGCAAACAATGAAAAAAAAACACAATGTCAAGATAAGTGTAATTTTGCAAACCAGGAGTGATCTGATGACAGGCTATTTATTTAATTTTTTCCCGCCGCTGGGTGGGTCTCAGTGATGCACACAGTAAATGTCAACAGGCTGAGCAGATCCCCGGCGAAGACAGAAAGCCGTGGCGTGGACAATTTTGATTGCAGAGTGGTGGTGACACCGGAGGGCCTGTGATAGACATCTCACTACACCACTGATTGTCATGAGCCCCTGATATTAAAATAACCCAGATTAATACAGTAGGAAAACATAAACGCTCATAAAGATATTGGTTGGGTTTTGTAAAGTTTAAGTAATCATTGCACCGAAATCCATATCAGAATGTTAACAGGGTTATTTACTCAACATTAATCATTTTATCTCTTTTTTGTAAATTGCCATAAAACAGTGATATATATTCTGCTCCCTGAGCTAATATTAGTTTTCTAAGAATAATTTCTTAAAGTCATTAAGTTGACGAGTGAGAAAATGTCAAGCATAATATTTTTATCGTAACAGTTTTAATAATAGTTAAAGGTTCAGTGTGTGCAATTCAGAGTGACACCTAGTGGTGATGTTGAATGTTGCAGCTTAATACCCCTCACTTCACCCTCCCCTTCCAAACTTGACAGAGAACCTGTGGTAACCTTCAGTTGTCATAAAAACTCAAAAGCTGTTTAGTTTGTCCAGTCTGGACTACCGTAAAAAACATGGCGGCCTCCGTAGAGAGGACCCGCTCCCGATGTAAATATAAACCTTTAATATGTTACACTTTCTTACAATGTAGCTATTTGTAATGAGCTGTTGATGTAATAAAAAAACATAAAGCTGGATGAAATCGGCACGTGTAGTGGTGGTTCACTGAAAAATGTACTGTAGACAGTGTGATCAAATATCGTAACTGGATTTGTTTGTCTACAATAAGGATTCTTATGTTTTTGTGAGCGCTAACTACTCTCAGCTTTGCTCTGGATAAGTTCAACTGTACCACACTGTCCATGCTGCTTCTGAGTAAACATCTATTATTCTCACTCGAGCTGCCAAACCAGGCGGGCTGCTGCAAATCCTATCAAACATAATAATCACCAGACACAGTTTCTCTCGCAGGACTCGGACCTGCGAAAAACACGGCAACGAGGTTTTCCAACACAATGTTTTTCCTCCTGTAGTAGCTTTGTTCTGGGCATAGCCAAAAAGCCCAGAAGGCCTTGGCCCACGAGTCGACACAGACAGTTAGTCTGGAGCCCAGAAGCCTCACTCTGGGCCAGACGTCGAACAAGTGCTCGATGACCTTACAGAACCAGCTGGAGTTTAAAGTCTTTAAAAAGGCTGATTCTCCACAGTAATATCATCGTCCATGCCTCAAAGAGTCTGGATTAAGGCCCACTTTCCCCCCCTCGCTGAAATCTAACAAATGTGTGGAAAAACATGACAGCCAAAGCCAATGTGGAGAGAGAGAGAGAGAGAGAGAGAGAAGAAGAAGAGACAGGAAAAGAAGGGGGAAAGAAAGTAAGGGAATCTCACTCCACCCCCCTCCACTCCTCCGATCCCCCCCACCCCTCTCCACCCTTCCAGTTATATCAATGTAGTTGGCTTTCTCTGAAATTCAAATGGCAAAAAGAAGAAGAAGAAGAAGAAGAAGAAGAGAAAAAAAAAGCAGCTGAAAAAAAAAGAAAGAGCAAAACCTCTGGCTTTGCAGGGGTGGGGGTGTTGAGAATGAGAAAAAGACCTGCCATCTATGTATTAGTGCTCTGTAAATATTACATGAGATCCACATTCACTCAGTTGTTTGGCATTACTTCCACTGGATGGGTATATTATTTTAGAAACCATGCCTTGTTTATGGAGAGGCATGACCTACTTCCAGACTCTCTCTCTCTCTCTCTCTCTCTCTCTCTCTCTCTCTCTCTCTCTCTCTCTCTCTCTCTCATTCGCCCTCAATCTGCAAAATCTCAACCGCTCGTCCCTGCTGAACAATTACAAGGCAGAGAGACCCAAATGGAGATGTTTGTAGAAAACAACATGTGTATAATTAAGGTTTAATGAGCTCTTGTCAGGGTGGAATGTGCAATTAGATTGGTAATAGAAAATTCTGCCTGAGCGTTCGTGGCAGGGGCTGGATGTGGAGTCAGCATGGCAGTGAATGAAACAACAGTGAATTATTTTGAGCCGTATTGACAGAAGTGGATGGAGCTGGACGCTGCATTTAGATTTAAATACACGTTGAGGTCCCAGGCTTCTGTGTTTTTTTTCTCAGTGGTGCTCTATTGTGCGTCTTCAAATCACTGTACTTGTTGGTTGGTTTCTTGGGAAAACGGTTCTTAAAGAGCAAATTATCGTATGTGCTTTACCAGCTGCAGAGTGATGCAAGACGAGTGATTCGAATGGAGAGGGTCATAAACGTCACTGTTTGAACATATATGAAAAAATGGTGAGCACGTTTTATCAAAAAAAATTACTGGTTTATCATGTTGCTGCTAAAAATTCTTATTGGCCAGGCTCCACTCATGATGGAGGTAGTGTGCTGTTGATGTAGTAAGACATCTTATTGTGGAGGTTGAGGTGGTGGATGAAGCAGGTCAGAGGTCATGTCTTATTTTCTTAAATACTCAATGACGATCTGTCCTTAACCACATCACAGTGAGCATGTGGAGCAGAATTCTACAAACCCTGGCATTGGACATAATTGGGCGGTCTCATGTGATGAGATCGACAGACTCACAAACACAACTGAAAGAAGCGACTCTCTGAGGGTGATGTGATGTATGCAGATTTTTTTTTTTGAACACAATCAGGCCTCAGATTGCTTCATGGCGTTTCCCTCTGTATAGGTTTGTGCTTTTTCTGTTCCAGAGACTCAGGACTTTCTCCACCAGGCCCTGTGTCTTTTTTAATAAGGCACTTGTGAGGGCAAAAAAAAACCCAGGTATCTCGCTGCTCTCTTTTTTCTGCTCTGACAGTCTTTCTCTTGACTTGGTGAAATTGCTGATTGTGGGTCTGGTGGAGAAGACGATCCACACACAGAGAGAGAGAGGGGGGGGGGGGGGGGGGGGGGGGGGGAATCGTGTTTGGCTCTTTCTGAATTACTTGACTGGTCCCTGAAAGAGAGGGCCCTTTTGTTGGCTTCCTCAGGGACTGCCCTTGAAAGGCCCCTATTGTGCGGTAAGCACTATGATATAATGCAAGTGGATTTAATAGATTTGATGGAACACACAGACATGAATATAAAGCCCTCATGTGATGGGAAGCAGGAGAACCGTGTTTAAAGAAATTAAATGTACTGATACTACAGGAGCTTTCATTTTAAGATAAATATTATTGATTGGCTCCAATCGACTAACCAAACCCATTGCATTCATCTTCAAAGCACAACACATACAACAGTATGGATTTGGTATGATGTTTTGTTTCAGATTTGTGTATCGCTTGATTATCCGTGTCTGTGGTTAAACCTGAGTTGTGCTGGACGTCAGTGGGGAGGTGGTGTGGGGGGGGGGGGGGGGGGGGGGGGGGGCTGAATGTCAGCGATGTGTTAGCTTTGTTTTCATTGTGTTAACAGGAGCACAATGGTGCGATTGTGTGGTGATCTGAAACCCTACACCTACCCAGAGCTTCGGAGGGTCAGAGGTGGGGGAGATGTGTGTGTGTGTGTGTGCGTGTGTGTGTGTGTGCGTGTCTGTGCCTTTAGCCCGACTAACCATGCATTCTGAAAGACCAAGAAACCAAACAGTAATCCATCTAAACCATTCTGCACCACCGGCTCGCTCACATAGCAGATCTTCTCATCCGGAGTTCTTGTAAAACGCTCTCATTTTCCAAATATAAATTATGTGTTTCTTTTTTTTTTCATTTTTCCTCTTTTTTACCTCGTACTCCGTCTCATTATTCTGAAGGTGCCATTCGAGGAGTGGCCTGCCTCTTGAAACCCCTCAGTGTGATGGACAAGACCATAAAGCGAGTGCAATAAACCTGAGATGAATGTTATATCTTAACACCGATAGAGGCAATTAAGTCCATCATAAGCGAGAGAGGGAACACTCTTCTCTGGGGACTCATTCACTTGCATGGTTTAACATGATCCCCGGCTAAATGACTTATTTTATTTCTCCTCTCAGCTCACAGCTTACAGTCAAGCACAAATTAAGCTGATGTGTTTTTTTTCACACAATTTAGTCTTTCTGTCTGATCTGTCCTTTTCTGTCGTCATGTGACTCCCTCCCTCTCTCTCTCTCTCCCTCTCGCTCTCCCTTTCTCTCTCTCTCTCTCTCTCTCTCTCTCTCTCTCTCCGTCCTCCCCATTTCGTCGTATTTGTCATGGTAATGTAAAAAATCTCAGCTGCTCCAATTCATTTTGTGCTCTTTCAGTCGAGAAAGAAGGGCAATTCTGTTTCTCCTCAGTAGTTTCTGTGTGTGGAGGTTGAAATGTAATGAAGACCATATTTCATCTGCGTGGAGTTATATGACTGGGCGTGGCCAAACAGGTCTGTAATGGGAAAATAAATATTATGGAAGGTCTAACTTTGTTATCTTTATCTCGCCGGGGATCAATGTGTGTATTATTGGATAGGATACATTACACAAACATGTAGGCATGCACGCAATGTGCGCACATTCGGGGCCAGGAGCGTAATGCAAACACGCTCGTGTTGTGTATACAATGTGCAAGCATGCACGTACATAAGGAACACATAAAGGTGAAATACACAATGCAGCAGCAGAGATATCCACAAATGCACACAGGCAATCCATATCTCCTTTACAGCACACCATCCCCCATAGCCCCTGTGCTTTGGTTAGGTCTGTGTGTGTGTGTGTGTGTATGTGTATGTGCTTGCCAACGAGTCATTGAATGCTCTAATGACCACAGTCCTGACACAGGTATTTTGACTGCTGCCTCTTTCCATCCGCACAATGACTGACATGTGATTAGTTACGCAGGGGTGAAAAACTAGGGAGGACGCACGCTGTTACCATGAAAAGAGACTGGGGGGGGGTTAAGTCCTCCTCTCTCCGTGTCTCCTGCTTCATCTTTCTTCAAATCTAAAACGTCCCTGACTGCAGTTACTGGTTGTGCGATTTTGTATTCAGTGCGTACAGTAAAGCACAGCTGGGCTCCCTGCGACCTTATGAGAAAAGCCTCTTGTGTAGATCACTGCAGGTTAGTGGTGCTGTAGCACAGAATGCAAACTAACTGCTGTAGCAGGAAAATGGAGTTGATACAAAACTGATATGAAAATGCTTTCGTCCAAGGCAGAGATGCTCTGCTGCTTTATTGATGTACTAGATTGTGAACTGACCGGATTAAATACAGGTCTTATCTATTCAAATGAGATCCAATGAGAAGTTAAATAAGGGAAAATTAAAGCAATAGTATCCAAACTACTTTGTATTGGCAGTCGCCCAGAGTTTTAAAATTCAAACTGGTACTTAAAAATATCTAAAATGGATCAGCACAGCCCTGTTTGACTTTGATATGGAAATAAAAAGTTAAAAATGTACGGTATATTCCCAGATTTGATTTAATAATAATTGGTGCCAAACAGAAGAGTTTAAAAAAAAAACTTTAATGAAACTAACTGAGATTTGGAGCAGACCCTCAAGCTTCCTGAGAGCTTGTTTCATAAACGTGCTGCATGGAAAGTGAACGCTACTCGTTCGGGGACAATGAGCAGACCTCGGATGGTTCGCAGCGCAGCAACAGATCACAGACACTTTGGCCTGAAACCATTCATAGGTTTCCAAATCCTAATTTCTCACACTTTTAAGAAAAGTTTCATGATATATTCTTCTAAAGGAAACTTTGGGTCTTTGTTCGAAGCCTTTGAAAAGCTGCATTTCTGATGTGTTCCAGTCAACAGTTGCTCTGTAACCTCTATGACTGTGGTGCACTTCCTGCATCAAACTGACATTGGTTTGGCTTTACGCAAACACAAAGCTATTTATAGCCTCTCCCGCTTTATTTTCTCCCTCCCATTCGCTCCCTCTCTATCTCTCTCCCTCTCATGTATTTGCATTTGTGCTATGCAAACAGGAGTCTGGTGTCAAGTGCGTCAGTTGTGCAGACCTTGCTTGTCCCTTTTCTTTCTCGAGCCTCAATCTATAGCTCCGAATGTCCCCCCCCCCCCCCCCTTTCGCTCCTCTCCTCCATCTCACTGTAGCTTTCCACGTCTCTCTCTGTTTCTCTTTCTCTCTCACCTTCACCCCCTCCCCCCGCCACCCCCCCCTCACCCACCCACCACCTCTCTCCCCCTCTCTCTGTCTGTGTTTTCCTTTGCTCAATTGTTATGCTGTAGATTTGACCGCTATGATTAATGACCTCAAAGCCTCAGGAAAGCAAACAGAGAGACAAACCTCCCCTTTTCTCATACTGGATGTCAACTGTTCACACCGAGCACACAAGGACTTCTGGAATATAGGATCTACACGGAGTCCGAGGCGTGAGAGAGAGAGACTTCCGCAAAATTTCATCCCATTTCTTCAAACAACGGCCGCCACCTGACAGACAGACCGGCTTCCACTGACCGCTGCTGTAAAATCCCCATAAATTATTCACTTATACTTTCTTTACATTTGTTAAACAATAGCATCATAAACAATTGCAATTTCAGAGCTTTTTGAGATCTTCCATGTGTTTGATAGGTCTAATGAACAATAGTGAACATAGATAGAATGATCATCTCGCTCAGGTTCAAATGAGCCATTCTTAAACGTTTAATGACAAGTTTGAGTTTCAGAAAACAAATGTGAATGTGACTTTAAACTTCCAAAACCAATGTGGTAGCTATTACAATATTCACCCGATAGCATTTTCTGGCAGATGGAAGCCAATGCTAAGAAATTGCTCCAGCATGTTGGCTAATGTACAATTTATTCTGTTTATGTGTGGATTAAACATATGCGGTACAAGATAATTAGTGAACTTCAGGGTTTAGTCGGCCAATTTCTACCCTTGGTCAGTGTCAGGCTATGGTTTCCCATATTTCCAGACCTTGTGCTCAGCTAACATGAGAGAGCTAACTCTCAGCAAGAAAGTCAAATTTTAAACTATTCCTTTCGACTTCAGAGACGAGTCAGATGATTAAACTGTGATTGACAAGTGGTCAATTCAATCTAAGCTAGACAGCCTTGTAGAGCTTTAATTTAAGGTCTTGCAGCGATTTCTTACCAAGGTCTCCTCCTCTTTCTGCACTTCAGCATATTTATTGTATCTTTAGCTGAACAGACCAGTTACTAACCACCTTGATTTGGATACTGTTTGTTATTCTAACAAACCTTCCCTCTGCGACTCCTTCCCATCGAGCAGCACGAGCACCAACAGAGATTTCACTTTGCTCTTCGACACCCTGGGTATTTCTTTCCCACTCTTTGCTCATCCCGATCTGGTTTGACAATAACCTTTTTTTCCCCAGACACCATCGCATCGAGCACAATGTGATTAGGACAGAATGTAAAATCATTTCCAAGAGCAATAAAGAAAGTGATGTCATTTTCATTGCAGAATACAGTGATTGTTCTTCCTGCAAACTAATAGTGCTATCAGACAGAAATCATTGCACCAGTAGTAACAGTTCCATTACAGGCTGAATGATAACTTAGAACGGGACCTCGAATTGAATAATGATGCCTTTGTATCGTACTTTGTTTGCTGCACTGACAGTGTCATGTGTAAAGACACCAACACAAATGCAAGAAAATGGCTTTGAATTTGAATCTGGCTATAATTCAACTGGAAAATATTCAAATATCCAATAAAAGAAAATCCTGAAAGGTTTCGCATTGAAGGGCACAGAGTACATAAATTTTGTCCATGGAAGCTACGGCTCATTAGATGTGGTGAAATATGGCTACGGAAAAAAATATGGCCCATTTTCAGTCCCCGCCCACAGCTTGAGAAACCCAGGTTACTGTATTCGCATCCATCCCATTACTTGACCTTACAGTAGCAGCGGTAATTTATCTCAGCCACTACGAGCTGTCTCGAGGTGTGTTTTGTTTCCTCGTAAATGGCTGGTGCCAAATAATGTCAGGCGGAGAGGCAGGGAAGGCCTTTGGGAGCATGTGTGAGTGTGTCCGCGGGTGTGTGTGTGTGTGTGTGTTTTCGTGTTTCAAGCTGCGGCCTCTGGCTGTGACCCCGTGTTATTCACACTACAGCCAGAATAAGCACTCCATTGCCACTGCTGCTGCTGCTTCAGCCCTCCTCTTCTTTATCTCTCTCATTCATGCTGTCTGTTTTTCTCTCTCCCTGTATAATATCTCCCCTTTGCAACTCGCCACTTACACATGACCTTTACCCGCTCGTTTACCATTAGCTCAAGGATACACAGTCCCTTGTCTTTGTCATCCTCCCCCTATGATCTCAACCCGTAACCTTTCCTTGAGCCTAAACTCCCCTTTGGGCTCCTTCAGGTCGGTGCGTCTGAGCTCTGAATTACCGGGGTTGCCTCGTCCTTGTTTCTCTGGTAAAACAAGGACAACACGAAAGGTTTTTCTCACCTCTTGGAGTCAGTGTGGTCTCTGACTCATTAGCTGGTCGGCAGGGTTGGTCAAGAAAATGATTTCTGGGGTTGAAATTACTATATTTGTCCTGTCATGGGGTAACACCATGCCGTTATATGTAAGGTGGCAAACACTTAACATACACAAACAAGGGACATACACTTTTACTTTAATCACGCCAGCTAATAGAATTGCAGTTATTTCTCATGTATGTTAACACCACCTCAGTATCATGTCCATTAGCTTAGCATGACTGTAGCATTAGCCAGCATGGTAGCATGTTAAGCTGGCAATCACATTCACACAGGTAAACCATTTAATCTTGCTATACTGTGCATATACACAGTCCACAACCAGAAATGTACAAAGACCCTTCTTCACCTTCATGTAGGGTTTCCTGGTCCCACTGGAAAACAGGAAGTGGGAGATTCCAGCTCTATTTTCAGAGGGGGGAATCTGGAGTGTGCCACCTGACAGCCAGTCCAGAGGTGGTGTTTTAGCTGCTATCAAATTTAAGTGACTTAAGTACCTCATAGTGGCATTAAAAGAAAACTCACCCGGATTAATTCGGTGCAGGCAAAGCATTGTCCAGAGGACATTCCATAGAACCATGTCTACATGCATCTGTCAATGGAAATGGATCTGCTACAAGTGTGAAGATCTCAGTGTTGTACCTTTGTCGACTTAAACATTTCCGATCTACCTTTACATTATGAAGCATGGACTCCCCTCGGGTTTACTCAGGGACTCTAAACTAAAAATGTCAGCAAAATATAATCACACTATTGTTTGCTGTGGTTCTATCACAACCTAATTTTATTCTTTAACTATTTAGGCTCCTGTTTTTGCTTTTGTTTGTTTTAATTGTTTCCTAAGTGCAATTCTAATGGCTTCTTAATGTCTTATTTTAAATATTTGTAATTATTCTGTGCCTCCGTAAAGCACTTTGAACTGCCTCTTTTTTATCGTCTTTTAAATGAAATTTTAATGTCTTCTTAATGTCTTGTTTTTAATGTATTTCCATGCCTCCATAAAACACACTGAATTGCCTTGTTTCTGAATGGTGCTATATAAATAAAACGTGCCTTCCCTTGTGACACCAGTGTGAGTGTGTGCACGTTTAGCACACACACACAATCTCCGGCTGTAGGCAAGCTGAGGTGAAGAGTGTGAGTTACACAAGCTTTGACAGGGCCTAATTATACGTGTCTCTAATGAACTCTAATTACTGACATCCACCAGAGCATCGAGGTCTTTAAGCCGAGGACTTGGAGTCATTAGGCTGCTGTGTTACGCTGTTTCTCCATCTCCACTGGCCGTGCTGCTGATGTGTCGAATCTGTTTTCTCATTTCTCTCGTTCCCTCTCTTTCTCTCCGCAGTTTGATGGTGACAACATGTACATGAATGAGAACAACCATGAGTTCCTCGCCCCAAACCAGGTGAGCTCAAATTGGCCCAAATGGAATACCTGCTATTTCATCTGTTCCTGCCGTGATGGCTGCTGTGGAGTCGGTTTACTTCCACCATTGTCCACGCTTGTTAGGCTGGATGACAAATTGTTGTTACTGAAACCACCACAGAGTTACATGACATCCGCTGAAAGCAAAATATATATATATATATATATGTATATTTTAATTAGTTCACCCATGTTATACACTGACAGATGTAATGGGTTTTGCGCTCGATTGATGAAATCTTTCCACAGATTTGTTATTATGAGCGGTCGTGGTCACAGTGTTAATGTATTTCTTCTTGTCCTAGAACATGGAAAGGAAAAACATTCATTTTAAAGGGTGTCTTTTGCTATAAAAAGTCAAATTTAAGACCTTTTAATCCCACTTAAAATATAATTCAGGACCAAACATGCAATGGAAGAGACACAAAACATGAAAACACATTTATGTCCTTTAGATTCCACCAGCAAGTTTGAAATGATTCCGACACTCATTCTCAAGCCACTGGCTAGAAAAGAATGATCTCAAAACATTAAACTAAACCGGAAACAGACTAATGATGCATCACATACAGGAATAAATAATTCTCCTTTTTCTGTTTTGACAAAGAAGTTATTTATTTCTGAAGCCTGTCATCAAAAGTCGGCAAAGAAGTAATGAAATAGTGAAATGTATTCCTTGTAAATGAAAGTCAGAGCACCTACACCAGAAAAAAGAAACTGATTCCACAAGTGCTTGGACCTTGTTCCTCTGATCTGACATTAAGCTAACTCTGCCATCGGGAAATTAAAATCTCACTATATTCCAATCATGCAATCTTACCCTGTGCTCTTCTAAAGCTGAGCAGAAAACGCTGCTTCACTCTGAGTGAGTTTTGGCCTCATTACAAAGGATTTATGAAGTTTGAATGGAGGGGGGGGGGGGGGTCGGTGCTCTTCCACAGAACATGGCAGCCGCAGCAGATACACTGCAGCGCAGCTGGTTGTGAACAACTGGGAGACCATATGGTTGTGTTTGGACAGAGGGATTTGTGGAGTTTGGGAATAAGCCCATCTGACATACACAGGGGAGCAGGGAATTTGTCCCTGTCAATTGCAATTATTAGAAACGACCCATAGGCTACAGTACTTCTGTTTCTGTTGCATTGGCTGTTTTGCTTTATTTCTTAACGCTCTGGTTTGTTAGACGATGGCTCGAGGCCCAGAATGAGACACAGAGCTGCTTGTGCTGCGGCGTGGACAAGATTCCTAATGTTTATTCACATATCTCTGACAGCAAATATGTCTGTCACACAGTGGTTTGCAGTAGGACAGTTATCTGACAGACGTCACATGCAGATACTTGACGGTCTGAACATTTTTTGAAGAACAACAGCTTTTTATTGCTCAATTTTATTCAGCGCATGAAGTTTTCACTGTAGTGCTGATTGACTGATTTCAAGTCGTGCTGATGTGCGCAGCGTTTTTCGTCGACTTAACTCGGGGACAGATAAAATACTGCAAATGTTGCACACAGAGAGCGAGGTGGGGAGAAAGGTAGGGATCAAGGAGGCAGGAGAGACGGGGAGTGGGAAATAGCATGAAACACTGTGATGCGATGAGAGAGGATTTTTGCTTTGCTCTGTGTTAGACTTTGTTTACTCAAGATGCCTTCATATTTGACATGTGCCGTGCTCTATTCTCTGCTTCACCAAGTTTAGCCTCTCCCCGCCTCTGACAGCTGGAATCAGAGAGGGCCTTAAGGGTGGACACATTCTACTACAACAAAATATGGGAGATAAAGCAGAAACTCCATGTTGTGCATCTCCTCTGCAGATTCCACATCCCAATTTTAAGTTGTTGATAATGGAAATGTCACAAAGTGGTAATAATGCTCGATTTTTTTAAGGTGATGTTATTGTTTGTTGGTGGTGAAACAGGCAGGCAAAACTAATATCCAGTAAATCTATATCTATAATAAAAACCAAAGTGTATAAACTGTTTTTGCTTTCAAGAAATGAACATACTTAACATTTTATAGAGGCAAAACTGGTATCGTCACATGTCTAATTAACTGGCAAACTAACTGCTAATTAAACTTCACAAAGACACTGTGTGTTCAGGTCTTTTTTTCATCTGAGATGTTTCTGAAGCTGCTCTGCCAAGGAGAGTCGGTTTTGTGTGTCTGGCTGTTAGTTAACAGGATTCTAAATAAAATACTACTGGAAGGATTACAATAACAAATTGGTGGAAGGATGCGGTAGTGGTCAGGGAAGAACCCCATATAACTGATTGATCAGCAAGTGCATCCAGCAATGCTTTTATCACTTTCTTTGACATTGCGAGATTTCTCAAAATTTTCATGATTCCTAAGAAAATAATTCAGGGATTTTTAAATTCTTTTAAATCCAGCATGCTTAGGGGACAGATAAATACGTGTGAAATTTGGTTTCGATCCAAATATACGTCTGAATTTAGTGAATTGAAATGTAGTTGTGTGGGTCTTGGCGGAGGTATGCTCTCTATGTGGTGCCATTCTGGTTTGAAATCTGACACGGCTATTTGCCACCCCTACGTTGCTTTTGCATTGAGTGAGAATACTGTTTCGTCAACAGCATTCTCTGCATTTTTAGTATGCATGCTGATTGCTTTACTTTATTCACGCTGCATTGCCTCGTCAAACTGCAGCAATCAGCATGTGTTAAATAATTTCCTGTTCAGACAAAGTTGATAGGTTTCTTTCATAATATTGCAATATATATGTTATACATATCATGTGCAAGAAAGCATGTTTCATTGGATTGGGTGTTTGGTTTAAGTTACACCCAAATTAAATAAAGAAACGGTGAATGCGTTTAGACACACACACACACACACACACACACACACACACACAGATCCAGAGAGAGAGAGAGTCAAAAACACCCCAATTGCATTTAAATGCATTTGGGTCAGCGGTTCCACCTCCACACTGTGTGAAAGTGTTTTTTCTCAGTGCTCAGATGTCTTCCACCTCCATGTAATTGCTCTATTTAATCTGGCTCACCTATATCAATACTTCTATTTATTTATATATATACATAGGGTACACGCACATATACGACATAAGCGGTGGCCCTGACCTAGTAACTGCATCTAAAGGTGGGATGCTTTAGATGCTCAGATGGGTTTGTGCTCGTGATGAGTCACAAGGAAACAGGGTCAGTGCCATTGTCGTATCGATGTTCCCATGAGCATCATAGTCTGACCCTGCGCAGCTCTCTGTAGTGTTTCCTCTGGTCTCTCTCTCCCCCCAGCGGAGTGACAAAGTGTTAGTGATTTAATGACAAGGTCACAGATCCCGGTCTTGGCATCAACAAGCTCTTAGTCTGCCCCCGTGGGCCACTCACCATTATCGTGGCAACAATGACGAAAAACGGTAACCAACTCCAAGGTGCTCGCGCTTGGAACCAAATCTCCACAATGAAGAAGTGGAAGAGCCCCTGATAATAAAGGTTTTATTTGACCGTCACCTGAAGTGGGATTTCT
This sequence comes from Verasper variegatus, assembly GCA_026259375.1. Lineage (NCBI taxonomy): Eukaryota > Metazoa > Chordata > Actinopteri > Pleuronectiformes > Pleuronectidae > Verasper > Verasper variegatus. The sequence goes on from CM048040.1 coordinate 20,214,549, forward strand.
CTTGCAAACACTTAAAGCAGTGGAGAGCGATGCGATCAAAGATAGCGCACTGCATGTGGAGATGCCTTCTCATAGCCCCGCTGCAAACCAAAGGAAACAGTATACTTCATCAGCACTTTAACTTGACAATGCTTTGCTTTGATCTCTCTCTCTCTCTCTCTCTCTCTCTCTCTCTCTCTCTCTCTCCCTGACTTATGAATTAATTTAGCAGAACTGCTGTTTGAGAGAAATATGTCACAGGAAAAAAAAAAAGAACACGAGGAAGAAATGGAAAAGGGGGTCGGTGGAAAGAGAGATGGAGAAAGCTGCACGGGGGAATAATTCGGCTAATGGAGTGACTGTTTGGATATTCAGCAGAAGTAGGAACGGAGATTATGATCTTGCAATTAGCGTAACAAGGTTTTATTGATTGGCTGCCGCTGTAGCGTCTTTGCTGCCAAGAAGCTGCATGTGGTTTTAACATGCACAGTGTGTGTTTAGCCCAGCCAGTCACACTAGTCTCACCACGAGCGGAGCAGAATCCAGCTCGGCGTTACCTCTGAGCCGCGGCCATTTCCCGAGCATCAAAGCTGAAATATTATGGATTGCCGAGTTGAAAGGGTCCGTTTGAATGCCCGACGATAAAGTGGACCGCATTTGCATTTTCCGCTCACTTTTAAGTTAATGCATTGCCCTCCTTCCCCTTTTAGTAAAATGCAGGTATGAAAAGGCAGCTTCTGGTAACGAGTGGTTTTGAAAGTTTGTCCGCCTGTTTTACATGTTTGCGAGTAGAATTGCTGCTTTCACGGTAAGTTTTGATGCCATTTCTCATCTCAGTTATTACGCTGTAAGTCGGGGATTATTACGCTTGGTCCCTCTTGGGTGTTGTAATCGTAATTAGGGAGGTGTTTGCTCGCCAGCGGCAGATCTGTGAGACACAGAGAAGCAGCAACAGATCACAGATCGATGGAAAATGTTTGGGTTTTTTTTCATATGGCAGCCAACAGATGTGGTTATTATTAAGTTTACAAGACATATTGACAGAATGATCTCATAATGGAGTCTTTGTTTTCATGTTTTCAAATGAAAGATGTCGTTGTGTAAGAGCTCACATTAACAGATTTTAACACAGTCCGCAGTTTTATATCCTAAACTTCCACTAACTCCAGTCTGATGAATATGATTAAGTCGTCCTCCCTGGTCCCTCTCATCTTTCCCCCATATGTTTCTGATGAACCATTGTAGAACACGATCCTGCAGTCTTTTATGTCCAACCTTTGACAAATCTATCACCTCGTCCCTCTACGCTCTGAATTAAAGGCCCATTCCACCTCTCCAGTTTAGATGAGTAATTCTCTTGTTTGGCTGCGGCCCAAAGCCCAGCCAGCATGTCTGGGCCTTTGGAGGAGCGTGATTGGTCAGGTTCAGCCGTGTGTGACTGACAGGAAGCCTGCTGATTGGGGGAGACAGTATCTTCAGATCGGTGCGCTGATTAAAGCCTTACGGCGGCGTTTTGTGGACTCCCGCCGTTCGGGGTCCCCGCGCCAGCGCCCTGGCCCTGCTGGTCTGAATTACAACTCAGCCGCATTAGTCTGATTTACAGCTTCCTCCCGCTGTTTAGATTGGAGCTGGGGTCTTCTCCCTCTCTACACTTCCACCTTCCTCCCCCTCTTCCTATTGATATGCCCACTTTTCGACTCACCCTCTACTCGTCACCCCAATCCTCCCAATCCCTCGCCTGTTCCCCTCTTCATGCCACCTCACCTGGTTTGTCTCACCTACACGTCCCCCTGGCCTCTTCCCACCAGGTATTCTCCACTTCTTCTTCCACCTCACCTATTCTGCAACTCCCCCTTTCTGTCTGCCCGCTCTTTCCCACCACTCTTCTCCTCATCCTCCTTTTCTCCAATGCTCCCCAAACCTCTGATATCGCTTCACCTTTCCTACCCTTTCTCCGTCTCTCTCCCTGTCTGTCCCTCTCTCGCGCTTGTTCCCTCCCTCCATCTTTTGTGAAAATGAAAACAAAGAGCAGCCTGCCAAAATATTTCTATAGCTGTTCGCTGACGAAGCAGGGTGCGGAGACAAAGCAAAAAGATGTGCAGGCATATTTGTCGCGGCAGCAGAAAGATGGAAAGCTCTCTCCCCGTGGCCTTTTTACAGTCATTTGGAAACCCCCCCCCCCCACCTCACTCTCCTCGCATGCTCTCGCCCTGTTCAAAAGCCCTCTGTTTGAAATACTCATCTGACATGGCACCACGTATAAATGCACAGCTGTATATTTGTGTAAGGCCCTCTCGCTGCCAAGCTGTCCATCCCCCTGTTGCCCCAGGTGATCAGATGAAACTAATGGCAACCTTAATGTGTTTGTCTAGGCCTTTCACCCCACTGGAGAGAATGATGAGAGACCAAACACTCGCTCTTGTGCCAGATCCCATGCCAGACTAATATAAGAGAAACAAAATGGCCTGTCTCTGTTTAGCCTTCTCACGGCCACAGAGATGTTCTTTCACAAAAATAAAAGTTCGCATTTGACAGCTTTTCCTTCATAGCTGGGAAAAGGAGTCATTAGAGAAGAAAATGATCCATTGAATTAAGATCCGCGAGCAAAAGTACGTGGTTAATTATTGATGCAGTATCTTCAAGGTATAAAACCCTGAGCCGACATCAATCCATGTAGACTTATTTCCTCTGCTCAGAGAAAGTGGAAATGAGGTGATATAATATTTCTTATTAAACTGGTTAAGTGATGCACGGCTAAGATATTGGTACAAAGCCTTTAGCAAATTGCTTTTACAGTATAATTGTACATTACACTTGTATAGTTGTGTGTCTGTTTTGTATCATCCAGAGGAACACAGGTTAGACAATACAGAACTAGAAATAGACAAGTGGAAGCAGTTATTCAGGGCTGCCTGTGCCTTACTTGCCTCTCGATGCAGGTGAAGCCAGGTATTTGTATTTGAATTAACAATAGTAAAAGTCTCACTTATGCTACAATTGTATATGAAAAGAATTATGTCCATTTCAACATCGCCCGGTGTGGTCTGTTTCGTCCGTATCTGTAAGCTTTCGAAAGACGTGCAGAAATACTGACAAAATTAAGGCAGAGTACGGACAGAAGTCAATAAAGTCTGACCAATAGTCTGATTGACAGACCAACGTTCCTACCACTGCTAAAAATAACAGAAATGTTGCCCATTTCCCTGCACTTGTTGGGATGTAACTCCGACATAGTTGTAGATATGCTTGCGATGGTGGAGGCCGCCCTGTGGACACTCTCTGTATTGCATCAAGTATGAGCTGCAGTTCAGAGCTCTAGTGAGAGACAGGGAGGTTCATTGACGCTGGAGAGCTGTCTCCTCCACTCCCCTCCATTCCCCACCAGCCTCTTATTAACAATGGCACCGGGAGTACGAGGGTCCAGATGTTAGTCTCCTGCTCCCACCAGCTGTGCCAGCCTCCAATGCACAGCCTCATTGACTCCGAACCAGGGAGGGGAGACACTTAAGAACACACTGACACCGCACACACAAACACACACACACACACACACACACACACACACACACACACACACACACACACACACACTGAGAGAGAGCAGTCAGTCTCTTAAAGTTGTTTTTTGTTTTAAAAAGAAAATCCGACATACATAAAGATGTGCAGTGAAGGTTTCAATAGGTATAACACTCACACTCCCAGTTTTGTGCACGTTAAACAACACACACACACTGGCACACAGATGTACATGCACTCTCCCCAGCCACGTGCACTTCACACCCTCCTTCCCCTGGTGTAGAGCAGAGTTATTTGTGGGTGACAGGATCCTAACAATTCTCAGAATAATGCACGTTTGTTTGAATGACTGCGCCATCAGCGCTCCCTTTGTTATTTTCAACGTTGTTAGAGTCAGTCGGTACAGATCCACCAGCCCTTTATTGTGCTGCTTCTTTTTGTCCATTTACTTGTTCTTATAACAATAATTAGTTTTTGTCATTCAGACACAGAAGCACCATTGTCCGCATGCTAATAATGATTTTGACAGTGACTGAAGGAAAAGTATAGATAACTGAAGAGTCACGGAAAATTTAAAAAAAACAGTTGACGGGCGGCTGTTTCTTTTTTTCTTTTCTTTTTTGGGGCCTTGTCGAATCTCTGGGCAGCTTTTTTTTTTTTTTTTTGTCATGTCAGCAGTAGCGGTGGCTCGTTGTTAAGCCGCGCAGAACAGACAGTGGTGCGCTGATGAGCGGAGTTACAAGGGCCTCCCTCTCCAGGAGATATGGCCGCACTGAGCAGAAGAGACAGAGGGGACTGGGAATAACACTGTATGTCTGCCACTGTAACGTTGTAATCCTAGATTCATCCTGTCAGGCAATAAGTTTGATTATGGTCCTCATTTGAAACGTTGGAGTCATCCCCCCCCCCCCCCCCCCCACCTTCTTTTCTGCTCCTTCCTCTCCATTTTATATACGCTATCCACCCTCCCGCCCCTCATCCTCGCTCCCCCGTCACCCACAGCAGTATCAACATAGCCATCACAATCGCTCGGGATGACTATTGGGAAACCTGAGCTATCTTGTGCACCCGTGGTTGGTTTTCCAACCGCATTAGTGGAGATCGCAGTTGAATTTTACCGACACCGGGCAGCATCGGCATATCATTAGTGCCGTAAAGGTCCTGCACTCCTCCTGTGCATAAACGGTGCAGAGGATATAATGTCAATAGATGATTATTTATTAAACAATAAAAACCTGTTGTTGTTGTTGTTCCGCTTTAAAATATTAACCCAGTTGTTTTTCGGTTTCTATTTTCACTCTGGATCTATTTAGATGTTTTGTCCCACATAAATGTTCCACAATAACAATGTGGTTGTTGTTGTTGTTGCTGACAGCGCTTCTCCATTAGCTTCATCTCTAGCCAAAATCAAGTGCTATTAGACAGCGAGGAAGAAACAGAGACACACACACACCGAGAGAGAGAAATGGAAAAACAAGAGACAGGAGGATCTGTGACACATTTCCAGGGAATCAAATTGATAAAGAAAGAAAAAAATGGAGGGTAAAAGTAATGTATTATACGCAGGAAAGGCGGTTAATGCCTGGGTACTTGCATCAGTTTGCAGAGTGCAGCGAAAGCGTGCGAGAGACAGACAGAAATGGAGGCACAAGGGAGGTTGTGTTTATTATTTGATAAAGCCTCCCTTATAACCTCAGCATGTTGTGCAATAGCTCTGGCTCTCCTTCAACTCTGTGGTGTGCCACTTCAAATTAGTCGCTTGTGGAGAGGGCCTGCCCCGTCTTTGCAAAATGCATTAGTACGCCACTCAGAGCCTCATACAGCCTAGGGTTAAACACAAATTATATCATTTCTGTCATCCAATCAAATCACACTGACCCATTGACCTGCGAGATGAGTCAAATGCATAATGAAATATGACATGGCACAAAAGCTCTGATTCTAATCTGCTCTGACACGCGATCAGATGAGGATGACCCCCTGACCTTGACTGACAAGTGAGACGAGCGTGGGGAACGGGACACACGGGGGAGAGGAAGGGAAGGAAACATAAAAGAAAAGGGGGGAAATATACCCAATTAGAAAGGCTGTTTTTAGTCAATGGGAGGTTAGTTAGTAATCAGCTCAGTGTCTCGGGTGAAAGGGGCCATTTGTGTCTTTGGACTTCGGACAGTTGGGGCTCACGTTAATTATTCTGTCCATATTTGCCTTCTTGTAATGACAAATATAAAAAGCATCTTCGTCCCAGAGCAGAATCATTTCTCCTCACATAGCTGTGGCTGGAGAGATAGCAGCTGGATTTTATTCCCCTCGGGAAAAAAAAGTGTCTTTGACAATAATTTTCATCCATCTCACCCCTTCGCTTCCTCCCCAGCTCTCTCTCTCTCTCTCCCCCCTGCCACCTCTCTCTCTTCCCACCCTCCTATACCATTCATTCAGAGGACAGAAACCGAGTACACAGGGGTTCAGCATCCCCCCCATCCCCGCCGCCCCCTTTCATGATTTCCAAACAGTAACATAGTGACGGATAAATAATGCAGCTGGGCTGTTTTACAGAGGGATGAGATGACAGAGGGATGGATGGGCAGGGGGTGGAGGGGTGGAGGGGCGATCTGGGAATGTGTAGCAGCGACCAGAACTGCGCGGGCACTGCGAAGGTACAGGCCACGGCCGGGGTTGGGTCAGCCAAGGGAGGAAGAGGAGAGAGGAGGTGTAGGGTGGCTGTAACTGGATCTCCAGCCCTCTCTTCTCCCCCCCCTTCGCTTTGGGGCTGAAGGCTTTGTGGTGTGTTGATACCCTCTGACATGATATTGTAGCAGAAGAACAGGGTATGGCTTTAATTAAGCCCGAGCTGATGGAAAGAGATGGATGGATGGAGAGAGAGGGAGAGGGAAGGGAGGAAGAAAAAGGAGGAGTACCAAAAAACAAACACTCCAATAAACAGAAATAGCAGCACGGCTCATGCTGTTCAGATTAGTAAGAGATCTGTGGAGTCTGACAGGCACTATTTGCCTCCGCTGTTACGTTAAAACAAGAGCTGTGTGTGTACACTGGTAAACAGGATCATTCATAAATATACAGTGTAATCTTCCTCTGGGAGAACGATGGCGGAGTGAATGAAAATAGATGATTCTCTCAAATTCTCCACGTTCTCTTTGCAAACCGGACTGCGTGGAGAGGGGAGATAACAGGGCCCAACTTTGTCTGTATGTTCCGAGCGCCGCACAGGAAGGTGTTGGAACCAGGAGTGTCGGAGGTGATGGAAGTGGTGGTGTGTGTGTGTGTGTGTGTGTGTGTGTTGGACTTGAAGCATAAATCACCACTGTGACAAAGCTCTCCAATAGGCAGATAAGTGCACATTAGGAGTGAGGCAGATCTGTCATCGTGTGTCTCGGAGCTGTCGGCCCCGCCCTCTCCCCCCTGAAAACAAACGCTGACTTGGGGGGAATCCAAACTGGTCTGCGTCTGCGTGGCAAAGGAGCACGTGGCGTGTGCGACGTGATGTCATGCACGATTATTTGTAATAGGAAATGTGTGTGTGTTTGTGTGTATGTGGGCCACCTGTCAAAATAATGTTTGTCAAATGACGTTAAACTAAGAAAGCAGCAAAAGAAGAGCTGCAGCTAGTCGTTCATTCATCTGCAAATCAATGAACTGTTTAGTGCGGAAAAAGTCGGAAAAGTGTGAAATAAGCTGATAGAAAATTCAATTGCTCGTTTAGTCTGACCAACGACATTAACATCTCTCAAAATACTCAATATAAAGTGATTATAAAAGCAGAAAATCCTCACATTTAGAAAGATGGAAGCAGAAAATGTGGTTGAATAATGCCTACAATCATTAATCGATAATCAATAATACATTCTTTAGTGGTTGATTCAGTTCTAATTACAACAATGTGGCCAGATCGTGCCGTGTTTTACAAATGCTAAGAGGGAAATAACACTGAAAAGGATTATTGCAAATGATATTTGGCAGCCAAGCCTTTAATAGAATGAATAATATGAAATTTCTTATAAATTGGGTTATGTCCTAACGCCAGATTTCTCCAGGCATCACAATATTCTAATAAGAAGAAGAATGTACAGATAATGAGCCATTAGCCACAGTCGTTATCGTCTCCAGAAGGCCTCGGATACTCAGGCAGTGTTACAGAGGGAGGCGGAGATCTGTGCCAAATAAAAAAAAAAAAAAAAAACACGCTGGAAAGCTCCCCAATCAATGTTATTTTCTCTCTCAGTCCCAGACCAACTGTCTATTCATCTGTTTCTTTCAAATGAAAGGTGTGCTGGTATGTAACACTTACAGTGGGGAGATCTGTCTCTTAATTAAAATGTTACAGATTGTGTTTCGCTCGCTGTGCAGACAGAGCATACTGCGTATTGGAAATAATGTTCCCTATAGTGTGCGGTATTGATCAGAGGAGGAAAATAAAGGATTTTTCAGTGAGAAAATAGAATCTGTGTCACGCAGCTTTTGGTGGGAGTGTTGCCTGGACTGTTGCGAGTAAACCAATGACGAGAACCTCATAGGAGAAGAGAAAAGAAAAAAGAAAAGCAAGAAGAGCAGGCTTTTGTTTGAAAAGCCAATTCCATACTAGGACACACGCTGGTCTGTACAATCCATCAAATACATTGTCTTTGTTTGGATTTTACTTTTAAAGGAGGAAAGAGTATACATTAGCCAGAGTGTACATGTGGTTCTGTACATGCAATCTCATTCTGAAAAGAGGCTTATGAATAATTTATCTTGCCACAATCCAACTGGGAACGTCCTTGGTATTTACATTTTATCATCAAGGGCACTGGATGAGCCTTCACAGCAATCTAACACATGACACACACTCGGCTCTCGTCCCCTCCGCGCGATCAGACGCGACGGACGACACAGAGAAAACATTTCTGTAGCTTGGATATATATTTATAAACCGAGCAAACAAAAAACGGGTTGATGAACATGCTCGATGATGACTAAGCGTGGCAGGATTTGGATTACACAGTGGTCACCCGCAGCCGCGACGATATGACAGCGACGCACAGGGCTACGAGGGACACGCACGGGGGTTGGGGGAGGGGGGGGAGGTGTTTGGGCTTGGCCTCGCACAATGGCTCCAGTGTTTACAGCAGACAATTTAGTTTCCTTCCAACAATTATGAGGGAAATTGAATCTCAGGAAATGTTCGTTCTCTTGTCCATTAGACCAAACAATAACACGGATCCCCACAGGTTTACAAAAGAAAAAAAACATCTGTCTTCAAAACAGAGTCCAGAAAATTAATGTCAACCGACTACGAGGCGAAATCAGGACAGAGTGGATCAAACTGAGGCGATGGCACGTCTGTATGTTTCATTTGCTGTAAAGTGTAGGAAGATGAAAGTGTGGCGTTAATGCTGAGTCTGTGTCTGCATTCTCGCTTCGCAATAAAACATTGCTAACGTCCTCTTTTGTGGTTGAATTAAAGAGGGGGTGTTGCAGGAATTGAAGCTGAATGTAATTTCTCTCATTGCATTTACAGCCTGTGATTGATATACATTTAAAAGGACATGTTTTAATACTGCTGAAAGCTGAAAAAATGTCATTTACAACGCACATAAAGGCCCAAATCTGTGACCCACATGCAAACGAAAAGCTTATTCCGCCAACATTTGACTGCAACTGAATCTACACTGTTAACGTTTTCTGATGATGATGGAGGTTTTTTATTTTAAGCAGCGGAAAAATGCTTATTTATCATGAAGAAATCTTCCTCTGTGAGTGAGTAGCTTCCTTTAAATCGAAGCTTAAAACATACCTTTATCGTTTTTATGTATTTTTACTTCTGTTTTTTTCATATTTTGAACAGTGCCTTACAAATTAGTAAAGATATGATTATTGTTATCATTAAAAATATTAACAAACTTTTGATTTACACACAAAAACATCTTTACACCAACATTTATAGTAAAACAGGGCTGAGGGAAACAATGGAGAATAAATGTGCCCTGTATCCTTTCTCCTCTCCTCCATCTCCCCTTGCCCCTTATTTTCTAAAAGTATCTGTTTGAGAGATAAATGACCACTCGGCTCCTGAGGATGACAGCCTACACAAAGATGATATTGAATTGATTTCAGAAATGTTGCCGAAGTGACTGTTTGATGTATACCGCAAGACATGAATCATAAAACTTCTATTAAAAAACCCTTGAATGGCTGACACCAGAATATTATTTGTGATGATTAATTTGACTCAGTCATTACAATGGGAGTCAAGTTGGATCGTCTCAGACAAAATTGCTTTTCATTCCCCCCGTTGGATTTCCCTGCTATTTTTCTTTTCTTCTGTGCAGAACTCTGATCTGATTGGACTCACTGTGTTAGCGTAACAGCAGCCGAATGCAGAGGCTTGACGCTCGTCGTCATTACAGATCACTGAACACCGAGGTTTTTTGTTCCGAAATGAGACGTCAAACACTTGAAAGAAAATTACACCTATCGGCTAACAAAACGACAGATCGGAATTTAAATAGATTACAAAGCTTTAAGAAGAATGGCAGGAAACTGAAAACCTCAGACGGCAAGAGGCGAACACAGTTAAACAAATGACTCTTCGTCTTGTCTATCTTGTGCCTCAGATCGGTTATTGTTTAAGGATTAATCCTGTCAGTGGATTTACAACATGATATTGACGTCGAGTGTTGTAGAAGTTTGTTTGTGCCGAAGGTTTCATGAATCAGCTCCTGATAAACCAAACCAGTGGAGGTCAGGATATCTGAGCGTTTCTAAATCTTGCCTTTTTACTTTTTGAACAGATGAAGCAAACATTAGTTAGTACAGCTGTCGTTGTTGAGCTTCTCTGCCATAAATATCCTGGAGTGCTCTTTTGTCTTATCTAACACTGACGCAGCAAGGTGTCCTGATATGTGAAAATAATGGAGGCATGGTTAAATATCAGGACAGGTTCTTTTTTACCACTTTAAATTCCCATTAAATAAAAACTGTACAATATCCTCCATGTCCCCTTCCATGTTCACCCATAGATTGTATACAAAGATGGAGGACAACGGATTGCCCCCTGGTGGTCGGCTGCAATTGACGTCATAAACCCCGCCTCCTTCATGTTAGCAGATGGGACGATACAAAAAGTTAGAATACACTTCAAATAATTGTCAATTATTGGAGAAGACACAACTTCATTTAAATTTTGTTAATTAGATGTTTCTTGCAAAAATGAATGTTTTGAGTTTTAATTGACTTCGCTATACGTTTTAAAGGCTGGCGTTGACTTTTTATCAAGTAGCTATATTTTGTTATGTGTTTGCTCTTTTTCTGTGATGCCAACGATACAACTGGGAGTTGTATCCCCTGGAAGTGCTCCAGTTAAACTGTTTTGGCTTAGACAGGAAATGAATAGATCTTGGCACCATCACTATTCCCAACATATGGAGTAGAGCCATATAGAAATCAGCTGTGGGTCGAATTATAAACCCAACTTCATCTAACCCAACCTTTCTCACTTTCTTCTCTTCTCAGAGCTACACAGGTCAGAGTGGCGGCGGCGGGGGAGGAGGCGGAGGTGGTGGCGGCGGAAACGGGGACGAGGACTACGAGATCCCCCCCATCACTCCACCGAACCACCCCGAGCCCCCTCTTCTTCACCTGATGGAGCACGACTCTACAGGCTACCTCTGCCACTCGCTGCAACACAATGGGCTCATCAACCCGTATTCCTACCCAGAGCTGCCCACACTCATGATGTCGAACATGCTGGCGCAGGACGGCCACCTCGTTTCCAGCCAAATGCCCTCGGTGAGTAGCCCTTTGTGGACTGAGCGGGTTACACGGCGGCGCTGTGGGACCAGAAGTCAAGAAATTAAAACTTGTGATTACACAAAACTAAACTAAACCCCTCTAAGACTTTGAAGGAGTCATTCTTTTTCTATCTGAGATACGAGAGGACATGAGGAATTGCAATTTAGGGGGAAAACATATCTAATGAAAGATCGGATAAATTCGACTTTTTTAAAATGATTTCCTCGACATTGCAGATAATCCAAAACAGCAATTTGAAGGTAGAAACCTATAGAAACCACCGATTTCTAACACGATACACCTTCTGAGCTTCACGTAGAAAGAAATCAAGAAATGAAGACGGTGGCTAAGTGGGGAACTGAATGATTTTTCTCAGTGGTCCCCATGTCAGCCGTGATGCATGGAGAAAAGGATTGTGGGCAAATCCATCAGCATCATATCTACCTCGACAGCGCGCATCAGTCAGTCCGTCAAGCCTTCCAACATGAATACGCACTGATTACTCCCTCAGCTCCACACAGACCTGCTCCTCCGCAAATTAGCATCTCCAAGCCATAATTGCATTCATGAGAACTGCAGGAAACGGAGGAGATTTCTATTACAACAAATGATGTATGTGCAGTGTATGTGTGGAGAACATAATGTAAAGGCTGCAGAAAAGCCAAGCCCTTCTAGTTAGCAGTCATACAGTTGGTTAGCATTTAAGCTGGGTTTTAATCAATGCCTGTGTTTTGGATCCTGCTTAGGAAGTCAAATGTAAATAATGTACTTTTTATTTACTGAATAGTTTCCATTTAACATTTGCATTAGATAGTTTCAAATATGTTATATCCCTTTGAAATATGCACAGATGTGGAGGATTTTTATAGATGGGAGATCCCTGAGTAATGGTCATAACAAAAAAGAGTAATGGTCATAACATATGCAAAGATTTTTGTGTTCTAGGGTTTAAAGGTCAGAATTTCACAGCTTCATACTTTACTTGATATCGACTGATATCATAAACACATACAGAAATGGCTTCGCTCAGCAGCTGCGCCTTTCTGGGAATTTTATAGATCACCACTATGCAGTTAATAATATGTTATAGTAGGTTTTATATTGTCCTTTTTTTAGTCTGAGGTCCTATCGTGGATTAACAAGTCAGCAGCGTCCTTTAAGAAAAGAGAATATATTCATATACATTAAATACATAGATGCATTTCAATGTCAAGCTGTATTTATTGTATGAGATCAGGACAAACAACAGCAGTCAGCAAATAGTCCAAATATAACTTGATAAACATCTGAAATATAACATACTATATATTATATATAATGTTGGAATATGCCTGGCTACATATTGGATGCATGTGTCATTTATCTTGATATTCATTTCACATTTCGGTCATGACCTTTACCGTGGAGACAGTGGTTGATTGGCCAGTGTTTCGCTCGGCACTCAGGATATTTGTTACTGCTACCGAGGACCAGAGTCGGTGGTTTTAACAGATTGAATGCTGCAGGTCGTGTGATAAAAATGCATGAGATTTGAAATGTTCGGCTGGCCTACGATGCACACACATTTAAAGGATACGCTGCCGGTGTTTACATCGAGGCGGAGATACAAAAGCAAACATGTTGAAATAAATAAAGCTTTTAAAAATGATGTTTTGCAAGTAAACCTCGCAGATCTTGATATTTGGAGATAATTCAATGTTTTCCAACAGGCTCGGAGAGAAGCAGCTTTGGCCATATAGGAGGTTCTTTTTCAGCGCTGTGCTTCAACTCCACTGCTAAAAAAAGAAAAAAAGAAAAACGAAAGCAGCATATAAAGCAAACTCAGAAATTTCTAAATCAAATAGTCTCCCCGGCGAAACTACCAAACCGTAGCAGAGGTTCATTTGTGCTGAGAGCGGAGTGTCTATTAAATCGGTGCCTCACCTTGACACAGTCTGCTGAGCAAAGTAATTAAGCAAACTCTGCAGTTCAAACATGAGATGCTATCATTTTGAATACCTCACTTGACATTTATAGATAAATAACAAGGGTTAATTCCAAGTGGAGACTGTTTTGGTGGTTAAAAGATAGAGTGTGGGCGCCGTAGTATGTAGATTGAAGTGGTCTTTTGCTGCTGCGGCTGCTGCTGCTGTTGACATTGTACTGTAAGTGTGTGTCCAAGTGTGTCTATGTATTTCTGTGTCTTCACTATAAACAATATATCTGCTGTTGAAATGGATCCACTACATCTGGAGGTCAGGCCTTATATTCAATCTTGAGCACATTGAAAAAAAAAAAAAAAAAAAATCCATTAGGGTTCATCTTTCCTGCATCAGCCATTCTATTGTGGTGCTGCAGTGAGATCTGTTTTCATCAGGCAGATTCAATACGTGAGCTGGGCAATGAAAAGAGCGCAATAGAGTTGGAGGAAGAGAGGGAGAATGGAGGGAGGGAGAGAGAGAGAGAGGGAGAGGAGGAGGGAGAGAGTGGGGGAGGCAAGACGAAATTGCAAAGAGGTAACTCTTATTCAAAATGAGAGTACACCAGCAGTTTTCTGTACCTCCTGGATTTCATTATTAGATATTTTAGAGATAATTCAGTTGAGTGAAATGAGGTTATTCTGTCTCCACAAAAGCCTGAGAGCCTCTGGTTTTTAAATGTGTGCCTACACAATTCCAGCGTGAGGACGTCTGAAAGTGCTCCGCTGCAGGTATAACAATATAAACATAAAAATAAATAGGCCGATTATGTAACACAAAAAAAAAAAAAAAAAGAAGAGGATTCAGAGGAGAGCGGTATCGCAGCGGCAGTCGATGGTTCTCAGAGAGATGTGAGAGTAGATGGTGTGTGTTTAGTTTGAGGTGACAGGTTGAACCACTGGACTAAATGGTGTTTGGACGGAGATCTATCAGTGGATCTGACACTGAGAAATGACTGTGGAAGCTGTTAATAAAAAAATTCCACTTAGTGAGAAATAAAGAACAGAAAAAAACGAAGGATGAGACAGATTTGATTAATATTTTCTAACAAAGTCCAACAAATTCAAGGACAAGAACAAACTGACAGTATGTACATTTACTTACAACAGGTACAACATTCAGGTACAACTCAGAGGCAAATATTGTACCTTATAATGCACCATAGCTTTTTTCACTTTGCAGATTCAGATATAACATATATGCATGTAAATGATGATGTATTATTAAAGTCTACCCAGCACTATATAAAGTAATTGGATGAATTCCACCTTTATCAGCTGCAACATTAAAGTGACGAGCACACCAATGCTTCAATTCACAGTTATATAATATGGGTAGTTTTGCATATTGTGTACTTTTACTTCTTGTACTTTTTTTTAAAAACCTTTATTTAATTGCCAATCGGGTACAAATTTTAATACGACTTTTACTTTTACTAGTGAGAACTTCTGAGTTCGTCCCTCATCATTGGAAACTTGTCTAAAAGCAGAGTCATTAAAAAAATGTGCTCAGTAAATAACTAAACCAGCTGCAGATGCCAAATGTGGCTGAAACAGGAATAAATAGTGGGACTGTTTCCAGCCACAGATCCGTTTATATTTGCTTTTCTTGTCAGTATTTATAGCAGCACCATGGTGTATGTGGAATGCACAGTTTTTGGACAACACTGGAGGACTGTGGCACGGAGAACTAAAAAAAGCTGTATTAGGCTTTGACTGCAGAGAAAACACTGAATCAATGAATCGATCAGCAGGAAATCTCCAGTTAGGACAGTTTTTAAGTCAGTGGTTCATGTGATTTATTTTCTTTGCCTACGATACCAATATACTGATTATCTATGTAAAAAAAATAGGTTGGGGGGGGGGGCGGTGGCGGTGCTTGTTCCGTGGTGACATCACAAATCTATGGAAGCCCTGAGAGCTCATTTAAGACACAGTTTCTGAATACAGGCTGTGTGCACTTCTCTGTTGATTAAGACCCAGGCCTGGTTTCTAATAAAAGAAGATGTGGAATTCTTGCTTTCTCAAATAAGGGACCTTTAACTTTCCAACCACGTTTCTATTTTTGTTAGTTTTTATTTTTCTCTCTCCTCTGCTGACTCTGAAAACCTAAAAAAAAAAACTAATTCTCTGTTCTCTTTAAATGTTTCTTTGCTGATGTGCATTGTATTGCGGACTGAAGCCCCTTCTGGCCAAACCTGATATCTTTCAGAGAGCTCTTTTCTCTGACGCTCTGTTGCACTTGGCAGGGCATCTCTCTCTCTCTCTCTCTCTCTCTCTCTCTCTCTCTCTCTCTCTCTCTCTCTCTCTCTCTCTCTCTCTCTCCTCTCTCTCTCTCTCTCTCTCTCTCTCTCTCTCTCTCTCTCCCTCTCTCCTCTCTCCTCTCCCTCTCCCTCTCCCTCTCTCTGTTAATGCCCTCACTGTCATAGCATCTACAAGTTCCAAAACACATTAGACATTTAATAGCCGTGCTCAGGTTGCATTGATCTTATCAATACAGCCCAGAAAGATACCCATCTCTGCTCTGGACTCCACAGCATAGTGTCCTCATTGTTGTATAGTTGCATCTTTGTTTGCACTAAAACTTACCTAGAATATTTAATTAGCAAATGTATAGATATATTTATATGAGCCCCACACTCTGCATCTGCTGTGTATTTTGAACAGAAAGGCTCCATATTCAATTATGGGGTCTTTAACATTCACGTGACCTGTGCCTGCAACTGGAATAAATTATCTTTGATTACGTTTTTCTTTTTTTTTCATGTTTCGTCAATGGTGCGTGCAACATTGACGATCATCATAACTGGCTGGAGTGAGATGTTTTGAATATGTAACAGATGATGAATGTATCATAAGCTGGGGGTTGTTATGCATAGAGCCTGTGCATTAGCAGAAAGAGCCATGTGCAGCCTCAGCTCCATCAACCTCCCAGGTATTATTTGTTATTTCTCCAGAACACACGATGGGAATCTGCCTGAGGAAGGGTCAGTCCACTTGTAATGAGGGTCGTGGCACCCTGAAGATGTGCCAGCTGTATTCATATTCAAATTCATACTCTTAATTTCTTTTGTTGCAACGTTTAAACGGAGGAATTTCCTCACGAGCTCTTTATCTTCAGTTGTTGAGGTTAATTATCAAGTATTAATCCCTCTCTGATTGTCATGTTAAGTTGCGTGGATGCCTGCGTTTCTCCTTTCTCTCCTTTCTTTTTCCCCCACGAGGTATTAACAGCTCCTGGCAGGTGCTCGCTCTTCAAGCCTGTGTGAATGAAATATGAGCTGCAATGTCAACTGAACTTGTCACAGACAAGCTTTGGTGAATTAATGATAAGAGAGCAGAGGTGTGTTTTAATGTGTTCTCCTTCTGATGGAGGGTCTTAGCAAACGTATTATCGCATACTGTACACCTGCTGGTTTTTGTATAAACATGGAGGAGAGAGAAAAAAGGTGGATAAGAGGATACAGGGTTGCATTTGTAGAGAAAATCTTGGACCAAATATTAAGTCTGAAGGATGAATATTATATCAAGCAGACTGCTATCAAGTGAGTGTTCTGAAATATTGTAATTAAATGTGTTTGGACTTTTCCAATATGGACTTTAAATTGCTCTTACCTTTGCCTTTAAAGACTCTCTGCTCTTTGAGGCTTCACCTTATTCTACACTTTTCATTCAGACGAAGAAAACCTATTTCTCCTTTGAAAGACCTTCATTTTCAGTCATTTTTAAAAAGGATTAGAGCGTCTGTGGGAAATGATGGAATGTCTGTCGCTTTTTACCACAGTTCAACAAGCCCAGTGATAGAATGGGGCTTGTATTAGTTATTCCAATGTTGATTCAGGCACAGATGATTTTGAATGATCAATGCCTTGTTTGATGGCCTCTTGAAACCTGCAGGAAAAAAAAGGGAGGGCTGTTCTTTAAACTGCTTCCCCCCCCTCTTTCACTTTTTTGTGATTATTTATTTTCAAATTGTCCCCTGGGCTAATGTTCCATTTTGGCATTTCACACCTCCCTCTCCCATAAATGAACCATCACAGCCATAAATCACTGGACAAACAGAGACTTGTGCAAACCCTGAAAGGCTCAGAGATTTATGTAACACATTCATGTTTTCCACTTCCTCATTTTAGTACTCCACTGGTATAGCCTAGCTAATAAAAGGTCCTATTAATATTTCCTGTTGCTTAGCAACGGCAGGCAGCAAGTAATAGCATTCTGTGGAAAAATAGATGACCGATAAGGAAAAATTCAATTCTTTTCTCATCTCCTGGGAGAAAGTGCCTTATTTCTCCGGCAATGTGATATGAAACTGTAGTTGTATATTAAGAAATATCTTAAAGGAAATATAGGTTATTTTTCCAATTTCATCATTTTGGGGGGATTTTTATTGCAGCCTGATGGCAGCTCATCTCTCTTCTCCACCTCGATAAAGTCAATTAACCTATCAGATTAAGCTAATCAGAGGATAAGGTGCCGATTTAATTTCTCTCTTTTTAATCGGAAATCCTAAAGAGACGGTGTTAATAACACAAGCACTGAACTTTAAAGAGAGCCGCTCTGTGAGACAAATTGCATTTCATTTATATTGCAGGTGTAATTTAAACTTGCTTTGTGTACGGGCCAGTTTGTGCAGCGTGGAGAGCCGGAAAAAAAACCCTTTTCTAATAACGCTGCTTATCACCCTGATCACAGGTAACAGAAGAGGATCTCTACTGTGACAATTTTCAATTTAGATAATTTATCACATCATATTTCAGAAACAACTGAGCTGTGTTATCACACACATGTTGTTGTCATCGTCCTCCTCCATAATGTAGATGTGATCAACTGTGGCATTCAAGCAAAGAACAGAGGCAAAAGAAACAAAGGCAGATTCATCTGCAGCACATACACAGTGTTATGAAGCAGATCCATTGATAAGGGATTTCATATTACACTTAGCCAGGGGCCCCTGCTGAGATTTATCATGCCATGAAATCGTGTCCATATTGCACTGTGCCCTATCTCAACCATCCATCAGCTCATTCTGCTTTCACCACCAGGAATATTTGGCCCTGGTGGCGGTGGTGGAGCCGTCCCATGTCATCTCACTCAGGGACGTCTTCCCTGCTGTGCCGCCAGCCACCAGTTCAACATAACCCCCGCCGCCTGCCAACGTGCGCAAGAAAGGCTTGAGCCAGGGTGATTAAAACACTCTGTGAATTCATGTAATGCTGCGACCGTCCGAGACAGAGAGACGTAAGCTGCAGGCAGAATTCACAGGCTGCGTTCGTAGCAGTTCCTGCTAATGAGAATGACGTTTATAGAGATTTAGAGCCCGATGCATTATCGGTTGGCTGATAAAAATACACGGCCGATATGAGCCTTTCACACACACGTCAGCGTTTGTGTTTTCCAATATGAAAACTGAAACATGTAATGTTATTTTCTATGCTATTTGGTTGTATTTGTCTTTTCTTTTTATTTACATTACATTTGTCCTCATAAGGGTTTGATAACAACCTCTTAGGAATCATCCGCCTCCAAAAATCCATACTGCTCAGGCTCTACAGATATTATTAGATGACTGTCAGTTGGAATTTGATATTAGAATTGAAACGAGTGCCGGGTCAAACATCTCAGCAAATACACAAAGTAAGTTTATTTATTATTATTTATTTTATATTTTCTGATCTTTCCTTGTTACAACAACACTTTACTTGACCATACATGCAGACGCGTGCAGTTCTCTTGTAGTGTAGTAGACACAGCTTCATGTACAATAAATTCTGGTAAAAACCTGTAAAAAGCCAGGTTATTATTTCAAAATCAGCAAAAACAACAGAAATGATGAGCCTCAAACTACCTCACATGAGACATAAGAAGCAGTTTGCTGGATAAAAATCGACACACATTCATTTGTTTGTTAAGTGACGTCTGTTTAAAGCTGCTGCAGAATACGGTGAAGATGAGTTTCTCTCAGAAATGTGTGAAACCTTTCTCCGGACACATGCAAATCACCTCGTCATGACCTCACACAGCACATACAGTACCGCGTGCAGCTTTTCTTCATGTGTGTGCTCTTTGTTGTTGTTGTGTTCATTATTTCTGCATCTACATTCATGTTTTTTGATGTTGTTGTGGTGTGGGTGCACGGTCGCACCCTCGCACACAGACACACGTGCACGCATATACACAAAGTGGGTTTGACACGGCAGTCAGGAGTCTCATTAGTGGGAGCAGAGGAGCCTTGCCTTCCGCTGTCAAGATTGTGTGTCCCCACCGCTCCTCACAACCGTCTCCTGCATGTCATGTCAGGCGAGGCTCTGATTCTCTGACGCCGTGCTTTGTGAGGTGAGCTCAGAGACACGCCCGGGCTGAGAGCGAGCGAGAGAGAGGGGGGAGACAGTAAGGGGGAGAACAAGAGAAAGAGAGAGAGAGACAGAGAAAGAGAGAGAGAGAGAGAGAGAGAGAACAAATAAAAAGGGAAGAGGAACAAGAGAGAGAACTGGAGGGGGGGAGATAAATAGAGGGGAAGAGAGAGAGAGAAAATAAAAGCAAAGTAGGTTCTGACATTAGCAGTAATGAGGAACATGGAGGATGGTGCCAAGGGGGACATCATGACATTACTATCTGCAAATCAACCACTGCCTTGTTGCTGCCACAGATTCACTGTGAGAGGCGTTCAGGGTGGTTCCGTACTTTACAAATCACAACCGGGAACATTAGCTTCTTTGTGCAAACGCTTCCAGCTATCGTTGAACAACAATAGTAACATAATAATACTGATCATAATAATAATAATATTAAGCCACATAATGTACAAACTACAGGAGGGAAATTCCAGTAAAAGGGTCTCTATAATAAAATTTGACCTTTTTTACTCTAACTTTTGCTATGACTTCACTTCTGTATGTCTGCGGATAGGTGTGTGTGTGTGGGTGTGGGTGTGTGTATTATAAAGTATGTATGGCACAAGTTGAAAGTCATAGTTTTCTGCATTTTATGAAAATGTCAGATGCGTTGGCTCAGAGTCTGTTTGGCTTTGAGAGATGTAGAGATGTAGTGTTAAAGTCCATTTCAACACTTTCGACATTGTGAGAATAAATTGCCTTTTCTCTCTTTGAAAGTTTCTGTCGAGACTCATAATTATTTCCTCATGCTGCTGCTGCTGCTGCTGCTGCTGCCGCTGCTGCTCTGTAAGGTATTGCTATTTTTCTGCCAGATTAATTACTTGATCACAGTTCAGCGCTGGAGGTGCAAGAGCAGCCATTTAGCTTCTTTTTTTTTTCGTTTTTGACGAGCGTGTAATTGGACCGATTGAAAGTGACCTGATAGTGTCTTGTTTTAGCAACACGGAGTGACTGCCAAGCTAATAAACAAAATGAGGTTTTAATACTGTGTCGCTAAATTCACTTGGCTGAAACTACACCTGGATCCCAGCGTCACATTACATCTGAATCAAAGTCCCCTTGTCTCATTGCATTACATCAAATGAAGTCATCTTTAAAAAAAACACAAATTCTGAACACACTCAAACATGCAGGCCTCCGCTGCCCATCATATCTCTTTATGTAGCATCTGTCTGATGTCACAAGTACGCAGAGGCAGCGCTTTGCCTCTGCTTTCATACTTAAGTAGCGTGTGATTCATAAATCCACTCTCTTATTAATTCCCCTCAGCTTGTGTAAATGACCCTCCTGGGTATATATAAGCTTGATAAACCAAAGACATGGTTGAAGGGACAGAGAAGAGAGAGAGAGAGAGAGAAAGAGAGAGACAGAGACAGGGAGAGAGGAAGGGGAGCGAGGGGTGAGGGCTCGAAGGCTCTTTGAGGAACGGCGTTGTTAGTACTCTGCCCTCAGGGTGAATGAGAAGTAGCTTTGAGGGCTGCGAGGCCCCGGGTTGGCTCCCCCACCTAAAGGCGTGTTTACCACGGCGGCGCTTTTGAAGGATCAGTCTTGTACGCGCCTCTAATTAAAGCTGTCATGGCTGGGTGCCTGCAGGGATAATGTTCTATTATTATAGTCATTTGTTTCAATTAAACGCTGGGTGATTTTACAACAGCAGCCGTGAACCTGTGTGAGTGAGCCATCACTCTAAACAAGATGGTTCCAGTCAAGCAGCGAGCGGAGAGAGGGGAAAGTCTTAAAACTCGCAGGAGCGATTGATCTCCTGTGTATTGAGAGAGGGCAGGGAGGGGAAGAGAAAGGGTCGACATGTCGGAGTGAAACACATCAGCAGGTGATGGTAAATACTGGATGAGATCATGCAACGCTGTGTGGGAAAAAAAGACTCCATCGCTACCAAGTAAATTTCAGTTTTCCATTTCCATTTTGAACTATTGACTCCAGTTCTGCAGCCGACTCTGAATTTAAAGAATTGACAAACGCTGAAGATTTATTCCAGATGGGGCTAATAAGTCGAAACGAGAACACAACCTTTATTGATTCCTTAGCATGGAGAGACGCTTTTATTATGATGCCAGCGCAATAAAGCTTTGCATAGCAATCAAGCTGCTTATTTAAATGATGAAACAGATGCCACTCTTCTATAATCATCATGAGGACAAAGCAAGGTTAGCTGTTTTCACCCTCCTGTGGTATGAATCTCTCCTCTCTCTCCTCGTAGCATGTGCAGGGGCTCTCTCTTCTCCCCTCCTCTCATCTCTGTGCTGGTGGTCAAATCCCCTTAGCTAAATCAAATGGTGCAGGCAATTGGAGCGGCCGTGAAACCATTTCAAAGGTAAGGTCAGCAGGAGCAGGGGAACAATGGCTTTGTGATATTCCATCTCGCGCACAATGTGCTACACATAATTGGAAAGCCTTTGTTATTTGACTCCCATTTGACTATGATGTACAAGATGTGAATACAAACACGACAGGCGTAACGGCGGCAGTGGAACACGTTCACACTGAGTTTCCTGGCTTTACATCACAGTTTAGGTGCGCCCGGCTGCTCATCACCAAAAAGCAATATCTTACTGTCCCCTCGCTAACTTTGGAGATGAATTTTGGTACGAAGGTCAACTGGGATATATATATATATATATTTTTTTTATATCTTTTTCTTTTTTTTCTTTTCGCTCTCTCCATTCCTCTCCTCTTTTTACTTCTCCTCCTGTGTTTGCAGCGACCTGACTCTCCCGGGACTTTACGACAAACAGCTAAATTGCTGCAGGTTTAAGCACAAGAAGGACAAATCCCCACGAGATCTCAGAATCCAACTTCAGGAATAATCAAAATGTTTAAATTAAGGCCATGTTGGTAGCTTTTGGTTTGTAGTTGTACCAGGAAATTGTCTCCAGTGTGAGTTACTACAGACAGAGAGCAGGGACCATTCCCCTCCACCCCCCCTTGACCGGCCCGTTGGATGATACCATTATGCATTAGCATACTGTACCTATGGCAACCAGCAACCTTTGTCACATCATTTCATAATATTTGTTCAGCAGTCTGTCGCTCTCGCTTTATTTAGATCAGGGCCTGATGGCGCTGGGTGATAACTTCCTGCTCCCTGTGTCGCTCTCAGGTGAACGCAACAACTCAATGCACTCTGGGAAATGTTGCTCTAAAAAGGGGACTTTTGAATTAATATTAGAATAAATTATCACAATAGCAGGTTATGAGTAATGAGCACAAGTTGTTTGGGTGTCATGCTTTATGTATAGCTGCTTGTAGTAAATGAGAAAAGATAATTGCTATTTCAAAACGATTCAATTTCTTTGTGCTTGCGCTTGTGTCTTTTTACAATAGTTAGTTAATGCAACACTTTCATCGTTTGACTGCTATTTTGACTGTTTTTTGTTGATATAAGTTAAATATTGACTTGAATAAATCTAAGTTTAGGTTGAGTTCTATGTTATATTTTCTGAAAACGAACCTCTTTGTTAGTCGGGACAGAAAACTCTAATGATGCTATGAAATATGAACATAAATAAGAGCAGAAAAATACCAAAAGATGCAAAACAAATCAACAACCCTGCAAAAAAATGTTTGCCCCTCACGACCCTCATCTCCGCCTTCATTTTCCTCCTGCAAGATTGCTATAAACGATATATAGGCGACAATATACGTCTCAAATCAATTAGTAATAGGAGCTTAAATAATTTAAAGCTTTTGTTATCCCTGTTATCCCCGACAACCACAGTACCCACGATGCAATGGTGGCGTGGCACCTTTCCGCCTGATGAACTCGGCTTCTGTGCATGTCTCCCTCTTGTTTATATTAAACATGTTGTGGCTCAGATTAAAAGGTGACGATTTTGCCTGGAGGCTGTTGCTATGGAAATGCGCCGGCTATATCTATGATAGGCCATTCATGTTTGATTAATTGCTTTTTCAATGCTTCTTGGTTTGTGAGGAGAGGACCCTTAAAGAGCAAGTCCATGGAAAATGGAAAATTAATGGATTTCTATATTTTCTTTTTTTCTCTTTTCCCTTTTCGTTTTTCTCTCCTCTCTTATATTTATTTTACCACTGGTTTTCTGCTGGAGCTGTTTCCTCATGTTTTAAGAAGTACAGCGATGGATTTGAATTTTGATTGGAGGTTGGAGATTGCTGCGGATGGGGGGAGGTTACAGCGTGGTTATTTGAAATGCAAAAAGGAATGCCTTTGTTCATGGCAGGCTTTTGTGAGCAGCTGCTGAGGCACAGAATATAATGTCGTGTGAATATTACGAGTTTTCAAAGCAGGCCAGAGCCTCGTACAACATTACTTTGTTGTGCATTTTTATTCTAGGAATCTACTGGGACCAATTATGATTAGAGAGCTGAGCCTTCATCTCTGAACCTCTACTTGTGTTTATCAAGACCTCATATGCTCGGGCCCTTTCAAATTTTTTTTTTTTTTTGCGAGGCACTAATGTGTAATGTATTATTTAACTCATAAATGTTTAAAAGAGCTAACAAATGCTAGTTCATCACTTTCTGATCTGTAAATTGCCAAACATTCCCATTTATGCCGGCATTAAAAGCATCCTTTGGTCTGCGCTCATGTTGTATCCTGATGAATCTTGAAGAAAAGCTTTTGATGTGGTTATTATTGAAGATCTTATACGGCTGCTAAAAGCGGCGAGAGTGGGATTCTGTAATCAGTCTAAAGGATGTTCTCTGTGCGAGGGTCAGTCTCCATCTGCGAGCACCAGTTTGGTTTCTGTGTTTTTTAACATGGTGGTAAATTCCAATTTCTCTCCTTCGCACATGGCGAGAATAATATATCTGCAAAGGGGTTGATAGGGTTCCTAATCAATACCATGGATTCAATGATTGCTCTATCAGGTGTTGCAGATTCCTTCAGGCCTCTAAACAAAAATTCATTTTCAGAAGCAGGAGCTGATGTTTTCTCCCACTTTTAGAAGAAATCAATAGAAGGTACGGATTGTACCATTTCTGCTGTGAGAGTCAGCTTCATTGGAAATGTATCATTTTAGTTAAGTGGTGATGAGACTCTGTGTTAAATGCAAGAGTTGTCTAGAGATAAAATTTCCCTGAAGTCTCATACGGAAGCTGCAGAAAAAATCGAATGAACAAAAAAAGTGGATAGAACTGTAAGTAGATTTTCTTTACAGATAAAAAAAGTGCAGTCATGTATCGTCAATATAGAAACGTGACTTATAGCTCCTCAATAAATGATTTAACTTATTCTAGTGTGCAATTTGGCAGCGACTTGAAAATGAATCCTCAAATAAGCAACAAATGTGTGTTATTTTTACATTGACGTGGCTCTGCCATGATGCGTCACTGTAAGTGTTGCTGCCAAAAGGAGCTGTAGTTCTGCAGCGTCTCCTTTATAAAGGATTGTCAAGTCAAATATCATATGCTAAAGGAAAATAAGACAGGGAGCACTGACGCACCTTTCCTCAGCATTTGGAGAATTTGGTCCAGCTCTCATCACGTCTGCCACTTCGATACTTCCAGGTCATTTCATTCATTTCAGAAACGTTTCCGGCCCCATTTTAGTTTGAAAACTCCAGGGCTGTGTTTTAGTTTGGATGAGAAGAAACTGAGATGTTTGGAAACGATGATGTTTACACTCACAGCCACTTGATGTGATGGTGGATCGTGATCGGTGGACTACGATTACAACAAGAATGCGTGATATACAATATGCCTACTCACATACTCTACCATTAATGTCAATAACTCCTCCATTTCAAATGTCACTGCTGCTCCATTCATCTCTATCAGACATTTTATTATGTATAAATACTTTAAACATTGACACACCTTTCCATCATGCTATAAACTGTTGGCTTCTCAGTGTTGTAAAGCCATGATATTTGAACAATCTGCCATAAATCCTGTGACCAGCCGGATGCGCATTCCTTCCTGTTAACATTGGCACGCATATGCCCAGTGTATCGGTCATGTGATATGTGTTTTCAGGCGTGTTAGTATCGACGCTGATTAAAACTGATACGGAGCCAAAACACTCACGTGGACGGAGATCGTTTTTTAACTGAAAATCTCGCAGTATGGATGTAGCCTTTGTCTCGCAACAAAACCCAAACGCTACGTTCTCTCGATGATCTTAGCGTTTAGGGAGCAAACACTGCAAGTTGTTGTGTTTCTAAAGTGAAGTTGCAGTGAGATGTGTTTGTCGGCTTCACCTGAGATGTTGTATCTTATTATTTGTTTATAGCCACTTTTCTCCCACTACCAAGGTCAGTGCTGAACTCAGGTACCAAACTGATGAACTCTGGCACAAGCTGCTTATATAGTGTTTGTTACTGTCTGAAGAGAAGACAGTGTCGAGGGGAATGAGAGGTTTTCTAACCACCAGCTATGAGTTTTTTTTGGTCTGTCTAGTTTCTAGCAGACATATTTCTCTCTTTGCAACTCATCTCATTTTTTTGCTTTACACCTTTTTGTCAAATTTAATAATGTCATCTCCACTTTCAAATAACTGCATATTTGGCTAATTGGCAAACTTTTTTTTTTTTTTTTATCACAATGAGCGGAGGAGAAGATAGTAAAGCTGGTGTTCTTCTCTCACCCCAGATGCAGGAGATGGCTTTGCACCACCACCACCAACAGCAACACCGTCACCAGCACCCGGGCGGCGCTCATTACAACCCTGCCCATAACCACCCCCTGATAAACAGCTCACCTCCGATACTGTCCAACCCCATGAGAGCACTGTCCCAGCTGAACTCTCAGGTCAGCCGCAGTGCGCTGCCTCACGGCTCCCCCTCACCTCCCGGAAGTAAATCGGCCACACCCTCCCCCTCGAGCTCCAATCAGGAAGAGGAGACTGATCCTCATGTGAAGGTACTGATGATGTGGCGTGTGGCTCTTCTGGCTTGTAGTTGTGGAGTAGCAGGCGCGGGCACGGCCGGGCTTTACTGAGATGGTTTGCATGTTAACTGCAGGTGTAGCTGTGCTTCTTTTATATGGTTCCCTGGAAAACTCAGACTCGTTAGGAGAGTTCTGCAGGAGCTGGCGGTTAGAACGTTAATATGTTAAAGTAAAGTTGTGGTGCAATGTCATATTTGAAAAGAAAATTGCTTTGAGACCTTAAGTTGATGATTTCATTGAATTTCACTTTTTTCTTTATTCTGAGCAGCACATTTAATTCAAAAGCAAAATTTAGGAGTCAGAAATTCGCACTTTTCTTTTTGTGCAAGTTAATTTCTCTGTCAGGCCGATTTAATTTCCAATTACACATTTGTGACTTGTTCACAGCCTAATGCATGTTTGTAAGTTAGTTGGCAAACTACAGTATATATTATATATAATGAATAACTATAGTTGCACACACATGAGAGGACATGACATACTTTCCCATGATGCATTTGTTGGAAATGTACATTTTTACATATTTGAATAGTTCGATCATCAATGCAGAGGCAAGGCGCTGGCTGTCCTGTGGCATTTTGTTATCCACAGCCTGGTTTGTAACCTACCACTGCTTCATTTAAATCACCCATTCATTTAAATTGGAAGAGAACGATACTTGTTTACTTTCATTTGCTTTATGTAAATCTGTAAAAGTGTTCTCATAAATTGGCCAACATCCGATGTCCCTGCGGATTTGCTTCATTTCTATCAGGGCGAGTGTGAATGAGTGTGTAATTTAATCTGCCACGTCCGCAGTGTTTCATATTCATCTGTGTATTTAAATGATAGGTCACAGTGATACACTTTAACAAGAGGGGGGGGGGGATCCTGTACTTTAAAAAATATATTTTCCAGCCTGTACGTCTCTGCCGTGCGTCTCACTGTGCATGTGAATAAAAATGATTACCATCGCTCCTATCAGTAAGTAATTCCATTTGCTCTCTCCAATTCATTCGGAGACCACATCAAAGCCCGGGCAGATACAGCAGGCGATTTAAAATTCCTTTCACCCCTTTGCATGAAGAGTCTGAATTTATGACTTGCTGAACAACTGAAAAATAAAGATTCGAAAGGCTTCGGTAAATTCAACTATAACCGGTGTTATTTTTTGACAAAGTAGAGGCAGAAAAGAAAAACTGTTGTCACCGAGTGTGACTGTCAGTGAAACATCACTGCAATATTCAAACGCTGACTACACAGCTATTGAGCAGGGAGATTGAATTATGGATTTAATGAAGTTTACATGCTTCACCCAGACCCCGTGTTATAAGCATCCATCACAGACGCAATTATTCATTCCAAAGGCAGATGAATTGTTCGACCTTGTTTCTCCATGTGACAATAAGCTGTTTTGTTCGTCTTCCAGATCACAGGCGAGAAGCGGCCATCTTCAGAGATGATGAAGCCCAAACCCAAGCCCCAAAAAAAGAAGAAGAAGAAGGATCCCAACGAGCCCACCAAGCCTGTGTCAGCCTACGCTTTGTTCTTCAGGGACACCCAGGCAGCCATTAAAGGACAGAATCCCAACGCCACCTTCGGCGATGTATCCAAGATAGTCGCCTCCATGTGGGACGGCCTGGGAGAGGAGCAGAAACAGGTACGTTCGTCTTTTATCGTCCTGTAATCGCCAGTGAAAGAGATTCATGTATCAGATCTATTCCAGGAATAGAGACGTCCTTGAAATTTAGTTGTAATGCATTTACCACATAGACAAATTACTTTCATCATCAGTGGATCTGCTGAAAAAGTCCAAAGCTCAAGTATTTTCAGTTTATTATCATATATGAGGCAATAAGAAGATGAAATTAGGAGACATTTAGTATTTTTGCTTGAAAAGGTACTAAAATGTTTATTCAGTTATTAAAACACATTTAGATACTTTTTCTTTTTATTGACTGACCAAAAACCCATTAAGACCTAAAGCGCAGAATAAAAACACCTCTAAAAATGAAGCGTTTAAAATGACTTGTGCAGAAACTTTACAAAAATGTAACTGTCTGAGCCTCTGAAGCAGATAACATTTTTTTTAGATTATAGCTTAAATATTTGGCTTTCATTGTAAATCTTTGCCATTTCCCTAAAGTCAATGAAAGTTATATAAAAAACCAATAAGCCTGGCAATGTTGCTGAGATGTTCCCCATTGTCCTCCTTCTCAAACATGCCCCTGGTCAGCAGGAGCATTTTCTTCTATCTGCTTCGACATCGCTCCCTTGGATCATCAGCCATTGTCTGAAATGCTCCTTTAGAAACTTTGTTGCAGGCTAAGAGTGCCAACAAACGAATTCGGCGAATCGCAATGTATTACATCAATGTCTTGAGAACAATGATCGTAGGCATGTCATCTGGCTCTAAATGGAGAAACATGTAAACGTTGCACCTGGTCTTAAAGCTGTATGTCTCATCTGGTCTTAATGGGTTAGTTGTTTATCATCTCAGCTCCACAGAACAAACCGGTTCACGGGTCAGTCGTCTGGTCTGTGTAAATGCGGCAGAAGTCATTTACTGAAAGACGTGACATTACATCAGCTGTAGATTTATTTGACAGGATATTATCAGGAGTCAATTTGATTTTACCGAAGTTTGACCCGTGTCTGTGGAGCCGCAGCAACTTTCACCGCAGCTCAAAACAAGCACATCATCTGTTTCATTTCAGCGTCGCACACCAACAGACAAAGTCAAAGAGGCTGCTGTGTGTTTGTGCTGGTGTGAAATGAATGGAAAATGAGACAGTCTGGTGATCATGCGCAGACTCATATTTTTAGAATATCCAGTCGGGCCGCAGCCTATTGGGTGTCAAATAAAAGCACCTGTCTCCATGACAAAGTGCAGCCCATTCTCCTCAGCCCCAGCCACCGACGAGACCCCATCCATGTGTGTGTGTGTGTGGGTGTGTGTGTTTTTTTCTCCCAGCAAACCTACTTTATACGCCGGACTTTGGAGGCCGTCTGTCCCTTTTATTTGCAGTTAATTTTTGCCGCCTTCACCGGGGCTCTTCACCATGAATCTTCATTTCGCCACTGACACCCTTGAATGTGAATTCCTCATTTCCTGTCCTTTTATTTATATCTGTTGCCTGGTGATTTGATCATGCTGGGAATACAAGATTAGCAATTGCCTTGTCCTTGGTTTCGCCTCAAGGACATCTGCTCCTGAAATGTTATTGTTTGTGCTTCTTAACCCTTCGTGTCCCGATGTCTTTTTCAACTTAGATTTTGCACCGGAGAAGCAGTGCTCTCTCTCTCTCTCTCTCTCTCTCTCTCTCTCTCTCTCTCTCTCTCTCTCTCTCTCTAGCTCTCTCTCTCTTTCTTCTCCTAAATGCATTCGTCCTTCACAGTTTTACCTGAGATCGGAGAAGGAAACTGAGAAAAGGGCAGCTCCGCCATTACAAATTTGTCTATTTGTTGCACCGTTCCGCGGTTAATTTTTTGATTTGTTTGTGCAGTCATGTGTTTAATCAAACGTGTCACCTCACACGGCAGATAATTAACTTGAGGTAATGATGTCATTATGGAATGAAATGTACCTCCCTGTCTGGGCAATAATGCTGTAATTGTTCTAATTATTCAGTCAGTGACTAGCACTGTCACTTACTCCTGCACACCACGATAAACTTGACAACTGTGTATTTACAGAGTGGATCCAATGTAGCTCTAGCATTTTAATTCTCATGAAACATTTCAGTTTGTTTCTTTTGTTTAATATTAGTCTGGTAATAGAGTAATAGCTGGTCGTCTGCAAAATTAGATAACATTGTGTTCATCCTACCTGGTTTATTAGCAGTGAAGAATTTATAGTCAATGTTTTTCATAAAGTAAAACAGAATTTGCTTCGTTAGTGTCCACATGTGTGGCTGATGTTATTTTGTCGTACGTTGCATGTTGTGAACTTTTAAGTAATCGGCACAATCTTCAGACCTAGTTGCAGATCGCTGCTGTAGTTTAGCCGAAGTCGTAGAAGAAGAAATGTTGACCTCGGTCCACTGACGGCTACAGAGCGCTGGTCGCCTGTTTGTTCAAAGTTAATAATATTGAACGCATCACGTGTCCAAATCGCACCAAACTTCAACACTGCACTCTCCTGGACCGATATGAGCATGAAGCCGATAAGTTGAACAGGTTCGAGAGATTTGCGTTCCACATACACACGGACAGATGTTTAAATGATGTGAAACCCCCCCCCCAGCTCTGGTCGCTGCTGTTATTACTTTTCTTTTTTTCCCCAACGCTGGCCATCACGTCATCCCTATAGGACCTCTGAGGTGCGTTGTGCAGAATCCCAGTCAGACCCTCTGGAGCCATGCAGGAGCACCAGAATGTAAACACAACCCTTCCCCTATACACAGCTTTGTTTTAACTAGGACGTGGCCCCTGTTTCCAATTACCTGCAGTACACTCTTCAAACACACCGTGCAGCTGAACTCACAAAAAGAGAAATGCACTGAAGGCAAAATGTTTTATCGCTGTATTTTATTTAAGATCTGTTCAGACGCCTCATTGTTGTGACTGGAGTTCTTTCTGCGATTCTTTTTGTTGTGCGTTTCCCCCCCCCTCTCTGTCTGCGTGCCGTTGTGTATTCTCCGGTGCCGTCCGTGTGTTCTGCAGAACACAGGATTTTTTTATTCATGTTAATGTTCATATTTCCTTTTTTTATTACGACGTTCTCGTAGCCTTCGCGCTATACGGCGTCTTCATTTGAATTCCCCAAAGGCCTTTGCTTTATTGTTGCGAGATCAATGCATTATTTGGGCTGTGTTATTCCTCAAGGTGACGACATGTTAAAGCTGCCCCAGAAACACAAAAGAACATTTTTCTTGTTTTTGTTATTTAAGATTAAGATCAGTTCTGTGTTTGTCTTATGAGAGTAGTAAGAAACAATGATCGTGGACTTGGGGAGGAGGGAGGAGAGACCTCAGCTTTAATTGAGTCTGCTGTGTATCAGCGAGAGGTCAGAGATAGAAGTAAACGAACGCCGTCACTTTGTGTAAACGGCGCGCTTTGATATTAAACTGCTCACTGTTTTAGTTTCTGTTCAACGGGACCTCGCTGGCTGTTTTTACTGTTTTCTGCTGCTTGTCTCCCTTTTACATGCAAATATTTGTGTTTTCTTCTTTTTATTTTGAAATTGTTGCCTCCCTTTCCTTTCCTCTTTTTCATTACACATAATTGCATCCTCTCTTCCTCCCCCTACCTCTGTTCTCTTCCTCTTTCCTCTCATCTCTCCTTTTCTCACTTCCCTGTCACTCTTGTCTTTCCCCCCTCTTTTCTCTCAATGTCCATTCCTGTCTTTTATTCTCCTCCCCTTTCTCTCTCCCCCTCCTCTTCTTTCCTGACTCTGGTTTCATTCCCTTTTCCTCGCGTTTCCTTTCTTCCCCTTTTGTCCTCTCCCCTCCACACTTCCCGTTTGTTTCCTCTCCTCCTACTCGTCTTTTCGGTCGTCGGGGTAATCACTCCCTTCAGTGTCGGCGGGGTGCGGCGTTATTGTCTCCTGTAATTAACTGGTTATCAAACAAGAACATTTCATTAAGGTACAATTAGGGGCTAATTCAGGCGGGACACCTCTGTGTCAGGATTACGATGGAGGCATATGCTCTCCCCTCGCAGCTTTGTTATTTTTAATTCATACTGACCTGCAGCCTCATGACGGCTTCAATTGCTAATGAATCCACTCACTTTGGAATAATTAGACATCCTTAGGCATGGTAATTTATTTAAAAGTATCCGTCGTTGCGCGACTCATTAGCTGTGTTAAATTCATTTGAAATTGAAGTAGTTTGGGGTTCATTAAAGAGGCAGCCACGGCTCTGTCAATATTTAAAGGGTGAGCAGGTAAGGTCGTCGCTTCTGTTGTGTGTATTTTTTATTTTTTTTGTTTTACAATAATTCCTTCCCAAATAGGTGTTTCCTGGAAACATTTTATAGGCGGCTGAATTCAAGTCTTCTGAAATACGTGGCCTGTGTCCTGGAAAGGAAATAATAATGATGATGATGTAAATAGGGATGAGTGAGGGGACATCAACTATTTGAGCTTGTATATCCATCTTCATCCTGGTCTGTTTGTTGTGTGTACGTCTGTTTGTTTATTGACTGCATGTTTTAGCGGCTGCCGGCCTGTGTGCATTCAGCAACACATGAATGCTTAATGGTTATTCTACCCCACCTCTTTGAAAGAAATGACCCCGTCCACGGGAACCACAGACTGTCTCTCACTGAGGATCAGTAATTACCCACTGCAATCACTCACACGCACACACACACACACACACACACACACACACACACACACACACACACACACACACACACTCTCCTTCATATTAAAATGCTCCAGAGAGGAGCTGAGATCTGAGTCTTCCTCATCGATTTAAGAGTGGACTTTCTGCGACTTGTTTTCCCTGCATCAAAAAGGCAATGGCATCCATAAAGAGCCCCGTAAGTGACATGTGATGACATTAACTCCAATTCCCTGTCTTAACGCATCATTTGAGGTTCGTTCAGAAGGCTTCAGATTCCCGCTTTGCCGATGCTGTTTTGAATTCTTTTTATATCTTTCTTTTTTTTTTCTTTCTTTCTTCCTCGTCTGAATGATTTGCTGGGACATCGGCTCTGATTAAGAGACGAGCAACAGAGTGAAAAGCGGTCCACGAAATGACAAACAGGTTTTCTCTCCTCATTTGGCTCCATAACACTTCAAACTCCATTTTCAGTTATTGTGCACAAGCTTTCCTGGCATTTCATTTGGGACATATTTGGGAAGCAATAAATGATTCGGATGCAGCAGCGTCATGCAGATGGTCAAAGCTCCTTGACTTGATAACGGCGCAATGAATGCATTCGATATGTCCTTCATCACCGGGCACCCTGTCCGGTCACACAATCACACCATGACTCCCAAAATCTCCTCCACATCAGTCAGCGCCGACCACAGGGTCATTTTAGTCTTTGGCATCACCTTGTAATCAATCGTTATTGTTGTTGTGTTTTCTCCTGCAGAACTACAAGAGGAAAACAGAGGCTGCAAAGAAGGAGTACCTGAAAGCCCTGGCCGCCTACAGAGCCAGTCTGGTTTCCAAGGTAACTGCGGGGGTCACGTCTTTGATATACATGGGTCAGCGGCGATATAAGGGATGATAAATTAGACAGAGAATTCCTCTCACTCTTATTCCATGAAAAGGGTCCACTTGCTGCACGGAGAGAGGCTTGTGTGTTTGTGAGTGCATGTGTGCATGTGTGTGTGTGTGTGTGTGTGTGTGTGTGTGTGTGTGTGTGTGTGTGTGTGTGTGTGTGTGTGGGTGTGTGTGTGTGCTCAGAGGAGAACAATGAAAATTAGGCCACAAACACACCCGATTTGCAACCTGGGGAGAAATAAAAATTAACAGTCTGTGTGTGTGCGTGTGTGTGTTTGTGTGTGCATGTGTGTGTATGTGTGCGTGTTAGCGTGCATGCTCAACAGTGTGCACATGGTGTAAGAGCAGAAGTGGACATTACCTATCATTTGCTGTCCTCCTGGTGTGTCTGTCCTCCCTGATGGGCCTCTAATGTGTTGGCTGAGGTTTACTCACACCCACTGCTCCCTCTTTGCAGCAGGTTTGCTCCAGTTGAGCACATTAATGCATTTCTATCAGCTTGTGTAAGAGCCTCATCCACATTGTGAAAGGTCTTATTTTACTTCAGGCGCTAATATGAAATGCCCCGACAACACCTCTCCTTACATCTGCGAGGGTTTTTTTTCCACAGAGAGCGCTGGTGTTTCTGTTCACTCGCAGTTTCCTGCATTGTTTTCTAAAACACAGCTCTAAATTGCATTAGCATATACCAAGCTCCTCCCCTCTCGCCGTTCCTCCTTCCCCCTCCCCCCCACCCCCCCCCACCACCCCCCCACCTCTCCCCCCCACCCCTCCCCCGGCAGGGCGCCACACTTCCTCTCCTGCTCATGGGCCAAAAACAAGCACCTTGATTAAGGCATGAATAGTTAATTCATCAGCCTCCTCACTGAGGCGTACTTTACAACTGAAAAGACCATTCTCATCTCTTGTCTTTGCTGGTGCAATTACACATTCACGTCAGAGCTCCTATACAGAGACTTGATTGATACTATATGTTGGTAGATTGCCAGTCAAATAAAACTTACACAAAAATAAACCTGCACACCCCGCCCCCCCCCACCCCAACTCCACTCATTCAGTACAAACCAATCCGAAAGCAGGCCTGAATCCTATGATTCACCACGACTCTCTCTCTCTCTCTCTCTCTCTCTCTCTCTCTCTTTCAATTACCAATAAAGGAGTCTTTTCAAAGTGAATTGGGGTGGGTGGAATTAGAGGTAATTGGAGCATCATTTGAAGGATTCACATCCTCGCCGTGCACCTGTTGCCTTTTTGTTTTGTGACGCATGTCAGTTTGTGTTACAGATGTAGGGAAAAACATGAAAGTGCGATCGCTGTATGTCATGGCTCTTCTCGTCCTCTTTTGATTACAGAGAATAGAGCATAAGAAAGTTTTAGATCCCACAGATTCAGTAAACTGTCTTCAAACAAACATGTATGTTGCTCATACAGTTCCTCTGACAAATAGGAAGTCCTTTTATCTCAATATGTCGCCCCCCCTCTGCCTACCGACCATTTCTTTAGTATTTCATTTTCCACTTGACCCGGTAAAAGTGTGTGTCCCTCAGCTTTATCCATCACTCCATCCTGTTCCATTGATTATTTCAGGGGTTCGGAGGGATGGATGTGAGCCATTACTAAACAGCAGACCGTCACAGATCACCTCAGCCAGTCTGACAGTTAATAAGAAACACTGGATGTATTTCACACACACACACACATCTCATGAAAGAGCAGGGGACAGAAAGAGAGCTGCAAAGTAAATGTGTGTCTGTGTGTGTGTGTGTGTGTCTGTCTGTGTGCATCAACAGGTCTTTCTGTAGAATAATAAGAGACAATAAAAACAGCAGTGACCATGGCACAATGATTAAACCGATGCTTAGTGCTCAGCATGTGCAGCACAGTAAATACTAACATTTAAAACCACATTTTTCATATCAAATACACATTTTTGGGGGAAGAGGAGCCATTCATTGAAGTGATTGTCCCTGTATTTGAATTTGCCAGTGCCAGCTGCTCCTCTCTTTGCATCAGTGACATATTGTTTTGAAACCCTCCCCTGAGAGGATCGTCTCTGTGGGAATGAGGAGGAGCAGCAGTTGGCTCTGTGGGGCAGTTTTATCATCCAGTGTCCATCAGCCCTCTCAGCTGTCACATGCGTGATCCTGTCCGTACCGATCTTTAATTCTATGCTGAAGATGCAGTGATGCTCATGAAATATTTGTACTGTTCAGAAATTGGTTCATGCACAGGGTCCAATCATATCTGATTGTGCAAAACTACAGCTAGTTTACAACTAAAAAGAGACGACGCAAATCTGCATTTCAATAAAAACTCAACCTTTACACAAACTCATTCATTATTTTAATTCTTTATCTTTTATTACAACTTCTTTCTTATTTTTCATGGTTATAATAACATTGTGTTTTGAGACATGGCTACATCGATGAAGTCAAATACACACAAGGAATTTAACTCCAGTTTAACATTGCTCTCAGTAGATATAGATATACTGGGGACGAGGAGAACAGAAAACTGTACAAATGAGTCAAAGAATGGTACAAAAATACTTAAATTATAGTGGTGGGTGGTATGAACTGTACTTTACAATAATATGCAATACATTGGAAACACTAATGACCAACAACATAAAACTATTCTCACAATGAGATTATGTACTCAGGTCAAAACAAGCCCATAATTCATCCAATTTAATTATAATTAAATCCAACAATCCCTCAATGATCCTGAAAACCGTGTGCACACAAATATTATCCTTAAAGGCCAAAGGTAATGTTACAATGAGTTTAACCATGTTCCTCCTCCTGTCTCCGGTGTAGACGTATAACGACCCAGTGGAGACAAAAGGTGGCCAGACAAGCCAGGGCTCTCCACACATGATGTCAGCCAACCCGCCCCTGTACAGCGTGCCACATCCCCCCCAGCCGTCGTCACCCTACCTGGGGCCCGGGGCCTTCCCTCTCACCGACCTGCAGAGCTACGCAGGACACGCCCCCCGCCACACCCTGTCGCAGACGCTCAGCCAATCGCAGATGCTGCCCAGCATTAGTGCCTCTCCCCCTTCCTCCTTCCAGATCAGCCCCCCACTTCACCCCCACCAGCAGCTCTCCCTGCACCAGAGCTCGCTCCTCAACCAGCCTATCCGCATGCAGCAGGTCCAGTCCCAGCCAATCATCCCTCACCAGATGGGGCTGCAGGCCTCTCTTCACTCCCCGCCTCATGGGCAGCAGGTAGAGGAACAAACAGAGACACGCCTCCTGCTGCACAGCCTCTCTGACGCTTAGAGTTGGGCTTAATTTTCTGTCTTTTTCCAGGGTTTCTCCCACCTCCAGTCAGAGTATCAGAAGAGTATTGGTGGTTCCCAGTCTCCAGGAGCCCCTGGTCCTGGTCCAGGCCCTGGAGGGCCTCAGGGCCACGACTGGGACGGTGAATACTGCAATCGGGAGTGTGGCAACCACTGCAGGTCAGTGGGTTTTATTTGCATTCCCTGTTTTCCACAATAACCTTTGTTACAGCAACCTATCAACTCACACAGGCTCGGGAAGGAGAGAAATGAACTTAGAACCAACAAGTTTTATTTACTGTACTATAAAAATATATATATATATATATATAACTCCGCCAAGGCCCAACAGTCCAATCAAAGTTTACACGCTCATAGAAATCAGTTCCACAAATATAATTTTTTATCAAGATCAATGAATTATTCCTTGAGAAATTGTATAAACTTCAAAGAAATGCCCTTTCTCATGAAGTTAAAGAAAGTGAAAAGCTATTCCTTGAGTAGCATCTTTATCGGAATTTGCACCAAACTTGAATGAGTTATTTCTTTTCCAATGTTGCATTTTCGTGGAAATCAATTCTGTAGTTTTAGCCCCAAAATATCAAGTCATATTTTATATTTTTGAATTCACAACAGATTTTCTGGTTAAATTTATAAGATTCATAAGAAACAACCGTATGTTTGTCTTCCTGGAACTCCTTTGAGAGAAACATATATTGTCATGTCAGTCTCTCACACGTCTTCAACAATATAAGCAGTGAGAGGTGTCAGCTGGGTTCCGGTGAGACAGGGGAGACAGCTGGAGAGCTAATGGTGAGATAATAGAGCTTGTCATGTGTTTGTCAGGCAGCAGTGGAAAAAAAAATAAAACAGATGTTCCTAACACGACTTTTCACCGTTATTGTACTAAATGGTTTGGCAGAGGCTGAGCCGTCCTGCTGCACTGGAAGAAATAAGCACCTGGAAATGATCGGTTTATCAACAGAGCTCGGTCAGAGTGAGGCTACATCCATGTTACCACGTTTTCATTTGAAGACGCATTAAACTCTGCTATGGAGTCGACACTGCTCCGGGGTTTTAAAGCCACTAAAACAGAAAAGATAGGAAATTACCTGTTTCCAGTCTCGACGGACGCAAACAGAGATGTTTGGAAATGATGACGTACGACCCACAGCTTGTTTATTGGGTCTTTTCGTTCACGGTGTAGCCTTCGCTGAATCGCCAGGCTCCCATCACATGACCACTTAACAACCAGCTCAGCCTCGGTTACCAGTGTAGAACACACCATGAATAATCAGTTACAAGTTGATCAATCAATCACATTTTATTTGTAAAGCCCATATTCACAAATCACAATGTGTCTCATTGGGCTTAACAAGGTGTGACATCCTCTGTTCTTAACCCTCAACAGGAGTCAGAGTCAAAAAAGTATCAGAGAGCCACATGTGAGGATCCCTCTCCCAGGACAGACAGTAACTGAGAACATCAACAAAATAACAGTATTTACAACAGCGATAAGAAGAATAGTCTTTGTGCAGTTAAATTCAGTATTTTACAACAATACAACTTTTTAGATTCGAGCAATAATCCCTGTCAAGTGGGACGTGCATGTCTTCCTGTTGACACCGGGACGCGCATGCCCAGTATTACATGGTTGGTCACGTGATACGTGTTTCCAGGCATGTTAGTATGGACGGGGATTCAAACTTGCACGTCACAATCTGTGCTTTTGCTTTAAATTTGCAAGTAAAAACATTTCTTCTTTTTTCATTTGAATCTAACGTGTGTCCGTCTCTTTTCTTCCTGTGCAGTGGCAGCATGATAGGCAGGGACAAGCCACTCTACCTCACCTGAAACTGAAGATCTCTGTCAACAAATACGACACCGAGGAGTCTACTGTCACCCCCCCACCATCCCCCTCTCCCCTTTCTCCCCCTCTCCTCTGATGCACACGCATAACATACACACACAGTGCACACTTAATATACAATTACACACTCCCACATGCAAACACACACACACACACACACACACACACACATTCTGCCTCCCAGACACCATCACACACCACCACCTTTATTTGTCAATGTAACTATTATTATTTTATTTCTCAGTTTCTAGAAGAATTTGTGACCGGAGTTTTTTGACTAGATGACTACTGTCTGTACCACTTAATGTATTAGCAGTCCTCTCGCTGTTTAAATTTGCCAAGCACTTACGAAGCGACGACCCCCCCCCCCCCCACCCCACCCCACCCCTTCCCTCCTCTGTCTGAGTTGTGCGTCTGAGCACTCCTCTGCTATGTCACCCTCACAGTCCCCTCAGGGGCCACATGCAGCTTTAATTAGAATGAGAAGAATTAAAAAAGAAAAAAAAAAATACGACTCTTCCTTCTTCTTTAATCATTTTAATTTCCTTTTTTTTTTTACCCCCTTTTTTGTTGTTGTTATTGTTGTCGTTGCTGTTTTATTTATTTCTGGCTTGCAAAATTGTTCCTCTTCTGTTGTTTTGTTGGGGCCCTGTGCTGTAGAGAAATATTAACTTCTAGTAGGTTCAGCACAGGCCTCGATGTTATGGTAGCTTTGCTTAAGGGCCTGCAAATTAATATGAAAAAGCTTGGGTGGGGGGGGGGAAGAGAAACAAAACAAAAAGAATCTTTTTCTAATATTAAAGACCTGTTTCGGGTCTACTGAGCTGTCACAGTGTGATTGTAAATATCACTTTTATGGGATCAGATTGGGAATTGGAGGTCCAGATAGATTTGTCTCTTCTTTAATATTACATGTAAGTCATTGTGTGTGTGTATGGATGCGTGTGTGCGTGCGTGCGTGCGTGCGTGCGTGTGTGTGTGTGTGTGTGGACGTTAGAATGTACCCCATTTATAGCGCACGCAGTTGAGCGCGTCTCAGTGTTTCAGAGTCTTTCTGGTGAATTTTAACAGCCGTGTGCAGCTGGATTTCAGAGGAGTATTTCACACTCTCGTTCCCGCATTAAATCTGTGCTCACTGGTGTGGTTTTTTTTCCCCAATAAAGTTCAATCTAAAACTGAATACACAATATGTGTCCTGCAGATCATTAAATGGAAAGAGCCAGGTGAGAGAGATGGAGAGGAAGGACACGCAAAGAGAGAAAGAAAAAAAAAAACGCCAGGAGATAAAATGAGATATAATGTTGCAGGTGAACAAAACAAAAGAAAAAGATATTGCCTCAAACGCCCCCCCCCACCCCCCCCCCCACCCCCCATCCCCCTCTCTCCCTCTATCCCTCGCTCCCTCTTCTTATTTTGTCTGACCATGATGTCGATTCTCGTCTCCTCGACACGCAGAAGTGAAGTAATGGAACATGTGAATGGAGCCATCACATCCACATTACAGTGATTTTTATAAGTTTCTAGTCGGTGTTTGGTTGTGTTGATCTCATCTTTTTAACTCTCGTGTGATTAACAGAAATGCATTTTTGCTGACAAAGACATCTGTTCTCATCTCTTTACTCTGTAGCATCGATCCACTTTTAGTTGTTACAGAACTATAACATTCTAAGTTGTGTAAAAATAAAAAAAAAACCTGCCAATTGTAGTTATTTTATTTGTAAAGCCAGTAAACGATAAATATTTTAAATGGTTATCAATATATTGTTTTTTTTTTCCTCTTTCGCTAGTTGCCCATCAGCCATTTGACAGGTTTTTTCTTATTTATGAAAGAAATTAGACTTTTGCTTCTTACAATGGAGGTGTATTTTTATTCTTAATCTATTGTTTTTGTTTCCTTTGGTTTGATATATAAAAAATAATGATGATGACCACAGTAATTATTATTTCTTTCATTTTTTTTTTACATTTTGGTTGCTGCTCCTTTCTTTCCTTGCCAGCAGCATCTGTTTGTGTCACGCTTCTTTAATTTTCAAACCTGCATAATAAAAAAAAGTGAAAAAGTGAAGAAAAGCCTTATGTCTCTTGATTTCCCCGCAGACCTTTTATGTCCCGTTTTCACTCTAACGAGACGATCACACTTGGTTTTTAAAGACGTGGTAATCGTCGTTTTAAAGACACCCACAACTCTCCGTACCTCACAGTGTATTTGCACTGAAGAGGGTCACATTTGTATCCTATCTATATATTTAGCTCGGGGCGCCGGTGGCATTACCTAATTAGCCGTGGATGCAGTCGACACCAGCCAGCGTGGATATTGCCAGTAAACTATCTTAACAAACAAGAGAGCAGATGCGAGAAGACGTTTTTTTTTTTTTCTTCTTTGCTTGTGAAAGTGGTGCATCGTAGGCGTCTAGTGTGAGATAAAGAGAACAGAGAAATGCAATGTGCACACAAACTCAGGCAACCGTCCAAGTACTGATTTTACCCCAATTGCACACAAGTCTTCTTAGAGACTCAGCGAGAGAGCGAGAGAGAGACGGAGAGATTGAAATGGAACTGTCACGATCCCTCCGTTCGATGTTTTATTCATTCTACGTCTGCCTCCTTTCTCTTCTTCAATAGTATTGAATTGGCAAATAGATCATTATTGGACAATTGGAAAACCTGCCACTTTGTGATATGACACACATTATATGAAAATCACAGTTATACATTCTTAATGCAGTGCCGGATAAAAGGGGTTTTGGGTGCACACAGCTCGGTGTCTGTGCCGCGCGTACAATCGTGTGTTTGTGTGAATACGTGTTTGTGCTTGTGTGTGTTTCTTCTGTCGCCTGTCCTCTTTAGGTGTAAGGATCTTTGTACACACATTATAACACTTCTTCTTTTCTTATTTCCAGACAAGATGGCTTTCCCTTCGCTACATATTCTCTCCAGCGTCCTCAGTACACAGCCGCTGTCGATAGTAATACTGTAGTAAATACTGCGAGGAGACAGTATCAATTTGACACTTCTGTCAGCGCCCCTTAATCCCATCCCTCGTCTCCGAGTCAAAGTCGCGGGGCCGACCGGAGAATGAAAAGCTACGATTTATGGCGGAGGATGCCACTGAGAAGAGGTGAACTCATTGGTCTTGTTGGTTTCCATAGATTTGAAAAGACCCACTGCGGCAACAAAATGGATGACATCAATAACGGCGGGCTGGTTGACAAAGACGAGGTCAGAGTGGCGTCCGCGTGGACGACAGCAGAGTGAGAGTGATGCAAACCGACTGTAAACTCACTGTTTAAATCACGTCTCACTCTCCTGCTTGGGTTTTATATGTTATTACTCTGATATATGTCATGGGAGTTTTCACTTTAGCTCATTATATATAAACATTATTTTAAATCACCTCAGTCATTTTGGACCCTTGTTATTTATGTGGTCGTATCTTTCACATTTAACAAAAGTGGAATAGGTGACGTAAACAGTGTCAGATGCAGCGACTCGTTAAATTTGTAGTTTCTTAGTTGGTTATTAAATGGTTAATGAAAGTGAATCTATGCATGGGGAGAGGTTGAAGGTGTTTTTATATGATGAACATGAGGTCAACCTCAGTATGACATTTGTGGACTCGCGAACATTTTCCATCACCAACAGACTTGTTTAGATCCACCCAGTGTGAATCTTTTTTATTTTTTTATTTCTCTAAATGTACTTCACGTGTTCATTGTTGTGGCGGAAGCGGCGCACCATCGCCGATTCTCATGTGAACATCCGGCCCCTCGACAAAACCAGGTGTTCGAGCCGTTCTGCGCTTTGACTTTAAAGTGATGCAGAGCAGAGGGTCAGTGCTGCGGCCGAACTGGAGGCTCATGCACGTTTCCAACACCCAACACAGCGAGCTGCACGAGCAAAACGTTTCAGTTGCAACTTTGGTGCTGCGGTGGAGCAGCAACCAGCAGGAAACGTGGGTGGTTTTAACAAGAAACTGGTTTCGATTTGTGCTCACAATCAGTTAAGGTTTCTTTTTTAATGCTGACTGAACTGCACAAAATAAAATAATAACAAAACTGTCTGCAGAGTTGTGAACAATAAGCCTAAGGGGTTAAGTAATAATTTTTTCTAGAATTTATTTGAATATTTAGCAACTTGGAGAAAATAGTGAGTTATTAATTTCTTCACAGTGTTTCATGAAGGAGACGTGTTTTCTTGTAACTTTGACACGACAGTTGCAGTTTGCAGATTCATAACTACACACAAAAAAAACACTGCAGCAAACAAAGGGTGAGAAAATGCAATCGACCACATTAACGGGTGAGACACAAAACAAACTTGTGGTTTCACCACTATCGATATTTTGTAATCCAGTGTGCATGCTTTGTAAACTTTAACAGAAATTAGCTTGTGGCACACGCTGGCCAAATATAGTCCATTTTCTGTTTCAAGTTGTTCTATTGTCTTTGAAAGAACCACAGGCACAATTTCCCTCCATGATAAATCCCCCTCAGACTCATAGTGAAACATCAGGTGAAGAATTTCTCCACATGACTCGATTACACAGAATTTCAATAAGTGTCTCAATATCACTTCGGTAATTTTTTCTCACACACTGAAGTGTCATTATATATCTTTTTTAGAAAAGTTTGTGTTTGAGTTTCTTTGTGTCCAAAGTCAGTACTGATGTTAGATATGTTATGTTAGATAATAATGAAAAGAAATACAACATGATCTACTAAACCCTAAAACAACTCGATGTATTACAAATGTCTCTCCAACAAAGCTGTCTCATATACTGTACATGTAATATAGTATAATTAGTACATTAATACACGTGTTTGTAGCGATAAACCCACAGAGAATTATCACTGAGGTTTTTAATGGGTTTCAGCTCACAGCTAACCCACAGTGTTGTTTTTATCAGGCAGCGGTTTTCACTCTGTACAGTTGTTTTCAGACATGAACTCTGGAAAATGTTGGGGCGATGGGGTCCGGACTTTCTGAGGAGTTTGGCTTTCACAAGAACGCAGCAGGAGATTCTCCGATCTGGGGCGGCTCCTGGATAGAGCATGAAGGGGGGACAGGCA
Organism: Verasper variegatus; assembly: GCA_026259375.1. Taxonomy (NCBI): domain Eukaryota; kingdom Metazoa; phylum Chordata; class Actinopteri; order Pleuronectiformes; family Pleuronectidae; genus Verasper; species Verasper variegatus. Next base: position 20,258,457 of record CM048040.1, read on the forward strand.
TGGTGTATTAATTCTGCTGCAGAGATCACATGGTTCTGTTAACGGCACACTGACACATGCGTTGGTCTTCATCACTGAAAGCTTTGGAATCTCGTTGTCTTTGCCAGTTCACATCTTCATCGGCGTCTTCTAAATTCATGTCTCCTCTTTTTCATTGGTGTTCTCTTTATGTTTTTCTTATTTTGTGTCCGTTGCACATTAGAGACAGCATCAACACGCCCACTCGCTCGCGGTGAATCTCCTGCCGCATTCTCACGTGGGCTCATTCGGACTTTGCCAGGAGTTGTTACGAGGGGGCTGGCAGGCAGAACTTCGCAGATTGTACGCAGCCTCTGACTCGGACATTTGCGTTCTCACATTGAGGCCCTGAGCCTGTCGGGAGATTAACCAGCACAGTGATGTGTTGGATATATAGTAATAGTTAATAGTTCTAGTAGGTAAACAACTGTTTGGTATCAAGCTCGCCACACCAATTTAAAAGGTAATTAGCACGGCAGTTTTTTGTTTACTGCTTTGTTCCCATCAGCCCAAGTGGCCAAAAAATTAAGGTTTTGATACAATAACAATAATAAAAATAATACACAATAATGTGGCACTTAGAAGCAAAAGCTACAATTTGTAGCTTAGAATATTAAAGCTATCGTCGACTTAACCAATAATATTCCAATGATACCGCAAATGTTGCACCATTTGAATTTTACTTGCCCATTCATGTCTTATTATTGGTGAGTAATTGAGTGTGATAGTAATTACAGATTAATCCCGGCTTGATATCATCGTCTTTGTTTCTCCAGAGGAAGTTGTTGTTTTGTTTATTCCTTCACCTTCTTTAACAGACTGGACATTTCTGGTTTTTGTAACGTAATGTGTTGAATGAATGGGATTTGTCAGCCGTCGAACATGTCCGGCAGATTGTTTGCTCGCTAAGAGAAAGTGGTGTGAACAGGCTGATGCTGCACTTCTGATCTTTATGGAGACATGGAAACTATGGTTAGAGCTGTAAGCAAATGGTGGCCAGAGGAGAGGCTAGTTTCATTACAAGTGAAGAGTACCTCTCTCTCTCTCTCTCTCGCTCTCTCATTCACACATACACACACACATACACACACACACACACACACACACACACACACACACACACACACACACACACACACACACACACACACACACTGAAGCTGTGGGCTGTGCAGGGGCCAGGAGCTGCAGAGAAACTACGGTGCTTACACTGACTAAGAGGTAAAATAATGGTGCCTCGCATTTCTCCATCTCAGCAGTTTTTAAATCTTGACTTGAAGTGGAGATGAGTCAGACTGAGAGCCACACACATGACACATATTTTCTCATCACCCCTGCAGTCGTCTGTGAAAGTCAGGTCTCGATGTGCCCTGGATCACCTCACACACACACACACACACACACACACACACACACGCACGCACACGCACACACATGCACACACACACGCACACGCACACACACGCACACACACACACACACGCACACACAACGGGACCAGCCATACGCAGTCATTTCAGATGTTTGTTAAACACAGCAGCTGCTCTATTTGAGCTATATCGCCCACACATGCTGCACCTCAGATCCTCCAGTAATTGCATGTTGGAGAGAGTGTTGGAGAGAAATGGTTGTGTTAGTGTAATAAGGTTCGGGTCCAGATGTTCAGGATTAGAGGCTTGTTATGAAAATACAATATAGTTACTCAGGAAGTTGGTTATTCGGCTCTGTCATGCACATGGCATGTAACTCTACTTGAGCAGGGCTTGGAGATGAGATTGAGGACTCAGTAGGAATATAGTGCAACATGTTGGGATGTTGTATAATAGACGGTCCCCACGTTTGGTCGGTTTAAAAAAGGTCCACTTCCTTAAAAGCAGCACCATAGCAACCAAGCTGTGGAGCACACTCTGCCAATGTACAGTCAATGTAACTTCAGAACCCTTCTGTGAGCGAGTCACTCTTCGCTTGGTCAGTGCTGTGATTTAAAACTGTTCTAAACACATTTTAAAACCACAAATATGTACAACACTTAGGGAAGTAAGTAGTATAAGAGGCTTATATGTGTTATATGTTTCTGTATTTTTTGTGCAGAGAAAATAATCACTTTCTCCGATCGCAGTTTGCCACATGGTTAAAAATGATGCATGTAGAGCACATCCTTCAAGCATGGCTCAGATTAGCCAGCTCCACAAACAGAGACAACATTTGACCAAGCATTCAGTTCCAGGTAGATATGAGGGGCTGCAGCTGGTCAGCAAGTTATATCATTATCATCTATTCTTCCTCTGAAAGATGGAATCATCATCCAAGAAGCTTACAAACTTCTCTGGGCTGTGCTAGTTCTTTTATTTATTTGTTTCATTATCTATATAAGGTTGTTTTTCACTCAGTGATACGTTTTCTTTTTAACTTTGATTTAACTTTTAGGCAACAAAACTTGCTAGTCCCTGAAAAAAGAGAAAAATTAGAATGCCATTATTATGTTTAAATGTGTATTCGGAAAAAGACTCAATGTATACCTGTAAATACAAAGTTTACTGTAAGTATATATAATACAGTGTAAACCAAGTCGTGAAGGTTTGAACTCTTCTGCAGGTGGAATAAACTACACGTAATAACAGCAGCAAGCCAAAGACTAACAACTGCAAATGGTTGATTTGTATTTTTCGGTATCTGCTGATCTCTGAAAATAGACACAATTAGTTACTGAGCAAAGTGAAAGTGAATTGTGTTTATATAAAGGAAGTTAGATCGAGGAGTCGGTCATGTTTAGTCACTACTGTCTGATGCACATATGTCATACTTGAGAATTTTCCCTCTTCGACCACTTACAGTGTTTATGTACCTGCAGAATTTGGGATGGTTTATACGTGACTGTAATTTCCCTATTTCAAATCGTATATATCGCTCTATCTGTAAATCCGCTGTGTCTCTATTTATGTCTGTGTGACAAACTTTATTCTTTGGGTCCCGAGGGACATTTATTTTTGTCGGGGCGCATCTGCATCCATCAGAATCAAATACACAAGTTATCGTTTCCTCCTTTTTCTCTCCCGCTCTGTCTCACTTCCAAGTAATGATACTTTCTATCACTCTAAAGGGTTTTCAATCAGTCCCCCTGGTTTTAAAGGGACCGACTTAAAAGACTTGGAGCAGGTGAAAAATGTGGATTGAATTCTAACTTGGGATTCGGTTCAATCATTCACAGAGCGCTTCACCAGCTGCCGTAAACCCTCATGTAGTCCGCACGATGACAGCCAGTGTGTTTTACAAATAAATATTTGTTCTCAGTTAAGAGCATTTTTTTATGTTTGGGTTGTTACCATCAGTCTTTAAATTGAGATGTTCAGCAGCTGTTGATGCTCTGTGCTCCACAGGTCAGAATCAGACGTTCCCAGAGGTTTCAGATTCTTTAACAGAAACACTGGAACTTAAATTAATGTCTTTTTGGGCCTGGCCACCTGAAATGTCCCCTCATCGCTGAAGACTTTAATGCTACTGGGGAGGAAGTTTATCTCAATCAACATCTAAGGAAACTGACAAACAAGCTCTTTTAAGAAGTCCTAAAATGTTCATTGGAGACTATTTGTGTTTCCAACATCTGCTCTTGCGGAGAGTTTTCACTTGTAGAAACCCAAAGGACTTTTAGGTTTAAGTTTGTGGAAAAGTATTACAAGACAGGATGTGTTTATTTTATTTAACCCAAACCTCCGTCCTCTGACTATCTATGACAATGGCTACAACAAGCTGTTCCACTCCAGTACTCCAGGGGATAGTAAAGCAGTGACTACACATCAACAATGGCACTAAATGAATCGAGCAACACTACAACAATAGTAAAAATGGAGAAGATTCAAATCGGGCTGTTGTTAGTTGCCGAAGAGAGAAGCACTGGCAACAAAAACGGGTTGTAAAACACCCCAAAAGCTTGATTTAAAGTACGAAGACAGATTTCTCGAACTATTTTGCAGATTGAGCGGCTGAAATAATACAGTGAACTACTCGACCAATCAGGGACCTTCAGTGCTGCGAGCCCCGCCTCTAAGTACTTTAGTAAAGTATAGCCAACCATCCTCTTGAGCAGGGAACTTAACAGATCTTAATTCAGACTTTCAGAACATTATTTTACTAACTAAACAAGGTAAGATGCTGATATGTGAACACACCACAACCCAACTCGTTCATTTGAACCTAAAAAAACTGAAATCTAATCATTTCATTGGTACGTTTAATTACATTCGTTAACCCTGAGCCAGTAAAGACCTGGAGCCTGTTTTTCTTCTCACACCCACAAACTGTACACGCAGCTCTGAGCTGCTTCCCCTGCTTGTCGGCCTCAGATAATAAACACAGGAGAACAGTCTGGAAAAGGCACTTTTCATACATTTCCTTTAAAAAACGGATTATCAAATTAATGGAAACTGCTCAATAACTGCTGCAGTGAGGAATGCTTCCCACCTAATTGAATTAGGGTTTTCATTTCTGTGATTTCTGTGTTTGTTTTTGGCAGCTGCCATCTGTTTGCCTGGGACCAGCTCTATTAATAAGCTATTCAGATTGAGATGGGGCTTTTTTCCAGCAACTGTTTCTCACCTCCTCTCTCCCTCTCTCTCCGTGTTCTCGCTCACCCAAATGATTGTCATGGAAATCATCAGAGGTGCCAAAGCGCAGACAAAAGAAACAGAGCTTTAACGTACACCTGAGCCAAAAAGAACAGAACTGTAGTCTAATTACGATGGGAACAATTAAGACTGTGCATATTTATTGACAGGGGACTTCACACAGGAGCATATGCTCATGAATACAAAAAAAAAATGAAGACAGGAGCGGGAGGGGTGGTTGGAGGTGTTGGATCAGAAATGTCTGTATGATGGTGCTATTGGAAAAAAATAAAAAATTATGTTATCCAAGAAAGCACGAGCTGCGATGATTTTCATTGTAATTTCCTCATCATCTACTTCATTGTGTTTGTGCGCTAACTTTCTGAAAACAACGTGACCGATTCCCATTGATTCAAGTGAAAACTCACGTGTGCTGGTCGTCATCAGCGGCCAATAAACCCCCTTTATTTATTCATTTATTTATTTATTTATTCATCAACCTCCCCTCGGTCTCCCTGTCCAACGCTCCCAAGAACAAGCAACTCCAATCTGGGCTTTGCTCAGTATTCCGATCACACTCCCGGCTCCTCTAGTAATACAAGTCTACTTTAAAATTCATAACTACATTTGGAAAGAATAAAAGGGTGCCCTGATGGAATATTTCCAAGGAGCTTACTTGAGCGAAAATACAATTCGCTTTGGCATATTTAATAACCCTAACCTGCTCTTTAAGACATACAGTAGTAATAACAATATTTAAAAAAAAAGAGAAAATACTGGGGACCGGAGGAAAAAAATAAAAAATCCAAGCTATGCCATAGCATGAAATGAGGAGCTATAATTCATGCCTCTAGGAGGAGGATGAGAGAAGGATGGAGAGAGAGAGAGAGGGAGAAATGAAGGAGACAAGAGATGGAGAGAAGTTGGAAAGAGTCAGCTCAACTCTTCATTTCCTTCTTCTCGCTCCTCTCGTCTTCAGCCTGCGAGGAACTTTGAATCGAATCAAACGACGCACATTGATTAAGCTCAGATGAACGACTCTCCAACGACACGGGCCTCGGCCCGTCTGTACATGTTGGACACACTTATTGAGGAGTCGATGTGGAAGTGATTGAGCAGTTCTCTCTCCTCTTTTGGATTCAGGTTCTAACGCTCGAACCCTGGTTCTACTTCCGCTAAACGCTGCCGACCATTGTTCGGTTCCTTGAGAGTTCCCGTTTGATTCCTGTTGAATCCTCAAACGCTGCAGGAGGAGCAGCACAATGGACGAGTGTGAGAAAATAGATAACACGCTCCTCCAATTGGAATATGAATTGCTCTGCTTGAGCTTTAGTATTAATCTCTTGCCCTCTTTCCTCTCTCCAGTCCCTTTGTGTTAAGAGGGAGGGGGAAAAGAGAGATAGAGGGAGAGAGAGAGAAAACAAGAAAGAGAGTGGTGGATATTGTGGGATGTCCTGTTCTGAATTAGGTCAGAACCAATCAAAGCTAAAATGCTCTCTCTCTCTCTCTCTCTCTCTCTCTCTCTCTCTCTCTCTCTCTCTCTCTCTCTCTCTTTTCTGTGTGGAGGGGCAGCGCCCCCTACCCCTCTCTGGTGGCACTATAAAACATGTGAGCCCTGATAGTTGCTCCCCTCCTTCTATACTCTACTGCCTCCTGTCTGCTGTGATGGACACTACAGGGTGAAGCAAACAAAGCATGCAGGGACATGTGATGTTGCACATACATGTAACATGCATCCCTCTGCATTGACTCCCTGTGTATGGAAAGGAAACACGTGCATATACTGTTACTTTTGGGCAGTAAGAAGTAAGATAATCAGACAAGTTCTACTCTTTTCTCAATCTTTACATTTTGGATTGTGTCTATAAAGGATGAGGCCACAGTTGCTGTTATTATATGTGCTGATTTAATAAAAATCTGCATGTAAACTGATATAAAACAGCCCTGCGTGTGAAATATATCGGACTGGTAACAAAAAATCCTTACAGTGTTATTATTCATACATTAGCATGTAGCAGTGTTTTACAGTGTAGCTGGTTGAGTTGGAGCTCATCATTGGTAAACTGCAATATTTGCATCTAAAATTTGTACTTGAGTAAATGTACTTGATGCAAATGCAAAAATCAAGATTTGTTGGTTCACACAAAAACTACTGGAAAGACGACCATGAAAGTGGGAGGATGCAGTTTGGTCGCAGATACGTCTTCAACATTGTGAGAGAATAATTCATGGATCTTGATGAATATTTAGGAGACAGATATTCATGAGTGTGTACAATGTGGTGCGGATCCAAATCAACATCAGGATCTAGTGGATTTAAATGATGTTTTGGCAGATGCACTCTGCTGAGAGCCGCCTGCTGTTCCGTGAGCATTGTGATTCAGTGAGACCATTCAATCTGAATGCTGTGACAGAGCTGATGACACGACGGCTTTATGGTTTTACACAGGAAGCAAGAGAGACAGTCAGAACACGACATGCGAGTGATTCTGATCTTCACCTTCACCAGTTGTTGGCCATTTCACAAATGTGATGCTCACTTGATAAAGCTCTAATGGAGGAACACAGATGATGCCAAATGGACGGGCTGGACCTGAGCCACATTTCCTCCCCAGTTATTCAAGATGTTTTAATTTGGTCATTCAGCAGATCTGTTGCAAATGTGCTCCGCCAAAATAAAACAATTCTTCACATCCTGATTCATATAAGAATTTATATATACAAAAAGAAAGGTATTATTAATGAAAAAGACCTGGTAGAAATGTTATAGATTTGAATCAGTTAAACTTAAATACCGAGAGTGGAAGCTCACATAAGACTGTTTTTACTGCAGCAATAAAACATCAAGGACATTAAAGCTGTCATTAGTCTGGAGTTGAGCAGGACGAGAGGAAGAAAGAGTGCAGCACACAGCTATGGAAACATTTTGTCAGCGTTTGCAGCAGATTTTCACCTTCAAATAATAATCAGGTTTATTTGATTTGCAGCAAAATGCGAAAATACAGAAGATGATACATTTATTTGTGGTAGTTATGGACCACATCAGGATTTTGGTGCATTTCAGCTCATTTATATACGTAATGTTGTTTTCTATCTTCTACAATTGTCAGTGTTTGTAGTTGTTTCCTCATGGGTTATATGATGCAGTTGATTTCTTCACTGATATGAAACATCAGCACTGCAAGTTGCAGAAATAAACACAAATAATCACCTTGCTATAATGTTGCTGAGACAAATAAATAAACAGGCTAAAATGCTACGGTCACCACTTTAGAAAATCATGGATTGTCAAATGAAAGTACAATCAGTTCCGTTTCTCGGTTCTTTTCACTATTTCTTCTGACAACATTCTTGGTTGTTGTAGAAATTAGAGGAAAAACCATAATGCTCAGTTGGTAAAACGTGCCAGTGCCTCTCCGATCTTGTTTATAGTCAATGTTCTTTCTCTTTGTCTGCCGTCATGTTTGTTTTCCTGGCTGCAACACAAAAGCAGCTTTGCAGAAAGGTTTTTTTTATTTATATTCTGGTGCAACATTTTCTCTTGGCCCCCTCCATTACTAACAACATATTTTCTCAGCCTCCTAAGTGCCCTTCCATTTTTGTTAATCAAAATATATTCACACACAATCTCCTCCTCCTCTCCGGCGGATCTGAGAGGCTGATTGGCAATTTCAGCAGCAAAACCACAGTTCAGAGGTTCAGAGGAAGAGACGGACGCAGCCAATCTGAGCGCTCCCTGGCGTTGCCATGGCAACATTGCAACAAGAGGACCGAGAGCTGCAAGAGGGGGAGGGAGGTAGGATGGGGTGAGAGAGGGAGAAGATATGATCAAATGTGAACACTCTATTCTGATTTGAAAGGCTGATATACAGTCTGTTATTACCACACTCTCCCCACTTTGATTTGTTGTTCAGGCGCACACATGCAAACACACGTGTTTAAAAAGCATATGCACGCACACACACACACACACACACACAGACTCGCACTTCACACAGTGACAAACAGCATCTGCGCCTCACTGATAACACTGCTTCATCGCTGTAAACGCATATAAGAGGGGACTGTTTGTTTTCTTCTCGTACAATGGGCCGAGCAGCAGGACTAACAGTCTCCATCACATGCTCCCCGCTGACTTAAGCATCTCATCATCAGCTTCACTCGGCCCATTGTACAGATCTGTCCCGACTTAATAAAACTGTCAGGCCCCCCGCTGGGACTGTTAAATAAAGACTGCACGAAGGTTAGATCTGCCGTCTGAAGCAGATCTGTGCGACGACTCACTAAAGACCACGAGATATATGACCTGAAAACCTGCTGATGGATAGATGGATAGATGACTGATATATGATTGATAGACAGATAGAAGTTGGTGGAGGTATGTTTTCTACTGACCTCCACTAGTTTATAATTTAATATCTACACTAAGATACAGGCAGGCTCGTGCAACCAAAGTGTAAATGTGGAGAAAATGTAAAATGTTGAGTTTGCCAATAAAACACATTTGAAATAAACAGTAAAAGTTAACAAAGTTTATTACATGTTTATATACAAACAACCCTGCAAGGCACACCTTTGTTTAAATAAGAATATACAATGCGTCTTATTCTGGAGAGCAAACTAGTTTTAGTTTTTAAATATATATTAATACAAGTCTGTTTAGTGTTGGACATAGAGAGAGAGAGAGAGAGAGAGAGAGAGAGAGAGAGAGAGAGAGAGAGAGAGAGAGAGAGAGAGAGAGAGAGAGAGAAGGCCCCAAAGTCGTGGATATTCTGTTGACAAAAATAATAAAGGAAAAAAAAGGATCAACCACTTTATGATGTAAACAATTTAACATCTTTCGTCTGGTGTTTAAATAAATATATTACTATAAAACGTATGTTGGACATATTGTGTGAGAATCAGTGCTCTCTCATGAACCTGGGATTAAATCTCCAGCCTCAAACACTGGGCTCTGTGGAACTAGTTCATTCAGGAGCTAAACTCAAAGCTTTTCCTTACAGAAGTAGTTTGACTTGTTTGTCATCTTTTTATAAATGATAACGTGAAAACCAGACACCGAAAATACAAGAGCTCTTATTTTCTACGTCTCAAGGGATGAAATTGTAGAGTCACACTGTCTAAGGCCGAGTTTTAAACTAATGTTTTTGTTTTTCGTTAGGAGAATTACAAGTTTATACCTAATTTATTGGTGAAGCTAAAACAGTTAGTCCTTTCTCTAGGCTGTTATAAACATGCTTTAAAAGGGGAAAGGAGAGAAACAGAGAGGAATATAAAATAAGAGGTTTGTTCAGCTGTAATGAAAAATACACAGTATTTGATTTTCCATTGAAAGTTGTCAAAACATAAAACACGTAGCTTATTTCATGAACAATCAGGGTAAAGGCAACTTAAGCATCCACATACACAGCGTGTTGGTTAATTGTTCCGCACAGACTAGTGATCGTGCAGCTGCCTTCACGACCAAAAAAACAGTTAGTCCAACATCAATCAGGACATTTGTGAACTAACTTTCTCTGACTTCTCACGGAGCAACGATTGAAAGATGAAAGCATGGCGGTGATAAAGCTCGGCTGTGACTCATCCAACAAAACTGAACTTAACAATGGGACCAAAAAAAAAGAAATCTAATGTTTGGGTGTTCAAGCTTAAAAACGTTAAGATGCGAGATGCTGTTGTAATCACATAGTTTAGCATCACAAAGTGTCGTGACCTACTGTGACGGACTCAACAGAAGTCAGATCCCTTCAGTGGCTGCTGACTGACACCATCAGAAAAAAACAACCTCCCTTGACCTCACAACTACAAATTCAACAAAGGTCCATCAACGCTGCGGTTTTCTCTTCCTCCCACTACAATGACCAGGAGATGCCGGACCAGAGACACCAGAAAAGAAGTGATTAGTGAACATCTTTTCCTCGGCCCAGTCCTCTGGTGTGTGTGTGTGTGTGTGTCTTAGTCTTCTGGGTTGTGTGTTTTTATTGAAGATCCTATTGTTGATGTTCTGTGACGGTTGGCCTTTATCATGCCAGGAGGCCGAGTCGCTTGACTTTTGCAGATAGGAAAGAGTGGATGATGAAGACTATGGTCTTAGGGCAACTGTGGAGGTCCAGCTGCTGCAAGAGGAGAAGAGGAGCATGGAAGAGAAAAGAGAGAGAAAAGAATAAAGATGAATAAATACAGATAAATAACCTTCAGTTTGTTATAAATATATTTGCAGACTGACAATAAAGTAATTAAGCCACAGTTGAATAGATTTGAATCCTGTAAAAATAGATTTTTAAACATCAGTACGTTTAATAAGCAAAACCCTTGACCTTGGGAACATGCAGTCCTCATCAGCAGATGGAGATTGCTTGTTGACCATTTCTATGACAACTGAGCAGACTCCATCGTCTGTTTCCAAAATAATTCGGACATATTCAATATAAAAGATCAAGCTTACGTTGATGATAATTTCACAATATCAAAACTTAAACACACCGAGAAAAGTCCTATAGATAATGGTGACTTACAATCTCTGCCTCTGGGCCTCCGAAGTCAAGGAACATCATACGAACTCCGTCGTCTGAGGACATCCTCAGGCGCTCAAAGGGCTGCTGGAGCAGAATACTTTTCCTGACACCCATCTCCTCCGTGAATAACGTGAAGCCCTCGTCGATGTGCACTCCCAGGTTGCACTCCTTCCCGTTCCAGCTACAGGCTGCCGTGGTAGAGGAAACACAGGGTTAGCACACAGAGGGGCAATATACTGATTTAAAAGCTCCCAGATGGAGTCGTTCACAGAGAAATCCAGATTTACAGTGCACAGTTACAGTTTTGATACAGAGCCCAGAGGTTTTGGCTGTATCCTCTCAATGTGATATCCTTGTGCATTAAGACATGTGAAAGATTTGATTTGTTCAAATAATAAAAATTTGTTCAGAAAAGAGACAAATTCTGGATCTTGGATAAATGTAAAATCCCACTTCTGATACTGAAATTAAACTATTTTACATGATTGAACAAAATATTTAGACCCACCAGCAGATGGCACTGTTGTATATTACAACTGCACTGGACTTGAACTAATGCCCATCACAAAGCAAGATGATCACATTTCCTGAATTAACTACTATGTATAAAATGCTGAATCTGGATTATGGGAGTAAAGAGAGTATTTGTGTGCTTTACTCAGAGCAAACATGGGCTCAAAAAACACTATATATATATTTATATACTATAATTGATACAAAAACTGTTTTGTCTCCGCTCTACCTTTTCCTAAAACCTAAAATAAACAAATAAAACCCAAATCTTTTACAAACATGGTGACAGAAGAAATCTGCAGAGAAAGAGGACATTCAGCAAAACAGTGTAGTCCCTAAATCATTGTGCACAGAACAATAAATCTTAACTTCTAATTCTGCTTCGTGAGAGATATTGAAATGTTCGCCTGCTGAATAGAAGCAAAGAGCCTGAGCGGTTTTTTTGTTTGGATGAAAACAATTTGGGGTTTATTCATAGATAAGACTGAAGAGTTTGTGCTATAGATGAAGGAATAATCTAATCCAAGGAAATTTGTTAATCCCAGCATTTTATACTGCTTTACTCTGGAAAACAAATGTTTTCAGGGCCAGTAAACATTGCCAACTAAAGAAACAATGGACCTGTCAATCAAGTTGACAGTGGCAGCAGATTCCAGTCTGCCTGTTGACAAAGGGACTATTCTCTATTCATACACAAAAAATGTTTTTAGCAAATATTCTGTTTTGTAGGAACTGTACAGAGAAATGAAAAGAAACAATGTTCTGCTAACACAACATTCCCTTAGTTAAAATGCACAACTGGCAGGTATTTCACAGATTTTTCAGTTATTACAGATTCATATTTTTCAAATTCTGATCAAACCCAGAGAACCCGAGTCTGACCTTTAACTTAGAGTTGGCCACTGAAATGACAACTGCAACGTTGGCATCTCAACAGAATCCTGTCTTTTGTACTATAAAAGGTTTTAACATGTAGGTGTAGGAACCGAGCCACCAGCTCAAACAGGGAACTGGAAGTCTTCCGTACCCGTGGTGACCTCCTTGATGAGCTCAGCAGCATTGTGGCTGCCCTCCACCAGCAGATGAGTCCATGTGGACAGCTCCTTGGCAGAATCCACTCTGAACACATGGGTCTCCACGCCTTGCTTGGTGCCCGAGCGCAGGCCAAAAGACAGTTCAGAGTCCAGGAGAGGAGAACTTTTTCCTGGACCAGAGTGGACCAGTCTGAAGGAGAACATGAGGAAAATTAGGGGATTTAGATTTATAGGAAACAATGGAGCCAGAAAGCTGATGAAAGATCATGCATGTGGGTGTGTTACAGAGAGACAGGGTTACAGACGGGAAAAGTGGAATGTTAAGTCCTCAGGAGAGAAAGAAGGGAGGAAAATACCATGACTCATAGGTTCTGCTTCCACTAATGTCTTCCAAATGAATGTGACGATATGTGGTGAGATGTCCAGCAAACTGGTTATGGAAAGAGTACTGTAAATATGTGTTCTTTGGCTAGTTCAAAATAACTCATGGGAAGGATCTGTTGAATCTATGCTGGGCTGCTCTGGGTGGAGGACAGATCCACTGAGCCTAGGAAACTGCCAGTTCTGTGTTGTGTGCATATCTGTACTGTATTGTACTGTACGTGGTGTATGTGTGAACTGTATAAGAAGACATGCGTGCATGTGGACCTGGTAGTGATGAGCGGGTGACTCTTGGAGGGGTTGATGAAGCTCTCTATGGTTTCAGGCAGGGTGGGATACAGGAGCAGGTCTTTGTCAGTCAACACAGCCATAACTGGTCTCTCCGGACCCTGAGTCACCTGCATCGTGGACATATGGAACAAAACTGAACAAACTCATCTGCGTCAACAAAGCAGGAAACGGTGTTGTTTTCAACTCTGTGTGTGTGTGTGTGTGTGTACAAATTAACTAAAAAGGTGTTAAGCCGAGGTCCAATGCTTTTCTAAGATTATTTTTAATAGCACATTTATGACGTTCAATAAGTGCCAGTGGGAATCAGCTGGGCCCATTCAAGAAAAACAGGGTTGTAAACTGAAACCTTAACCAGGCTTTGACCAAGAGCATGTAACATATTGAACAAATCACTACAGGATACAAACAAAATACTAAAAAACATGATTTAATAAGCAAAAAAAACTAAAAACAGACTCTTAAACAAAACATCAGACACTGTTTTGAAGTACAGAACCATGCACAGCTGTATTCTTACATACCTGCTCTGCGATCCAGCCCAGATGTTTCACCTCCATGCCAGGCTGCATGCTCTTCATCTCCTCCTTCACTCGCGGTAAAAGGTTGGCAGCGCCTGCCTGGATCCCATTGTACCAGGACTGGGCCATGGCGGGGTCCTTTGCCCGGAGGAACACAGAGTTCTTTCTGTTGGATGAAATCACCTCGAAATACCTGGCAGATGAGATGAGAGGATTAGCGCGAGAGAGAGAGAGAGAGAGAGAGAGAGAGAGAGAGAGAGAGAGAGATCAGGGAGACAAAATGGAGGTGGAAAAAAGGGCAGTTAGAGAAATAAAACACACATGGCAAAGAGAGAAAAGCTTGGGGGTGAAGAGGAAGTGAAGGAAAGAGAATATGCGAGTAAGATCTTCTCAAGAAGTAAAAGTGCCGTTTACAATATTCTCTCCAAAACCATTTTGTTATTTTCAGGTTGACATCTGTCTGACATTTTTTTCACACTGGAATCCTCACATGTAGTACCTGTTTTCTGTGTCTGGGGGGCACTGTTTTCGCGACACCTGACACATCTTCAGCGGGATGCTGCGGGGCTCCTTCACCTCAGCAGGGAAGATATCAGTGCCCCTCTGAGGTGTTGAGGGGGGAGAGTCCCAGGGGTGGCCAGCCCCAGGAGAACCCGAGCTTTTAAAGAAGGCCGACATCTCCTTGATGTACTTCACTGTGGCAGAGTGAGAATTAGATAGGGAGAAAAGGGAGAAGAGAGGATAGAGGAGGGAGAGAAAAGGAATTTGGGGATATTAATATGGAGCCTCTGGCTTCAGAGATGAGTTGAAAACTGTAGCAGCACTTTTAGAAAGGCTTCAAAAAACGTGCAGGAAATCCACCTGGAAACGATTCTCTTCTACTCAGAAGCTATTATACAAAACGTATCATTCTCAGTTATGAAGAAAAGACATTTCCTTATATGGCAACTATTTCGAGGTGTATTACATATTCTGTTGTGATGAAGAGGTAGACACACACATAGTATAATTTACTAAATTAAAAAAACACTTAGACTTTCTTGTTATTTAGGGAACATTTTGTTTTACTTTAGAGAATGTGCCACGGCTAGATGAGATAAAATCCATTAAAACACACTGCAGTGTTCACAACTTGTATTTGTAAACTTGTATTTTCTCCCAGTCGCTTTTTAACATGCTTTTATTCTATCAAACAGGAACACACATACTGTCTTTAAACAACACAAAAAGTGTCCAGAGGTTTCTGCTGTCCTCATGGCAGCTCAGTCTTTCCATGAGGGTCTGATGTGTCTCTCCTGTGTTTCCTCTCTCTTGTGGCAGCTCTTTCTGCCTTTAAACCTGAGGACCGATCAGCTAACAGCCATTAGCTGCCCTGATTACTCCCCTGGTACACGTGGAGGTTCTCTCTGAGCCACGCCCACAGTATTCTAAATAATAGAAAGATTATATTAAGTGTTTTATCCTGTGTATTCATGAATTAAGTTGTCAAATTCCCTCCAATAATGGCCATCGGCATCGTGGTTGTGCATTGTCATACTGCAAAATGAGTCCTTGTTATTCCAAAAGATTAACAGATTAATTTAAGTTTGTTTCAGTCCTAGATCATTTCATAGCTAAAACATTTTATATGATCTTCATATTTACAGAATCGCTGCCCCTTAAGTTTAAGACTTCATGCTGTAGCAGCTCATTATTTTAAAATTAGACACTCGATGGGTGTTTATTAGATATTGGCATCTACATCGATTTAACATCATAGGAGAGAGAGAAGGTCAATAAAGGTCCCTGAAGTGATTCAAACCCGTGAAGCTGCGGCACATGGTCAGCATTTTCAACCTCCAAGACAAGGGCCCCCCATAATTACACAATTTCTGTGGGCTATAATCCAGTCTTACTGAAGTTTTGCACAATTAATCATGATTACAGCCACAGACATACATGCATACAACATGAAACACATGGTCTCAGCTCAAGTCCAGTAGGCTGTGGTATGGGTTTGGCTTAGCCACTACTGGAGTAAAAATAGGACATGGCAAGGCATGAGGCTGAAGGCTCAAGGCAGAGCTCTGGTTTCACTGGGGAAGTGTGAAGTGCTCGTCTTGCACTGGACAGTGTAGCCAGAGGGTACGCAAGAGAGTGATTGCACGGGACAAAAGGAGCGAGAGACACGGCTGCCAAAATACAGCCTCAGAAGCTCAGTCTGTCAGATTGTTTGTTCAAATATTTTGTTGAGAGGAGGCTGAGATGACTCGTCGATTAAAGGGTCAGACGTTTTGGAAGGGTCCGTCTGCAGTGTCTTTGAGAAGGACCCCTAACACCTTCTCAATCACTGTAAAGCTGCTTCTGGACATTTAATCTGTCACACTGCTCGTTCAAGTAAGGGCGGTTAGCATTCAGGCATACATAAGTCTCTGGTCTGGAATGGTTTCATGGCGACTCCGTTGAAAAGGATATGACTGATACAGATTCAAAGTTCACACGATTGGCATCTAGCACATGATAATAAGCCTCGCAGGAAGCTAAGTTGTTCGCTTGTTATCTCATCCTCAGAATGGAGGGACAACTGTTATCCTATTTCAGTGTCTGAACACCGTCTCTAACACGTGTCTGCAAAAGTCTCTTTTCAGACAAATTGCTTTTAATGACAGACAACTATGTTCAGTCACAACACCAATGTTCAAAGTGTTGCAGAAAATGTTATGTGGTGTTAAATTACTTTTCCTTTGCCAGCATGATTCCAACATTTAAAACTGGAAGAGCAGTTAGGGAGGTCAGTGCATTCATCCGTCTGTGCGCCCGTCCATCCATCCATTTTTCCCCCCATGGATCCAGAGCTTTTTAAATGGCTTCCTAACATACTCCCTCTTTCTCTATCTGTATGATGGACCAGTAATGTTTCCTGGGACATTTTTACGACACTAAACAGTGGGTTAAATACAAACATTTTCTCACACACTTGTATTTGTGCACACACATGCAAATACACACACAGGAGCCTACAAGGTGCTGTGTATTAAAATATCTGTGTGTGGGCAGTGGTATGGTACTGACTTTGTGTCTGCGATACAGAGAACTAAAAACTGGCAGTGGAATTTGCTCAGATGTGTAGTCTTCTCTTAGGATTTCTTGTTTCTGATTTAAATTTTTGTTTTGCCAATATCAGACTGGCATTTGCCGTTTGCGGTTGCCAGTAGGTTGCCAGTGCTCATGACTCATCCCCATGTTAAGTAATGAATTTGTGAGCACAAAAATGTTTTCTGTTTGTAGTACGGACTTAAACTTGAATGCAATAGCTTCTGTTACACTATCCAACACTAACCAGCTCAACGAACAAAGACAAAATGTGCATATGTGCACAAAAAACAAACTTACTGGGAAAACACATCCAACAGTGAGACAGTTTGAAGTAGCTGTCAACTTGAATGTGTAATGTTTCATGGAAATTAGCTTCTGTCTATTTGTTCATGTGCCAACTGCACTGATGTTTGTAGCCAACTGCTTTCTTGTTGCTGGACCAAGGCCATTCAGAATTGATGCGGTCAATCTCAATATGGTATGCGAGGCTACAAGACTGAATGGACTTGGAATTCCCTCTATTATTGTTTCATGTGGAAGCCATTACAGAAGACTTCCTGAACCCTACACTGAATATGAACAAACGGCAGAATTTCAACAAAAAAAAAAAAGGCCATGTGTGGGTGGCAGAACAGTGCAGCCAGATGGGAAAACTAGTGCTACACTTTGAAGAATAAAATCTTCAAGAACTTCAAGAAGTCAGAGCAGGGGTATGAGTGTAGGTACTAAAATCTTATTATGCAAGACTGGGTTAATGTCTGTGATCCATGCTGCACAAACTACAGAGCCGGCTGGGAGAAAACACTAATTATTGCAGGTATAAGGAGATGTTTACTTATGTATAGAGGCTTAACTATTTTCAGAGAAATGTAAAGTGGAAATTATCATATTTGTGTTTCCCAGATTAGAAGTTTCCGGGCATTAGCTGTGGCCCCACATACCAAATCAGACGAGATAGCTTTCAAAACAGAGTGGTGAATGAAAAGAAGAGGAGAAGAGCGGGATGGAGAATTAGAAAGGGGGTGCTAAGCGAGGAATGAGACACAGAGAGAAAAAGAAGATTGAGAGTAAGAAAGAAGAATAAGAAAGTGTGAGACAGGCAATACAGAGAGACTAAACATGCAGCTAAGCTGCGCCAGATATGTTGCCATGAGTACCAGTGGTGGCACATTCAATACCGAGCTAAAATTAGCTGAGATGGCACAGTTATTACTTTAGCTTATCTGGCAGCCAGTGAAACTACTTTTGTACCGTGTGTATATGTGTGCACATGCATGTGTGTATGAAAAGTTTCTTCTTTTTTTTTCATCTGCAGAATCCAGCGCTAAGTTGAACCCCACGAATCCTGACCTCACATTTCCAGACTATGGTTTGTTGAGAGGCTTTTTCTTCTCTTTTCCAGATACTTAGAAAGTCCCAACTGCTATGGCACAAGTTCAAATTGTCAATCAATACTTGCCAATATGCTGATTAACTGACTAACTTTTTGATAAAATAAAGGAAGTTTGAGCAGCTATCCTTGTAGGACATGCACACATTGTGGACAGCCTAACCTTAACCTAACTTCACATCTTTACCTTTAGCCCCAATGAGCTCTACTGGTCCTGACAAGGTCAATGTTTTTCTGGAAAAGGTCCTAAAAAAGCTCACTCACACACACGCACACGCACACACACACACACACACAGCAGGTGGATGGAAGTCATTAACACGCCTCTTGACTTGTGGCGAAAAAGTGGCATTGACTTGTCCGGGACTAAACTAATGCTAGACACAGCCCCTCCTCCCCCTGGCACTGGTTACCGTGGGAGCAGCTGGAATGTCATTGGCCAGTCAGCGACCTCAGAAGCATGCAGTTGGCTCTGTAAACCATGTCAGGCGAAGAATGTCCCCATGTTACACCACCAACGAAGAAAGATGTCTTGGGCCAAAACAATGTCATAAATAACGGTTCAAATTACGGGGAACAATTACTGCTTCTATTCAATGCATTGAGGTCTATAAATGTAAAGGGAGAAAGGCATTATTGGGCCAACTTAATGCATCTGCCTATCAAATCTGATGATGTAGGAAAGGGGGGACTTGCTTTGGAGTAGCTGGGATGTGGATTGTGCATTAGAGGATGCAACAACATCAGACATGTTGCTTCTATTTTATAGATTTAGAAAACAAAGTTAAGCAGTCAAACAGGAGCACATGTTTGCAGATATGTGACAGAAATTGCAGTAACATGTGTTTTCATATAGCACAAATAAGTTTACTTTTAAACTGTAAAAGGCTCTGCTCAGTACAAATTGAATAAGGACATTTTTGGCAGCTAAGGGCCAATTCCAACAAGCTGTACACAACACTAATATACCAGCACTTCATAGAAACCATATAGCAGCATCAGCATTCAATAGGAGTCATGTTTATGGATGTCCAACAAATATACGTCCATGTAACTCTTGGTCTCCACCAAACCTTGAGAACACATTTGGTCTTTTAGCTGTTAGACGCAACACTGCATTCACCAGCTTGTTGTAGCATTGTCTGTCTTCGGTTTGTTAATTATGCAAGTAGTGTACATTTGAAAGCTTGAAATAGATAATTGGTTCGAAAATCTAAATAGTGAAGTTGTCAAACCTAAATAAGAGGCTAAGAGGTTTGTGTGCACACATACAAATGAAAAAGTGCATGTGCGTGCTTCTTTTTATTTATCTCTCTGAAGTACAGATAATAAATGCTGGCTACGTGTCCTCAGTGCTGATTAACGCGTGTCTCTTCCTGGCAGCATCATCGGAAGATTTCTCCTGTTCAGAATGATTTAGATAAGTTCATAGCTCCTATAGCCCAACTCATTAAAATCATGGATAGATGCCAACCTCACGGGTGGTGGATGTAAGGTATGGTATGAGAGAGGCGGACAGGGAGAGTGGGCAGAGCACCCTGAATCAGATTTAAACAAATTCACATACTGCCCAAGTACAGATTGGATTACCTTGCATAGTGTGTCAGGAGAGTTAATTATCCTAATTCAACAAAGTGAAGAAAACTTGAACAGGATCTGGCAGCAGACAAAAACAGAGGGAAAGAAGGCTCGGCTGCACACATTCCCACTTCACTTTCAAACTTCTCTTTTATAACTTTCTACCTGGAGATCTGTTTCCTGTCTGAGGCGCAGAGTAACTCATTTCCCCAGTAATAGGTTTGTATATGTTCGCACACTGGATTCAAAGTGGTAACTTGCTGTGTGACCAATGAGTGTAATTTACAATTCATTTTCATTTGATGAATGGAAATGATGTTAACGTCTGCTTCTTGATTTTTAAATAGTAATATTGTAAAAGTTAATGTTAAATGGTAGGTACTATTATTCATTTCCTTTTCATCTATTTATGGTTTCGTGCATACATGTATTTATACCGTGTGTATAAACCAATTTAATCCTGATAATGGCTGCACAGACAGCCTCCAATGCCATTACCCTCCTCCATCCGTCCCCAGTTTGCACATTCTGCACAATGCTGCTGAGATGGTTCAGTGGAGTCTGAGCCTGTAATGAAGTGAGTGGCACAAAGACTGGGCCACCAATTTATCAGGGGCCCTGGATCAGGGCAGTGGGGTTCAGAGGGGGCCTGTTTAGCAAAGTTGACGCCACAGAGGGAGAAGCGTCTGAGGGAGAGTTGTGATTTAATAAAGCTATGTTATTTTGCGAGTTAATCCATTTCCTCGCTGAGTCGAAGCACAATGTCCTTACGGGCCAGCGGCTCTGAAGGAGAGGGAACTGAACTTTGTGTGCAGAGCGTTGGGCGGTTTCCCAGCAGGGATTTCACTCAGACTCAGGACACGAGCAACAAGAGGACATTGCGGACTACAGCAACAGATGACTGGTGTGGACAGTTATTCCATCCATCCATTATCGGTTCAGCTTATCCTTTTTATGGTTGCAGGGGGGGCTGCAATCCAATCTGACATTGGGTGAGAGGCAGGTTACACCCACTACAAGTTTCCAGCATAGCTCAGGGCCAACACACTGAAACCACCATTCACATTCACATCTACTGTCCAATTAGCTTAACTCCAATCTACACGTCTTTGTACTGTGGGAGGAAACTGGAGTACCTTGAGAAAACCCACACAGACATGGGGAGAACATACAAACTCCACACAGAACCAGGATTCTAACTGGGAACCTTATTGCTGTGAGGCGACAGCACCACACTGGACAGTTTTGATATAAATATACATACTTTTACCTAACTTAACTGCTCCGTCTTTTTTTAATCAAATATTTAAGAGAGTAATTCACAGGAAAGTTCAGTGCTGGCAAAAGAGTCTACATCAACTTATAAAGGTCATTGTCAATAAAAGTATATGGGACCACATGCTCTAATGGGGCTCCCACAAATAGAAACACATTCTTTCACAGAACAGTGTTATTTTTAGATACAAAGTACACTCAATATCTTACAATAATAAGAAGCTTTAAATGTGCAGTGGTGATTTTTCTGTCTGCTGCTGCATATCGTCAGAAGAGTATTGAGAACAAAGATCCAAGAGGTAGAGAGAAACCAGCGAGAAGTTGCTGAGGCGTTCAGAGGAAAGGTTTATTTTCAAAGTAATAATTACTCTGTCACAGGAGTGAGATCAAGGAGGTTTTAATTAGGTTTTAAAGTATATGCATGTCATTGGCACAACTCTACATATGTTTAGGCAGTTATGACATCGCTCAGCTTGCTTAAAGCAGGGCTAAGACCCGACTACGCTGCCAAGAGGTTCCTCAAATCACACATAAAGTTCCAGTATCAGCAATGGTTGGGTTCATGTTATTCATTTTCAAAGATATATCAGAAAAAGCATGGACTTTAACTTTGTGTTCCAGTTAGAAAAGCAGTTGTATTTGCTCCAGGTAACACTGCAACATTGTTTAATGGACTCTACTTTGTCCATGTATTTTAAAAGACATTTCAGGAGGAGGAAGTTAATGTGTCCAGAGCCAGAAATGTAGCAAAGACAGCCTACTGTGCCTTAGTGGCAGAGGACACACCACTGACTGTGCCAATCCAGCGTGAAAACAGTAAACAGTAAAAGAAATGCATTAATCCAGCTGGTCTGACTCAGAGGAAGAAAAACAGACAGGATTATCATGCTGCAGACAACAACATATACAAAACAGAGACTGATTAGGGAGAGACGAGAACAACAGCAGCTCTTGAGATGTTTGAGCGCACTCCGGTTTTTTTTCAAAAAGTTCAGAATGCTGCAGACATTCCTTGAGAAGCAAGGGACACAAGAGGGACAAACACGAGGGCAACTGAAGAACGCTCCAAAAGCAGCTGCTGCCACCCACCACATGAATAGATATTAGCCTAAACACATAAACATCAGATCTCACATCTTTGACTGAGCTGTTGCAATCTGGGAAAAAGACGCCCGCCTGAGAATTTTCAGTTGCAAACTGCAAATTGAGAAAATCTCACTTGCCTCTCCACATGTCTGGCAGGGGCCACAGGCCACCTTAAGTTTAGATGTGTGCACATTCAAAGCCAAGCGGGTGAGCTCAGTATATTTACAGATTACATTATTTGCTGTGTCCCAATGAAAACCTTCCTCCAAAAAGCCATTATACTCAATAAATCGCTAATTTAAACATATTGAATCAGTGTAAAAAGATATGTAAGGCTGAATTATATACAGTATCTTGTTAAAAACACCGTATGGTAAATATCTCCTCTTGAGCAGCTATACCCACACGTCCTTGAAGAGCTTGATTTGTAGATAGGAAATAAAGGTTTTAGCCCTCACAGAAAAATGAAGCTAAAATCGCTAGTCTGCATTCTTCAGCCTCAGAAAGAGCCGCATTGTCCGTCCTTGCTTCAATAGCTCAGACGTTACTACTTCAATATGATCATTGTTCTCACTGAATATACCTGCGTAACCAAAACTATGAGGAGGGGATGTTATGTTTAAATGGGGCTCTGTGCTGTAGTTGCAGATTCATATACAACTTGTATATATACCTGTCAGCGATTCAAATGCAGTAAGTAAAAGGATTTGATGAAAGGAGAAGTGAGCTGTGTGTGTGTGTGTGCATGTCAGAGAGACAGGGGGAGAGATTAGGTTTGGTGTTAGGTCTTGTTGAGAGCGCTGACAGACACAAATGAACCTCTTCAAATCTAATCTCACCTCATGCACTCCTGATAGACACTCCTGCTTTCCCATATTTAAATTTCACATTCTGGCAGTTTTAAAGTGAGTGTAAATGCACCGTCTAGAGGAAATGATATCGTCAAATGTAGTCAGATTCATTAAATACAGTCAAAAGTGCAACCACTCTGTCAGAGTCCACTGGGATATGGAGTCATGATCTGCAGTGAGGTAACACTTGGCTCAACAGAGGCCGTTTCTTATAGCGAGGACTTGGTCTTTGGGACATGTAGAAAAACCAATTTTATCGGTTGTCAGAAATTATTGGCTGGGATGAGTCTCATATGAATATTTCTGTATTTATGTTTTGAAACAGTTTTGTTTCACATATTTTAGCTGAAATATTTCACAGAACGAGGTACTGACATTAAGACTGTACAAAGTCAATCAATAGTTCAAGCTTACAAATTGGCAAACAGCCCATCAGGGATGACAAAAATCTGGAGACGTGATACAGCTTACAACACGTCCAGAACCATTCTCAAACATAAAGGAGGCTCTGGACCAGGGACAGCATGCAACCGTACAGCTTCCATAACTAAGCCTATTTAATCCATGTGTGTGTGCACTGAGCCTGAGCACAACTACCTTAATGAAAAGGACAAGACAGAAAGAGCCAGCAGTCAAATGTCTTGACAGAACAGACTAGGTTTTCCTAACTCAGGTGCTCATTCTCTTTTGCACACACACACACGCGCACACGCACACACACGGAAAAGTAAGTTCCTCTGGATATCAACAATTCTGACTGGCATTAAGCTAATAGCCTCACCAAGAACCAAAATGAACTCACGGTGCAACACCGACAAACTTTCTTGTTAGACATGGGCCAAAGTGTCATTTCAAAAGGTACATTTCAGTATTTTTTGTTGCCAAGCAAGAAGAGCTACCCAGCCTGGCATCGCCAAAGCTATTCACATTAGTGAATGGGTCTGGAACCTCAGGGTTTATGTTCAATCTCCTAGGAGCGTTATCTGCGGCTGCAGACCAAAATGTCCCTGGACGCGAATGGATCGACCTTCGACCAATCAGAGAAATTAAACGTGTGATGTAGTGCAGAGTGACAGAATAATGTAAACAGACTACAAGAAAAGAGCTGTGAAGGTGTAGTATCGATATGTACACCTCCGTTTTGCACGTGGCCGTGAAGGGGTAGTGCTGTCTCATTTCTCTTCCTGCTCATGTTAGAATGTTTTCAGTGCAGGGCAGAAGTACAGAACTAACGTTACATTGAAATAACCAATGTAAACATGCAGACTGGCTGTGTATTGATCAATAGGTGGATCTGTACCGTGTGTCCTGCCTCCAGATGTGGTTGGATTGTAAACTAGTGTATTTCAAACATATCTCACCATTAATCCACTAAACTAAAAAGGTCAAGTACATCACCAGTCAGTCAAACTGGTAAACTAATGAGGCACAGTTGCTCTGCACAGTCAGGGCTTGGCATCTCTTCTCATGGGTCTTAAAATAGGCCTCGCCAGCTCAATCCTCTCTATTCGGCTATTGATCATATGTTTGAGTGTTTTTATGCTGGCTCAACCATGAGACATTAAACCACCAGTAGACCTGTTTATAATTGACTCTGTCCCGTATATGGACCACATGAACAATAGGCATGGCTGGTGGTTAATTAAATTAGTATGGATAACTACTATGGAAAGTCTAACATAAGATTTGTTTTGGTTTTCAAGAGTTCTCATTCCTTTCCATCACCGAAGCTTTACCTTCTCCTACTGCACTACCAACCATGTTGTAGCAACTCTTTGACCCCTTTGGTACATGGAGAGCGTTCACACCTACACACTGACACCTGTATTTTATGCACAAATTCACCTTCTTACACCCTCAACTTACCCCTACATTCTAACTTACCTCAGTGTCTATTTTACACATTGTGTGCAAGTATACTTTTAGCATTTGGTGGTATACTTACTGTGCGTGAGCTTTACTGTCAGACACTGGTTACCCAGGGAACAGCTTTACCATTGAACTATTCCCACCCTTTCTTTCTTTCACAGATGCACACATGCTGAGATGACACGCACGCACGCACGCACGCACGCACGCACGCACACACACACACACACACACACACACACACACACACACACACACACACACACACACACACACACACACACACACACACACACACACAGAGATTTAACATATGAAAGAGGAAGAGGTTTTGAGAACATACATTAACGTAGTTGTTTTTTTCTTCAAGCAGACAGATTGACTGTGCAAAAAATAGTGTTTATGGTCAGAGGTTTGAGGAAACCTTGAAAGGAGGAAGAGGGTTTTAAACACATTCACACCTCATAGTCACACTTGGAAGACGCCCTTGATGTCTGCTAAGAAATTGGATCGGACATTAATATCATTTGACTTATTGAAAAGCTATAAAGTAAAGCTATTTGCAGTTGTAAAACATATACACAGCTTGGAACATTAGCTCAGCTTGACTCCAGTCATTTTCTTGTTTTTGCAATTTTTAAATCTTGTACACAAAGACACACACACAAAAAAAAAATATTGAGCATTGATCTAAGGTGAGATTTGTTTAATGCAAGATATTATAAAGATTTCCTCACTTGCCTTCCGCACAGGTCAAAAAGGACAAGAAAATCCTGTTGGGCATCAAAAAAATGCCCGACAGGCTACTTGTTTAACTGCATAACTGTTGCCAAAGTACTTATCTGGCACATTCAAATCTTTCTGATTCACATGTTCAAGATGTTTCAATGTGATAGAGGCAGTTTCTCCTTGATCTCAGTCAAGGCCCTCTGTATTATGAATTTCACACAGCAATAAAAATTGCCTTGAGCACAGCAGTGGTGGAGTGTTTGTTGCTGTGCACATAAGAAACACTGCTACTCTGACCTTTAACACTGTGGTGGTGCCAGGAGGGAGTTTGTCTCTGACTCCTGGATAAAATGCCTAAACCAAAACAAGCAGTGAACATCTTGTCATATATATTCACAAGTATTTTTAAGACGCACAAATAGCTGTGAAATAAAATTTGAAACGTACAAACGCCCTCAAGTATTAACCAAAACCTTTCATTCTTTATTTCCTTTATTCCTTAAAAAAGTACTCTAAAGCATCCGGCTCGATTTAGACAGATATCTACACACAAACAGGAATTGCAGAACATCAAAAAATACACACACATTCAACCCTCTCACTTTAGAGAGCCTTCAAACCTCTTTCCTCTCTTCACTCCTCTATCAGGTCCTCGGGGATGGAACCCATGAAATGATTCCTGACGGATCACAGAGCAGCGCTGGTTGAGCCGTCTGATATCAACACTTTTCTGCCTGACTGTGGACAAGGAA
This sequence comes from Verasper variegatus, assembly GCA_026259375.1. Lineage (NCBI taxonomy): Eukaryota > Metazoa > Chordata > Actinopteri > Pleuronectiformes > Pleuronectidae > Verasper > Verasper variegatus. The sequence goes on from CM048040.1 coordinate 20,284,933, forward strand.
AGCGGGGGGATTTGCAATGATTTCCCCTGGCTGTAGCTCTGGCTGTATCCGCTCAGCTGACTGACTGTTACTGGCGCGAGCCCACTGCGTGAGTTCATCCGCAGAAATGCTGTCAAAAGGAAAACTGGTAACTCTGGTTTCAGTGTTCCCCTATTTTTAACATTCATTCTCTCAGATGGAAAGTTTATCTAATGTTACACCCACTGAGTCATTTTGATTTCATACAGCTTATTGGGCTGCTTTAAAGGCGATACTGTTAGAGTTTCTTTATCCTAGTAACTGGCGAGACTTTGACATGCTCATTCATCTGGAACCAAAGGCTGCTAACGCCTATGGTCTGAAGCGTCTGTTTGACTGAACGTAACTGTTAGACAATGTGGGGGATTCTCTCACAAAACATGGGACAGTGACACAGAGAATGTACAGATCTATAGAAAGAATTATAAAAGCAAAACATAAAATGTGTCAAGCTTTGTGGTTCCTGATAAAAAAAAAATACATATTCTTTTTGAAAAGTAACATCCTGTATAAATCATCACTCAACCTTTGTCAGCTTAGTGGGAGATGCAGGATTCTTGTGATGCAACCAGTTGGCAAGAGAAAAGGCTGCTTTTAATCCTCTCTTCACTGTCCTCTCAACTAAAGATCAGTCTCACCATGTCGTTTCATACCTCACACACACACACACACCAAGCAAATGACTGAACTGTAAGGATGAGACAGAAAAGGACAAAAGAAGTGATACAGCACATTAGCTCTGTCTGCTCAGATGAATGAGCAAGAGGTAAGAAGAACACCTGCAAACACCTGCTGATTCCACTGCAAACCTTCCTATTCACACAGCGGGTCTTGGACCATAACTTCTCCACTGCGCTAGCATGAGCTTAAAGTACTTTCTATCATCGCCAAAGGTGTTTGATGTTCAGGAAGAGTGCTCATTAGCATGCTGGGATGCACAGAGGTGTGAGCCACAACAATATTCTTGAAATATGAGTCTTTGGTTTCCTCTTGCTCTTTCAGTTCAACTCATTATTTAGATGTTTCAGAGGAAGTCTGATCAAAGTTCTGATTTATCGGCTCGTCTGTCTCAGTGCATCGCGTATGGCCCCTCAAGGAAAATTCAAACAAAGTGAAATGTATCAAAAAGACAAGAAAAGTTCCCATTGTTTCCGTTTATGTATCAATTTGGAGCTGAGGAGTGTAGATAACGTAGGTTTGAAGTGCTCAGTTTTTCTTCATGAGTGATAACTGTTTTGATCTCCCCTTCTCTGAGTATTGTATTGTTAAGACATTTTAATGAAATGCCTCTTTACTATGCAACAGAACAGATTTCATGTTCGGATGATGATATATATTGCAATATACCACATTTTACTGTGTATGTTGGGGCCAAGTCTTTGCAAATGTAAAGTTGCAACAGCAGCTGATATCGCCTCCATCTTTATGATTATTTGCCACATGGTTAGTGACAGTGAAAAGCCTCTTACAACATCTGAGTCTGGGGTTGTCTTAAGCACTCACCTGTACCTTTGTGGTTCTCAAACGTACATATGAACACATGCACCACGCTCCTGTGAGCACCCAAATGCCCTGGTAATAGAGAGGGCAGGTGTTGCTGCTGCAAACTACAGGCCTGTGGATGGGAATGTGCGCAACTGCGGGTCAATTCCTGTATCACGTATTCTTTTACGTCTTCCAGGCCTATAGCCTACAAGCGAGATGACAAGACCCAATGAGGACATTTCCGCAAAGAATTCCCTGTCCACACTTTTGCCTCTTTATTGAGAGGCACAATATCACAACCTCCTCCACATATTTTGACTGTGGGCTGTCCTCTAGTAGATGTATTGCTTATATACCGATGACAAGAATTCATGGAAGTATGTGGACAGTGATGGTTTCATCGTTACATAAATTAGCCTTAAAGCAGAAAGTAATGGTAATATGTTGAGCTCTAACTGCCTGCCAAGGAAGCTAAAACCTAATGGATGTTTTTGATGGTTCACAAGGCCACCAACAATGCAGGATTCCTGCCGGTTCTGCCAATGGCTGGTCCGACTATGAAATAAGGCTTAATGTGTTTGAGAAAGAGATGGAGAGGGCTGCACACAGCTCTGCAAAGAAGCAACAGCGCAAAACACAAATAAAGAGCATTTCTATTATAATGAAAAGTGTAAAAAACATTTTGGATAATGTAAAAATGGTGGCAGGACGGTCAAAGCAAATCGATGGGAAACACAGGATTAAAATCTCAATCATTTCTTCATTACTTTTGTTCAGAATCAAAAATACCTTACCTTCAAGGATGACTTCTTTGCCGGTTTTCTTCAACGCTTGCACGGCCTCATCATGTGTGGCCTCCCTCAAGTCGTAACCATTGACAGACAGTATGGCGTCACCAACATAAAGAGCCTCAGTCTGGTCAGCAGCCAGGCCCTTAAAAATCTTGGAGATGAGTATCGGCATCTTGTTCTCCCTCCCACCTGCATTACAAGACAGACAAAACAATGTTGTTTTATTTTATTATTGTTTATGGAACCTGCTGTTTCACAATGTTGCGTCTGTGATAACATACACCCACACTTAAACTACACAACCATGACACTTGAACTTTTGAAGCCTGATCAGCATCACAGAGCAGCTTGGAATTAAGTTCTTTACTACCAATGCAATCCACACAATGGGTGAGTAAGCAATAGGAAATAGGAAAATACTGAATTATAAAACTAAGAGCTTGGTTAGTAGCTTTGATTGAACAAAACAGCCTCTGTGCTACCTTTATTTTGTTTCCAACCACTAACCTCCTCATACTTCAGCATTAAAGACAAATTGAATCACTTAAACCTCTATACAGTACTTGAGGACCAACACAAAAAGCAGCAATTATCCTCAAGTTCTGTCTCTTCCGATCCCCACCTCACTCGTTAAATGAAGGTCAGCAAGAAAGCTGATGGTCTTGCTAATCTTGCAGCAGGCTTATTCTCTCCATGAGAAATATCGTCATTATTATCAGCTATCACTTGGACTCTGACCTTCAGGCAAGGGAGAAATTATCCAAAAGAGGATTACATTTAATTAAGTGAAAATACATTTCCCACAGGTTGCTTCCTATAGGTGATTACTTAGGATTTAACTCATACATCTTCCTTTGGAGGCTACAGTGTAGTGCTCTCAATACAGCAACACCAGGGTTGGGCTGATAACCCCCTTTCAGGGAGCTGATCTGGAATGCATGATAAATTCATCACTTTGGCAGATGTCGCACAGCTGTTATGATTCAATGCCTCAGTGCATGTAGACACCAGAGTGCAAACATTGATTCAAAATCTTTATTTAGAATAGTATTAATTAGAAAACAATAAAACTGTGCATGTATCCACAGCTACAGGAATGACATGTTCTAGATGGCTAAGTAGAAAACTAGCTTTGCTGATTTGAAGCATTATCAAGGAAAACAACAGGATCGCAGATAAAGAAAGATTATGAAGGGACAAATGCAGTGATTACATGCCATGCCAACTCTTGAGGAGAGACATTCCTCTATGAGAATACGAAACAGACTAGAAAAAACAGCTAAACTCGGCCTACTATACTGCAGAAGAAAAGCTGCCACAATTAGCTGTCACAGATTAAGTTTTCAGCAATGGCTGATACTTTTCTAGCTAATCACTGTTCAGTATCTAACACAATTAAGATGGAATTATTATTAATGTGTGATTCTAAATGTCAATTTAATAGTCTGTTGCACTGTGAGGTCAGTGTCCTGCTCACTCACCCCTATACAAACCTCTCCCAGCTCGAGGATTACATTTAAATACCTTCCAGTCACAAGCTGCTTCTCTAACCTTCAGGTTACCTTTACCCCCAATTTGCACAACCCTAGAAATTATAGCGAATTACATTACTCCATGATCCCTATTCACTGCATGACAAGTCCACAGTTCTACTACCAATACACAACTGCAGACTTACTATCTGTATCCCCTATAATAGGCTTAAAGCTTTAACACCAGACACCCAGCAATTATTGACAACTGTGTCTATGTCAAGAATATAGAAATTCAATAATTGTCCAATGATTTGCACTAAATTGGAGAATAAACATTAAAATGGCTAAAAAGCAATTATAGCAATCTTTGCCAAAAAATAAAGCAAAACCTCTAGGATGTTCCTATCTTCTCAATTTCCATGTAAATTAAATTGACATATAAATCTATACTACTCAGTCTAAAATAAGAAAACACTCAACACTATTGTTGAGTCTGAAATGAAATGAAAACTGACCAAACTGAATGGGAATGAGCAGTATTTCCATTAAAGCCTACAACATATACCAGTGTGTGCTCTGTAAAACAAGAAGTTTATTTTTCACCCTTATACAAACTACAGTTTAAAGTCTGACCTCAGTGGGGCAGTCAATGGAAGTAAGGGCCAACAACAGAGGCACGATCCATCTTCCACCGTTACGCCTCCACATACTTTCAGGTTTACTTCTAAATGTCAAACACCTTTTACTGACAATGGCGGCTGAATAAACATCCATGACATATTGACGGAAAAATACTGTCAATATGTCTGCCACTCCTTGCACAACCTGTGATCCTCCAACACTGGCTTCCCATCCCTGCCATCCCCACCCCTCTTCCTCAAACTTTTTCTGGCAAACACAGTTCATCACCCGCCAGCTGGCAGCCTGTCACTCACTTGACAGCGGGGAGGTGGTGGCGGAGGTGTGGAGGAGCCAGTGGAGCCGCCCATGACAGGTAAATGGTACCGGGTTATACAACAATGACACGTACCTAATTAGGTAGTTTTGTGCTGGCAGTGTGTTTGTGTTGATAATGTTCCTTTCAAAGAATATAGCATGATAAGCACTTAACTTCATCAAACTTCCACAGCTGCGTAGCGTGCAGTGCATAGAGCAACCAAACGGTTTTAACACAAAACAAAATAATTTGGTTTCCTGATAAGACTGCGAAGCATAGACTGTAAATGGATGACAGGTCCCCACTTTTTCCCACAAAGTCAAAATATCCTGCATTCGAACACAGCCGTCTTGCTCATTTGGATCAAGTCTGTGTTGTAGCGATATTTGGGTTGGAGCGAAGTCCCTTCAATAAATGGGCTCAACCAATCATGAGTGAGTTTCTCATGATTGGTACACTCGGACATACATTAGTGTGATAGGAACAACCTAAATGACAAAAGACATCTTTGGCAAAAAAACATGTACATTTTTTTTTACATGTAATTCAAATTTTTTGTTTGGTCCGTGTCCCATCCACTAACATGGAGGAGGCTGCATTTATGACTTATACTACAGCCGGCCACCAGGAGGCAATTGAGGCGCTTTGGCCTCAGTTTTGGGAGCTGTCCTGTTGTCCATATATACAGGCTATGATGCAAAGCCACATAAGGAGAATATCTTTTAACATAATGCTGCGCCGGAATTTTGTTAACTGACCAAAACATTGTTCTGCTGAACATGAGCTGGTCTGTGGCAAAAGAGTTCAGGCATTAAAGAATGTCTTTCCACCACTGATTTCAATTTACATCAAATCCAGCATAAATGGGGCGAAGCCCACAGGGACATTTAAAACAATGTGTTCAAGTCCAAACTTTTCAGAACGACTACCACCCAGCAAGCTCACGCCCAAGTAGCTCAGCAGAAAAACAATCCCAGGTCTGCATCAGCAAGCTCCTCCTCCCTCTGACCAGTGGCCCTGTCGACAGACCAGGAGCCTCATTTCCTAGGCTCCCCTCTTAAATTTAGACATGTGAGAGAAAAGGCTGCCTCCGTGCTTTTCTGCGAGCAGGGGTGGGCTCCCTAAAATTAACACTAGTGGAGTAGTTCACTCCCAGCCACATAGCTTTCATCTTTGGCCAATGACAACTGCCGGCCGAGGACTGCTCCTCTCAGCTGTTCACAATGTGGTGTCAGTTAGCCCACAACAACTTTAGCCGTGTTCTTTCATTAGCTTTACACTTTTTGACACTCTTCTCTCTCTCTCTCTCTCTCTCTCTCTCTCTCTCTCTCTCTCTCTCTCTCTCTCTCTCTCTCTCTCTCTCTCTCTCTCTCTCTCTCTCTCTCTCTCTCTCTCTCTCTCTCTCTCTCTCTCTCTCTCTCTCTCTCTCTAACCCGGCATCACAACAGTGTCAAGTCAGCAGGGTGGCAGCAATGATTTTGTTTTAATCACATGCTGTCTGATTTTCAAAGCCGGCAATTTCCAGACAGATGGACATTACATTTATGTCATTAGGGGTCCGGCTTTGTTGTTGTTGTGGGTGGCAACGATGGGAGAACGAAAATTACCATGTCAGCAGCAGCCATAGTGACAAACGTCTTTGCACAACGACAATGGAGCAAGACTCCAGCGGCTGTCAATCAAATCGACCCCTCTGCACTGCCAAGTGATAACCTGCCAATACTTGTCCACTGCAAACCTGTCAGGAAGTGGAGTCTGTAGCTCACTCATGCATGCATGCTCAAACATAATGCACACATACAAACATTTCCGAATACAGGACCATGATTCACCATTTCGTTTACTAACTTAGCTGCGATAGAGCACAATTCTCCGACCAAGCTTCACCGTGATAACTCCAAACAAGCACAGTTTAGGGAGATTGAACCAGATTGTGGGGCACTGGAGTAGAATAGATTAATCTGTAACTTAACTGAAATAGTGATATAAAGATGCAAAAAGCATAATTTAGATCGTAAGCAATGTATAAATAAGACATTTTTTATTAAATACTGTTCAGACGGCATTGTCCCTGGAACATTTATTTCATCTTCTGTATTTACATAACTTCCGAATGTTCAACTCCCCCCTGCTTCTTCACGTGGAGATCGCGGCTGAGATAAGTTACCTGTTGCTGCAGGTTAAGGAAACGGGGAAGGAAAAGGCATTTATCAGCCGCTGCACAGTACACACTGCAGGTATGCGAGCCTGGCTTGTAAGATATGGAGAGGTCACAACCTTTTCCCATTGACAAGTTGAAGGAGCATACACTGGTGTAACCTTGATGTGCAGCAGCAGGGTCTATACACGTTTGAGCTGCTCGTCTTTGGTTACAAAGTTAATCGACCAGTGATAAAGATCTTTTAGCTATAGCCAAACCAGCTTACTTACAGGATGTGGCTGGGACGTCCACCAGCCAGAAGGTTGTGGTTCGATCCCTGGGTTCTCTTATTTGTCATTGGGCAAGATACTGAACCCTAAATTGCTCCTGACACCTATGTGAGAATGATGTGTGATTGAAAAAGAATGACATAAGCAAAAGTTGACATGTTATTATTGTGTTGGTTTATAAAATTATTCTCAATTTAACATGTTGTCTCCTGGTTGTATGTGTCCACGTGGCTCATAAATAGCAAACTAGTGTTGCTGTTGCAATTAAAACGATTAATGGCAGCTTCTATAACTTCTACTGGGGCACAACCTTTTCCCATTGAGAGGTTTAAGGAGCAAACGCTGGTGCAACCTTATGTAATGTGCAGCAGCAGGGTGCATATCTATCTTTGAGTTGCTCATCTTTGCTCAGGAAGTTAATTAACCTGCCAAAAAGATATTTTAGCTGGAGCCAAACCAGTTCACCTACAGGTGGCTGTGGCTCAGGGGAAGGAGCGGGACGCCCACAAACCAGAAATATGTAATCTCCTGTTTCTTATGTCCACAAGACTCATAGATTTAAACATTTTAAAACAACAAAGTGTAGCTCAGGAGGTAGAGCGGGTTGTCTACGAACCAGAAGATCGACGGTTTGATTCCACTCTCCCTAATTCCGTGTGATGAAGTGTCCATGGGCAATGTACCGAGTTTCCCCTGCTGGCAGTGTGTGATTGATGTGCGATATGGAAAGTGCTGCACATAGATGCTCTATGTTAATGTGTATTAATACGTGTTAATGGCAAAACTGTAGTGTAAAGTGCTTTTAGTTTGCACCAAGGCGAGGATGGCACGACATAAACACAGATCATCAACCATGTTATAACTGCACAGACACAATATTTTAACATGTCATACTCCCCACGTGCACATGACTCATGAATAGACCAAATTAAAAACTTTTAAAACCCCCAGAACTTTGCATTTTGCAGTGCCAACACATTACTGACAGCTTCTGGGGACTGTATTTACTAAAACAGGTGTTTCTGGAGGAAAGAAAACACTGGAAACCTTCCCAGGTTTACCACGCTGGTAAGTACCGATGCTAACGTTACACCGCGGTAACTCATCAGCGTCTGCGGTGACTGCGGGACGGACACATGGTCCCTCGGCTGCAACTTTTATACGTCACGCAGAAATGAGTTTGTTACGCGTGTGTGTGTGTGTGTGTGTGTGTGTGTGTGTGTGTGTGTGTGTGTGTCCAACAGTAGTTTCTACGAATTCGTGTCGATAAAACACAACTCAGAAGTTGGATTAGTGTCGTGGTTTCAACTTGACTGGTCAACTTGGAGTTAGCTCGGTGAAGCGAGACGTCGTCGTCCTTGACAGAAAAGTGCTCCTCCAAACTCCGGCTGTAAACTTGTGTTCACTGACGGGGAAAGTCGCCATTTCTGAGTCTGACAGCTTTACTATCGGTTATCTAACGCGTTTCTACCTTTGATGCTGATCCCGAGTCCGCCAACATCTTGCTTGGTGACTCGCACGGTGCGCTTCACGTTGGTGATGGTTTCCGGGACCGGGGACGAGCTCAGGTTCGGGGGGTCTCCGTTGATGGCGCCGGCGGGACTCGGGCCGGGCTTCGCGGGCTCCTCGGCGCCCTCGCCGGGATTCACCGTCAGCGTGTCCTCGGTGAGCGTGGCCAGCACCCGGATCCAGCGGTCCACGGTCACGCGAAGTTCCAGCAGTCCCGTTTTCTGCTCCTTCATCGCGGCAGCCATGTTCAACGCATTCCTGGAATAACTCTAGACGGGCTGGCAGTCCTGTAGAGAGACAGGGGGGGCGGAGAGGAGGAGGAGGAGGAGGAGGGAGGGGAGGACGGGGTCTCTCCTTCTCTCTCTATCTCTCTCCCTTTCTCTCCTTCTCTTTCTCACCCCCTCTCTCTCCCTCTACTTCTCTTTCTATCTCCCACTCTCCCTTCTATATTTCCTTCTCTTTCTCCCCGCCTCTCTCCTTCTTTCTCTCCCCCTCTTTGTTCCATCTTTCTGCCCCACTCTCCTTCTCTTTCTCCCCTTCTATCTCCCCCTCTCTCTCCTTTTCTTTCTCCCCCTCTCTCCTTCTCTTTCTCTCCTACTCTCTCTCCTCTTTCTCTCCTTCTCCCCCCCTCTCCTTCGCTCTCTACTTCTCTTCCTCCCCTCTATCCTTCTTTCTCCCCATTATTTCTCTCTCCCTCTTTCTCTCCTTCTCTTTCTCTCCTTCTCTCTCCTTGTCTTCCCCCCCCCCCTCTCCCTCTCTACTCAGTGTCTTTAAAGAGGTTTATGCAGAAGTAAAGTTAATTGAGGGCGATACGATTAGCTACGGTGTTGACACACACACACACACACACTAAAAGTTCAAAGGGCTTCTAGTTAAATCCCTCCATTAATGAACTGTGAGTGGGTGAGTCACACATGATGAGGTTCTTTTATTTATTTATATTAAGAGCACTGATTGCACAGATCACATATCTGATCTGCAGTGCGCCCTGCAGACACACAGACCTCTGCTGCATCTGGAGTAACAGGCGTCCTGCCAGGAAGGAAACCATCAATACCAACGCCTCCAGGACCAGAGACACCGGGACAAGAGCTCACACTGTACCCTGGCTTGAAATCCTCAAAGCCCCTTCAGCGTGAACTCTGCTGCTGACAGGAAACACAGCTCAGGTGTGGAGCAGCTGTAAATTAGGGCCTATTTCATTGGGGTGCACGTGATCTATCAATCAATCAGTTAAATGTTGTTTGTACAGCCCTTAGTCACTAATCACAATGTGACTGACAGACAGACATCCTCTGTCTTTGATGTGCAGTCTCTGGTCCTTAACCCTCAGCAGGAGTGAGGAAAAACTACAAAACATAGGAATGAAACGTGTGAGAGAAACATGTGATCCACCAACACGATTACAAGCCACGATCCATGATAACAATCCACCATAATCGTCACTATCCACCAACACGATCTATGACACATGGAGCCTCTCATTCGTCCTCTATATGTGGCCCAAATATCTCCCCAGAAACGTGGGCCTCTCTTTGACAAACATGCAGCGCTCTAGGCAAGGTGCAATGTGGATGTGAACCGCCCATGTGGTAAATGTTGAATATGGCCCAAATAACACAAAACCCATTCAGGTCTACCTTTTGCTTATTGAGGCCCACATCTGGACCTGTAGGTGGGCCAACAGGTCCGGACCACCCTACTGCCACCATGCTGTGCAGTATGTGAGCCGAATGTGGGATGTGTGATGCAATCTGGGCCTTAAAATGCTCCTATGTGTTATTTATGTTAGACACTGTTTTCTTCTCCTGAATGTTGTAAATAATGTTATTTTGTCGATGTTCTCTGCCACATCTATTGCACTTCTGTCCATCCGTGGAGAGGGATCACACACATACAGCTCTCTATGAGGTTTCTACATTTGTTTCCCTGAATCTTGTTTAGGGTTAAACACACACACACAAAAACAGACACTGATGCTGCAGATGAAAATGATGCCAAACCAGGATCATGGGAGTTCTGGGCTTCATGGAGCCGCAAGTGACTCTGAATCGAACCACTTGGAAAATAACCCCCTTCCATTCAATCAATAACTGGCAAAATCTTAATAAAGCACAGACACAAGACAAGCATAATACAAGCTTCCCTCCATTAGGCACTAAATGTGTTGGCAGCAGTGTATGAGCACCGATAAAGCTAAATTATTACTGGACACAGACCAGAAGCAGAAGATGCACCAGACTTAATTTCCATGGAAGTGAAGAGGAAGACTTAAAGAGACAAAAACACACTTGTAATTATTGGATAAGAAGCTGGCTGTTGCTTCCTTTTAACAATTTTAATGGGCAGAGTAAAGCATCGCTGTTACAGTTAGAAAGAAACAATTTGTACAAACCAGTCTGTCTGTCTGCCTCGATTCAGATTATTTCCCCATTATTCTCAGGCCACAGGAAAACATTTGGAATAAACCTCCACTCTGAACCAACTCTATTTTTTACCCTGAATCGTTTCCTTTACTCCAGTCAAATCTATCAAGCAGTCTCATGTAATTTGCAATTATTCTGCACAGACATGCACAAACAATTAACCATGTAGTGAATCTATATTTTAAAGAACCCGGGGGAAACGCTCTGTAACGCTCTCATATTTGTTTGAAACTGCAATAAGCTGTGATTCCAGCAGTAATAAGCCATGACCAAGCAACTTGGCCTTGGCCTCGTCATGGATGAGTACTGCACCGTCTTGGTGACTCAGCAGAGATGCGCTTAATTGCACAGAGTAGACATTAAAACATTCGCTAGTCACAGAAAGCAGCTGATGAGGCAGTCCACATTTCTTGTGTGCTCTATTGCATCTGCAAGTGATCTGCCCGGCCTTCAGCTGTGTGTGTGGCAGCCTGCGTGGCATCTGCTTCACAGCAGGTGAAACAGCAAATAAGTTACAGCACCCAATTTTAGAAAACACTCTTTTCTGGGTGGGCTGGTGGGTGGGTGGGAAGTGCTCACTTAATGAAAACAAGTTGTGGGACATTGACTGAAAATTACCCTCAACCCATGCAGATGGTTTAAAAATGCTAATTTGTTCATAGAAGCTCCTTTTAACATTAAAGCAACTGAGTCGATAAACTGGCCCCGGCTAAATGTAAGTGGTTAATGTTTCCTCAGCACTCGTTGACCTGTAACTTTATTTTCTATAACTGAATTTCACTCATCGATTGGACATAATGCACAGATGAAAAACTGACCACTGCTTACATGTAACGCACACTTTGTTAAAGCTGGTTCTTAATCTTGTGTCCTCCCCCTAGTGACTAAACAGCTTCATTACATAAAAAACAGACAGACGTGTTAAAAATAAACATGGTGCCAGACGCCAGACATCCTTTCTGATCCTTTCTGTCTGGCAAGGGATGCATTATATTTTCTACTTATTCAGGTTGAACTGCTTGGTATCAGTGTTATTAAAAATAATTAAAGAAATGAAATAGTCACAAAGTAGCTTTAATGCTTTTAGTTTCTGCCACATCTCAGCATGATTAGTTTCTTTGCATCAAGTAAAGAAATTATTATTATTGTTATTATTACACAATTCCTGTGTCATAAACTGCCATCACACCACATCGCTTTGTTTAATCCAGGATTAAATTTACTACAGATATTACGTTCATCCATCCATAGTGTCCTTCATATTGTCAATGCAGACAAATTGTCATCTGTGTCATGTGGGTTATGAAGAAATGCAGATTATTTTACTCTGGGAGTTGAAGCCTTTTTATGGTGACACTCGATAAACTTTCACAAATACTTGCACTGTTGTACAACACCTGCACAGACAAGAACACTCTGGCATTCTAACTTGCTCATGAATACGAACAGCCCAGCAACAATGACCAGGGAGCTCCAGCTCTACGGTGCTTGACTTAAGCAGTGCGTGTGGTGTGTGTTTAGCATTATCACAGAGTATTTCACCATCTGACCTCCTGTCTGTACATCTGTCGGCCCGTTCCTTTGTGATGTGAGTGGCAGCTGGCCGGCCTATCTCTCACAGTACAAGGCCTTAATATGTTGTTTCTTTTAAAGCGCCAGTGACTAGAACAATAGGTTTTGAGGGGATCACACACTCAAAAGGACACGCACACTTTTGTAGTTAGGAGTTGACGTGGTCATCAACGGTATGGATAAAGTTGCCGGTCGTATGGAGACATATGCAGAGTGCCTTTGAGGGGTATTTGCATAGTGACACATTTCCTATTGTTCTCACTGTCCATCACATTTGACTTGTGCTGAAACAATGATTCGTGGCTTCATGGACGTTTGAATGTTGGTTAATTATATTAATACGGGAATATACTGTTGAGCCAATATTGGTTGAGACAACTTGAATGCTGGGGTGCAGAGTCGAAGCTTAAAAAATGTTTAGTGGATGAAGTGTTTTGTGATTTGCACTACGATATATATCACACAACACACAACAGCTATTTGGTAATAAGTCAAAGTTCACATTGTGTTTTCATTGTGTTTTTGGATATAAATTGTACTTCATTGAAATTTTGATATGGGCTCATGTTTCTGTGACGGGTGTTTAAACATTCAAAACGTATGGACGTCTGTTAAATAAATAAAATGTAACAGTAATGTACACACACCGCTAAACACAGCCCCCCCCCCCCCCCCCCCCCACCTGTCATCCCCACATCCCCCGGGTTCAGTCTGCAACATATATGCATGTCTCAACTCTCCAAACACAGCGGACAGTTGGGGTGGCCTGCTGATTAATTTCAGTCCCCCCCCCCTCCCCCTGCCTCCATTCTTCATCCCTCCATCCATATCCCTCCCCGACTCCGCTCAGGGCAGCAGATCCAGAGGTCCACCATATGGACCAGTGTCTGAGTGGCTGACTGCCTGCCTCCCTGCAGCTTGCGTGTGTGTGTGTGTGTGTGTGTGTGTGTGTTGCATGGCGATCCTTTTGACAACCTTTTAACCACATGAAGACATTAAGACATTTAAGGCAGTTGTGGCCCACAGAGGATTTTTATAGGTTTCCCTTGAAGCTTCAGAGAAGTCGTCGGAAAAGTGGTAAAATGAGAAACACAAAGAAAAAATGGTTCTGCACAGATACACTTGTCACTTTGCTCCCTCACTCCACCACAGCGTTAGAAATGAGAAGCAGTGACTGTTCTTTATAAAGTGACATGAAATATATAATGTACTTTGGTGTTGTAGGTTCAATATAATTAGGACAGTTAGAATCTTACAATAAACTAAAGTGGAAAGGGTAATCAGATCCAGTCTGAAATCTGGTTTCTTCTTTATCTACAGACAAATATGAGTAATGTGTGTGATGGGTAAGGCAGGAATGCATGTGTGTGTGTGTGTGTGTGTGTGTGTGTGTGTGTGTGTGAGCCCCTGCCCAGACTGTTCCTCTGCACAAACACACCAGACCTCTCCTCTCCAAACCATCCAAGCTGGTGGATAGACAGATTAACTGATCACAGACAAACAGATGAAAAGATTGAGAGGAGGATGTGACAGTTGGGTTTTAAAAAGCTTTCAGTCAACAGTCAGTTGAGAGTTGACTGCGGAGATTTATCCACTGAAGCAACTGTAAATCATGTTATTGATAAAATAAAGTTTTTAAAAAAGGAGCTAAAAGTCATTAGAAAAGTGTTTGAAATGAGCAGAGGACAAAGGACAAACATACAGATAGATGGAACACACATGCAGACAAAAGAGGAGCAGACAATTATAGATTAAAATATGGAATAATTTATCCTCAACACAGAAATGACAGACTGTGCGGTGAACAGACTGTGGACAGACACATCACCCTGCACCCGGGGACACGGGATAATAATGAATGAAAACTTGGGGGTGATAATGAGAGGTCACACAGAAGAATAAGTCTCTGGCTTGTACACCTGTGGCCCACCTTCTGCCATCCAACCCGCCCCAACAACCATCTTTTTTTTAACCCCCACAACATTCAGTTGCTCTCATTATAACCTACTGAATAATGTAAAGGTATATATGCATGAGGGATCTAAGCAGAAGAGAGGGGACAGGGCCGAGGGATGGAAGGATCTACATAATAGGGCTATCTCTCCTTCCATCTGGTCATGTATTAATAATCTTCCCCTCCTCCTTCATGATGCTGATCTGTTTGTCTGACAGACCATCAACGCTCTCTCTAAAAACAATATTCTATATCTATAATCTGCAATGACTTATGTTGTGGACGAGACAGAGCATTAAATACTGAGCATGTGTGTGAACGTGAATGCGAGTCTCCCCTTCTGTGCGTTTCCGTTTGATGACGCGAGCACTTTGCAGCCTCAGGAGAATTAACCAGGCGTCTGCCACCTGACCCCGTTGACTCTGACCATCCTGGGCTCAGCTGATACACGTGCCGTGTGGCCCTGACATGAGGAGGACACAAAAGCAGGAGGAGTAGGAGGAGGCCAAGGACAGAAGGACCAGCAGGCAATGAATGATTATGACGAGTAGGGCCATCTTGCTGGCTTCAGACCCCCCCCACCCTTCAGCAGAAACCATGGCCTCGGTCCTGGCTCTGGCTCCCACATGGATGAGTGATCTGGCCCGGGTTAGCGTGGGTCAGCATGGGTGAAGTGTCACCACCAGGCAGTGTGTGGCCTGCCAGTTGTTGGGGAGGACAGGAGGAGAGGATTCGGCAAGAGAGGGGAAGGGAGGTGTAGGTGAAATGAATCATGGGAAGATAATAATTAGCGTTGAGAGGGAAATCGTGAAAAGACAAAGGGAATAAAAAGGACGACTCACAGGAGAGAGAGGATAATATTGGAGGGAGAAGACGGAAACAATGGCTAAGAGGGAACAGGTTGTGCGGAGGTGTCTTATCTGCCAGACCTTATGCAACCTACAGAGCTCATGCAGATCGCACAGCTGCTGAGAAAGTAGGTTAAACAGTCCCAGCTAATGTCATGACCCGTCATGACTCAGTACAGTGCAAGAGCAAATGGTTCGAGAAAACATTCTCTCGTGGGAATAAAGAACCTGTCATGTAAACAGCTGTACCGTAGAGAGGGTAAGTGTGTAATGTTGCCAATGTGTGGGAATAAATCTGCGCCATCTTTTCACAGAGCTGCTGGAAGTGTCAGATCTCTCCAAGGCAGGGATTACTGAGGAGAGGAGAGGAGAGGAGAGGAGAGGAGAGGAGAGGAGAGGAGAGGAGGGGCAGCAAGTTCCTCATGAGCCTGAGGAGTAATTGTGGTGTGTG
Source organism: Verasper variegatus (assembly GCA_026259375.1). Classification (NCBI taxonomy): domain Eukaryota; kingdom Metazoa; phylum Chordata; class Actinopteri; order Pleuronectiformes; family Pleuronectidae; genus Verasper; species Verasper variegatus. Next base: position 20,300,829 of record CM048040.1, read on the forward strand.
TGTGTGGATGGAATAAAGACCTACAGGTTCTCCACAGTGTGGTTTAAGAAAAACACAGATTCTAAATGGAGAAGAGAAAACACAGGATTGCTTTTTTTTCTATGCATATATAGATTGTTTGCGTCCACTCTCACCAGGAAAATGAAAACAAATATATTTATTTTCGGTATTTCGGCCATATTGAAGAAAAATAAATTGGAGGTTTTGAGAATAATGCTGCTCGAGTTATACTCGAAAGTCGTAATTTAATGAGAAAAAAAGGTCATATTATTACAAGAATACATTTTTAGTTTGTCATGAAACCAATACTTAAGTATAACTTAACAAAATGCTTCACATTAATCTCCACTTTTTAATATTCCCCCTCTAACATGACACATAGTAAAAAATAATGATTTTATTCTCATAATATTATGACTTTATTCTCTAAATCTCACCTTTTGTGGACCTAATGGTGGTAACAGTGTTAATTTGAGTATCGTGCTTCATCAAACTGGATTTCCATGTGAAAACATTCCACTGCCATTGACTTGGCAGGAGCTTTGGATTGAAAATGTCAAAATGTTCTTACATTACTTTTCATGCTGAGAAGTGTTCCTCAGTTAATGTTAATGGGCTAATTGGAGCTGGTTACATGTCGTAAGAACTTCACTGCAGCTCAGTAGGTTGTGCACTGACACAATGGCTCAGTCCGACAGCGGGTCAGGTCAGCTGATTTGCTGCGTAACAGTCCTGCTGGTGTGATTAAAGACACACTGACAAAGACCCTGAAAGGTGATGACGAGGGGTGGGGGTGGGGGGGGGGGAGGGAAGCAACGGCCAGCTGTCACACAGAGGGACCATAATGACCACGGAGAATCCCTCTACCGTCTGGTCCTGTTCCTTCTTTGACTCCTGCTAACTGACTAGTCATCTTTTTGTTGGGCTGTCACCGAGCTGCTTGACGAGATGAGTTAGATTGGACCTTGTTGTCACAATCAAAGGGTTCGTCTGGATCGACCGGCTGAACGTCTAACTCACTGAATGAGCACTGGATTTCAGTTTCACTGATTGGTTTACAAGTTGAAATAAAAGACGATGCTTTGATTTTAAAAGAATGTTTATGGATTGTTTGAAATAAGAAATCATTTAAAAGTCACTTAGCAAAATTCACGGGTCAAGTACTTTATTGTCATTGTGCAGGCACAGCGAAATGACTGTCATCCTCAAATTTAATTGTACCTGTTATTGTGATTTACAAAGGAAAATATACAAAAACAAGCAACTAAATATATAAAAGCAAAAGAAGTATGAAATAATGTTCTTCAATTAAGGTAATATAAAAACACAGTTACTGCATGCTTAACATATAAATAGTTCAATTATTATTTGAATGAAACTGATAAGAAAGTAACTTTGTCACCTTCTGCAGTTGATGACAGAAGAAAACCCCATTTAAATTTTTAGCATTAGTGTAAATAAACAAAAACAACTTTTAATACACAAACACACTTTCTTCATGTTATATCCTACACTGCTCATCATTACGGGATGTGGAGGTGCTCCAAAGAATAATGCTAATAAATGAGTTTACGAGCCGAAATGTGATCCTGTGTAGATGGAAGTGTTGTGTCTCTTCTCCTTCTTGTCCTGTCTGTTGTGAAATCAGCACAGTTGGCAGCATGCGACCTGCTCCTGACAACGACACAGCAAGTGGTGACTCTTGGCTCTTGTATCCACAAACTGTAGCGCCCCCCCCCCCCCATCCTCTGCTCCACATCAGAACAATTAGTGGCCTTTGACCCGTCGATGTACACGTCCTGTAAAGGAGGGAACCTGCAACCCCCCCCCCACACACACACACTGTGAGATGGTGGCTGATGCTTCCCTGGCTCCTCGATAGCAGGGGCATTAGGTAATGACTCCTGTCGGCCATGGTGGACCTTAATTTGTTATTGTAGCAAAGCAGCTGTGCAGCATGCCGCAGAGAGCAGGTGGCAGCCTGGCAGGAGAGGAGGATGGGGGGGCTGGAACGGGAAGAGGGAAAGGAGGGGGAGGACAGGAGCGTGTGGCATATGTGGGTGGCTGCAGGGGGGAGGATAGAAAGATAATGGTGGTTGTGGTTGTGTGTGTGTGTGTGTGTGTGTGTGTGTGTGTGTGTGTGTGTGTGTGTGTGTGTGTGTGTTGGGGGTGGTATAGCCTACAGGCGTCTCAGCCAGCATCCAAATATTATGCTTGTAAAGAAGAATAACATGTGAGACCCTGGATCTCGTCCAGGTTCGCTCCAACTGTGTGAGCTTTGGCTTCCGGTGAGGTGTGATGATTATTAACCAACTTTTATTTTAGACTCTAACCACGGTTATATCGTTCATCATTTTAAATTACAATACTAATTTGTTCCTTCAGACAAAACACACTTATAGTGTCATGCCTCGTTTCAATGACTATTCCTCGACACATTTCAGGCCATCACAAAAAAGAAAAATCAATAGCCCACACCAATAAGTCGAGGTTTTAAACGTCTTTGCTCAAGGCGATGGAAGTGTGTCTGCTGCGAGGATTATGTGAGCTAAGCAGCGGCGGATCTACAGGGGTGGCATCGAGTGACAGCTGCCACCCCGGAAAAAAAAATGCAGTGCCACACCAGCTGCCACCTGAGTTTTGGGCGATTCGGTTGGATTCTCGTAAGCTAAAATATATAAATGAAAAGTCGGGGTTAGATTTACAGGAGTGAAACCTCAATAAGTGCAAGTGACGAGGTTCTACCCCTCCGCCAACAGGAGCGACTATGAGTGGAGTCAGAGGTATTTGGCAGACTAGACGGTGAAGGAATGAGGAAACAAACAAACAGCCACACTGTGTTGCCAGCAGTCATGAGAGGACACAGGGTTGGTAACAGACCACTTTCGCCCATCTGCCACCCACGGTCCCTGCAGCGGGCCGCAGCTCCTCCTGGCTCCAAGTGTGTTCTGTTGAGCCTCCAGGTGCCGGGGGGGGGGGGGGGCACACACGACTACTACTGATGGCTTTTTTCCTGATAAATGTGTGTGGGGGGGCGGATTGCCACCTTTCACTAGAAGAAATACTGTATGGCTGCGGAGGGATAGTGGCAGGGTTAAGCACACTGACTCCGGCATTGTCCCTTGTCTTTCCAAGTTGACATCTTCCTCAGTGTCTTCTACACGTCTGGCTTCTTTGTATTCTGTCGGTTTTTCAGTTTTCAATCTGACTCTCGCAGGAAAAGCTCTGGAGGATGTCTGCAGCGACTAACTCGGATTATCTGGAGTTCAGCACGTGTCGGAAAGCAGCTTTAGAAACACCATACACTTTACAGGGGTGCTGGCACGGAAATGGTTTAGAAAGGTTTCTAGAGCAACTGATTGAACATTTTAAATCATGCTGAAGTAAAATGTTGTAGTTAATTCATTCTGAATCTATTAGTTACGAAGCTAAATTAATAATATCACAATCAGTTGTAGACACATTGAAGTGATGGGTTCAAAAAGACATGCATTTGGAAAGATGTCTTAAGATTTTATACACCAAAATATGTTAATTTAGGGGCTTTTCCAAGCAAAAATCAATATATGTTATGACCTAATTAATTAATTAAATCAACATGCACACTTACAACCCTTAAAGTCACCATGCCACTCTCTATAGCCACCCCATAAATCTTTCTCTAGGTCCGCCCCTGGAGCTGAACTCTGGTGGTTGTTTTATTGTCGGTGTTAATCATTACTTAGAACACCGTTACGCTTCACTGCTGCGTTATTGTCTTACTGATTAAACGCTTACAATTAGCACAGTCCACTCAAATGATAGTCTGTGCCGCTACAGAGACCAGATACCTGCTGCCTGCTGGTATGATGCGTCAATATCGCCTCCTGCACTGAACTGTGTTTCTTTGATTAATGAGTTTTAAGTGATTGAATCTTGCAGAGGGCCCGTGAAAACAAACTGAAGGACTTCAGAAAGACTGATTGTTGAAATATTCAGCAAAGAACAAAACTCAGAAATATCAAAGGAGCATGGTCTTAATGCCAAGTCTCTTAAATTGTATATAAACTTAATATTATGCTGAACATGCTGAGTACAACACTGATTTAAAGAAATGTAAATATAACTTTTAAAACTGGTAACTGGTCTTTATATATCCAATTTTGGCTGGTCCTTACAAATTCAAGATTTGGATTGAGGGTGAGAATTAAGGTTAAATTAGGATTAGGGGACACTTTGAGTGTCAAGAGCAGCACGAGCAAGTAGGTCACTTTACATACATCTATGTTGTTTTTTACATCGAATTATATTATGGCATATGAAGATATACAGATGAATACATTGGTTATTAAAAGGTTACTGGTGGTGAAATCTGAGGTGTCCAGTGTCCTCACCACTACAGAGAGACAATTGTGTGTGTGTGTGTGTGTGTGTGTGTGTTATATGTATAGTTGCTGCAGCTGCACGCACAATGATGCACTATGCTGAGTCATAACAAATGTGCCATATGTTCTCATCTTTGTGTTTTACATAATTAAGGACCGTCGGTCCCAGCTTAAGGCTTGTCTTTGCTTGGTAATGAAAATATAGCAGAACTCCTCCTCTCCATTATCCCCAGAGTCTCGTCCCACAGAGAGGATGAAGTCTGCAGAAAGGACCTGAGAAGGAGCTGCTTCAGATCATATCAAATCATCATAATGACCAAACAAAACCTTGGTCGTCCCTTTGTCCGCCGAGATCGTACGCTCATTAGGATCCATTAAAGAGTGGGAATAAACTATGCATAACACATACTCTATTGAATGCATTATCCCTTATATAGCCCGCACAAGACAGCTATTATGCTCGTATTTGATTGAATAGCAGCTTTCGGTCTATGTGTCTTTTCAGAGGAGGATTTGGAGCCCTTAATCCACCAGGCAAAGTTTTTTTTTCTTTTTTCTGCTTTTCCACCATCTGGAGTTTGTCGCTTTTCAAGACAAAAACACCAGGCGGTGTGAAACCAGGCTGGAGCTGCTGCTTGATGCCAGGAGAGCTTCTTTTTTTTTCTTCTCCTTTTTGCTTTTGGTTTCCTCATTTAAATCAGAGGTCAATGGTACAGTCCTGCAATGTAAGTACGGGTGAGAGTGGGGGTGTAAGGGTTGGACTCTAGGCTTCAATGTGTCACCCCCCCCACAGACTCCACTTGATCTCCATTTCTCTGAAGAATAACAAGCAATCGCCTGACAAATACAGTGATGGTGACGGTGGAGCTACAGTGGCCACCAGGGAGCAGCAGAGTGTGTACTGTAACATGAAACTTTAAACATGACGGATGCTGGGTTTGAAAGCAATTCCTATTTTGGAAAATTTGGTTTTCAACTACTTCCCCGTAAAACCCCCGAAAAAATGTGTAATTTTCTGTTTTACCATAATTATTGTTTAGGTGGAGTAATTAGATGTTATGCAGAAACCTAAATAGCCCTCTGGGAACTAGGGACGCTGTGTGTACACTTGGAGAAAATGTGTTAAGGATCATGTATCGTCAACGTTGCTCACACAAGTCAATCATTTCCATCCTCCCTTGATTCAATTATCTCTACTCAGAAACATGTGGATCATTTGGAACCCCTGATCATTTTCCCCTTTGCCTTTTCCCTTCTTCTCTTTGGGGTGGGTTATGGACTCAGATTCCAATCCTCTGACATTAAAAAGGGGAAATAAATGACAAAGGGGCCCTGCAGGTTTGCATTAGAGACCTAATTGGTTTTGGCTTGAATGGGCTGGTGGTGGTGCCAGACGAGGGCCCTTTTGTGTTTTGCCATGTGGGAGAGTTGCCTGTGCTGGAGGTAGAGAGCGAGGTGCCTGCAGACTCGGAGCCTCTGAGTCAAAGCTACACAGGCTACATACCGTGTTTTTGTTTGAAAACACATCAAGTTTGCAAAGAAGACATCTGGCGTCCCCACTACTACTACACTACTAAAACGGAGGAGTTTAAAAATGCTGTTGGCCTCGTTTTACTTTGATGGGTTTTATCGTAGACACGTTTCTTTCTTTTTCTGATGAGCTCACTATATAGTTCTCTGTATAAAGACCCTTTAGAGTAAGGTAGGGGTCAGTGAATGAGTGATGTCAGACACAGCCAATTACAACCACTTGCTAAATGGGTCTTTAGGTGTCATAGCCTTCGCTGATTCATCAGTATTCCGTCACATGACCCTCTTCCAGATGAAAACAAGCAGCACCAGCCTCGGCTACCAGTGTAGAACGCAACATGGAGAATCGATTACAAGCGTTGCAGTAGTTGTCTTTGCTGACAGCTGTTGTGCAGTTAAGTTCTGCATTTTACACAGTTACAGCTGCTGACATGTGTAGGACACGAGATATTATTCAAGCGATCTGGGACAATTGCCGTGTCCAGGGGGACCTTAGCATGTCTATGACCAGTGAACCTGAGTGTTAGTATGGAAACACTCATGTGGACGGAGATTGTTTTAGTTTGTAAATGTTGCTTCCAAATGAAAACACTGTGGATCACACATTCTGGTCTTTGCAGGGCTGTTTGTATGCCTGTCATGTGTGTTGTTGCAGGAGCGTGTGTTGAAGTCGCCTACACCAGGGCTTCAAATGCATTACTGTTTTTCTGTGTGGTGTAACTGCTTTTCTTTGTGTTGCTATGTGTCATGCTCGCGGTTGGCTGTGTTTTCGTAGAATGCACGTTCCTCACTGTGTGTTTGTGTGTGTGTGTGTGTGTCAGGCTGCGAGCCCAGTATCCTTCTCACTCCCTCTGGTCTCTGCGTGGGTCTTTTCCACCAGCACTACCACCTGTTAGTGCTTTACTCAGGCCTCAGGGCTACAATGACTACAGAACCTTCCAGATTTGCTCATCAGGCCCATCAGATCGGCCTCCTTGCCTCAAATCTGGCTCCCATTTCCTATCAGAGGACCAATCTGGAGCTGGAGTCCCCCCGGTGTAGTCGAGCTGAGTCAAGATGGTGTGCTGTTGAACCGGTTAGATTTGAGCTGAGTTTGATTAATGACTCATGAGCGACAACATTTTATCCAGCGTTCTGTACGGCTGGATCGCACTTAAGTGTTTGCTTGAGTGTGGTTTTGGTGGGGAAAGAGAAGTTTAAACACTGGATTTATGGGGTCATTTTTGTTGCCCCATGCTCCACATGTGAGAACCACAACAAAGAACCTTACATCTTCTGTTTGAGTCACAATATGTGGCCAAATTACCATTTAAATAGGCTTTTACTTCAAGTCATTGGCTGTTAAGTAGGAGTTTAAATTGGAGATTAATTCTTTATTTTATTTTTATTTGACTAGACAGTCAACAGATACAATATATATAAACAACAAACCCAAATTGAGGTTGTATCAATCCATCTATTCAAGCTTTTGTCAAATGTATCCTTTGACTTGAGCCTCAAAGAATGAATGTTAATTTTTCCATTGCAAAAATCATGCATCACATTAAACCATTCTGCTTATGTGGCCATTCTGCCACTTCTTCATGATATCTATTTTTATTAGTGTTCTAAACATGTATGACTTAGAGAAGCATCGTACCTAAATACAGGACCTGAAAATCAATCCTACTTTTTAAAACATGTTCCATGCTGTCACTGATTGTCTTCCAATAGCTATGAAACCCCCCCCCCCCCCCCGAGCAGTCCCAGTATGCCTGATAGTGATTTGGAGATTAATTCTACTAAGGTGTATACGACCTAGTGACAAGAAATGAAAAGCTATCATCTCTGTATCGTATTATCAAGTTCCCTTGTGTTGAATCCCAAACCACTGCGATCGTCTTTTCCCATTTCGTGAGACCTCGTGAGCTTTCTGTCCCCGTTGTCTGTTTCCAATTCCCGGGCGCGTTGTTTCCCTGTCAATTATTTCAGACAGTGCAGGCAACCTGAAGCAAAAGGCTTCATAAAAGAGAAATAGAGGAGTGACCCAACAGTTAAAGGAAGAAAAAAAAAAAAAAGAAACAGCGATGGAAGGAGAGTAGAAAGGGATTAACTGTCAGGGAGAATGTGAAGCTAATTGAAGCCAGTTTTGCACAGCTGTTTCTTGTTGCTGTGCAGCGCTGCACGGAGCGGCTGGGAGGACGGGATCCAGATGTGATCTCGCGCCAGGGATCACCCGTCAATAACAATCCTCGGGAATTGCAGGCGTACAAGAGACGGGGGCTGTGAGAGTGTCCGTGCTTGCGTAGCCCCTCTGACAAAACATCACTCCTCCACCTCTGAAAAGATAACCCCCGCTCTGTGCTTTTTATTTGATGGCAGGCCAGCGCTCCGGCTCCCGAGCGCTGTTAACACTGGTATTTTGTTATACCGCCAGCCACCGCCACGACCTCTGCATTCAGGTGTCACGAGGCAGCGTAAACATTGCTTTGACACATTTGACTATTCCAAAATGGTGGCTCGCGGGTTTTGAGAGCGGTTTTGCATATTTGTTATATGGCTTTAGAATTATTCAACCAAAAGGGATTAATGCTTCTTTTGTGCATTAAAAGTGTTTCATTTAAATCGTCGAGGAGGATAAAAAACCCAACCAAAAAACATGTATCCTTCACGGGGCTGGCGGGATGCAGGCCCCCAGGATTGTGTGCAGGCATTTATTCGCTCCTTTGCTTTAAGAGGTGGTGGGGGGGGGGGGGTATTATGTGGGAACAAAAGGACCCAGTCACTTCAGAGTGGCCGGGCAAAGAGAAAAAGAAGCAAGTGAAGGGAACTTATCACCACATTAATGCTTTTTTAATGCCCCTGTTTCTCTGTTCCCACTCCTCATGCCTCACCCCCCCCCCCCCCCCCCCCCTCCTTCCATCATTTCCCACTTGCCCCAGACAAAGACGAGTTAGCATTGGTTCCCCCTCTTCTCCATGCCTTCCAGGGTTACCCCAGCGCTTCTCTCTCACCTCCTGTGTCGTCTGTCTCACGTCCCCCCCCCCCCCCCCCCCGTCTTCCTTCCCTCACTGTCTCTTTGTGGCCATTCCCTTTTTTTTTGGTGTCTGCACTTATCTGTCTTTATCCCTTCGCTCCATTCCCCACTCATCTGTCTTGGCTGCCATGCCGAGTCCAACTGCAGCTGGCTTGTCATCGCCCAGAGAAAAGCAGACGTCCAGCTGCGCCGCTGAGTTCTTGCTGAAGACTTTGACAAGATGTAGGCAATATCACACGTTTCAAAAAAATTTCTTTTATATCTTCTTTCCACTTCTCGCTTCCCCATCATTTTATTACAGGGGCTTCACAAGACGCCTCTCGGGAATATCTCTGCATATCAAACGATAACTGTCGGTTTTATAGAAACGCATATAAATTATCAGTAGTTATCGGCTGAGACAATTGTAGCGCTCGTGTAGAGCACATGCAACAATTACCCAGCAACCTCTCTGACCCAGATAATCACTTGCTTCACATCCTGACAGATAATGAGGAGGATGATGTGTGGCCTTGGCTTAGTCTCACTTGGTCTGACACACAAACACACTCACATGCAATGAATGTGACTTGGGATCTTAGCGGAAGCCAACATCCCTCACGCTAACGCTCGTCTCCGCATATGTCACATTTGAGTTTTATGACTTTTGTCAAGTTCACCTCATCTGTCCCATCTTTGTTGCCGCTCCTGCTGGGCCTTGTGCTGTCAGAGAACAGGGCCTGTGAACACACACACACACACACACACACACACACACACACACACACACACACACAAACATGTACTGCACTGTGTCTGCTCTTGCTCCCAGGGTGGAATGTGTGCTGGGTGCTGTTGTTTATGTGTCTTGTCCTCAGCTGGTGTCTCTGCTTGTTGTCTTTGCTGCTTTGTCCTCGCAGAGTGCTGCAGCGAGACTTCAGACCCGTGGCGGATCTGCAAAACAACAACAAAGCAGGTGCTGCGACAGTCTCCCATCGTTCTGTTGGGACGTATTTGACCCGTTAAACCAAGCAGGAGCCTCTCCGAAGGCAGAAGGAGGTTTGGTTCACATTGTTATGTCTCGAAATAAGAACAAGCAGAACTGTAAGTTCACCCTCTCCCCACGAAATTCTCACACACAATTGAGGAAGCATTGACAAGTCCAAACATTAACCTTGGGAAATGCTAACACATGCCACAGCGTGTGTGTGTGTGAGTAGGTGGGGGTGCAGGTGGGGGGGGGGGGGGGGTTATCTTCCCTCAGCTTTAATTGAGCCCTTCAGAAATCCAAAAAACTATCACACACACACACACACACACACACACTCACACACAGAGTAAAGCCTGGAGGCTCTATCTCTGCCAGGCCAGGTGTTCCCAGCTCCGCTGCCAGATGAACCACCTGCAGATCACAGGTGTGGCCATCGACAGGGAAGAGCACAACACAGCTGCTCCTGCAGCCTCGGGGAGCGAAAGCCAGAGAAGGAAGGTTTATATAAAAAGAACTGCTGGTAGCAGGAGGCTTCACGCACATCAGGCAAAAATAAAGTTGAAAGTAACATTATATGGTAGAGGTGTTTTCGTCACCTGCCTTTCAGGCTGCATCCACACACGTTTGTGCTTTAAAAGAGTTTTCGAACCCTTAAAACTGAGACTTTCAGACACGCTGCTGGCTTTGTTTTAGTTTGAAAACTGGGGCTGCATTTTAATGCTTGACGGGCAGAAACAGCAACTTAAGCCCCTTTTCCACTGCTCAAAAAACCCAATAACACCTGCTAACATCTGGCATTTGCTCTACAATGCGAATGGATACAATCGGCATTTCCCCCCGGGTCCAGCTCCGATCGGCAATAACGGAAATGTGACACCCAGGTGAAAACACTAATTTGGTTAGACAGCGAAGTGAGAGTGCCTTTTTGGTGCTTTTGTGAACATGATGCACTGTGGAGAAAAAGTATCAACACTTATGCTTCCTGATTGAGTCTTATCAGTCCCAACGTGTCCTTCCTGGATTCGTCATGTGACCTTTTACCATAAGAAAACAAACAACATCAGTTAAACTGCCAGAGGTGAATTTGCATAACAAAATACAAGCCTGCTGACCTTGTGGTCGTTTCTAGTTTATTCTGCATTTTATTTCTGATATGGAGGTAAAATGCTAAAATTCAAAAATGAAATCATATAACTGTGGACGTAGCTTTAGCAAAGACTATTTTTTTCAGCCTTCCAGCAATGTGCTTTTAATTGAAGCAGCGACAGTGTGACACCATTCACAAAGTCTTGTGTTAACCTATAAACGATGCAGTTGATTGAATTCAGATTTGGACCGCAATTAATTCCCTACTCAAAAGCAAAGAGATGGCAAGTTACAAGACTTTTACTGGACAGCTGTGAACAATATTCGTTATTGTCACTAAAATGAAGCATGTTGCACTGAGAGAAACGTCCAGTGTGAGTGTGTCTTATGTCTGTGTGTGGGCTTACCCACGTTTTAGCGAACGCACACTACTTTAACACAGCTTCTCCCAAACACTGGGTTGTTTATGAGTAACTGCTCATGTTTATGTGCCGACAATTGTGTGAGGCAGGCATCAAGGAGCAGGTTCTGATCCGAGGTATCATTTGCCAATTAGCAAAATTGGTGTATTTATGGATTGTGAGCTGTGAGTAACATAGATGGAGAGAACTGACAGTGTGTCTGGTACATAAGTTAAACAACAGAGCGGCTGGAGAGACTTAGAGAAGTGCGTGCTTATTGAATATCGTTTAAGGCGAGTTATTGGTGAGGAGCGTTTGGCGTCTGGCTACGAACTTGGCCTCGCCATGTGGAAACTTTAGGAAGATGCGGCCAAGTGAGCGTGTGACCCAGCGCTCGTAAATTTTAAGCACACATGCTGCCGCTCTCTCATTCTGTCTCTCTCATACACACTCAGCACACTCACTTTCCCCATCGCTCATAAACACACGTACATTTCTCTCCCTCCTGCACTCCCACACTTCTGTATATTTACTCATTTTGGGGGTTCTTGTATTTACACATATGCACACACCCGTTGCACCCGAGGAGCAGCCGTGTGTCTCCCCTCTGTGTGCCGAGTGTAATAGGAGATCTGAGGGTTTTCCGTGGGTGAGTAGGCGGGTCAGGCCTTACTTAAACTAATGGCTCCCAGCAGTGTTGAATAGCCAGACACACTGGAGCCGAGGCCTGAGGTTTTGGAATGCCACTGCCGGCTCAATGCCTGCCTTTCATCGGCACCGAGTGAGGGAGAGAAAGAGAGAGAGTGAGGGAGAGAAAATAAGAGAAAGGAGGGGGAGGAGGAGGAGGAGAGAGAGAGAGAGAGAGAGGGGGAAATACGGGACCCATTTGTTATGGGTGATATGAGGATGAGTGAAAAGGAGGGCACAATAGTCATGAAATGGAAGGACTGAGGGGGGCAGGAGAGGGGAGGGGAGAGGCGTGTTTGGGCTAGTGGGATGACAGGAGGGGGTAAAGTACCAGCCAGTGGCTGCATTGTGTCAGAGCACCATGGGACCAGCCACTGGTTATTAATGTCTTTGGGATGGGATGTGAATGAGCCTTCAGAGAATCAATATCGTTTCGAACTGAGCAAAGCAAACTTCAAACTAATACAGACAAATTTCCAAAGTGTCATGGCTCTTTTTTCAAACATGAATTTCTTAAAAATTGGGTCGGAGATTTTCTGGGTCAGACGTGTTCACATAAGCACGGAAATCTCTGGAGCGTTCAAACAAGGTCTGGACAGAGCCTGCAGGAGGCAGAGCACAATGTATAAACTCTGCTGCAGAAATCTGTTTTTTTTGGGGTTTCAGCTCATTGACACCGGCATCGGACCTCATCACAAAAAGCTCTCGAATCCTGTTTTCCCTCCAAATTTAAATCTTCGTCGGTGTCTCCATGTGTATGGCACCTAAGATAATTGTATTCTTGTTGTCTTGGTCAGTTTTGCCTCTGTCATGTGTTAGAAACGTCATCGCTACGCGATCACTGTGAACTTTCCAGACATTTTCCTGCTGTATTCTGACCCACACATTTTACCAGGGGACTGGCAGGAAAAGTTCTGGCAAATGTCTAAAGCGACCGACTCGGACACATAGAGCTCCTTCGGAAAATTTCAGGAAGACACCCGCAGTGCTGAGTGCCGCTTCGGACTCCTCTTTCAGAGTCAATGGGGTCTGAAACATTTGTAGGAAGTGTTTGTTCCTTGAGACGGACTTCCAAATTGAAAGCTCTGTGAATCGAGCCATGTCTGTGTTTAAATGTCCGATTATAACAAGGCTATAAAAGTGGTTTAATTGTGTGCCGTGAATCCTGTTTGCTATACAAGGAACATGAAATTCTTTAAAGTTGAGCCAACATCTGACCGCAGAGGAAGATATCTCAATACAACACCTACGCTCGGCTGTTCTGAACCATGCACGCGCTAAGTGATAGCAGAAAGGGCCACGGAATTATTTGCCCTGAAAACTACATTGTCGAACATGTTTGTGAAATAGCTTCTCCACCTCAGCCACTGCTTACCAGAACCATTCTGTGGTTTGCCAACTGCTATTTAACCAAATGTGGAAGACGACGAATTGATGTTAATGTCTTTTTTTAGTTTCCTTGGTATTCAAGGTTGTCGAAATAGAAGCCTGTGTGTGTGTGTGTGTGTGTGTGTGTGATGGGAAAATGATGTTCTGGGAACCTCAGCCTTCCTCATGCCACCCTCTCCGCTAATCTGTAAGTTTCAGGAACCAGATCATACAGTAAAGCAGCTATCTGTTCTGTGTGCATATGACCTATCATTTATCTGACCCTCCTCATGGAGAGAAAATGGGCTTCACTTTAGCCTTGATTACCAGCAAGAAGCATTTTATTTGATCTCTAACTATGTTTTTTTTTTACAGTAATCGGTCCTCCAGACAGACATGGACCTGGAAAATGACGTGTCCCTATTAGATAAATGTGCTGTAGAGGATGTAATGGAAAATGTGGCCATGCGAGATCAGACAGGGAAATCTGTGGCTGCATCAGATTAGCCAACATCAGGAGTATGAACAGTGATGAGATGGAGGGGAAGAGGGGAAGGGGAAGGGGAGGGAGGGGACCCATGCTGGTAAGATGGTGAGAGAGAGGGGTGGCATTCAATGACGAGTGGTAAAAATAGCAACGACATGAATAATTAACCAAAAGAGACATTTTTTATCAGAAAGAAAAAGGGAGAGAGGGAAAGACAGAGATCATCCGGATACGGAACATTTTTATAAAGGGGCCTGAAGCATGAAACCAATGTTTTTCTTAGCCATTGTTGAGTATTTGTCATTATAAGCAATACTTTTTCCTACAGCAAACCAGTGCTTCAACCCTTTTGCTGTGGTTGTGACGTTGCTATAGACAACTTCTTCCCTTTTGTGTCTCCATGTGGTTATAGTGTTGGCACCGCTGTCACAAAGACCAGGTCGTCAACTCCTTGATCATATAGTAAGTGTCCCACTTCTACCACTAAAACACATGTTAAGAGTATCAAGCCTACAATGGATCATTTGTTTCTGACTTCTAGCTGAAGCATTAGCATCATGGCTTTCACCCTCAACCTCGCTACTGTCCAAAGCAGCAGACAACCATAAATATCCTGAGTTGAACTAAACACTTTTTCTTAATGCAATGACAAAGCCAGGGTAAAACACCTGAGTATATTGATAAAAAAGAATGTTTTGTAACTTACTGATCTAGTAGAAATAATGCCCACTGAATGTCAGCTAAGAGCTCTGTTCTTTGTGGGACTGGCCATCGTCCCGGTGGGCCGTAAAAAAGTATCCATAAAGTTTTAACCGACCCACTTGGCCTCTTTATCGGGCCTTGCTCTGGTCCCAGTGAATAAGTTGAGGGAATATTCTGTCCCAGTCAGATCCATTGAGTACATTTCCCCATCCAAGGCTCACTTTAATTTTACTCCAACTGGGTAAAGTCCCCTACTCTGGTTGTTCCACTGTCCACAATTTCTGCTCACAAAGGGAAACCTTCTAAAACCGACCTGGGTAAACAAATGCTTCCTGTTCTTACTTGTCGAGGCTCACTTGAATCTTCATTTGAGGACATCTGAGTGCAGAGCGTACATGCATGGGCAGCAGTCACCAGGCCTTCACTTGTCTTTGCATTCAAGTTTGTTATGAAATGTATGTGTAAGTTGTCCTGAGCCAAAACAAAGCAAGTCTTTCTGTATTCGTGTCATGGCCCTACAGCGATCTCCTGGCCAGTGAAGTTGACATTGTTGGGAGTCAGGCCAGAGAATGAGTTGTTCTGGCTCACGTTCCAAGCTGACGACAAAGAAGCTTGATCACTGATAAGTCCACAGTCACATCACATTCACAGCCACCACATGCACATAAAATCTCACAAACACTGACTTAACCCAGTGTGAAATTGGAAAGCTCCTGACTGTAGGATGCTGCGGCTGGGAAAAGAATACAAAGCGGCTCTATGGTGTTTTTTCCCAGCTTATGAAAATCTCATGTCATCGTTTCACACTGATTTGGCAGCAACTCTTGCAGTGGAATCCCATCACTCAGATTTCCCTATAAAACCCCTCGGTGAGTTCTGAGAACAAAATGATTCCTGTTACCCAGGGGACCTTGTTTCATCAGAGGATATCTCCCTCCCATAGTTCCCTGTTGGTGTTTTCCGGACGCCTGTTGATAAAAACGTTAAGCATCAATTTGGATGTTCATATGAGGTTTCATTTCATTCCTTTTTCACAAGCAAAGTGAGGTCCCATTGGAGAAGAGTTCTGGGGTCTTCCAGGTTTACATTATGTCATCTGATCAGTTCAAGTGTCTTTGCATTTGTTGGTCCTTTAAATGATGTATATGATGGTGGCTTTGTTGAGTTTGTAGAGTAGAACCTCAGTTGAACTGTGTTATGGCCCAGCTATCCAGAGTTGAGCAGAAGGCCACACATAGACGGCATACCTCCACCAAGGCTAACGCCCTATCACACTATATTAAAAAAAAAACAAATCCTTGATCCACCCCTTTGTCTGGATCTGCATCAATATTTTTTGGAGTTCCTTCCTGACCCATGTCCCACCCATACACTAAGTTTTATTGAAATCCGTTCAGCAGTTTTTGTGTAATCCTGTTGACTAAACCAACAAACAGAAAGGGGTGAAAACATAACCTCCCTGGTGAAGGTAATTAGCAGTTTATTAAAAGTGGAGGTTGCTACCATCCCTCTCATATGTGATGCATTCTGCCATTCAAGGTAGGTACTGTATGCTGGATCAGCGTTATCCTGGGAATAAGACTGTGCTTAAGTTGAATAGATAGAGTTTGTTGACGATTAGAAATTTGTTTTGTCGGTGCATGAAATGCCACATATCTGAAGCCACAATACGACACGGAAAAACCCTTGAGTAACACTGAGCGATACTTTGAATACTTTCTTTAAGTTGGGTCGAGAGCAATGCAAATACATATAAATGGTGGTATTTGAATATGGTGTCTTTAAACTGGTCTTAAAATAAACAAAACACTGATTGTTATCTCATTCACACAATCCTCAAGTTTTAAAATATATTATTCCCTCTAGTCTTGTTTGCTCCCTTGGCTTTTCTTAAAAATAAAAATAAAAAACTGTTTACTTTTTCTAAAAGTGGAAGTTTGGTGAGGGAGCATGTGAACAGAAACAGATGCTGCAAACTCTGTTTGTCTCCCTCTCTCTCTCTCTCTCTCTCTCTCTCTCTCTCTCTCTCTCTCTCTCTCTCTCTCTCTCTCACACTCTTTATCTCACAGTCATGCACACAATGGCAAACAGCTGCATGAGGCCAAAGCAGCTACAGTAAAAGGAAGTCACACAGTATGCATACATAAAACATGCTGATTTTCCATCACAAAAATTATATACCTAGGACAGCTAGATCCCTTGATTCTTTTTCAAAGTACCAGAGCATAGACTTGAGGCGCAGGCTGCATCTGGACATATGTTTTTGTTTACAAACAGCATTTAAACATAAAGTGATTCTGTCGACTCTGCAGTCAGTTGCTTAATTGTAGAAAATACAACGAAACAGCAATTATGAATAGTGAGACGTGGGATTTCTTTTCTTGGACCAATAACGAGGTGAAACTGGTAACGACAGTAGGTGCGTCCACCCCTGGTAATTGGGTCGTGACTGACATCGACCAATGACTGGTGACTGCGTTGTTGTTTTCCACCGTCCCTGTTTTTGTCCACCCGGGCTACAAAGCAGTCCCAGAGTTTTCAAACTAAAATGGGGTCAGCAGTGTAGTTGCGTTGACAAGAAATGCAAACAAAGCAATAGTGACATGTTTTAAAACTAGTAATGTCGATGTAGCCTGTTACCTCAATGTTCAATCGCAAATTATAAAATCAGCCAAAAGCATTTCATGACATCTTCTCACATACGAGTATTGTCTTCCTTGATTGAACGTCAACTCATTTTTTAAACAATTGTTTGATATAGATTAATTATATTAAGTTGTTTTGTTAAAATTAGATGCATAATGAAATTTGAAAAGAGAAATGTAATGCCGTGTAGCTTCTTGTTTTTATCACCCCCGCTGTCCAGAAGCCTTTGTGTTTCCTGAGACTTCCCAGAGCTTTAATGTGAAACTAAACGAAAGATTAAACTAAATGTGATTTAACTTGTCGGGTGCAGAGCTGTAACTTGAATTCTCAGCCTGTTATTAAATCGTCTATATGGCAGAATGCTCTAATGAGCTTGCTCACTCTTCTGCCATGAGCCAGTGATTACACCTGGGTTTAAATCTACTTTGCTGCTAGCCTTCGTCATCACCCTATCCTACGGTCGTGTGTGGATTACAGTATATGTTCAGATGCTCGGCCTTCCACGTTTCTCCGTCGTCCCACCCCCTCCCTCCCTCACTGCCACCTGGCCCTGCCTCTGAGCCTGCTGGCTGACCAGATGCACCCTGAATGGAGCAGGCCTGTGCGGAGACGGGAGGGGAGATAGAGGTTATTATGGGTGATTATTCAGTCCAATGTCATTTTTGACAACTCACGGCAATAAAATAACCCACCTGAATCCTTCTGGTGATTACATACAAGCAATTACTTATCACTTTAGGGTGGATTTCACCCGTGGTTCAAGAGGGCAGAGTTGAATCTTTGCATGGCGGTAAAAAGAAGGGTAGCATCGCCTTCTCCTAATGAACCGTTTGTGTTTATCCAACTGTATTTGCTCACACAGCCAAGTCTCGCACGTTGAGCCTGTTCTCTCAATTGTCAGCTGCTTTGTACAAAACAGATTAATGTCTCATTTACCGCAGATGCAGAACCAACTTAGCAGCGTCCTCCGCTATTTCAAGAAGTACGGGAATAATGGGCGGGAGTGAATAAAGCACGAGGGCTCGCTCGGCTCCATTATCTTAACCTGTATTGTCTCTGGCGGCGGCACTTGTGCGAGAGGCCGGGCATAAATCACACAACGATTTAAGTTTAACTCAGTGAAGAGGAGCGCAAGAGGACGAGAGAGGAGAAGAAGCGGAGAAGAATAACTCATTCATGCTTCTTAAGTGCACCCCAATGGGCTGGCTGGCTGGCGATGCAGGTCTGAGCCGGCCGTGTTAAGGAGCTGAGACAATGGAAGGGCATCAATGAAAGGGCCTGGACGAGGGAGGGGGGGGTGGATAGTATGAAAACATAAAAAAAAGGGGGGGGGGATCCCTACTTCTCTTGGTGGGGGCAGGGGGAGAGTGGTAGGGAGTTAGGTTGCAATGGAACCCCCCCCTCAAACACACATATATACATACATGCATAAACACACACACACACACACACACACACACACACACACACACACTTGTTTTGTCTCCTTTGGCACGGCTCCTTGTTTAGCCTTTAGGTGCCAAAGCAATTAGTTATGTTAATTGCAGGGTCCATTGCCGGTGAATGCAGGTTGAATAGAGCCAGTCAGCAGTGGATGATTGGCCAGGCTCCACGGGGGGGGGGGGGGGGGGGGGGGGGGGGTGATGATGGGTAGTCGTGACGTCACTGGAGCACCCGGCCCACGAAAACAGAGGGGGGGAGGGCGGTGTGTGGGAAAACAGGGGAGGAGCTAAAGGCGAGGAGGGAGAGAGAGAGCGAGAGAGAGACGGAGAGGGAGTCAGATCCTGGGAGCGTGAGCACGAGAGAGGATGCGAAGAGAGAGAGAGAGAGTTAGATGAAATCAATGCAACAGAGGAGGCAGATTACGAGAGAAAGTAAGAAGAAGAGAGAGAGAGAGAGAGAGACAGTGTGTGTGAGTGTGTGTGTCGTGCAGCGCTGTGCTGGTCCGCTCGGTGATCTGTCTCCATCTGGGTGCCATCTGCGTCTCTGGCTCTGGCCTCCGCCGCACTGGAGCTCACATATGTGGGAATGCAAACACATGCCTGACATATGAAGGCGTGGAGTCAGAGAGAGAGAGAGAGAGCGAGCGAGAGAGAGAGAGAGACACAACAAGGCAAAAAGGATAAGAGAGCAACAGCACCACACTGCAGCTGACTTTCTCCACGGACTCAGGAGTGGACTCTACTAGAGAGGAGGTAGGAAGAGAAGAGAGTGTGTGTGTGTGTGTGTGTCACTGCACAATGTGTTTACCTCCGTGTCTCAGTGTGTTTCTACTGATGTGCATAGGGTGTGTGTGTGTCCATGTGCGTGCGTGTGTGTGTGTGTGTGTGTGTGTGTTCCAACCTAATTCCGTACTGTACAGATGGTGCCTCATCCTTTCCTCTTTATCTCTCTCTCATCCTCGTCCACTGAGGTATAGGAAGGAGGGATGAATGTGTGCTTCTGTGCCCACAAAACTTCTGCTGCCATATGGACAAAGCACTGATTGTTGTGGAGACGTTCGGTGTGTTGTGTTGATGCTCAGTCGTCTTGATGTTTTTTTGGAGGTTTTGAGGGAAAAAAGTCTAAGGAGTTAGTTTTCTGGGGTGTAACTGAGAAGCTGTTTGGGTTGGAGGAATCGTTTCCCAGGGCTGCTGTGTGGCGATAATCCAGAATCTCCCCCTTTTTTGTCTGTCTCCTTTTTAAAAAGGCACCTTAACCTTTGAACTGCTCATGTTCGGCCTCGTGTGGGAACATCAGGGGTTCACCTTCTGCCTAAGTTGCTTGGCAATCGAACGTCTCAGGGATTTGAAAAAACAGTCAAATTCCCACATTCAAAACAGAGCCCTTCATTCTTAAATTAGATTTTTGTCTCAGAGCAATTTTACGGACGAAAACGGGGGATAACATGAAAACAACAAGGAAACGTGTTAGAATCTCCTCATGATCAACAAACGACTAAAACGTCAACGGATACATTTGGTTAAATTCTGTAATTCTTACATTTCATAAATTGATGAAATGTGAGGTGCTTGAGTGTCTTTTGTTTTATCTCAGATAATCTTTGTTTTTCCATTGACGCCCTTGTTTGCTTCCACCAGTGGAAAGAAGGAGAGGAAGCTTTCCTCCATAACTAAGACCCACGCTTCAAACAAAACAAAAAAAAGCTTCCCCAAACCCAGCAACGTGATCAGCTGCAATTGAAGTCAGATTTTTTTTTGTTCCACATGGCAAACAGAGCAGAAGAAAGTAGGTGAAGAAGACGCGTGCATCTGCTGCACAGACATATGGGAAGAGGAGGGAAACTGCTGCGTCTGTCTTTCATGCTGTGCCTACATGTTGCACAACACTGACATCAGTGGGAGGCTGGAACCCAACCGAGTGCAAATGTCACATCGTCGCACGAGTCACTCCAGCGACTGCACCTTTTCGTTGGCCGTCTACCTTGAAGGAGAAATGGTGTTTGTGTGTGTGTGTGTGTGTGTGCAGTAGAAGCAGACAGAGAAAAGGCAGAGAGACCTGGCTAGTGTCACGCCAGGCCAGGCTGGTCCATCAGGGAGATAGGAGTGTCTAACTGTCGGCTGCAGAGTCTCAAACCAGAGACCCCTGTCTGCTCCGCTGGACACTGTCAGCCTCCTGACAGCAGCCACTGTTCTGTGTCTGTGCGAGCTTGTGTGTTCGCTCTGCTGTTTGTGCAAAGATCCGAGGACGTGACGTTTCAAATCGGGTTTTTTTTATTCACAAATTTCACTTCCATTCACTCCCAGTGGCTTTATTATACGTTTTCAATCAGTACTTGGTGAGTGTGTCTGGGGGAAGGGAGTGTGTGTGTGTGTACCAGGTGTCTTGTAGACATTGTGTCTGCTGTAGCACAAGGTTACATGTCTTAATAACTTTCTGCCGCTGACCTCAATCCCAGCTGTGAGATTCTCTGCTCAAAGTGTGGTAATAAATAGATTGAGACCACCATGACCCTTGCTCACTATTATCAGAAGAATTCATCCCCCGTCCTCAACACGCACACGTTCACACAGACTCGAGCAGCTGCTTCAAGAGTATGATTCAGGAAGTACTCTATTAGTTCCAGTTGTGAGGACTGTGATATCAGGCCCCAGGGGTTCAGTGTGTGTGTGTGTGGGAGTGTGTGTGTGTCTGGACATGAAAGGGTTTCGGCCATTTACTCAACAGAAACCGCTCAGTCACTACAAGTAGCACTCTGAAAGATTGTTTCATCATGGGGGACGTCTGCTGACTATGTAAATAGCCCTGTGTGTGTGTGTGTGTGTGTGTGTGTGTGTTAGTGAGCGTACAGACAGATCTGTGTCAGTGAGCGTTGCCACCTGCACCCCCCCCCCCCCCTTCCTCTCTCCCATTGCAACCCCATTGACACTGTGTGGCAGCCCCTCTCCTTGTGTCAAGTGCACGAGTCAGAGGTCTCTTGCGGGGGCTCCGCTGACCCTTTGCTGCCCTGAGAGAGACGCTCGCTGACCCAAGACAAGCCCTCTATTTACGGGGCTGGTGTGGTGTGACGGGGAGGAGTACCGGCACATGCTTAAAAGGCTGTAAAACGACCTTGACTGAAGTCTTCAAACGGATCAATTCAAGGTCTGGATTGAGATTGCAGAAAAACCTCCCTCTGCGTTGTGCCTGTGTGAAAGGCAAACTGAGGGCGAACTCCGCAGCCCATTCTCCAGATTTTACCCTCAAGTCATGTCTGAAAACGGCTTATGTAGATTAGAAAAATCTAAATCTGTGCAGAGAAGCATTCTGTTGATTCTCAGGGTTTTCGGCAAAACCACCTCTGGTTATTTAAATGTTAATATCACTAATATTATGTCACAGAGCCTAAAAGCTACATTTTCCAATTGCTCAATCAAGGCGCCGCAGACAGATAGAGGAAACATTGCATTTGCACTTGTGTAACTTTTCCTGAAAACAATATTTTGGGTTGTTAGGTGTGTGGGTGGACAAGAAATGGGTGGTGCTGCCCCTCTCTGTGAATTGTCTGTCTTAGTCATTATTTTCTCTCTCCCGCTCTCTCTCTCCATTCCCTTTCCCTAGGCCTCCTTCTGAGTGAGCGCTGAAAAATCACTGCATTTTCACAAACCAAAAGCAAATGGCAACTATAATTTGCTTTACAGAGATTAAACCCTTTTTTTTTTTTCAATTCATACACCAGAATGTTGTTTGTGGTAGAAAAGTGGAAGTATGACACCACCAAGACGCCTTGCACGTATACGAAGAACACACCGTGTTCTTAAACATATGTGCGGTCAAACCCCCCCCCCTCATCAAAACAAACCACTGCCCACACATTCCCAACCGCACACTCATCCTCCACTATCTCTGTCTCGCTCTCCTCATTGTTCTGAGCACAGCTGGCCTCTTTGTTTGACTTATCTGTCTCTCTGTGCTCTGCTGGGATAAAGTAGTGGGCAGCTCTGTTTGGGGACCATTCTTACTTCTCAGCTTTATTTCCGTCTCCCCCAATCCCCCCCAGGGCAACACAATGGTCTTCTCTGTAGCATGTTTGGAGAAAGAATAATGTCTTTTCTATAATTACAATACACCAAGTAGAATTATTATAGCAGAGCCTGACCAATTTATCATTTGGCCATAAAACCGACCATTTTGGAGCCTTTTCACAGACATATTGGTATTGGAGTTGATTTTTGCCAATATGGAAACTTTTCTTTTATAGAATAAACAATGCAGATAAGATAAAATAATGTTTATTCTCTTTATTTGGTTGTTGAAATTGGTCAAAATACTATTTATATAAATATTACAATGATAAATGATGTTTTTTTTCTGAGCTTTTTTTGAGTCCGGAATGTGAGCGTTGCAAAGTCTTGTCCACTTTGGGAAATGAAAGAAAATGATATAATATAAATATATGTGACAGAGAAACAGCTCGATATCCTCAACAGCTTGTGTACGTTCATCAATTGAATCTCAAGTAAACTCCCGTTCTTCATTATAAGTAGCTATTGTATGTAATTACTGCAAGTTAGTATAAATGTCAGTAAGTGAACATAAACATAAAAGCCCACTGAGTCGTTGTGGAGGACGTCTGAGTCAAGTGTAATGTGAAAGTCTTCTGCGGGGCTCGGGGGCGAGCTCAACATCTGGTTGGACACGAGCCGAGGCCGTTCGGCTGCTGAAGCCTCCGACACCTGGTCTGAAACGGGCCGGGCCGTAACGTTCGCTTTGTCTTCCAGCTCGTATTTAGTTTAATGGACTACTGTAACTTTCTAGTTAAGAGCAAGTGTCTGCGTTTGTATGTCTCCAAAAGGGAAAACACTTCATTTTTTTCCTGGCTGCAGTTGATCGTCTGGGTTTCGAACGTATAGGAGCCACAGAGTCTTAATCCTCCAGACAGACACGGTGATATACATCTTCAGTGTTGGGGGGGGGGGGGCGGGCAGGGGGCTGTATAAGTCTGTTCTGACATTGTGGGATTTTCTTTTTCACCCGGAGATGAAATGTGCATGGGAAAAAGGAAATAAAGACAACTCGACATAATTTTAACGGTCATGCGTCCTTAAACGCGAGAGCGGATTGTTTTTCACGTGGCAATTTTGGCTTTAAAGAATTATGAGGCTCATGATGATTGATGGGCAGACTAACCAATTTGTTACGGAGAGGTGAGAAGGGTTGTAACCAGATAGGCAGATAATCTACTGGCCTCGGAGAGTGGGAGCTGGTGTGAGAGAGTTGGGTAAGTTTGTGTGTGTGTGTGTCTGTCACAGCTTTTGTGGTTGAAGGTCGCGATTGACGGATTCGAATTGTCGCGGTTATGTCACAGTTGTTATTTGTGTGGGTGGGAGTGCACATGTGGCTCGGGTCGGCCATTTCACAGGTGTGTGTGTGTGTGTGTGTGTGTGTGTGTGTGTGTGTGTGTGTGTGTGTGTGTGTGTGTGTGTGTGTGTGTGTGTGTGTGTGTGTGTGTGTGTTACTTCAGGGATAAATGTCCTCTCTCTCCGCTCAGCCGATGACAAACCTAGCACCTGGTAAACGGGGCCAACACACACACTTACACATGATGACACATCCACTTCCAGCTCTATCCCCCGTGACCCAGCTGTGTGGGACGCGAGCGTGTGTGTTTTAAAGTTTGCGCCAACACACACTCATTTTAACCCAATGACAGTGGAGCCCTGTAGCAGAGACTGAAGGAAAACACACAATACAAACTATTGCTCCACCCTTTACGTTACCTGCACAGAGAAGGTTATATTTACGTCTGCAGTTGTTTGTATGTTGCCAGGATTACACAAAAACTCCTGGAAGGATTACGGCAAAACTTGCTGGAAGGATGCGATATGGGTCCGAGAGGAACCCATTCAAATTTGGTGTGGATCCGGATCAGGGGGCGGATCCAAGAATCTGTTTTGATTTTATTTTGCAGTTTGCTAACATTTTCATTGATTCCTCTGAGAATAATTCATGAATGGAGAAAATCAGGCATGTTTAGGGAAGTGATATCTATGAGTGTGTGAAAACTTGATAGGATGAGAAAGGGGGCTGTGCGCTATACTAGTTTGCCATTACTTTTATGGGTCATACGGTATTTTATTGGATTTGGATTTATGACTATGGCTCTTTACACGACGAGTTTCATTGCCGTTATGGTTTGTGTGTTTCCTCCCTGTACCCAAGACATGGAAGCTTTCAGAAAGTTAAAAGAAATTACAGGCACTGGAGTCATTTATAGTTTTGGTCTGGTCGTTTCCAACTCCAAAATTCAACAGGCAATGTTGTTTTGAGGTGTTTGTAAGGTCCCAAACTTCTCATCAGCGTATTCCTCCTTCGGTCCGACCTCATGTACACGTGGACACTGTTCGTTGTCCCGCTCTGTCCAGTCTCTGCCAGACCTCCTCTCCCTCCTCTGCTCCCTGCTTCACATCACCGAGCCTCTTTTTTTACTGCTCATTCTCAGTTTTTTATGGACACCGTCTGTCTGCCTTGCCGTCCCCTCATCATTTTCTCTCTCCCTTTGCCACTAAGTACAATTCCATCCCTGGGTCCCACTTTTTTATTTTTTTTTCATCACTATGTGGCACGCTGGATTACAGCAGTGTTTTTCTAATCATCCCACTGAGCCACAAGGTTATGTGGGGGCTTTTCTCATCATCGTTCCGTCTCGGGGAAATGTGAGGAGTTCACTCTCGCAACACATCTGTGATTCTTCACATGGGCGGCTGGAAGTCACATACATGTTTTCTGTTTTTCCTTTCTTTTCACCTTCCCTCACCTCCATTTCTGTTTTTGCCAACTTCTCCTCCTCCAAGCTCGTCTCCGTCTCTCCCCACCTTTTTGCCCTCTGCTTGTATACATCTTTCTTCCACTCTCCCCCCTTTACTGTCAACCTTGCCACCTCCCCATCTCTCCCCTCCCTAGCAGAGTGTTGATATTGGGTTTTGTCCAAATAGTCTACAGGGCTGGAAGGTGGTAATGAGAGCCAAGAAAAACAGCCTGGCTTGGAGTCTGACAACCAGCCTTGTCTTTCTGATGAAACCAAATGAAAACAGTATTTTCTATCCTTGTTATTCCTTCCCTCCCATCCTCCATCCCTCTCTGCATCCCTCTTTCTCTACCTCTGGCGCCTCTAATTTGCAGACTAATTTCTTATTCCCATGGGTGCTTGTTTAACGGTTTCGACAAAGTTGTTACTGTGATAATTGAAAAGCAACTTTTTGGCCCTAGATGACAAATAATAAAGTGCAAATAAAATTAGATGTAATACTAATCATGAATGTGTCCAATTCACCAGGCAACCATCGAAGGAAAAAATTTAATTTAATGTTAAATGGAAAAAATATTTTGTTTTTGCAGTGGTATTTGGGGTTGGGGCCTCGACAACCGCTCATTCAAAACACATCGCACCTCTGATGTCCTGAACATTTCATCCACCAAGTTTGAAGTTGGAAGATAAAGTCTAAATACAGACAAATAGTAGGACAGAGATTTCTAGAGTTATTAGTAAGATGCATGTGTGACCAAATGACCTGTCCTGAGTAAAGTATGTTTGTAAAAATGAGGCCTTTGATTAAACTGTACGAACCACTTTACTTTCAACTGCGTTACAAATCGTATCAGATGACAGCTCAAGTGGAAGTGAGACGACTGTGCCGTGCTAACAGTGGATGAGGCGTCGACCCCCAGAGAGCAATAACGCAAATTAAGCTGATTGAAATTAGCAGAGGGGACACGAGTTTCCTGATTTACGGGAATCTGACACCGTACACACTCTCTTAAATACTTAAGTCCTTGAAACTGTTGTGTGGCTGTAGGGTTATAACAGCAACCTGACACAGACTCACAGAGGCTGTGCGCTGTTGAATTATCTGCTTTGTGAGTGGTTGTGTGTGTGTGTGTGTGTGTGTGTGAGCGTGTGTGTGTGTGTGTGTGTGTGGGTGGAGGTCAGAAGGGAGAGCAGGATGGAGGAACAGATGTGTGCTGTATTGTGGTGGTGTGTGTGGACCGACGGGGACCAGGTGCAGCCTTTGTCTCCGCGGCATTTAAGTCCACTCGCTTGCATTCAGCCGCCTCGTGCCTCCCCTACACCCCCCCCCTTCTTCTCCTTCCTCCCCCTCTCCTTGGAGGGACGGCAGATAAGTGTGTGTGTGTGTGTGTGTGTGTGTGTGTGTGTGTGGAGGAGGGGGCAGCCTTGGCTTCGCGGAGGAGGCTCCAGCAGTCCCTTCTGCACCCCCCTCCTCCCT
Organism: Verasper variegatus; assembly: GCA_026259375.1. NCBI lineage: Eukaryota > Metazoa > Chordata > Actinopteri > Pleuronectiformes > Pleuronectidae > Verasper > Verasper variegatus. The sequence goes on from CM048040.1 coordinate 20,327,790, forward strand.
CACAGGTGACTGTTGGAGGTCCCAGCTGGCCAGCTCTTGGCCGATTAGATCCATATGGTACAGGAGGAGGAGGAGGAGGAGGAGGAGGAGCGCCCATCAGTTGCATGGGTGCTAAGGGGCCTGTTAGCTTGTCCCCTTTCTGCCCTCAGCTTCAAGACAAGTACTCTGCCCCTGAATATTCATTTTCTTAAATTCCCTCTTTGGCCAAACATCCCATATCATTATGTCTTGGCAAATAACAGGTGTTCCACAAAATTTAGAAATCAAGCTGTTTTCATAGCTGTAGCATCGCACATAACATGAATTATCTTTTTTTTGCTCACTGATAAATGCGTCCGGTCTGCGTCGTGTCTTCTCTCACCTCATCTGCGATAACCGGACCGCGATAGCAGTGCGGCTACAACTACACACACTTGCCTCATGACTCAAAGCTTTAGACCTTTTAAACTTTACAGTTAAACCATGAGCTTAATAAACCCAAACGCCGAACACTGAACAACTATTTACACATCAAGTGTAATTTATCTGTACTGCCATGATCCTAATTTTAATTTACTTTGCATTTTATTTGCCGTCTCTGGATTTCCTTATTTACTGATTGCATTCGGACTCTACTCGTTATGGCATCATTGTCACAGGATTATGACGTACAACAACAACAACGTCAGCATTGTTTATTTCACTCACCAATAAACTTGTTGATATCGTCTCCCGCCTCGAGCGCAATGCATGATGGTATATATTGCTCGGTTAGTGACCATCAGCTGTACACTACTTTCCATGATGTATTGTGGGAAACAATACGTGCACCATTTAGGGTATGAAAAACGTCACTATACATTCGGACGCCATTATATCGTGATTAGGGAGAGATTTTGGACGCAGCCTCTGTCTCTGTCTCTTTGCATCACCTGCAGAGGCCGAGGCAATTACAGGCAGCTGAAGGTTTGAATGCAGACGAGCGACACCTGAGCTGAACAAACAAGGAACACCTGGTTAGCAACAACAGCCACCACCACAGACGCACTTTACTTTTCCATCCCTGCAATAACAACTGCCGCAAAAAGCAAATAAGTGGAGCCGAGTACCGTAAGAGGCCGTAAAACCTAATATCTCAATACGTGTTTGGGGTGAGACGATGTAGAGAAGAGCATCCAGGACGGTATGAGAAGATGGATGTTTGTGTTTTCATCAGCGTTAAATTCTGTGTGAAGATCTTCTCACAGTTTCCTCCCCTTTGCTTCAAAGTGTCGTGTGTATGCATTGTGGCGTTTGCATGTAATCCTGTAAACGTACGGCCAGGAGCTTTGTGTGCCTTCCCTTTGTTCCATTAGAGCCAAGATGACAGGTGGCATTTAGACCAGACAAACAGCCCACATCCTCCTCCAAGACAATATTCACCTGAGTTAACATCAGACCACTCTGTGCACCCTGTGTGTGTGTGTGTGTGTGTGTTTTGTGGCTGCAGTGACAGCTGCCTCCCCTGACAGTCCTGTGACTGCATACAGTGGACTCAGGTGCTCACAGGCCAGATGAAGTCATCCGGCTATGTGCGCTGTCTTAATTGACGAGCAGAGGCAATTCTCTACGGGCTGTCAGCACTGTATGCACACACACACACACACACACACACACCTGATGTCTCCTGTTATGGCCATTACCTCAGACGAGGCGAACGACAGACCGCTCCGCATCTTAAGGTTGCGTGGATGCAGCTGCAACCTAATTTCTCAGCTCCGTGCAGAAACGGATGCACACGCATGTGACTGTTGTGCTTGTTTTAATTCTGCGGCCTGTCTGTCAAACACAATAGGCCTACAAGCGTCTTTTAAAAAACACTTTACGAGGATGACAGGCAAGTTGGACAGAAAAGTCATGTTCGCTGCTGGTGACAAACTGTTGATGATGTGTCAACAAAAGAACTTGTGAATACATAGCACAATCCGAATACCCCAATCCGAGGTCTTGTGTATATATGAAGTTGTTTACATGGTGACAGTGTTGACACTGAGGCCATATGCCCCGTTGATTCTGTTATTGAGATGTCAGTCTAATTTCCTGGCCATACGGACAGAGTGTGCAGATCTTTGATACTGGTGTGTGTGTGTGCGTGCTGCAGGCTGCTTCCTGCGGTGCACTGGCAGACTGTGTGTGTGTGTGTGTGTGTGTGGCGGGCATGACGATCCAAATGTCTGCGTAGATCCCTCCTTCCTGCCCCCCCATGTTGGTGAACAGGTGGAGCGATGGCAGGCAGGCCACAGGGCTGAGAGAGAATGAGAGGGAACGCGGCAGAGGGAGAGAGATGGGGGGGGGGCGGTGGAACGGAAGGAAGGAGCATTTAAAGCTGTCACAGACATGACAGACGAGTCGTATAGACGGACTTGCGGAAATAGGGGAGATTCCTTCTCAAGTTATCTGTAGATTGTTAATTCACATATTTTTGTTATTTTACTTTGAACTGAATTAATTTAGCATTGTTTCATTGTTTGTTTTTTTTTTAACATATTTTTACTCTCACAATTGTAATATGTTTCTATCCACTTAACAGGCGTTGTTCCTTTCTTGTCAGCTCTCCTGCGTTACCTACCGGCGGCTTAAACTCCCATCTTAAGTCTTTATAAACTGGGTCCCTGTGGCTCAAGGCCATGCAGAGTTCATAGCTGTGAAAAAGATATACAGAGTGCCATTGAAGCCAAAGCCTTAAAGCCATGAAACCACATTTAAAAAGCTGCTCTCTGTTGACCCATGACCCGCGAGACCATGCTTGTCTATTAATCGTTGGTTCTTAGAAAAGTCTGATCCACTCTAAATGGAGACGGGACCCAGCCTTCATGGGTCTCCGGGAGACAAAGGCGGCTTCTGATCCCACATATCACTCCCCCCCCCCCCCCCCCCCCCCATCCCACTTTCTTCAGACCCCTTATCTGGTGGTCTCATTCAGCGGCAAAAGCATATTGAGAAGTTGCGTTTAACATTCAAAAGCTTCGCCGATCTTGTTAGTAAAGCGTGAAATAGCCCCGTCCCTTTCTCTCGTGTGTCCCCGCCTGCATTTTGTGGGGAGCTCAAAGAGGGGGCATTCTTCTCCCCTCACAATAGGCTCCTTCAGCATTTCTTCTGTTATTGATCTGAATGGTTTCAGAGTGAGGGGCTAAACTTTAGACATCTGGCTCATTGATGGGGTCGGGGGGTGGGGGGGGGGGTGCCCTGGCAGTATGTGTTGTATGATGTGAAGTGGTTTTGGTGGGGGGGGTGGGCATTTCTTTTGTGACTATAGACCTATTGCTTTTGCATTGATTTTTTTTTTTTTTAACCAGTGAGCTGATGGGGAAAGTTAAAGTGGTCGTATTTATTCACTTATTTGACACTTTAATGAGTTGAAGAAAAACAGTCAAACTTATTTAACACCCTTGTTTGTGCTGTTTGCTCCATACACAGACAATTGTACAGCAGTGGATTGTGAAAAAAGAAAATATATGGGAACTCTCTCTGGAAATGTTGTGCTTCAGTAGTGAAAATCTGGTTTTGATTTCCGCCCACTGCTGTGTTCGCAGGACATTATTCTTTTACGTGTTCTGGTTTTCGACCCTCAGCTGACCTATCTTCTTCTTCTTCTTCTTCTTCTTCTTCTTCTTCTTCTTCTTCTTCTTCTTCTTCTTCTTCTTCTCCTCTTTGTGCAGACAGTAGAGCGAAGAAGAGCCCTGCCATGCCCGGTTCTCCTGTGGATGCTAAGACTCATTCCAGATCAGCCCCCAGCAGCAGCAGCAGCCTCACGATGCCCCCCCTGCCCTCTGTCAACCCCAGCGGCCCTCGACCGGCCTCTTTTTCCACCACAGCATGTAAGGGTTCATTCCTAAATTTATCATTTGTATTGAAAAGCTAAAACCAATAGCTTAAATCCTAATCTTAATTTTTCAGTTCCTGTGAGCCATTTGCTTTTTCTTCCCTCCCTGATTAATCCTGTCTTCATCTCACCTTTAATCCCCAGTGACCAACGGGAATCATCATTCCCCGCCAACCTTGAACGCAGTGCCATCTCCGCCGCAGCGCTACAGCAACGGACCGTCCTCCTCCTCGTCCTCATCGTTAGCCAACCAGCAGCTGCCCGCCACCTGTGGGGCTCGCCAGCTGAGCAAGCTGAAACGTTTCCTGACCACGCTGCAGCAGTTTGGCAACGACATCTCCCCCGAGATCGGAGACAGCGTCCGGAGCCTAGTGCTGGCCCTCGTGGTGAGTCCTTTGTTATCATGTGAAAGACGAACAAATGAAGCTGTATCTTGTAAATAACAACATCTTCACACATCAGCTGCTGCACAATTCATTTATTTGAAATTTCCCTTTCCTTGTCTCTTAGAATTCCACAGTTACCATTGAAGAGTTTCACTCACGACTTCAGGAGGCCACCAACTTCCCCTTACGGCCTTTCGTTATTCCTTTTCTCAAGGTAAACTCTCCTCCATCCTCTTTTCCACCTTCTTCGGTCAGTACCTTGTTTCCCCCCCTCCCTCAGTAAACCATACAGCCTGTGTGACTGTGTGTGACTGTAGCGTCACCTTCCCATCAGCCCCTCATGTCTCAGCCGCACGATTAATGACCAAATAACCAGTGATAAACAGAAGGTCCTTGACATCAACATACCCCTCATCCAGCATGATCTGAATAATCCACGGCCAATCACATTACAGCTTGTGAGTCATGGTGATGGAAATGTAATAGATTCATTAACACTATATTACGATGTTTCCAGGATACATGGCAGAGGTCTATAAATACGCCTCTGTGTAGGTTTCCTAATTGAATAAACTGCCTTTCAGCGGTTCAAAGTAGCTATTAAGATTTGCATGTTGACTTGACAAGCAACAGATGAGTGTGTGTGTGTTAAACTGCCTCTCGAGCCCCTTTTGTAACCAGTGAAGTCTGCAAGTGTATACTTTTTAGGAGCCCCCTTCAGTAAAGCAGCCCATAAATCTTCAGCGAGTTGTACCGCTGTAACTTCAAGCAGTCGAAATCTGCTCTTTTTCCACACTTACCTCTTACTCACCTTTGGAGCCCCTCCAGCTGTCTGTCTGCGAGCGCTGAGACAAGAAACCTCTGTTCCCCCTCCTTCTGCTAATTTATTACAAAGGGGGGCGGGCGGGCGGTGTCCGCACAACTTAATTCCAACTCCTGGGAGAAGTCTTGAGAAAGAGCGAAGAAATGGACAGATGGACAAAGTCAAGGGGTGAGGTAGCGGAGGAGAAAGAGAGAGAGGGAAAAGTGGGAACTCTGAAGTGTGAAACATGCCTATAAAGTGTTCCCTTCCCTTTTTTATGGGTTGCAGTGTGTGCCATATGGAGCCGCTGTCCCGTTAAAAGAGCATTCAGCTGCCAAGGCGCCGACGATCTAGCATCCAGCATTTGCCTCGCTGAACCCCAGAGAGCCCTCTGCCGAGCTGACACACAGCACATGTGTCCGCTGTCTGGGGCCCCAGGGAAAGAAAGGAGGCCGGGGAGCATGGGAGACGGGCAAAAGAGGACGAGAGCGCACAGAGCCGAAACGGTAGCGTCGTTAGGGATGAAGTTAGAGAGTCGCTGTGCTTAGAAATCAGTAAAGGTCAGATTAGATGGGAACGGGGTCTAGGTTTACAGAATTTGAAAGACGATGGTTGGAAGTGCTTTGTGAGAAGAAGAAGAAGAGGTCAGAGTCACAAAACGAGAACGGTATGGTTGTTTAGGAGAGAAGAGGGAGTGAGGAAGTGGTGTAATTGCAAACACACCGGGGTCTGTTCCTAATTAAGGAAGTCCAGGGAACAAAAGTGAGATGGAAAGATACGAAAGAGACAGTCACATATGAATATAAAAAAAAAAATAGAAAGCAGGGTAAGGAATGAGGGGGTGGGGGAGTGGAGCCTGTGTAGCATTTGTTTTTAAATGTTTTTAAGCCGCGGTAACGTCCTGCACATCTTTGCTGCGGCCGACCGGATCGCGCTCAGCACTCGTGCCTGCGTGCCACTGGGTTAGTCGCCAGCCTCAGCAGCAGTTTAGAGAACTCAGCCTTTTTTCATTTGAGCGAGGGAAACCACAGCCACCATGGAGGCAGCCACAGAACAACACCCAGACTCACACTGAGCCCCACAGCCAGACCTCAAGGAGTCAGTACCCCCCCCCCCCCCTCCTAATTCCTGCCCCAGCCAAGTATCTTCCCCACGAGACTGACTTTGCTCTGCTGTTCGTGTATGAAGCACAGCTCTGTCTTCTCCCCTCTCCTCTTTAAAACTATTCTATCTGCCTCTGAATGAGTATTTGTATTTATGACTGTCAAACTTTTAGACTGGTACAATAATGCTTCTCCCCGGTGTTGAGTTTATTTTGCAAATTTGAAATTAAACATTACACTTTTCCCTCTCTCTATCCAGGCAAACCTACCCCTGCTGCAGAGGGAGCTGCTCCACTGCGCACGGGCCGCCAAGCAAACCCCAGCCCAGTACCTGTCCCAGCACGAGCACCTCCTGCTCAGCACCACCCTCGCCTCCTCTCCAGACTCCTCCGAGCTGCTGATGGAGCCTCCTGATGCTGCCATGAAGAGACACAGCCCCAGCAGGTGAAATTAAAGCTCCAAAAGGTCCCTGTTACGATCTAGTCTTTGTAGAGACGTACGTTAACATGTTTTTATTTGGTTTTCAGGGCGAAAGAGAACGGTTTCCACGAACGTCCGCCCGTAGCCATGGAGCCGGCCGCGAAACGAATTTGCACCATCAGCCCCGCTCCCCGTCACAGCCCCGCCCACCCGATGCCCCTCAACTCCCAGCTCCACCCGACTCCTCCTCCCCTGCAGCACTACGCCCTGGACGACATCGCAGCGCCGCACATCCTCCACCGCGAGCACAGCCAGCGCTTGCTGGAGATCCGAGAGCTCAAAGACAGACCCAGACTCCCTGGTACGTGATGCAAACCCAGAGTTATTCCTTTCACATTACTGCTGATGCTGTGATGAGCCACTTTTATTAGTGATCACACAATATTGCCGTTAGGAGACTCCTCCTTATGTCAGCTTTGACTGTTTGCACTGAACCAAACAAGCTGGCATTTTGCTTCAGTGTCCCAGATGTGTAAACACAACATCTGCAGCATCTGTACCGCCATGCTGGCTCCTCCTTTCACTCAGACAATCCATCCAGCTCTGTAATTACCTCCGCTGCCGGCATCAAGGTGGAGCAATAAAGCCCCCATCCCAAACTTCTATACAGAACAGTGAGTTTCAAGGTGCAGCGTTCCTACCTTGAACAAGTTGTGTTGAAGTCATGCAGCTAGTGGGGAAAACTTTAACAAACTGTAGGTTCTAGTCACATACATCCCACAGGACATAACATTAGTTATCAACGAATGCCAACTCATTACTGGAGGAATCCACAAAACACATCAACACTGACAGTCATGTACCTTAGCCAGTTTCTGTGAGTGCAAGTGGCTGGTAAAGACATTTAGAAAATAAATGGCTTCATTGAACCAAACACACACACACACACACACACACATACACACACACACACACACACCATATTCTGTGTGTGATAACGGGTGGTCTCCGTGTTTGTGCAGCCACCCCCAAATGTCTCTGGAGTCCACGTGTGTATAAACAGTGCCATACTGTCCAGGCAGCGAGGGTTGGATCTACTCTGGTGTATATCTACCCTCCATTTGGGGCTTGTCAGCACACAGTGGAAACAGCAGTAGCTCACAGACCCAGGCTCACACACAAACACACACACACACACATAGACACATACCCTGATATGTTCATGGTGGAGGTGCAGTGTTTACGAGGTCTTAGTCCCTTGTCTGACAGCCTCCCGCCCGCCTGCCGCCACTTAACTCATAGGCGCACGCACGCACGCACGCATGCACGCACTTACACACACACACACACACACACACACATAAACACAGTCAGTCCACATGGCTTTGAACTGATGAACACTGATGAGAACCAGGAGTAGGGAAGAGGTTAAGAGGAAGGCGTGCGTGTGCATGTGTCATTATACTCTTCAGCAGGCATAGTGTGCATGTGGCCTCTTGTTGGCTGTGTGTGTGTGTGTGTGTGCGCTACTGCAATGACTTTGCGTAAGGCTGTGCATCAACATGTTTCTGGGCTACATGAGCACAATCTTGCGTGTGCAAACTATTATTACTGTTAAATGTACAATTAAATATTGCTTAAGTCATAGCATTCTGTAAAAGCTGTGTGTGTGTGTGTGTGTGTGTGTGTGTGTGTGTGTGTGTGTGTGTGTGTGTGTGTGTGTGTGTGTGTGTGTGTGTGTGTGTGTGTGTGTGTGTGTGTGTGTGTGTGTAGTGGTTGCAATGGTCCACATTGAGTGTCAGACCGGCTGGTTGTGTTTAGAAGTGGAGCCACTCCACTCAGCCTGAGTGTCTCCCTACTGGAATGCTGTGAGCTCCAGGAGGGGAGGTGCTAGGGGAGAAGTTTGGGGAGTGTGTGTGTGTGGCTGACAGCTGACTTCCAGATGTGTTCAGGCTCTGGGAGCTGGGGGTCTGTTTTGCATCACAGGCGTCTCTTTTTCTCCTCCACCCCACCTTTCTCTCTCCCGGTCCCTCGGTCCATCGCACATCTTTTTGTCTTTTATTCTTTGCTCCTCATTTACTTTACGTCGTTACTGTCATTTTTAATGTAAGGCAGTGTTGCCTTTAACTTTAAACTCATGTTACTCCTGTCCCAAATAATTTGTGGTGAAATGAAGAAGTGATCTCAAATCTTAACACACACGTTTCACTCTCACTATCACTTGTGTCCTCTCTCATATAAAGAAGAATATATATGACACTGACCTGTGGTTTATCGTGTGTTTTAATTAGGAACTAATGGGGGTTACCGCGAAGAGCCGGTGGACCACAGACTGACAGACAGAGAGTGGGCTGATGAATGGAGGCATCTGGACCATGTAAGTCTGCAGACATGTACACGACTGCTAATGGGTTGAGATACTGAAGGAATGTAAAATGTAATTAGTTTTACTGCATTCCCCAGCACAACAGTGTTTTATTTTCTCACAACCCTTTAGATCCAAAGGTCAACTGGATATTTATGTTTTGCTACCAATCTGGTTTATTAATAAATGGAATTAAGGGTTAATACGTATTTTACGGTGTTTGTGCTGCAAGATCCATTGTGATGTTATCATCCCCATAAAAGTTGGATAGCGTGAACACAGCTGCCTCAAGTTTGAGATTCTTTAATAAACACAGGAAGACTCAGCCAATAACTTATTGTGTCCTCAGGTGTTGAACTGCATTGTGGACATGGTGGAGAAGACACGGAGGTCAGTGAGCGTGCTCAGACGGTGCCAGGAGTCAGATCGCGAGGAGCTCAACTACTGGAGGCGACGCTCAAGCGAGCAGGAGGACCCACGCAAAGGAGGCTCGGGCTCCGCTCCCTTCTCCAAGACACACAGCCCCCACTCTGCAGAGTCAGGTGTGTAGAAGTACTTTCAAATGATTCATGTCGGTAAACGACGGCAGAAACTAATAATTTCGGTTACATTAGAAGACCTAATCTCTGGAAATCAGTTAGGTCACACTACTTTAAGGGTCAGAAACATGTTATTTAGTCCATAGAATGGTTTATAGTGAGTGTAGAGAAACATTAGAGCGAGGGGACAAACATCTTGTGCATTCTGAATGATTTGGACACTAAGGTCAACATGCACGTTGCTGCAAGGCCTCACATCTATGCAGCACTCCATACACCGTCAAGTGGCCATTAGAAGAATTGCACCTAGGGCACATTGTTAGCAAGTCCTCCCACAGTTTGTCCCCCAGTCTGCTGTGTACTGGCAGTGTTCTCTCTGACTGCCAGCCTCACTGTCCCCCTGCTGGTTCATAGTCACAGACAAGTGCCAGGACAGGCCTCGGCCATATCGGCCACAGAAGGGCCGTCCTGCCGTCCTGCAGGCTCAGAGACCCAGAACTGGCTGACTCGCCAGAGCACCATCTGGGCCCCCAGCCGGTAAGCCCGCCTGCCCGCCTGCCTGGGCTCGAGCGGAGAAAGACTGCTGTGGGGGTGTGTGCAGGCTTGGTTGATAGAAAAAAAAAGAGGTTGTAAATGAAGGAAAAGAGAGAAAGCGGGGGTGAGACGGAGGATATACGAACGAGGAGATGAGCCAGCGACACAGTAATAAACTGCGATGCAGGGAGAGAGGGATTGGAGGGAAGAGACAGAATGTTGACACAGCTTGTTGGTCCGCATTTCCCTCCAAGCCAAACACATTCCTTTCTAAAGTTGTCAGATCTCAGATCAGTCCAAGTCTCTGATAATCAACTACTTCACTGGTTCTCGATGTGCAGACTTGTTTGCGTCGAAGACAAAATAGAAGACTTGATTACAGAGCCTGCCTCTTCGGCTTTTCTTTCTTTGTCAGCACCCGATTCCTTTGTTGAGCCGTCAGTCACAAACCGAACCATTATTTCAGCAATCTTCATATCCCTATAAGCCCTGACAGGTGCTAATCCCTTCTGTCTCTGCTTTGCTGCAGACTCCCAGCGTGACTTCGCACCACGGCCAGGCTCAGCATACGTTACAGATGAGATCTGGAGGAAAGCTGGTAAGAAAAACCTTCAAATAACAATTTTTAAAAACTGAACGAAATGCTCCTAGGTTTTGTTGGACTTAAAGATTATCACAATTTATTTAAGAATACAGAGAATGTCTGTTTATACTGAGAGAGTTTAAACATGGTGAGCTAACACAAACTATTTGTCCCCCGTGTTGTGCAGAAGAGGCGGTGAACGAGGTGAAGCGTCAGGCCATGGACGAGGTTCAGAAAGCCGTTGCCGAGGCCGAGCAGAAAGCTTTTGAGATGATCGCGTCAGAAAGGGCGAAGATGGATAAGACTCTGGCGGATGCAAAGAAGAAGGCTCAAGAGGACGCCGTCAGTGTCATCAATGAACAGGAGGACTCCAGTGAGGTGAGCAGGTGGTGCAGTATGTTTGGAGTTCTGCAAGAAAGAGAGAGATTCTCCAATTTCATATTTTATGCATTAAGAATGGATAACATGACTACCAAGCCCCTTTAAGTTAAATCGAGGTGCACCAAATTACACACATTCATATAGGCCCCTCTGCTAAATGTGAATGATAATTTTCATCAAGATCCATGAATTATTCCCAGTGAAGTTGGTAAAATGTAAAAAGAAAAAAACACCTAAAACAAATCCTGACTCTTTGACTCCAAAAGTCCAAATCCCCCCCCTTCCACCAAGTTTCATGAAAATCCCTGAAGCAGTTTTCATGTAATCCTGCTGAAAACAAAACCTTCTTAGTGGACGAAAATATCACTCAGACCTCAAAGTGTTTCTCTGCCTCTGAGCTCATTCTTTTGGTTTTCTTGCTTGAAACTTTCGTCTGTGCTGTTGATTCCACATGCAGGAGGCTTAATTCCTCTAACACCCTCTGCGAGCACGGAGCAGCACAGTAAATGGCTCGTTAGCAGCTGGCTTTTGAATGCAGATGAGCGTTTAACAACTAAGAAGAGATATTTCCCTAAAGAGTTAGTGGAGATCAGACTGGGCTCAAACTGAATGCTAATGTTGCTACGTGTCTGAGCCACTTCCCCTTTTAAGTGTCTCTGTGTTGTGTTAAGCTTGTTTCCACTGCCCCCAAGTGGCCAGAGAAATAGTAAATACAACTTTCAAGGAATTTTCTGTTTGTGTTTCATTCAGTGCATTGAGGACACAAACTTGCATGTGAGAACTTACACTTGTCCCTCCTGTCCTCCTTAGTGTTGCTGGAACTGTGGGCGCAAGGCGAGCGAGACGTGCAGCGGCTGCAACGCGGCTCGCTACTGCGGCTCCTTCTGCCAGCACAAAGACTGGGAGAGGCACCACCTCATCTGCAGCCCGGGACTTCAGGCTCAACCCAAATCCGTTTCTGCCATCACAGCAAGCCGGGTGGCCGCGGCAGCCTCGGCAGCGGCAGCAGCCAGGGGGTCCCCCGCGGGCCTGTCCGGGGTTAAGGCCTCCGACAGCGCACCTTCGGTCTCCAGTCCTGGTGGCGAGAAGGCCTCGGTCGCTTCTCGCTCCTCCACCCCCTCCACCCCCGCCTCAGGCCCCGAGGCGAACGGACATTAGAGGGCGAAGGACGTCAGTGGTTAACTCGTCATCGATCCTCTTCCTCAACGGGGAGGAATTGAATCAGCACAATGTGGGAGCTACATGTGGGTTACGTTAGGATAACAGATTTCTCATCATAATCTTTGGCAGATAAAACAGGGACAGATTATGGATGACTGTTGTGGGTGCTATGTCAACTGGGACGCTGGCGTTGGCAAAGGACAGACGGACTCGTCTCAAACGCATCCATTGGAAAACAGATCCTCTCCTAACAGATGGAAACGTCTTTGTCCAAAACCCCAAATCTTGGACGTGTGAGAGGAGGGAAAGACTGTCGATAGATCTCACTTTATCTCTGGCTGCGCGGAGGAAGTTGTGAAAGGAGACAAGACAGAGAAAGACGCCTCCCCTCAGCTGATATTCTCACGTTGTTGTGTATAGATTTTAATATAGGGAGGTGGTGGTGTTCAATGTAAACAGTTTAATAGTACCAGCCATAAAGCATCGGCCCTCCTCCTGTAGGAGAAACCCTACAGCAGACGACACCGTCTCTGCAGCTTTCCTGTACACGTAAAAACATTTGCTCGCCAGGTTTTGTTATGTTCGTGTCAAATGGTCGTGCCGTCAGTGATTATTGTAAATCATACGATTCCGTTCCGTCAAAGCAATATTAAAAAATGAAGTGTTCGGGTATCACAACACGGTTTCTGCGTCACCAAAGTTTCCGGTCACTAAAGAGAGAGTCGTCGTCATTGCCTGTAAATGCCTTCGTGAACAACAGATAATTATACACATGTTCAATGAGCTGGAGTGGGAACTGTTTTTCATTCCTGATCCCCGGACATCGTCACAGAGGTGAAGGTGACGGTGGTTGTGTCGATTCAGGGCAGAAACGCCCAGTTTTGACTCTGTTCTTGTTGCAGTTTCATTTTGGCACTTGTTCACGTCGTCGGCTGTGTACGACAGGGTCAGGCGTCGCTGCAAATCCTCCTCCGCCGCCGCAATGTTTCCATCAGACGTTTGTAAAGAAAAACACTCGCTGGTGTTGCAGTGCAGGGTTTAAAGCAGCGACTCCGTCCCACAGAGAATCTCAGGAGCTAAGCTGTATGTGTGTGTGTGTGTACATATCATTCTTTGTTTTCTTTTCTTTTGTCACAGTTAGATTAAAGTCAAACGTTTAGTGCAGAACTTTGATGTATCGTATTCTACTGTTACAGCTGAGACGTCGTTCTGGTTTCTGTTCAGTGTAAGATGACTTTGTAAAGAATATTATGAGAGAATGCCTTTATTTTGTGAGCCACGTTTTTTTTTCGCCCCTTCGTCCTTCAAACACGTTTCTTTTGTTATGAGGCATAAAAACTTCATATGAAAAACAAAACTATCATAAAATGAAGTATGAAATAAAGAAATAGAATGTTTCACAATGGTTTCCTTTTGTTCTGTGACTGTACTCGGAAGATGGGGGGGGGTGAAGGTCATCTCATTGATCTGCTTATCCTTCAACTATCGCAGGAGCCAGTCCCAACTGACAATGGTTGAGAGGCGGGGTACAACTGGGACAGATGGAGACAAACAACCATTCACACTCACATTCACACCTACAGAGACCATAAGCCCCAATCTGCATGTGTTGGGACGGTGGGATTGAAGCTTGAGTACCTGGAGAAAACTCACACAGACCCGGGGGGAACATGCAAACCCCCACACTTACAGTCCTGTAAGTCAACAGTACCAACCGCTGCACCTCTGTGCCGACAATCTCATATCAAATCACAAATCAGGGTTATTTGATTATAAGACAAGTAATGTTTATTAATATAGAGTGACATTACCTCCAACATTGAATATGCCTACTTTGTAAAATTAGGTATTGGGAGACTCACATTCTCTCAGTAGAGCTCATTCCTCCGCCAAGGCCACAGTCTCCTTTTTTAAAACCACATTCACGAGATCTGCATTTACATTTGGTTCAGCATTATCTGGCACACACAGATATCAGTTAAGGGAAATGTGGAAAAACGCAATGTCAAAGAAAAACAATTCCTGGATCCGCACAGAGATTTAACGAGTTCTTCCTTGACCTACACGACCTCCTTCCTCCGTGAACCTTATCCGTCAGTAGCAAACAAACAAATAGACAGGAGTGAAAACAACCTTGTTGGTGGAGTCAGTGATATAAATCCAGTTAAATAAGTCAAACTGAACCCAAAGCAGAGTCTAGTGTTTTGGGGCAAGAGCTGAGAGAACCTTTTCTCTACCTGTTGTATAAAATAAACCATTACTTTAACTTCCTGTCAGTTTCTACAGGAATCTGAGTGTTTTCAGATATTTGGGTTATTTGTGTTCAGCTTGGCCTCTGAGGTTTTTAAATTGAATGAGTGCAGAGCAGAGCAAATATCACTTTGATATGAAAGTCATTTCCAATGCAACCCGGCATTGTGTGAAGCCATAAAACAGAAAAAGTATTTCCATGACTTCTTTGAATCAAATCTTTTTTTAAAAAAAATGTTCTTAGAAATATTAAACAAAGAAAACACGTTCACTGTAAAAACTAGGAGTGTGTGTGTGTGTCTCCTCGTGATGAAGTAATGAGGAGGCTCTTGGAATTATCCTGAAGTGGGTTGAAAAATCCCGTCATGTATAATTCAAAATGTGTTCCAGCTCTGAAGTTGATCTGTATTCAAGGGAGTTCACAGTGAAGGTCTTTATTAAAGAGAACAGTGGTTGTGGAAGATAAGTGACCCCAACAGCTACTTGAGTCATTGCTGGGTTTTACATCAATGACGCAAAACATGGATTCAATCAAAAGCCAGCAGGCCTCAGAAAAGTGTAATATACAAAGTAACCACGAGGTGGCAGTACATGATATCGTTTGAGAGGTCAATGCTTTTTATTTCCCTGCAAAGTTAGAAGGTCCAATGTGCTTTGGATCAGTTTGATTATTTATTTTTTATATGAAATCATTTATTACACAGAATGATTAAAAACATGACCTTTGTAGTCCAGAGTCTGTCAACAGCACATTGTTATATGGTGATATCATTATTCATCTGCCCGCTCTCTCAGATATGAGAGTCACATTAAAGTCACATAAATAGGGTAGATAATCTTTTTCATAAGCTCATTACATGTTTTGGATGAACAATTCAGATCTGCTAAATAACTTGTAACTGAAGCCGTCCATTAATCAGAAGGGATAAAAAGCAGAATATTTCCTTTAGGGCAGTAAAAGAACAGGATGGATGTAAGAACAGAAGTATGTATGAGATGTGACTAAATGTATGTAGTTCATCTCTGTAGGTTTAGTCATTGAAGTTACACATGATTACAATGTGTAATGTGACTCATCTGTTGTCGAGGCAACTGTGTGTGTGTGTGTGTGTGTGTGTCACTGTTGTTTATTTCTAAGACTGTGTAGTAACAGGATCGGATGTTGAAGATAACATTCTGAGTGGTTTCATGCTGTGGCTCAGGTTTGACATGTTTCTCTTTGGTCAATGTACATCTCTAGAAGTAATTCACACACTATCTATGCTGTTGGCTTTATTTGTTAAAGCTATGGGGTTGTGTATATCTCCATCTGTGGTGAGGCTCATATCTCGTCATCTTCTGCACTGCATCAAAAGATTTATGTTTGTCATTATTTTTATTTTTTGGAAGCAACTGCATCACAAGTCATTCTGCACAAAGAGGAATGAAATAGTTGTTTGTGTGTGTGTGTGTGTGTGTGTGTGTGTGTGTGTTTGCAGGGGACGGCGCTGTGTCTCAGTCTAAATATGCTGTGAGTTACTTCTGCTTGTTTCTTGGCAGAAATACCACAACACAGTGTTGTAAGGCTTGCGTGGCAAGACGGGTTTAATTATGTGCCTGGTGTCCGTCCTAACTTAAAGCTGGAGGCAGAGTAATGGAGGCCACATCTAAAGCTCCTGTCACGATGCCTAAAAACCAAGCTACACTCTGCAGAAAACATATTTGTCTTCTTTCACCTCCCACCCTTCCTCTCTTCAGATCTTTAGAGTGAATCATCCCAGTGACAAACACAGAAGCTGGCATAGTTTAATCACCAGCTTCGGATCTTGTTGTGTGTAGTCTGTAATGTAAGAACATTTTATTGTTTTTTGCCTACCAGCATCTCTAAAGCTCACTTCATACATTTTGTGTATTTAATCTGTACAAAAACCAAAGTTTAACACAACTATTTCCCAGTTTCCAGTCTATATGTTAAAATAAGCCAACTGGCTCCAAGCTTTATCTTGTGCAGAAATGAGAGTGGTATAGAAAGAAATGTATGAAGGAAAGCATAAAAAGCTCATTCCTAAACTATGTCAGGATCAAATGCAAACATTGTAATCAAACATTTTTTAAAGGAGATATTTTGCTCATATTCAGGTACATACTTTTAATTTGGGTCATTACTTGAAAAGGTTTACTCTAATGTTCAGAAAACATCACTTTCCTCAAACTGTCCATTGCTGCAGCTCCTCTTTTCAGCCTCTGTCCCCCCCTCCCTTCCAATAAAGCCCAGCCTGCTCTGATTGGCCAGTGAGCCCACTCTGTTGTGATTGGCCAACCACCTTTAATGATGGCTTCCTGCTTCACCTGGCTCTGTTAGGGGGCTTGTCCGACTAGCCACTAGGTGTGCATTATGAAAATATGAGGCATTGCGATGTCACATGACAGAATCATAGGCCGGTCTGTGGACTGTGGGCTTTTTAAACTTGGCAGAAGTTTTACATTCACAAAAAAACACAATAACGCGAGTAAAGAGAAAAACTGAGACAGCATCATATGTCTCCTTTAATGTAATCCCAATATTTATCCCAGGAAACCACAATCTGAGAGCATCCTCATGAGACAGAGATAAGTAGGTTACAGTACATCAATCCGAACAGGAGTCAGTGTAGAACTATAGGAGCTGCAGCACCCAGTGGATTACTTGTTAATAATACATTTAACGTGAGCCTGTACTGTAGCACAGCAACGCTACGGCTGAGGGGCTTCACAGAAACACAAGATAAACTTCGGGCATCACGAGGAGACGACACGAGAACAGCAGCAACAGCCACTCCGGCTCCGTCAGAACTTACTCAGCCGTAATTGTGCTTTGACCTAAATGTTAACATTAGCATAACAGAGTCTTCACGGAGATCAGGAGTCAAACAACAAGCTCACAACATTACAGGGACAATTATAAAGACTGTCAAACAAAATCCAGAGCACTGAGCAAACAGGCTCAGAAGAATAAAGCTGTGCACAGGGAGCGATCAACGAGTGTTGGAGGCTCCGATACAGCTCATCATCACAGGGAGGTGAGGGGGACATGGGAGCGATATCACGGTCCCATGCTGGACATCACATGCCACCAAAGTCCCATTTTGATTATGTAACCCTCCACCCCCATCTTTCTTTTTACATCTTCGCATCTTAAGGACAGTCCTCTCTTCCTGCTCCCTCCCTCCCTCTCTCCCCCTGTCTGCCCCTCAGTAAAATCTGTAAAATCGTCGGTTTTCAGACCAATTTCTGGTCCCATCTGCTGCTGTGCAAGAGCCACATCAAAACACAGGGAAACTTCATTAATTATTGTTAATCAGATGAACAACATTGAACAAAATGAATTTTGGGGTGAACCATCCCTTTATGGGAGCATTAAGTCATGTGCAGACATTCTCATCTTCTGATTTTCATCACTTCTGTCCATTAAATTTGGATGCATGTACTTCAGTGTACTTTCTAAATACAGTTTCACATATGATGTAGCGCCTCCACGTGCCTCTGAGCTGAATCACGTTCACACGTCATGTTTTATAAAACCTGATACACCTGTCCCGTTGGCGTTCTTCAAGGTTCTCTCTCATCATCTGTACCAGGAGGTGACGCAAGCTTGGACTTCAGACGCCTTCCGTCTGTTGCCTTGTGCACAACACAGTCACCAGGGCGGAGGGACTGACAACTGGGAGGAATCAAACAGGACAACAGATGCTGCCTGCTCCCCTCGGTCCAGCTCTGTGCTTCTCTGGAGCGACGAGGTGTGTTTGCATACATCAGAGCCAAGGGCACCCGCCGAAAGGAGAATAACAAGGCCTCTGTTTCTTCCCCCACCACAGCTGCAGGAGCGGTGCACAGAGAGGCAGCCGTGCTATTCAGAGAGCTGCATGAATTGAAATAACTGCACAAGGTCTGAGCCTCGACTTTGGCTATTCATTCATCCCACGTTCTTTTCAATACAGAAAAGCGGGTTTCACAATCAGGAAATGCATAATAGGAAGATATTACGTAGTTAAGATGAGGAGGGTATTGAAATCTGCCAGAGCTTTTTATATATATATATAAAAGGATGTATTGGAACAATAGATCACATGAGACTATCCAGTAGCTGGTCTGTGTTGATTGAAAGTTGTTTCAGTGTCATGTTGGAATATATAATAGGACCAGATGAAATTTCCTGAGAGTGAATTTTTTAATATAAGCTTTTCTCATCCTGCAGCAGTTCTGATTCCCTACATCTCTCCATCTCTGCAGGGAAATGGAACAGTGAGAAAATCCTTCCTGTATCTCTGAGATTTACAGTAAGTCAGGTAGAACAACATCAGCTATAACAGGGGTGAATTCATATTTGACTTTTGTGTTATAGACTCAAATTAAACTGTGTGTCGCCCCTTTAAACACCAATACCACCAGTGACAGAGTGTTTGCATAGTCAGGAGGAGGTTTACCATTGTTTAGTCGGCCAAGCTTTGGATAAGCTAAAGTATAAACTGCTGTTGCCATGCCTGTGGGGAATCGGGGAAAAGCAGGACGCAAACGCAGGAGCCAGTAAAACAACAAAAGGTGTCATTTAATTAGACAAAAATAACACCACAAAACAACAAGATACAAAAGCAAGCGCAGTCCAAAAAACTAGGTTAAAAGAAACAGAAAAAGGGACAGACAACGAAGTGACAAAGACAAAGGGAAGCACAGACTTATGTACACAAGAAGGGGGGGGGGGAGTGAACACAGGCGATCACAAGGGCGGGAAACAGGACAAAGGCAGGAAATAAAACTAAAGACACACAAGGAGCTAAATTTCTAAATAAAACAGGAAACCGAGAACACTAACATAAAGCAAAAAGTCCATCCTCAAAAGTGTCCAACAAAATCTAAAAACTCTTTATCTCAGAGTCATGACAATGCAGAGTTAGAGGAGAGACATCTCTTGTGTTCACAACCTCGCGATCAAGACAAACCTGTCGATCTTGACTCCGACCCTCACATATGGTCAAGAGCTCTGGTGACTAATAGAGCAAGACCAGCTGAAGCAATTCCATGTATTTACCTCTATATATTCAGGTTATCACTTTTAGTGGTGGGATACGTGCCATTCCTGCATTTCATTCGATTCCATCCACACACTTAGGGAATCACAGGAATCCTGACCGAGCTTTAAACGATGTGAGGTTTCAGAGTCGTATCACTCATTTCTTCTTGCTCTCCACCAGAATGTGGAGGAGAAGGTTTCTGCCCAAAATGATTCAGGCAACGTCAGAGGAACAGAGTTTAACGAACTGCACTTCAAGCAGCAGTTGACACAAAGCAAAATGACTCGTGAAATGTTCCAGGAATCCGTCTGTGTTTAGAAATTATATTGCATTACTCATCTGCCTGTGATGTCGGACATGCTGGAAATACTTCAAACAGCATCAGGCTATATTTCTTTGCCACCTATGATGTGCTGTAAATGAGACGCTCCTCTGCGACGCTCATAAAAGAAGCGGCAGCGACACACACGCACCTCGACTTTTTGATGATCAGATGAGGAGCAGGAGGTGTGCCGACACATCCACACAGCCTCATCTACGTGGCTTCGCTAATGGCCACTACATATTCATCCTGTGTTACCCACAGACAGACACACAGCCTGGAGCACAAAAAACGAGACGGCATCAATTCACCCACATCATTCATGCAATCAAATTTAACAGCCACAGCAATCAGTGCCACATCTCCCCAGCTTCTGTTCTCATGCCATGTGTGTGTATTTGTAAGTTTTCACATAAACAATTCCATCAATTATCCGTCCCTGACTTAACAAGATGCTGGCTGAGAGATCCAGACTTTTCATTTCTATTCAGAGCTCGTCCTTTCTCCACCTGAAACTATTCGCATTGCAAAAGGGAAACAAAAGCACAAACATACACTATTGTTGAGCTCCATGTGCAGCCTCAGAACCGTTCACAGTAAATTGGATGCACGCAGCATCCCAAGGCCAATTTGTATGCTGCAGTGCACTGCTGTTACATTTGTGTTGCAACAGCTTCCAACCTGGGAGAAAAAGTGAGATGAATTTACGGCTGCGAGGTGAAAAATCCTTTACATGTACATTTTTATTTTTATTTCATCTCATCTGGCCTCATGAATCACCGACTCAAATGCTCACAACCCATTGATATGCAACACCGGGGTGTCCTCCTCAGAGCTGTCGGGTTTGATTCACAGAAAAATAAAAATACATTTCAAATGCAGTTTTTATTTCAAAGCACTGCAGGAAATTAAATATGATAAAATATTACCTACTAAGCTGTTATGTCTTACGTTATCTTTAATTTAACGATACTTTATAATTAGTTTAATTTTTTAAGAAAAATGTTTTAGCGGCTTGCACAGTTTGTAATATCTCCATGTGTTCTTTCCCTAACAATACAGATATTAGCACAATTTAATAAAACTGCAAACATGACCAACACTGAGCTGATAACTGGAACTAGCCTATCAGGGACCACCACCAGATATTAGAGTCCACCAGCGGATGTTGGGGACGTATCGTCATGGATACCAATCGTCTCTGCCTGTAGTTTGTAATATATTTCAAGGCTACTCTATTCTCTACTCAGCTACTTCACCATGTGTTCAATTGTAGGGAGGTTTAAGTCAATCTAGGACTCTGATATTCCTTCATACTGCTGTATTTGACATGTTCTTAAATTTAATCAGTCACGGATAAATTTAAAACAGGCAGGAACTCTGAGGAGAGCTGTCGATTCAGGTCCATCCCTCTACACTGTCACATTGTCATTTAATACATATGATCAAAATGACTGATTAAGGCATCTTTAGATTTTTCTACGAGAGGAAATCTTGTAACTAATGAAAAGGGGAGATTTTTTAGATTTGACGAGAAAATGAAAAATTGCAAAGAGGAAAGTATCGGCTCCCTGATGATGCCTTCATTTCGCTCCACTGGTCGCTGGGTTTCTCTCTCCCCCATTATTTCCCACCCTCCCACGCCTCCTCCATATGTGACTTCCATTTCACCCCCCCCCCCCCCCAACACACGTATGTACAGAAACCAACACCAAGCTGAAATTCCCCATTTGACAACAGCCCTCAGCTGCTCTGTATTCACTGCTTTCTTCTCCCCGTCTTGTGTTTCTTTTTACTATAAATAATAGAATTGACAGAATAAACAAATAGGACAATGTGGTGTTATCTGTGAAGACAGACGACTCAGAGGCATCTTTCACTCGTCAAAACTAACAATCAGGAGCTTTAATGATTTATTCAAGCTGCTTTTTCTGTCTGTTTACAAGTATTCTGGTGTTTAAGGCCAAACCAAAGCACAACAATAAAATGTTAATATGTACAGATGCAATGAGCTCTACCAGGTTTCAAATAAATACATTATACATTAAATATATTTTCTCTTTAGTGATACAATGAAATGTCCTTCACACTCACATGTTAAGAGATTGAGATTTTACATTTGAAGCATGAGGAGAGGAAACTAACAGAAATAAGTAACAACTATACATATATAGTAATATTGTAGATATAGATGGGGCAGGTGTAGCTTTTATAATAACAGCTTTTTTGTTGTTGTCATGTAGCTAAATGAAAAACAGTTCTACATTATAATACAACATGTACAGCCAGGCTTTAAAGGAACGGTTCCTGAAAGCTCTTGTTCTCAGCATGCATGATTAGGCCGCAGTAACCCTTCATCACCTCTGCCCCCCCCCCTACGTTAATAGCATTTGTCTGTAAACAACTCATCACGAGCCCCAAACACTTACAACGGAACACGACTCGTGATTTTCATTCCAACGTATGTTTGCTCTAACAGCCTCTGCTAGTGTTTCGGTGGTTCTCCGCCGGAATTATCAGGCGAACGCCGCAAGAGACGGGAGGACGTAGCACAGGTTTCTATGGGTAGAAATATAAATAAATGGAAATAAACTGGCTTTTGCATTGCAGAGAATCGGTCACTTTGAAGTCTTTAGATCGCCTATAGGGTGGATCCCCCTTTTTGATACAAGCGGCACAATAATGAGCAGACGAAGACAGAGGAATAATAGGAGATGCTGCTGGAGGAAGCCGGGTGACGCCATTGTCTCTGTCTCCTGTTGCTTTCAAACACATGGATGTCTTTTGAGTTCTATTGTGTGCGTGCATGTGTGCGTTTGTGTGAACGTGTGTGTGTGTGTGTGTGTGCGGGTGGGTGGGTTGCAGCGCCTGTGCGTCTTTGTCCATGTGACAGTGTAGGCAGTGGATGTGACATTCTGGATTCAGTTGTTAGTCATGATCCACCAGGAAGCTGTAGAAACACACACACACACACACAGAGACAAAGTTAGGTCACCTCACGCCGATCTGACCAATGTATGATCCATTTAAAAAATCATTAATTTACATTTTATAATCAAATTATCAGCTGAACATATCCGTCAGCCAGATTAGAAATATGTCAGGGATTTCTGCCATTTGGGGACGGCAGCAATTAAAACAACGGAACTGCAAGAGAAATCAGGTTATACATTTGGGCCATAAGGGAGGATGTGTGTGTGTGTGTGTGTGTGTGTGTGTGTGTGTGTGTGTGTGTGTGTGTGTCTGTTGGCAGGTGAAGATGTGTTTTAAGTTAGGCTGAATGTTATGTTTAGGCAATTATGAACTACTATGGTTAAAGTTAGAGTAAGTGAGTGTGTGTGTGTGTGTGTGCACTTGTTCTATTGTTCCACATCTTTTCTAGAGAGTGATATCAAACACAGTTGGACAGGATAACCATGTCTGTAAAACACGTGTTGGTGCTAAGCTCCTCCCGGGCAAAAGAAGAGAAGAATACGAGGGCAGCGCTCAGTGACAGTCAGTGGCACAGACACAAATAGCCACAGGTGGGAGCAGCAGAATGAAGTTTTATTTGTTTTTCTATTATTGATTCCAGCATCGACTCCTTCCTGTGCTTCTGACGTGCACGTCATAAACCACCCTTCCTCTTCCTCCCTATATCAGAGCGGCGTGGCCTCGCCTGTATCCTCAGCAGCCGAATGCATCCGACAGTCCGGGCAAAGTAAAGCTGCTAATAGCCTCTTTCTTTGAGGAAGCACAAGGCAGCGTCTCAATACAAACAGATGAGCTGTGATACACGGAGCAAATTAACAGATATTTAACTGAAAATACTGCTCGTAAAAACACAGCATGCAGCCGGATGACTTTAAAACCTAACAAACCTGTGTTCATCTAATGATGGGCGATAAAGAAATATTCAAAAGGCTTATTTTAATCATTTTTTTAATGTTCTTAAATAAAACACACAAAGGCACACTCACACTAAACTCTTGTAATTATCCTCACGAAGCACTAATCACTTACTTGAGTTGTGTTTAGGTTATTTTTCTTTACTTGATGTCCGACTTTGAGTCTCTGTTTTCCAATTTGTTTCCGTGCTGCCTGTTTATACCTGGACCCACTTCTGATTCCCGTGTGTTTAATTGAAACCATCAGAATACGAACTGTACATGTGAGTCACAGACGCAAAACTCAACAACTACGTACAGTAACCTGGCAACAATCTCCGTCTCTGCAAGCGGACACATAGAGGCATAAATAATAATTAACGCTACATTATTCAGAGTCAGTCTTTTGACAAACTAATCAAACGTCAAGAGTGAGAGAGTGAAGTGAAAACGGTTGCTGGGGTTGAGTGGCAGTGATTCACGCCACCCTCCCTGCTGAGGAGTCAACGACCCGATGACGAGCAGATGAGGTACGTGCGTCAGATGCTAAGTCGCGTTGCCAAGAATAAGGCTCCTGTCTCCACTTGCAAATGTAAAAGGATATATTAAGATATATAAGATATTTTATATCCTGTGCTTTTGTGTGTAGGGACAGATACAAACATCTCTAATCGGAGCCACGTGAACTAAACATCAGAGGTGGCAAACTTTTAACATCCCCACTTGGATTTTAATTTCTGTGGAAACATGCAATATTTGCACTTGCACAGCAAATGTCTGTTTTAAAGACTTCTTCAGGCTCAATAACCAAACTACAGTGAGCTATTGTCAGGGGGCCCAGACGTCTGCAGACTGCGGACATTTCAACAACAGCGCTGCCCCCTGTGGACTCTGTGGGTTTTTAACATGAACAAATATAACACCAATGATTCAATGAAGATATATAGATGCTTATATATGAGCAGAAATGAACAGAGGAGTCCATACTGAATTTAATTAGATTGTTTTTTTTGTAACATACAGACTGTATATTCATATTCACCCCTTTGTTACATTGTGGTACCCAATGGGAGAGAGGGGCTCCACTCATGTACACAACTGACCAGAGGATTTTGTTGTGTGGCTCGTTTAGTCTGAATAAACGACACCAAAGACATTCACGGTCCAGCCTTTTCCAGCAAATCACAACGCTGACATAGGGACATTCACAGTTGTCACCATGGCTACTGTGGATAATTGGTAGATTACTGATACACACACTTTTCAGAGGATGGACTAATATGAGCACTGACAGGTTGGATAACATGTCATTAGGAAGTTTCAGAGACACTGTGGATCCCTGACATGGACACCAACATATTTATCTTTTTTAGACTCTGCTGCCTACAAAGGCTTTTCTACAGATGTTCTTCAAAAGACGAGGAATTGCTGTTGACACGGAGGAGAAGCACGGTTCTGTTTGTGTGACCCGGCAACGTGTGATCACAAACGGCTCTGACAGCGGCGGAAAAAAATGTCAGATCTCAGAGGCAAGGAGCAAGTGAGCAGACAGCGGGCTAAGACATTACCAACACCCACTCAACACGCATAAGTTTTGGGCCTAATGTGCGGGAGCGTACGAGCCAAGAGTGGACTCGTGAGTCACACATGAACACAACGATACGAAAATCAGAAATGTCATAATGTCATCGTTGATTAAAATATCATGACATTTCTACACAGAGATTCAATGTCCGAAATAAACAAATAACTTGCACCGTTGTTGAGCTTTGGTTCGCACCCCCACAGGAGTTTTTAAAGGGATAGATTCAAATTCAGTCATTATCTTCTCACCACTATGCCGATGGAGGGGTGGGTAAAGTGTTGGAGTCCACAAAACACTTCAGGAGTATGAACGGTAAACAGTAAACACAACATGCCTCCATACTGCTTGTGTGGTGTCATACAAGTGTCCGCAAGCCCCGACATTCAAATTCGACTCAAAACAAGGGCTAGGGAAGTGGCGATGCTAGCGGACGTAGCCACACGATGGTTTGCCCGAGGGTACGTGAACGCACTACAAGGAGGATATCAGTGGACATTTTGATTTAAAACATGGGGTAAATGATGCCATTTCGAGTTGAATTTGAATGTCGGGGCTTGCGGACACTTGTATGCCACCACACAAGCAGTATGGAGGCATGTGATGTTTTTTCTGAAACTCTAAAAGTGTTTTGTGGACTCAAACACTTCACCCACTACTCCATCGGCATAGTGATCAGTAGATAAAGAGGGAATTCAAATTTTTCGGTGAACTATCCCTTTAAGAACACCGCTATTTAATGCACATGAACGACACACACAATGAGTGACACACATATACAAACCTGGGAGCAACATAGTAGACACGATTTCAGCGTCCTCTAACATGTCGATGATGCAGCGCTGGAAATCCTTACTGCTGTTGGACTGCAGGTAGCTGCAGAGATGGACGACAACAGGAAGGAAAACAGAGTAAAGAGAAAAAGCAAAGTTTGAGAAAACTAACTCGAGCTTTAACTGTGTCAAATATCTTTGGTGTTTGGTTTGGGAATCATCGGGTTTGAAGTTGTTTATTTTACTGGAGGCAGTAAAATCTATATTCTGTCTAAGAGACGGTTGTGCACTGAGATCATCACTAAGCAAAGAGCGTTTCAAAAATCTATATGTTCAGGACTTTTGATTGATTTTTTTGTTTTCATCAAATTTTTTGACATTCTGTGCAAAATATTACAAATGGTGGATGAATATATTCATTGATATACAGTGTGTTAATGGCAAAGGTAAAATGTTAAACAATTAAGGCCGCACCCATGTGTGTGTGTGTGTGATCTGAGAGATGGGCCATCTGCTCATCTTTACTGGTGGGGAACATTTCAATCAAGAAGTTAGAGTGCCAAACAGTCAATGCCAACATCTGACACACACACACACACACACACACACACACACACACACACACACACACACACACACACACACACACACACACACACACACACACACACACACACACACACACACACACACACACACACACACACACACACACAATACTGACCTCATCCAGGAGATGCGATCTTGCCAGAACTCATACATTATGTAACATGACTTTCCCGGGAGCTTCTGAACAGACACACTGACAGAAAGAGAGTAGAGTGGGGCAAGAAGAGAAAGAGAGAGAGAGAGAGAGTTAGATCTCAACAAAGATAAATAGACAGATATGTTTTAGAACTAGGAGTGACATCAACAGAGCAGTGAAATAAAATGACGAGTCATTATAGAGACGGTGTAAACTGACATTACTGTTCTAACTTCATCAAGAGACAGTCTGCCTCCAGTCACAGGATGACTGATGACAAAATGATGACGAGATTTCCTCATTAACTGTATTTCTTCCCAAGTACGTTACATCAGTTCTGACAATTAAAACCCTTCAGTGCTGAGGAAATCGTCTCAGCAGCGGAGCCAAGGTTATACAGCCTCTCTGCCTGAAAGCAAATCAAGACACTCACTGCAGGTTGTCAGAGTGAGCTGAGGTGGCATCCATGTAGCTTTTCACAACTTTCTGGAGGTTGTCCTGATCTCCGTCAGTCACAGACATCTGCCTGTGAACCAGCAGGATGTTCTGTCGGCAGCAAGACGAGAGAGGGAGGGAGGGAGGGAGGGAGGGAGAGAGAGCGAGAGAGAGATAGAGAGAGAGAATTTTTAATTCTAATGCATCATAAATCATAAATCATTCATCAGGTGAATCAGCAGGCGATTCCTGCTCTGTGGCGACTTACAGACTTGTATGTGTTGGCCAGCGTGTCTCTCTTCAGTGGCTCCAACTTGGGACTCTAGAATAAAAAGGTAACAGACATTGAAATTGAAGTTTGGAGCGATTTAAAGGTTTCAGTGTGTAGAATTGAGTGACATCTGGTGGTGAAGTTTCATGTCGCAGCTGAATACCCCCTCACCTCACCCTCCCCTTCCAAACATGACAGAGAACCTGTGGCAGCCTTCAGTTGTCTAGTTGTTTAGTTTGTCCAGTTTGGGCTACTGTATAAACATGGCGGCCTCCGTAGAGAGGACCCGCTCCCTGTAAATATATAGTATTGAAATATAAACTACTCATTCTAGGGTAAAGAAAACAACAATTCGTACAATTTAGCTGATTTCTGCCAATTTGACCTTTATCTAACACGCTGAACCTTTAAGCCAGTAACAGGTTTTATGGTGGTGGTAGATCTATAAAAGTAGGACGTTTAATTGATTGTTCAGAATGAGCTCTTACAACAGAGGCCACGGAAAAACACGATAAAAATCCTGCAGCCAGATTTAATGTTGTGAGTGTGTTTTACATGACTGTCCTCCTCAGGCAGCTTATTACGACCCAGTTATTCAGCGTCAGACAGTTTACAGCAGCAGCAGGAATTATACGGAGCAAAGGAGGGAGTCAGGTGATGTATTATAAAAGTGTCCATGTTTCAAGGAGGTTAAAATGGATTGCTACAAAAAAACTCTGTACTGTTAGACAGGACATTTCTTTCTTTTACTATGAGAAACCGACCAGTAGTTTTTTTGTTTTATTCTCAACCATTCTACAACCTTTAAAGTCTGTTTAAAACTGTTAATGTGACAACAAAGGTCTGTCTGCCACTGGAAACCATTGGGTTGTCTCCATGTGTTGGAACCGTGACTGAATAAAAGATGAAAGTGTCAAATTCCTCCCGTTATTCAGAAATGAACCTGAAATGTCTTGGATACGGGCGCTGCCATCTTGTGTATCACATAACTTTTTAAAACCAAACTCACCAGGTAAATTCACACTTGAACACATGTGAAACCAATCTTGAGAAAAAAATGTACTTGACATGCTTCGACTTTTTTGTTTGGCCCAAGTCCCGTCCACTAACATAGAGGAGGCAGGGTTTATGACCTATACTGTAACCAGCCACCAGGTGTCGATCAAGACACTTTGGCTTCACTTTTAAGGTGCAGACATGTCATCTATCTTTATATAAAGTCTATGGTTGAAACAAGTGAATCTGTCTAGTCGATTAGGTTGAAGGAATTTAATTTGCATTCAAAATTCACAGGTTGTGTTAAAGAGCCAATCGACACTGAAACTAAATGAACCAAAGACTCATGAAACAACAAAACTGGATCCGGAATGTGGATTATAATGTTATTTCTTTCTCTTGGTCTGTTGATATATAATATCTGACGTTTTTATAAGCTTGATTTAAATTCCCTACCAGGAAATAAAGGTTACATCCATTCATTCAAAAAGGTTATTGTGTTTCTTATAGCTGAGAATGTGATATCAGACGGACAGAGGGACGAGAGGAAATCAGCCACAGAGCACAGCAGAGATTCAAACTGTGCTTTTAAGAAGGACAAGTAGAAAACAGCCACACAATTTATTTTTCTGAAACCCTATCCTGAGGACGCAATTTGTGAAAATTGAAATACAGCAAATGTAATAACACAGGGTGGATATTTGATCAAAGGCAAGGGTGTGTGTGTGTGTGTGTGTGTGTGTGTGTACAGTGGACGTAACCTTTGTGGGTGAAAACTCATTATATTGCATGAGAGAGTGCAAGGGAAGGCAGCAAGATGGACAGGTATGTGGTGTGTGTGTGTGTGTGTGTGTGTGTGTGTGTGTGTGTGTGTGTGTGTGTGTGTGTGTGTGTGTGTGTGTCGATGTGTGTGCATCGAGGTGAGGGGATGGATATTGCGCTCCGAAACATCCTGCAGGCTATGAATTGCTTTGGTATTCCACTCTGGAGGAAGACAAATGTTGTGAGGGAGAGTGAGAAGAGGGCGAGAGAGGAAGGAAGCTCACAAGACGGGTGTAACGGGAGTTATTAAAGAAAAAAGATGGAGAGAACGAGACAGGAGGATGTGGCAGGTGAGCGTGAATGAGGTGTGGGGATCATGGCAGTGAGAGGTGGTCACAGGAAACAGACTGAGAGGCACAGAGGTGACTGTGACCTGCAGAGTTCCTCTTAGAAAATCTTTGTATGTGCGTCTGTTCACCCGAATCTCTCCAAATCACTGACATTTAGCATCACTGACTGAAAATACACAATAGGTCTGTTCCTTTCCACAATATGACAGAAGCCAGTCAAGCACTGAGGCGACACCCTGTTCCAGACATGAACATGAAAACACAACACCAGACCAGTGAAATCCACATGTTGTATGTGATGCTGCAATTGAATGAAAGTAGCCTGAATCTGAATGAATTGCCAAAATGTCCATCTGTTATTTCTTATGAGGCTGATTACATACAACCTGTTCAACAGAGTTAATATATTCAGGTTTGATGACTGCTACATACGTATTTGTGTTCATGGAAGGTTTTGTATTCACTTCATCAGTGTGTGTGTGTGTGTGTGTGACAACATTTGTTTGTGTGGAACCTTTCAAAACAAAGTGACACCGACGTGGGACCAAACGCACTCAATCAAAGAACAATAAAAAACCAAAAAAAATGAAGTGATTGCGATCAATACCAAGAAAAGCGAACCTGTCGATAAAGATGACTTAGATTGATCTAAGGTGCCAGCAGCTGTTTGGGCGCTGTGGTGGAAACCTCTACTTGCAGAGTTTAACTCACATTGTACATCCATCATTTAGACACAAATGTAATAGAACTTCTGAATGTGTTACGTTTTACAGAAACTTTGGTTCAACTCTTGTCTACGGGAACTCACTGTCACTCTCTTATTTATATATAATATAAGTAATCTCAAGGTCAATCTCCTCTCTTCAGTAGTGAGTTTAGCTTTCTGCATATCTGTGCACCGACACACAGACGGAGGTCAGAATATCCCCAGAACAGTAGCAGGGCACAGACAGAAGCCATAAAACAGAAATATACATTTATATCTCTTGCAGAAATAAATCTGTGTCCACAGTTGAAACCCAAAGTAAAGTACCTGACACTCCAGTTTATCCAGAAGCTGCTGCAGCCTGTTGACTTGAGAGCACCAGTTCTCTCCATCGTCCATGTTCACACCTGAGAAAACACAACACCACATCACTGGGGGGGGGGACTAAAACAAATGTGTCTGCCACTAACTAATTCTAACAGGATTACTGTGAATGTAGATTTCATACTGACGCATTCATTTCAAAGTAATGATATATAACATGGATTCCATCAGCTGACAAGGCCAAGAAGGACAGAGAGAGTGATGCAGATGAGGTTTGATACCTTGTGAAAACGCTGCCTTGCGGAAATAGTCAACAAAATATCTTTTGTGTGAAGAACGCAAGAGAGAAAATGTTTGGAAATATAAAGGTACGCACATATATAACAGTTACCGTGTGCTGAAAATCAGGTTAAGATTGTTTATAAAAGGACATTAAACCCTTGATACTGTTGAATAACAACTTCTTTTAAGGTCTTTGGACACCCAAGGCTAGTTCCTTCATCGCAGGCTCAATATCATAAATATGTTCAATCTATCGATACAAGTGAAGAGGGAAATAAATGTCAATTAGATGTTTGCGGATGAATAAAGCCCTCAGGGAACTCTCCTTTCTGCTGTAAATATGCACATCACTGAACACCATTCCCCAAATGTCTGATCAGAAGATCGAACATCTCATCGCTTTGGTGGAAATGTGAAACTAATCAAATGATCATAATGTCAGCAATATTGATGAATAATTAATGGACACAAGTCTGCATGTAATTAAAAGCCCCCTCTCCCTGAATGCAGCCACATAAACCCACTTCAGACATTTATAAATTAATACTGATTTACAACTTCACTGTGTGACATCAATCATCATCAAGCAAAAGTGACACAGCAGCAGCAGCAGCAGCATTCATTCTTACAGCTGCCACACTTTTCAATCACACATCATTCTCTATACATGTGAAGGTCTTGACAATCCAGGCATGCAGACAGGATTAGCCAGGGATCAAATGCCTGACTCGTTAGTGGACAACCCACTTTACCCCACGAGCCACAGCAGCCCAAAGGTTTTTTACGTTTACCAGGCTTGATGATTACGTTTGCTTTGGAATCCCTTTCAAGAACTTTGAACTGTGCAGACGTTCTCCTTCATATTGCCAATGTCTTTTGTTTGCTTTTTATATATAATGAAGTTCTATAGCGCAGAGGAACAACTGGTAGATGGTTTTGTTGGTCAGTCCATTGAAAAGGTCTGAATATCATTTGGTATTTGTCTTACCTGTGGTCAAGATGCCAGAGCAGGGATCTGACGGGGACATGCACAGATTATTATGGACCCTCCGGCCGCATCTCCTGCCATTCCTCTGTACAGCTGTCAGGTCGGGGGCCTTTACCTCTCTCCTGCCATGACAGCGGTGCAGACCCATGGAGACAAACATTGGAGAGAAAAAAGAGAAACTGTCAGAGACGTGAGGGGAAAGGAAATCAAACAGACATTGAAGATATGGCAGATGGGGGGAGTCACACAGGGAATGAAGAAGGACGGCATGAGATAAACCGAGGATGGAAGATGGATTAATATCTGATGCAGGGAGAGAGAGAGTGAGAGAGAGAGAGAGAGAGAGAGAGAGAGAGAGAGAAGAGATGAGAGGTAAAGAAAAGAGGTAAAAACACTTGTGAAGAGGCAGACACACAGTGATTATCAAAACACACACACACACACACACACACACACACACACACACACACACACACACACACACACACACACACACACATCAGAGATGGAAAAGTGTTTGTTCAAGGGTGAGCGTGTGTGTGTGTGTGTGTGTGTGTGTGTGTGTGTGTGTGTGTGTGTGTGTGTGTGTGTGTGTGTGTGTGTGTGTGTGTGTGTGTGTGTATTAAGGCTTGTGCACATTTTTTTGTTCTTGTTAGTGAGTGCTTCTCTCTCCCTCCTTTTGTTGTGTCTCTGTGTGTGCACACCGTTACGTGTGTATACGTGAGTGTCTGTGTGTGTGTGTGTGTGTGTGTGTGCAGCATCGTGCTGACAGCGCAGAGGGAGTGCATTGCTGGGAGGTTCTCATGCTGAGAACAGCCTGGAACCCAAAGGCCACTGCAACAGCCATAAATCCTCTGCAGGGAAGCACAGCAGAGAGAAATAGCCGTTTCTTGCCAACTCAATATGAATCTAATTCTGCCCATCCCAACTCTTTCATTCTGCGTCTTTCTCTTCCCAGAATCTTTACCTGTTTGAAGCCAAAAAGCTCCTCATCAAGTCCATTAGAAAACCCACTCACTCCTTTATCCAGCATCTCTTGACTTCCTGCGCCATTCTGTCATTCCTGTACTTTTTGGGGGATTCATCTTTCTTTCTCTGTGAGTCACTTGTTATCTGTTTCAGTGACACTCTTATCATCCTTGCCCCTTCTGCCCCTCCTCCTCCTCCTCCTCCTCCTCCTCCTCCACCAGTCCCCTCTTAATAATTCACCGTGGCTATAATCGCTCCATTATTTTCAATAATGCCAGTGTGGCACCCGGAGGAGAGAGAGAGAGAGAAGGCGCTGCTGAGCCCCGACACACGCAGCGCAACAGACGATCCCGCTGCAAGTCATTGGCAAGGAACAGGCTGCAGTCACGATCAGTGTGGAGAGTAGCCCTGTTATTTGAAAGTTGAGATACAGATAGTTTCTTACTAATTAAATGCATGATGGATTGTTGTTATTGGTGGAATTATATGTAGTGCACGATACTCAATACCTTTACTGATGGTGGCTATGGATGAATTTGGCCAAAAGGGCCATTTTAAAATGTGCAAGTAATTGGTTTGCACAATCAGTCCTCTGGAGACGTCAGCATGAGCCCTCCCAAAAGCTGATTTAAGGACACACCGCTCTCTGAGGTTAATTGGTCTCCAAACTCAAATTTTCAGCCTGTGCAACACGTACCTCGAGCAACACAATGGGAAGCTTCACAGAGTAGATTACGTGCTCAAACCCGCAAACTGTGCTCAAGAAGCCTCGATAAACCTCAGGCAGGAGACTTGAAACATACGCAGCCTTTATTCCAGTTCATGCTCGACACTGATTGTCTTTCGCGATGTAACGTGACACAATTGTTTCGCTCGAGTGAAGTGAAATCGTCTATTCGTGTCTTTGCATTGACTTTGTATGTGATCTCATCGCATGATAATTTTGCTTCATGTTTAGAGTGAATGCACCTTAACATCACTGCAAGAACATCACATGAATTCATGCTTCAGCTCTACCTGTACATGTGTGTGAGCTGCTAATATGTGCTGACAAATGAGCAGAGAGCCGTCAGCCTGCAGGGCCGTGACCGAGCAGCTCCCACAACCAGAATAGAATATAGTGTTGTGTTGTGTGGAAAGTGCCTGGCAGTCGGCACAAGTGCAATTGCGATGGTGTCATATTGCAGTACTGACGGTGCAGGGCTGCTCTGCTCCTCCACAGCCTCCATAGCACACTGCAGTGACCTCTGTAGAGACAGCAGCTGACTTGACGTCTCTCTGAGCATGAACCTGGTGACGAACTGACCCAACACACTGGAGCCCTGGTACTCCTGAGGGAGAGGGAGAGAGGGGAGAGAGAGAGAGAGAGAGAGAGAGAGAGAGAGAGAGAGAGAGAGAGAGAGAGAGAGAGAGAGAGAGAGAGAGAGAAACAAAGAAGCAGAGGTCAAAGCCTGAACTGAAGCAACGGCAAAGTAAAAGCATCTCAGAGACAAAACAGAAGGAGAGATAACTTGATAACTTTCAACAAAACAAATATCCAGGCACCTTGTGATGTGTCAGCCAGAGTAAAACCCACCTAATTAATTCTCTTGACACACACGCATGTATAATTCATTAGTACACATCCAAATTCCAAGGTGAAGGAACTTTAATAGGAGACATAATTGCTGCTCGAGTCCCCAAACACAGACACAATCTCAGAGGAGTCGCGATCACAGAATGCACCGAGGAAGAAACAGTGCGGTTTGTCAAAATCCATACTGATGGGTAGCCTCTGCTGAAAATGCATCATGGGAGTAGCAGTCCAGATCACATTGTGACAGACCACAGCTGCTAACTAGCAACTGCACAGGCCTCTGTGGATTTCCCAGCTCTGACAGCTTTCAAGTGCCAGAACAGAGCAAGGAGCAAGGTGATCTAATTAGCAGAGGATGCATAATTATTCAGGACACATCGCTCCTCTTTTCGGTGGGAAGGAGCATCGCTGCTTTCTCCTACCTTACAATTCACAACAATTTGTTATCTCAAAAAGTCCAGAGGGCATTTTAAAAATATTTTGTGAACTGCGATTAAATGAAGCATTGACTTGGGAGAAGAATGTCGGGCTTCCTTTTTTCTGATGATTATTTCCTGCAAGTTCCATGATTGAAAGTTTTAAATGTTCAGGTGTACTCAACCTCAGAAGTGCATCCCTGCTCTTTGCAAACAATGTGGCTCTGTCGGCTTCGTCAGACATCCAGTGCACGCTGGGCTGGCTTGCAGCCGAGTGTGAAGCTGTCGGGAGGAGAATCAGCACATCCAAGTACGAGGCCAAGGCGCCCTGCTGGGAAAAGGTGGACTATTCTCTCCAGGTTGGGGGGGGGGGGGTTTAAGCATCGAGGGGAAGACGGAGCGAGTAGTGGACAGGCAGGGCGTTGTGGTATCAGCAGACTATTGCAGCTGAGCTGCAAGACAAAGCTTTCGATTTACGATCTTCGTTCCAACTCTCAGCTTTGGTCACACGCTGTGGGCAACTTGCATATTTTCTGTGTGTGTGTGTGTGTTTGTGTGTGAACGAGCAGTGAGCGCTTGAACTTCCTGTCTTCACTCATACATTTGTTTTTTGGAGTTATTGAAGTATAAAAGTTAGAATCGAGGCAACAAATTTACATAAAACTAAGCGATTCACGACAAAACTTTCGGAGGCCAAAGTAGATGTTGTTATGAATTCTCTTACCTCTTTAGTTTTATCCATCGCCTTTAAAATGGCAACATTCAGACTCTCCAGAGCTGAGAGGACGTTCAGATACTCCCCCAGGTGCTGAGAGAAATAATCTAATAGTAAATAAAGAAAACAAGACGTCAGTGTCGTTGCAAAGTCACAACAATTAAAAGTTTATTCTGACTCCTGAAAGCGGGAGACACACTTGTATATGTTGCATGTTGCCGTGACAGATTCCAATTAAGCCCACGGCAAAGGCAATGTCTGAGAAATGGGTTTCATAAGCAAGTGGAGTTGGTAGGATTTGACCTTCACTTACCTGTGAGTCAACAACACTGAGTTTACCATGTCAGGAAACTCTGTTGTTTGAGTCACCTGGTGTTGTAACAGTAGCTCATTAAACACCAACTTTTACAGTCAGGCAGTTTTCACAAAATTTGAAATTGATTTAGTTAAATTTGTGAATAAATCGCAGTAACAGGCTGTGATGCAGAGAAATTCAATCTTAAATCGGTTCTTAATTAAAGAACTGAAATGACTTACGGGCAAATATGTGATCAAATTATAGTTTGTGGATCAGCGACAACTTTTTCTTCTATTAAACTTCCACATCATCACAGTGTACCACTCGGGGAACAGAACACGACGCAACGACTGAAAACTAAATGTGAAAGAAGCGGAACGTTGTGTCGTGGCAGAGTCAACTGGTCTTGACGTCCGATGGAAACGATGCCGTTCCCATCGATGAATTATGCAGAGGTTTTATTCTGGGTATACGACTGGTATTTACAGGTCCCTGCCCTATTTCTCTTCACTTTATTCAGGTCATCTCACACACACACACACACACACACACACACACACGCATTTTTAAGATGATTAAAAAATATATGGGTCACTAGACATGTGACAGTTTTCTCTCCATATTTACAGATTCAAATCAGTGGATAATGGTGGTGCAGGTTTATATATCCAGGATCTAGGATTTTTTCTGAATCAGAGGCCATGAAGGGGCCACAATTTACCCACAGGGTTCACCAGCTTTGAGTAGAGCCACACATCACTGAATATATTTTGAAAATTGTTCCTTGTTCAACATGTAGATGAACAGAGATGAGTCAACATTCACTGAATATGTTTTACAGAAACAAATGTGCCATGAAACATTAAATCAGACAAAACACTCTCCCACCAACCTGATAGCTTGACAGTGTCCAGATTACTGCAGAAAACAAGAGAAGATAAATGAGAAAAATATTGATGTTAATTAAAGAAATTCACTTGTGCTGCTCTTAATTTCTGATTGAGAGACTGTGTTGTTCCATCCCGAGTGTATTAAAGCATCATAAAATAAAAAAGGATACCAGTGTTAAAACTCATTCAAATCAATGTTCTGCTTCGAAAATGAATTAGTCATTTTACGAGATGAATATTTATGGTAAAAGTTATGCCTTTTCTTTTCCTGCAGTAAAAACATTTAAATTGATGCTGCGTTGTTTACAAGTCGATTATTACGTTGAAAGCTAAATTGTTCTCAGTGTCACAGTTTGATAAAAAACAGAAGTTTACTTCCCCTGTTGTGTTAATGACATTTACAGGTAATGTTTACTGTCGGGAACTGATCCTCAGTGAAGCGGGTTAATGGCTTCTGTTTAGTACGAAGCTCACTGAGAATATGTGGGCAACAATAGCCCCCACACTGAATTTAAATGCACTCTACTGAGAACCATTCCAGTCTTAAATCCTTTTCTCTCCCGGGTGATATCGTGCAATTAACAGTACTGTAATTCAGAAAATCCATCAATTTTTTCATTCCACTTATCCTTTTGAGGCTCATGGAGCCAATCCCAGCTGACGTTGGGCGAGAGGCGGAGCGGACACTGTGGTCCATTTGGATTCTCCAATAAACCCTCGCAGACACGGGGAGAACATGCAAACTCCACAAAGAAAAACACCAGGACCCAGGCAACAGTGTTAACCACTGCCCCCCCCCCCCCCCACCGCCTGTAACCAGACCTAACTATTTATGACATCAGATGAGTTGTGATAGGTCTGAGCTGGTTTGTCACATGAGTGACAGTCACACCGTCCTCACTGTAATTTGACTTAACTTCTCACAGTGTTTGTGTGGGTCCTCTCTTGTGAGTCTGTGGTTCATAGTCCACCAGTCACAGTAAATTCATGATACTATCTGAGCTGATACATACAGTCAAGTTACGGAGCCTTGCTCAGCCTCCCTGTGTTGGTTTAATGTGAAGAAGTGTGCAGAGGAAAAAGGCTGCATATCTGCCAAAGACAATAAAGACAATTGGCTTTAGAAAAACAATAAAACTGTTTTATAAACCAGGACAGGGGAGAAATTTTCTTTTTACTGTGCGGCTGCGGTGAGTTAAACATCCTCTGCAGACCAGCGATTTCACCTCAGCTACCCCGAGGCCGATTTCTTCGACAGCAATTTTAGAAGAGCGAGTTTTGAAATGGCCGGTTTCACTCCACATTCACGGTGCTTTATGACCAAAAACATTAATCCAGCCTGCTTGGGTTTGGTTGCAGGGCTCAAGAGCTCTCTCCAACTGTGAGGCATTTAGTCTGTAGCCGATGACTTGAAAGAAACCCATCAACTGTGCCTTTTAGCTCCAAACACTTGCACTTCAGTCTCTTTGTTCCGTGAGTATAAAAGGCACAGGTCGGGCACTTGTTTGAAGTAATTTAATATAAAAACAACTCACTTGTTTTGTCGGCCATCGATGGAGAAGAAAAGCTCCTGCAGCTCCTCGGTGGTCAGGATCCCGTCCGCAAAGTAAGTATTGAACTCCTCAAATGACAGTTTACCATCATCTGAAACACAGAGGAAGAGTGGGTCCACTTTACTGCAGAGCCACAACAACAATAACTATATTATAGATTACACTGGTGGCAGGCACTTAAACACAAGTCGTGTTGCAATGAAAAAGTTGAAAAGGGCTCCTCAACAAACCTGTGAATCTATCTAATAAATCTGTAAGTGACTCTTAGTTATCAACTTCACACTTGGCGTTTGTATTGTTAACTCTGTATAAACAGGCGACCAGCGCTCTGAAGCAGCAGCAGCAGCTGGGACTCATCAACATAATGGACGTTGTCTATCACTTTGCTCAATTGCTGCAGGTCACTTTAACAGTTTCAGAAAGGAAAGTGCAACCAGCATCGCCACAGAGCAAACAAACCGACCCATTCCAATGGCATAGAGATCATAAGAAGATCAGAATCCAGGTCGCAGGTTCCCCAGCTCATCAGGAGTTTGTCATGTGACTATTTGAATTTACAGCCCCTCTTTTTCTGTGACCCACTACACTATGTTTTTGTTTTGGTCCAATTCTTCTGTTATTCTATCCTTTTGATCGATTTAGGGAGTGGTAACCTTTTAGGACCCAAGGACCTATTTTGTTAGGTTTGTTGCAGTGCTTAGTGTTTTGTAGTTTCCCCAACATCGGCCCCTGAGCACCAGGTTTTGTTTTTCTAGGGGGGGGGGGGATTGTAAAACTAAACACGCATGTTTAGAATTGGCACTGCACAAGTAACGGTAAAATGGATGAAACTACCTTCCATCGGCAGACTGCAACTTCTTCTTCTCCTGCTCACACTGGTTAACGATGAGCACAGCTTGTTGTGAGAGAAGATTAACAGACAAATCTATAGCCCAAGAAAAACAGCCTGGTTGTCATCTGTGAAGAAGTGCTCCTGCGTGGGCCAACTATCAATCCGTCTGCTGGCACCGATCACACAGATCAGTCAGCAGTTAGACTTTCAGAGAGAAACCGTGGGATGTTTTAATACTTAAGAGAAAAGTCCAGCCCAACAGATAGATGGCCCTGAAAAAGCACTTCTCAGGGAGTCTGGGTCATTCAAGAATGTTATGCAAGTACAGTGCATCACGAAATGAGCCATTAAAATCCATTTTCAAAACTAAAACCCAAGCCTGTGGGTGTGCAAATCATGGATCTGTGATATGACATGTTGTTCGACTCCGAGCTAAAACAACAGCAGTGAGCCATCAGATTAATGTTACTGGTTTACTGTATTTGCGACTCACTGCCTTCTCAGCAGCAGCCGCCCAAAGGAAATGAGGGTCATTTTTTGTAAGTACTATTCTGCACCTGTCTCAGGCGTTTTCCATTTCCTCACTTTTCTGCACTACCTTTGCATTTCGTCACAAGTTTTTTCCACGATTTTCCTCTTATCAGTTTTCAAGTTCAGATTCGGTGTCAAATGATTGAAGAATGCACTCAGTAGAGCGCATCCACATGAATTCAATCAAGCTGCACCCACTTTCTCACAGCCTCATAGATCACCAGTTCCCTAAATATGCCAGATTTCTTTTTCATCTAGATTAATAAATTATTCCTTGGGCAATTGGTGAAAATGCCCCCCCCCAAAAAAATGTGGTATCTCGTAATGTTAAAGAAAATGCAAGATAATTCCTGGATCTGAACCTGATCTGCACCTTCCCTGACCCATTCAGTTTCGTGGAGATCTCTTGAGTTGGTTTTGAGTAAACACACAGACCGCCAAGGAAGTAAACATAACTTCCTTAGCGGAGGTCACTATTTAGTAACATGGCGAATGATATGAAAACAGCCGGCCCCACCTCGGTCTGGACCAATAAACACACTGGGCCTTTCTGTCCCAGTTGGAAGCAGGAAAGCTCTGGGTACTCTGGTATGTCCACGATTGTCAGTCAGTTCATGTGACTCAAATTCATAATCCAGACGAGCACACAGACAAATGAGCATGAGAAGTATTGGTTTGATTGTTCAAACAGGCTGAGGCTCAGACGTCCCGTTAAACAAACAGAAACCATCCAGCCGTGTCATCACTGCAGCCGTATAGAAGTAGCAGAGTACACGATGACTTTAAACTTCATAAATCCTTTGAGTAATCTGCCCGATTAATGACCCTTTCTGCGACATGACAAGGTAAAACGGAGGCAGTTTAATATGCAACAGAGTTCCAGTTGGCTGACTCGGCACGGCTGAAGACTCAAGGGCGAGCTTGGCGACCATCTGTTCGGCCGGAGCCTCTTTGACACGGCTCGCCGTTACCTCCGACCTGAAGGTGTAGCACGCTGTTCAGAGACAATGCCTGGTGCGCAACAGTCTTTTAATCTGCTTTTTGTCCTCCTCCACTAAAAGAGCAAAACCAACATCTTTTGTGATTTGTTTTGTTTTGGTGGTGGTGGTGGTGGTGGTGGTGGTGGGGGGGGGGGGGCTACAGAGAACTATAACACCACAGAAAACAAACAAATCCGCTTTTAAGCTTTAAAAAGAAATAGTTTGAAGAAATAAATCTGCTTTGTTATCACACCTCTGCACCTCACAGCAGTTCATCAGCATTTTGCATCACAACACTTTTGCCCATTCGCATGCAGAGTAGCATAAAACATCCTTTGGATCAACAGTCATTCACTATTCATTGCTTTGCGATGTTTTGCTTTCTGGTTTCAAGAAATAAAGATAATGTGCTTGTTGGATCAGAAGCTGAGCCGTTCCAGGAAAGAGAGAGAGAGAAACAGTATTCTACTCCTAAGAGAAGCCCATTGCTTTTGAATACAGATATTTAAATGGCGCGTTTTTCAGAAAACTACAGTCATGCAACATTGTCACACTTTTAACAATAAAATCTAAACCTGCTTATTCAAGTTATTCTTTTGTTTTTCATGTAAGACCTTGGGTGTTGTGGTGAATGAATGTGACTGGAGAGCTTCCTATATTTGGCTTGTAGAAGCAGCAGTTATCCTCTGAGGGGACGATGTGTGATGGACGGGTGATGACAGCTGACAGTCTTCACTTCGACAGCTCTGGGTTAAATGTCTAAAGATGGCCGCGAAAAATACACAAGCTTACGTGTTTTAACTCTTAATTATTAGATCCATGGTCAAGAGAAAATACATATTTTCTTTGACTGTTGGGTGGATGAGGGTTCTACCCACCTGGATTTCTGATTTATTTCCACTTTCAAATAGGAGCCACCGAAACAAACCTGTTTAATACATGTAAACCCAGTCAAGGAGCAGCACAATTGTGGTGAATGCAATAAATACAAAAACTAGAATGGCTCTCAGTGGAGGGCAAACCTCCGCCAAGGCCCAACAGACTCTTAAATTCAATCAAGCCGCACCAGATTTCACAGATATCAGTTCCCTAAATATGATGGATCTTTTTCATCAAGCTGCACAAATTATTCACCCTCACAATGTTCACAAACAGTGAGCTTGGCATCTTTGTCCAAAATGTAGGTTCTTTCTAGTCCATGTGTCATCCTTCCAAGTTTTATAGAAATCTGTTATGTAGTTTTTGCACAATCCTCCTAAAAGGAACAAAGCAGAAGTATTGGAATTCCACGTTGGAAGTAATTAAAGTTGGCAGGTCGGCGTGGACCTGGAGTCGGGTTCTAGAGGTGGAGAGACGCCTCTGACCTCTTAGCCCGAGCACCACAATCACTTTCGGCTCCTGTGTTCCTTTGAGAAAAGCCTCATCCTGAAAGTGCAGCTCTTGGTACTGAAACCCACATGAGCAAATAACTAATCTTTCTTGGAAAATACATCTGACGCATGCACACCAGCGTTATATTTAGTGAAAGATTGGCAAAAGTTAAGTGTTTATATTTGTCTTGCACACATTAAATGTCAAAACTACAATCATGCCTTTAATCTTGCACATGCTCTTCAGGGAGGACGATGACAGATGGCATCAGGAAAATGAAGATGCACAGTAAGGTGGTGGTGGTGTCGGGGATTATCCGTTTGTTATCTTTAAGATTTACGCCTTTTCGGTCTCATTTCCATTTCATGCGTCCTCACTTCTATCAGCTGCATCGCTTTTGATGACTTGAGGGATGTGAGGATGGAGAAGAAACTGACATTTGGGACATCATTGTTCAGTCAAGAGTCGTCCGGAAGTGATGGTGCGATACACAGCTCTGTTGTTTATCACTGTCTTTGTTGTCCTAGAGATAGTGCCTTAACATTTTGGCATTTCCTGACCAAGTGACATTCCCCAGTTTTCGTTTGCGAAATGACATTTTCAAGCCTCAAGTTTGACATTTTGTGGCATCGTGGTGCATTAAAGAGGATTCAAAACTAATCATTGACAGTTGAGATGTTCTGATAACGATGCCAGCATCAGAAAGGCTTCCAATTTGAAATGCCTGGTGAGGCATTGGTGAGTATGTAAACCTATGTACCGATTAGATACCATCTCTTTAAAATCAATTGGTTTCACCCTAAACTGCAGTTTTCTTTTACTGGAAATCACTTCTTCATCTCTCCAAAACAGCAGTTGCGCCTCCGATCGGGAAATAGTTAACTCTTTCAGAAAGAGTTTACTTAAGTTATAAATGAATTGAGAAGGTGGGTCAGCTCTAATTGACTTCAATAGAAACAGACTGTGTCTAAAGTCTTAGACACTCCCACTTTGGCTTCACTTTTGGGACCCGGGATCTGCATCCATTTTTATACAGGCCAGAGTCAACGTTCCTGACCTAATGTATATATTCTGAACAGTTCATATACTCTCTCTCTTTCTTACAACTTGTATTTGTATCATATAATGTGTTAAATTATATTATTATCTTAAAATGTTTGCCTCTAACGTCTAACTCATTTATTTCCTCATCTTGTCACATCCCTCCATCTTGTGTTTTATCAAGACTTTGTTGCATTAAAATGTCATTTTAATGTCCTTTCAGAGCAGATTCCCAACACAAACAGCTGATGCCTTTTTAGATGAATTAATAATTCATGCACGGCTCAATGCCATAAGGAACATTACATTCTCTAAGTAGATCAACCATTCCAGAAACATCCATAACCTCCACATCCGGGCCTGTATTATGTCCATGACGGATGAGGCACTGCTCCTCCCATGGTAACTCCAGTTATTGTGAAAGTAATGATGTGAATTTTAATGCAACAATATCTGGAACATTTCCAGAGAAGAGAACAATGAGCTTCCTGGTGAGTAACTTAATCAGGGTCTGCAAATGAATCACACTCTGCATAAGAAAGTGTTGATGACCTGGTTTTAAAGCAAACAGGGGCTCTTTGAAACAAACTACACTCTCCAAGTTAACTTTGAATTAAACTCACAGATTCTTCTCAATTATTTCTCCATAAAGCTTGTGACAGAAACTCTCCAAGGCTGCACTGAAACGAGAACTTGAAATTGCTTAGCTTTTTATGATTTGTAAATAAAGTGAACTGTATTTAATGGCTTTCTAAACTTTGAAGTATTTGTTTCAGCTGAGTTTTGTTTGTAAAGTCCCCAAAAGGTAAGTTTAAAGGGGTTGCAGGGGTTAGTAAAACAGCTTTCATTTCAGAGCTTACACATAGGTGGCTGTGGCCCAAGAGGTACAGGGTTTCGTCCACAAACCTGAAGGTTGCTGGTTTGATCCCCAGCTCCTCAAGAATGCATGACTCACCCCTGATGACAGTTTGAGACAACTGTCACCAGTGAGCTTGGCATCTTTGTCCAAAATGTAGGTTCTTTCTAGTCCATGTGTCATCCTTCCAAGTTTTATAGAAATCTGTTATGTAGTTTTTGCACAATCCTCCTAAAAGGAACAAAGCAGAAGTATTGGAATTCCACGTTGGAAGTAATTAAAGTTGGCAGGTCGGCGTGGACCTGGAGTCGGGTTCTAGAGGTGGAGAGACGCCTCTGACCTCTTAGCCCGAGCACCACAATCACTTTCGGCTC
Source organism: Verasper variegatus (assembly GCA_026259375.1). Lineage (NCBI taxonomy): Eukaryota > Metazoa > Chordata > Actinopteri > Pleuronectiformes > Pleuronectidae > Verasper > Verasper variegatus. The sequence goes on from CM048040.1 coordinate 20,371,986, forward strand.
CTGTGTTCCTTTGAGAAAAGCCTCATCCTGAAAGTGCAGCTCTTGGTACTGAAACCCACATGAGCAAATCTCCTCAAGAATGCATGACAGATTTCATGTCTGAATATCATATTGATGATAAGATATTAAAGGGATTTTCTTTTTGTTGCAGCTGTTTCTTTTTAGAACAAATCTTTATAAACAGATTATTTGAATATGCAGAATGTGACTGTGTAATACCTCCAACTTCAACTGAACTAAACAGTTTAACTCTTCATTGCTGCACAAAAAAATGGCCTGACTACAGCTGCAGAAAGTGGAGATAAATCCCACTGTCGGTTGCCTCTAAAGCTGTTTGCTTAAATTGCTCTTATCACTGAGTCAGGATAAAATCACTTAGGAATTTGTATTTGAGAAAACAGTGTTTTGCATGATTTATCCACACACACACACACACACACACACACACACACACACACACACACACACACACACACACACACACACACACACACACACACACACACACACACACACACACGTATCCGACCTTCTCTATTTAACGAGTCTAAACAAAGTGCTCGGAGGACCAGAGTAAACGAGAAGCAACCGAACAAGTGAGGGAATCCTGTGGAAGTGGGGCACAAAGTAGGCCGCTCTCTTATCTCTCCTAAGTGGTTTATAAATTTCCACAAATGCATCACAGCTTCGAAAGCAACTTCAGTTGGGTCCTTTAAACTCCCATGAAATACTGTATAAACTCAAACCGTATTCCGATGCCGGTTATTCTTAGTATCAGTGCTCTCTTAAAGGACGTGTTCCACCAGACCATCTGTGAGGACGTCTGTGATATAAGCTTCATTTCAGCTTCCAGATCCTAATTTATGCCTGTATGCTGCCTTCAGAGCACACGCCCCAACCGCTTCTCTGTTCTCCGACTCACTAATGGTCTGCAGCTGACTGCTCTTTTCCTCCACGTTGGTTTAGATGAGGAGAAGAAGAAGATGAAGGTTCATTAAAAAGTGCAGAGACAAAGAGGAAATGACCTCTTCAGCTTCCACAGTGTGTTTCATATCGAAAAATATGTTGTGAATAGAATCTGGACCACGTAGACTAAATATTTCCCAGAAAAATGTTGAGTCCTTTCTTATGTTTTTGTTACTAAACTTTAAGCTGCTGCAAAAAAAAATCAGGCGAGAGCGCTGTTCTGTGACCGTCCTGATAATTAAGTTCCAGTTGGTTATGTAAGATGACTAATTATTCTCAGGACTTCATGCAACACTGGTGACGGAGAGTCTTAGACCATTAAAATCAGGACATGCGACTTCAGGGACATTAATATGAATCTTTTCTCTACAACCACCTCAACTCAATTTTATACCATTTTCCAGAGCTTTCCACAAAATGATTCAGCACGTGTTTTCAGTCCTCATGGAGAGGGCTCTGTCTGTGTACATTAATGTTTCAGGATCATTTATTTTGGGTCAAAATCTGTTGCTGATTAGACTGAAAGTAGTATTTTCTGTAGAGCTATATTTGGGCATTTCCCCTTTATTGATGGACTTTAAGCATGAAATGGAGCTGGGAAGACAAGAGGCATAAAGGCAGATCGGAATCAAACCTACGCCCAGCTGTATTGTTTACATGCCACTTACACTTTATAAGTAAAATCACACATGGAGTAACAAAGGGATTTCTCTGGAGTCTGATCCCATCAAACAAAAGTGGAAACTAGGTCCAAAATTCACTTTCTGTTCACGCTGGTCTCCACAAACTTCTTTGGCTGTTGACTATGTTCAACAGCTGGTCGCTAAGTCTTCTGTCTCGTGTTTGTTTTTGAGCAGGTGGCGTCAAAGCTCTTCAGAAGCAGCTGTCTGCTGCAGCTGGAAACCACTGGGAACAGCTGTGGGGGTGAACCGAAACAAGGAGCTGAGAGACACTGAAACCATCTGTAGAAGGGAACTGAGTAAAGTAGGTTGATGTTAATCTGTGGGTTTGTCATAGTTCTTTAACTCCTCTTAATTTGGTAAATAAGGATGAAGTGAAGCTATGATATTCATGACAATAGACAAGAAGTTCCATACCGGCTGGAAATGAATTAACAGCTGTAACAATGTATGACATGTGTAAAAACTAGTTTATTATTCACCACATTTTACTGCTGAAGACCTCATTGTTATTTTGTCGATATTAGGACATGTATCTGGACAAATCTTTGTTTACCTGCGTCACCGAATCAATTCACAATCGTCCGGAACCTCTGAGGTCATTTTATCCATTTCACAGAAAAATGTTCTAGAGAAAATAAACCTTCCACTTTGTCTTTGCAGCGAATTAAAGAGACCCCTCTACAGCGGCAGCCATTTGGATTATTAACAAAAGTGATTCGCCTGCCACTCACTATATCAAACGATAAACAACAAATGGTTGTGATTGGCCCGTCCTGCCTCGGGACAGATGGACGTCAGTGTGAACAGGATGAGGACAGACTTATCAGAGAGAGAGAGAGAGAGAGAGAGAGAGAGAGAGAGAGAGAGAGAGAGAGAGAGAGAGAATAAACATGAGCTCACTTTGTTTCCCAGGTTGAATCCCTGTGGTACTGATTAGTGAAACATAAGAGCAGTGGATGTAGCACAGTATATTTTCTATGTGTCTTCCTTTGACTTACATTCCTCCGTCCTCCTCATTCTCCACAGCTGGTGCACCACAGCTCATTATAATAAAAATACAACGATCAGGTTTTGAAGCTGAGAAACAATTCGTCACGTACCAGCCTCGTCATGGTGAACGGTAAGAGCTTCTGAGAAGTAATTGCTGTTTTGACGCATGTTGATTGCAGCTCTTGTAAATGCAACAATGTGCCGGTGATGTGCACTTTCCCTGATTTGCTTTGGCACCTTGTTTAATCTTAGACGGATATAAATATCTTTGTGCACAGGGCATCGGTCGCCACAGAGCAGAGGAGGAGAAACAAGAGGTTATTATCACAGCAAGGACTTTTACCATGTGTAGCTGTAGAGACATTTATAAATATGTGATGTGTCAGGCAGTTTTCACACGTTTGGACAAACCCAAGGTTGTTGGGATTTTTGTTTTCCTGAAGGTGCATTGTTAAAGCATTGTAACAACAACCAATGGAATAGGTCTATTTAAGGAAAAAGGTTTTGATCTGGGATGACTTTTTACTTTTCTAATCAGTAAACCGATAGAGTGATGGTTTTTCACAACACAACTCCAAAATATATCTAACCCAAATATAACAGTGGTAAAGCATCCAGGGGTTAGTGAGACAAATGGTAACCACGACAAGACAAGTCATCTTCAGTGCTCATCACGCTGCACGAGACACCTTGATAAAATCTTTGTCAGATGTTATGATTAAGGATGTTGGACCCATTCAGATCTGGTCTTGAGATATTAGATCACAAGTGGACGTCACTTATTTGCAGGTGTGAACGAACCCAAGACACCGAGGATGCATTTGAGAAGCGATTACTCAGAGCACATTTGTTGGTGCCACAACCACAAAAGCTCAAAACATCCAAACTTGATCAGCACAAACTGCTGGACAGTCTCACAATGGAACAAAAGTTGATCTATGCTTCTCCGTGCCCATATATCATCCAGATTATAGTTACCACCGCTATATTAGCATGGACCCCAACATGTTGTTTTTCTCTTTTTCGAATGAGTGAAATCTTTCTCAATGCTGCATTCAGCCCATTGATTCGCTCCTGACTCGCGTATCCTTCTCTCTCTCGCTCTCCGACTCTGACACATAAAAACACACTCAGCAGACACATCTGTAAACCGGCTAAAACAACGTTGGGTCTTCGCCAACAGGAACAACGTCTATTTGCATACAGAGCGGAGAAGTGAGATCCAATCACAAGTGGTCACAGGAGGCATTCAGGGCACAGTCTAATACCAGGAGGGAACGGACCAAATGTAGAGCTGACCACTTGAGATCGGGTCTCTCGGGACGGACGTTACAGTAACACCAGGTCTGAACGTGACCCTTTGATCTGCACTGTACAAAAGGAGCACTTACCATAGATGTACACAATCCATGAGAGTGTATAGGCGCACCAGAGTGGTAACTAAAAATATATAGAGGCACTTGTGAATGTTTCAATTAAGACACTCAAGTTATTCCTCACACTACTTAATGGTACTTAGACATTAGAGGTAGTGAACTCTGACAAAGACTTGGGGGTGCTGCATATATTAAAAAAATAAACGATTCACTGCAAGAGAAATTGACTCCTCAGCCTTTGTTAACATGACTCACATTCACTTCCACACTGCAGCCACTGAGAGAGCGGTGCTTTATTCCATGTGACACATTCCTCAAGTCATGGCCATAATCCAGCATCTTAACATGGACTGAATCGGAGAGAGCTTCACTCGAGGAGACGTTCATGAAAATCCTGTATTCCTCCGCCCACAGTGTCTCAGGCATAATAACGAGTGAAAGAATGTGGTGGAAGCAACGAGCATGCGACGTGTCAAATGATTCATCACAGAACGTGTTATGCACTGTTTACTCACCGTTTTTGTCGGCTCGGCGGAAAATCTGCAGAGAAAGAAAAAAGAGAGCAGGGGAGACGTGGTTGTTAGTACAGGTCTAGAATCACTGAGGGGATTCTTTCAATAAGCAGGTGCAGATTAAAACCTATCATAGCAGATTGTGAAAAACACAATAAGACGTGTGACTGTGAAAAGCTTTACTTTGGTTCTGCTGCAGAGAACAGAGCCGTCTTACGAACGAGGAGGCTGACATGTTTGGCTTGAACGCCAATTGGCCATATGTGTCAATTCAACACGGGTTCAACATAAAACAGTAATTTCAGACGCAGTGTAAGGCCGCTGCGGTGCAAAGAGGCTGATAGTAATAATTGATAGTCAGGTGCCTTAGTCATGAGAACTGCTCAAAGGAAAACTATACCGCCTCAGGTTTGTACGCCTCCACCAGCCAATCACATCGCAGGAAATATGGTGAGAATCTCCCCGGCACGCTGACGCTGACCTTTGGCTCTCTGGATATGAAAATGCCACTTGCTTCATTATTTCATCCTATTAAAGGATATTGAGTCGTAAATGGTGAGTTTATTTTTTGAGTTAACATCTTTTGTCACTGCCACAGTTGACTTTTGACCTTTCATCACCAAAATCTAATGAGCTCATCCTCGAGTCCAATGAACGCTTGTGACGAATCTGAAGAAACTCTGGGCAGATGGACAGACACATTGCCAGAGTCCTTGACGGAGCAGAGGAATAAAAAGTCGCCAAAACCCTATTCACCCTGCACAGACAATTTGCTCAGTGTGGATGAAGAATGAATTGATCATTTGTAGATTAAACTGTATAATTGAATATATAAGAGTAGTTGTTGTCCAGGTAACAAACATTAAACTAAATAGGACTCAGTAGAGCTCATACCTCCGCCAAGGCCCAGCAGTCAGCCTAAATTCAATCAAACTAATTGCACACGCTCCTAGATCTTAGTCCCCTAAATAAGCCTGATTGTTGTTCATCAAAACCCATTAATTATTCCCTGGGAAGTGGTGAATCACACATCAACAATTATAGTGCAATGTTAAGAGAAATACAAATAATCCTGGATCTGGGTTAACTCTCGGCCCATTTCCCATCCTTCAACCAGGTTTCTTTAAAAGCCACTCTGTAGTTTCTGTGTCATCCTGCTGTCAAACAAACGATAAACCAGAGAGCAGCAGCCGGAAGCTGAGGCTGAACAGTGAAGTCCAGAGAGTCAGACGGGAACATAAAATGCACTGAACATTTGACTCTGAGCTGTGGCTGCAATTGCGTCGTCAAACTCGACAAGCGGCTTCTATTAATAAGATTTTCTTCAGAATTTCCACATTTCCAGGGCCATGCTATCCTGCATGATGGATTATTTAATGGCACGTTAAAATCACACTGAGACATTGAGTGTTGTTAATTAAACCTCTGTCACAGAACTGTCATACAATGGTGAAAAAAGCTATGGCCAAGTGGTATTCTATTTGAGTAGATACAGAAACCTTTTTGGGTAAATTGGACCATGCTCTGACCATATAAATGGGAATAGGAACGGATTATTCTATTATCATGTAAATACCATACCACAATGTTTTAATCAGAATAAGATCAATAATCACAATATTGGTGTCTATGTGAAAATGGTCAATCGTATCAGTTGTCGCTCCTTTCATTCTTTTCCTTATGGGAGTCCTGGGGAAGTATGAGATGCTTTATGATTCACAAGAGAGGCTCTGACAATGACTCCAAAGTGAGTTGTATAATCGCAACTATGATGAGGATGTTTCTGAATGAATAAGCGATAAATCAATGCTTGATAAAAACAGAAACAACATAAAAACACAGTTGCAACAAAAGCACAAAAAACTGCACAAAAACAATTTTTACATGATACAATTCAAATATAGTTTAACGTAAACTTGCAAAAATGTTGTTATGCACAGTATAAAAAATATCTAAAATCTGCACGGGTGGAAAATATGAAACTTGCGCGTAACACATTTCCAACAATCTGTTCTCTCTCACCAAGGAGGAATTGACAGTGTGATGGTTGTTGACTGCCGAGTGTGTGAGTGGTCACGAGCTGGCAGGGACTGTCGCAGTTATCATCACGGATAAATAGAAAGCCTATTTTTAACAGAGGTTCAAATTTTCCCCGTCTACCAACGAGTGCTAGCGAGAGAGAGAGAGCGAGAGAGCGAGAGAGAGAGAGAGAGAGAGAGAGCGAGAGAGCGAGAGAGAGAGAGAGAGAGAGAGAGAGAGAGAAGATAATCAACTGCCACAGATCAGCTGAAATCAGAGGCAGAATGGCGACTGTGCCAGTGATTGACAAACACTAGGAGAGACGTTTGTTGCCTCACAGGAGCGAGGCCAGCTGATAGTCAGCCGCTGGTAGCCTTGAGATCAGGAGCTGCGACCATTTTAACAATCACCTTTGTTTTCGTGTGCGGTAAGTGTCGAGATAATTGGGCGACACTGAGGAGAAGCTGCTCCTTTATAAATCAATGTCAAGATGAAAGGATGGAAAGAAGAAACGATTCCTCTCGAGTCTTCTGTGCACAGAGATGTGATGCAAGCGTGGAGAGAACTGGAACCCGAATGTCTCTGTGCCCATTCTAAAACATGCCTGTTCTCATCCTACCTGGTTTATCTGCAATGGATATTCTATAGTCAATATTCTTCAAAAAATGGAATAATAAGCAACAAAAAGAATGTTGTGTTTTAATTTGACGACAAATTGCCAAATAGGAAGTGATTCTATGAATATTGTCGCTGTGTGTCTGTGTGTGTCAGTACGAGTTGGTTCAATGAAATTAATCAAAATAATCAGCATGACCCAGTTTGATGTAGAAGAAAACATGTTGAGCTCAGTTCACAGACTGATGCCACACTGCCGTATCTTAATTTAAGTATCTACTTTCATATTTTATTTCCCCCAGTATTCCACATGTATAAATCTGACTTCATTGTAGATTTAACAAAGACACTGAGCCAAGAAATTACAAAACAAACAAAAGATCTGTATATTCTATTGATTCAAATCCTCCTCCCGCCCATCTGTTGTTCGTTGTTAAGCAGAGGTCAGACTTGACTTGCTCATCATTTCTGACCTACAGGTTAATGATGACGGCAGAGCACGACCCTCACTTTCATTTCCCAAAAGGTCAAAATGCTTCAAATCTGTCAACGTCCGTCTCTTTGCAGCCTCAACAGGTCGTTTCAAACCGGTTCTCATAGCAATCGTTCCTGTTTATGAGTCACCTGTCAAGACTCCAGTGCTGCAAATCACGGTCTGTGTTATATGGATCAAGTAAAAACGCTGCACGATGGCAGGAGCTCCTGAACTCTCCTCATTTTATACAAGACTCTGAAATTAATATTTTATCTACTTTAATCTTGCACACAGTGTTCTGTGAATTTCCTTTTCCTCCACAGTCAGCAGTCTTTTCTCTGTCCCCTGTGGCTCAGGGTAACCCATCCGAGCAGCACGGTATCCCTCCTGCTCCATGCAACAAGGACCAGGTACAGTGCTGTTTAACTTGTTTGCTGTTTGGGCCGTTTCTATTGAGCTCTGCAGTGGCAAGAGGCGATAATGCATCATTTACAGCGAGCCCAGGAAAGGTCAGAGCTGCTTCCCAGAGCGCTGCTGTTCTCATGTCATGGTGGCAGGTGTTAAGACAGTCTCTCTCTCTCTTTGTACCTTCTTTATTCATTTCTATTTCCTTAAATCCTGTGTTTTGTTTTGTTTTTCCAGCTGCAGCAAAGAATAAAGATCAGGAGTGAGGCGGTGAGAGGGAGAGCGGAGGAATACAGAACCACTGGATACAACAACAAGGACGATATAAAAAAAAGCAGCCATTGATGTGAATGAAACCCCCCTCCCCCACCTCAGACCAGATCATCGCCAGCATCATTAACTGTCTTTGAACTCTTTGAACAGGACATTTATTCAGGCACCGCTTTGTCTCTCGGTCTGGGAATCTGAGCTGTTACAACCTCTACATCTCTAACATCACACACCGGCTCATCGCCAGTAAAGACGCATTTTTCTAGATTGATTGGCCCATTGATTTCTTTTTTATTGAAGTAAATTGGTCATATTCTTGCAGATTTCACATTATTTTACCCTAATTGACATTTAGGGTAGTTAAATGTGGATTTTTGGGGCTGATGTTACAGATAATATCAAACTTATATTTCTTTATATTGCATGTTTAGAACACGCCTTGTATATAGTATTTCCATTTTTATTGTATATAGTATTCCTATTTTTGTTCTTAACACATTTTCCTCTTGTACAACCTCCTTGTGTGTCAATTGTGAATTTCCTCTATGGAGGATCAAGGATACATCTTATCTTATCAGGAAGTGTATGTATATATTGTTCCATAAAATAAAAATGTCATATCTGCAAACCTAAACATCGATACAAATAGGACTGTGAAAAGTTTTTTCCTTTATTGGCCAACTGATGAATTGCCCGGGCTCTCCAGTATTGATCGTAAATGTGTAACTCTCCAACAATAAACTGTCTCCACAATGTCTCGCATTCACCAAACCAGAACAAAAAGACAAAAAAAAGAACAGTAATTGCAGTAAAACGAGACAAGGAGCAGACAAGTGCGGTATCAAAACCAAGACGTCATGTTCTTGCCTGGCTTCACAGTATTTAATATTTCCCAACACCATTATTTCCCTTGCACACAGGCTGTTTTAGACATTTCAAATATAATTATATGTGAACCATCACGCAGAGCGCGCCTGTTCCTCTGTTTCTGCTCCTACGACATGGAAACTTGAGATTAAACAGGGGGAGGCTTTCTGCTGCTGTGTCAGTTCGGGGACAGCCTGTGCACCAACACAATGACTGTTCTGCAAAATGTGGGCATGATGAGTCCTTGTTTAGACGAGCTGTCAGAAAGTAAGAGCTCAGATTTGGACACACGGTTGGCTCACTAACCCAGGACAGTGTGTGATGGATGGATAATTATTTTATCGATGGAGAGTCTCTACCGCAGTGCCGCAGGTTAATCAGGCAGCGGGTGTTATTGGTTTAAGCTCCACATGGTGTGTGTGTGTGTGTGTGTGTGTGTCTGTGAATGTATTTCTATTGTTATAAGGGACAATTTTGGTTCAATACCATCATTGTGAGGACAATTTGGCTGGTCCTCACTTTTTCTAAGGCTTGGCTGAGGGTTAAGACTTGGTTTTAGGGTTCGGCATTATTGTCCGGTAAGGGGATAGGGAATTCATTACGTCAATGACTGTCCTCGGATAAAATCAGCGATGAATTTTTAATTGTGATACAAGAAACGTTTTTGGGTGTTTCTTTTTTACATGCTTTCGCCAGATTTCTCTCTCTGTGTGTGTGTGTGTGTGTGTGTGTGTGTGTGTGTAACAATGAGTAGAGCCCCCAGCAGCCTCTGAAACAGTCTGACTGAGAGATTAATTTATCATGCAGAGGCAGCAGCAGCTACACACACAAACACACACACACACACACACACACACACACACACACACACACACACACACACACACACACACACACACAGCGTATTAGGACTTTCCATTCATTGAAGACAGCCTAACCCTAACAACCACAATTTACCACTGAACTCAAGCAGGACCTCAGAAATGACCCTTTGCCTCATTAGGAGCGGACTTCAGGCCCCATGAGGACTAATGGTCCTAATGAGGTCAGTGTTAATACTAGAAAGAGTCCTACAGAGGTGAACACACACACACACACACACACACACAAACACACACACACACAGCTGTGTCTCCATAACTTCAGAGGACATTACATTGACTTAAAATAAAGACTCCTAACCTAAACCTATTCCCTGGGGGCCTGTGCCCCTCGTAACGCTCGTCTGAAGCGCTTTTACTTTAACCTAACCAAAACCTAACTGGAACCTAACCCTAAACCTAATTTAATCCTAACCCTAAACCTTACCTTATCCTAACCTTAACCAAATTCACTTTAAAATGTAATGATTTACATTTTGGGGACTTGCATTTACTCCCCATAATATGACTTGTAAACAGATGTAGGTCCCCACAACATGACTAACACACACACACTTTATATCATAACACGCACATATCAAAAGCAGAGTTGTCACTTTTCATGTTGCTGCCTGAGTAAAGCAGGAGATCCACTCACATCATGAAAGATGCTCAGTCCCTGTCCGTCGCTGCTCGGCGGCTGCTGCTGAGCCCGGAGGTGCTTGTGTTTGGCGGACTGCAGGCACATGGTGATCATCTCCGTACAAGACAGCATCTTTCACCAGGGAGGACGACCGAGGTGATCGTGGAGCGAGGAGAGAGGAGTGAAGGTGTGAGGGATGAGAAGTCACTGCTGAGAGAGAGAGAGAGGGGGGGGGCTCTCGCCCCTCCCCCTCCCGCTGGAGCCGCTCTGATTGGCTCGTTTATCTGCGCAGCTGCATCGTACACATGTTCACCTGACTCGTCTTTCGTGAATGCGATGAGATCCTGTAGAATATCAAAACCTGAAGTGAGCTGTTGAAACCAAGTCAAATGTTCACTCAGTCAATTTAGTCCAATCAAAAAGAACTTTACAATTAAAAGAGTTTAAAGTCTAATGTTGTTCAACCTGATCGTTATTAACTGTGACGCCTTCACGTGAGAGCAAACTTTGCTGTTAAACGTCACAGCACTAACCTTAGACAGACACTGCCACCTGCTGGATCCTGGAAGTCACTGTTTCAACATGTTTGGCCGTTGAAAAATAATGTTTATTCACTTAAATGTCTCCTATTAGTATTAATATTATGACTTTTATACTTTGTACATATCCTTCTGCACAATCTATGACATAGTGCATGTACTTTCATGTGTATTCTATTACTTTTATTTTTTTAACTTAACTTTATTATATTTTTTTGTCATCGCTCTTGTAATTTCTACATTGTGTTAATTATTATTATTGTTATAATTATTAATAACAATAGTAATATCAATTACAATTGTTACCACTTTTATTTAGTTATTGAAGTGATCTGGCTCAAAATAAAAATATATAAAATAGCAGTGCAGGCTAGTAAATAGTTGAAATAAACATGTTATTTTATTTTGTGTGTGTGTGTGTGTGTGTGTGTGTGTTTTCTTCTATAAAATGTAACTTTATTAACATGAAAGGGTTCAGGAGAACGTCGGGGGGGGGGGGGGGGGGGGGCGGAGTTTCGGGATCCCAGTGCCGATCCTTTTAATTTCCTCTTCCTGAACACCAGTCGGTTTCGCTTTCATTTCTCCCCGTCAGACTGTCAGCGGTGAAAACCGAATGACGGACGGATCACGAAGTTTAGTCTGTGGGTTGAGACCGATCCCGAATCTGGGCTTTGACACGTCTCCTCTCTGCAGGTGAGTGTGTGTCGGGTGGGGACAGGATTGTGAGGACGCTCTCAGAAAGTTTGCTTGTAAAACTTTTCTTCAAACAAACAACTTTCTTGTTGTTGTGACATAACTTCTTGTGTTTACCTGTATTTTCAGGTGTGATCATGGCCTGTGAAGTTGGACCGAAAGTCAATTTGAAAGAGGGTGAGCAACATATCTGTCACATATCTGAACAGATGCCTGTGAGGAAGTTGTTCTGATCCGTCGTAAACAACCTGTTCTCTGTGATCTCTTCACCAAAGTAAAGACAAATTAAATTCAGGAACATAATGTGTTGAGGAAGATGGAGAGAAAACTATAGACAAAGTATCACATGGGACATTAAACTATTAAAGGACCTGTGTGAAGGATTTAAGGAAATCAGTTGGCATAAAATGAATATAATAATAATAATAATAATCAGCTATGTTTTCGTTTGTGTATAATTGTCTGAAAGTAATAGTTGTGTTTTTGTTATCTTAGCCTATGTCCTTAGAAGTGTGTGAAATAAGTGGCTCTTCCTCCAGAGTCCAGCATGTTTCTACAGTAGCCCCAAAAGGTCAAAAAAGGCCCTTTGCTTTCTTTCTTTTTTTATACATTACTCAAAGGCTATTGTAGGTTATTGTAAATCCTACACACTGCTCCTGTGAGTGTGCTGATCACAACGTGCTGTGAGGTTATAAAGCCGCTCACTGCTTCCTCTGCAGCGGAGGAACTCGCCCTCTCTCTGAGCGACGCCCTCAGCAGTGGGAATAGCCAGGAAGCAGTGGAACTATGCCAGAGGCTGTCACAACTGTGTGTTCCTGTGTCTGTCAGCGTCAACAAACTGGCCTACCCGCAGGACTCCATAAGGTGGGTCACAACCGTGGGTTAGGGTACTCTGGCCAGATGTTTCCTTATTGCATGTTTGGTTAGTTTCCCTCTTTTGAAGAGAGGTGTTATTTTGTATTAGATGAGAGGAATGAAGGTCGAACATGGCAGGAGATTTGACTTGGAATGACTCTTAGTAGAGCAAACATCTCCACCATGGTCCAACAGTCTCTTTTAAATCCAATCAGGCTGCATCAAATTAAACACACTCATAGATACCAGTACTTTAAATGTTAAAGTTAATCAAGATTAATTCATGATTCCCCACCTAAATCCAACTGGTTCGTCCCTGCTTCAAACCATATCCATCCAACAAGTTTCATTTCAACCTGTGTGTGCATGCAGTAGCTTGTTAGGAATATGATTCAATATATATGATTCAAATATGATGCAATAATGACAAAATAGAAACTACGATGTTCTTTTCTTCAGGTTGAAAGTCGGAGTCGAGGATGCTCAGTCAGACACCTTCATCCCAATGACCGTTGTGGTTTCTGCTGATATGACAATTGCACAACTCAAAGACCAGGTACTGATGTAACAGTAATAATGTCTAAAACATAATATTAAATTAAAATATAATACTATTGATGGCAAAACTAGACTTTAGTACCTCCTCACTGATATAAAGTTTAAACTGAGCCATGATGTATTAATTCAGATATTTTATCAGTTTCCTATGTTGTTATGAAACATGTATCATAGTAAAGCAGGTGAACAAGAGTTTATTACTGTTGCTGCTTTGATATTTCTCATGCAATTCTGTCTTTAAATGCATGTATGGATCAGAGAATCCGTTTTTCCTCCAAACAAACATCATGGCTGCATTGAACGACCCGTCTGTTCCGGATTTCATGTCCACAGATCAGCCACGACTTCGGGTTCGCGCCCACGCTGCAGCGCTGGGTGATCGGCAAGCGGCTGGCTCAGGACAAGGAGACGTTGTACAGCCACGGCGTTCGTGAGAGTGGAGACCAGGTTTTCCTGTTCATCCTCTCCGCCCACGCCGCTCACCTCACACGCCATCAACACAAACTGGACCAGCAGCAGCAACGCATAGACGGTCAGCAACACGCGCATGGACAGTACATATTTAGTATAAAAGACAAATATTCAACATTAGACACAAATGTTTCTCCAGTGGAATAAACCATGCAACTGATGTTTTATATGAGGTTCATCTATTCGTAGGCATCGTGGATTCAATGGAATTGTTCCAACCTTTTCCCAGAGGAGGTGATGGTGAGAAGACGGCTCCTCCTCCACAGCCTCAGAAGACTGCTCCTCCTCCTCATCCTAAACCCAGGACTCAACCTCCTGTGGCTCCTAAACCTCAGGTCAGAATTCACACTCTGCACCTACAAGTCTGCCTGTATGTCCACATAGTGTGTGTCCAGGGGCTGCACATTTTTCATTTGTAAATTTGTCTTTCAATAAAGAATAACATGAGTATAATCTGTGGTTGTGTGTGCGTGTGTGTGTAGTTTGGCTGGACCTGCACTCAGTGCACGTACGTGAACAAACCAACTCGTCCCGGCTGTGAGATGTGTGGAGGGGAAAAGCCAGAGGATTATGAGGTGCCTGCCATCTACAAGCCCGACCTGCAGGAGGTTCTGTGGATTCAGCAGGACGAGCTGGCCATGTTGCAGTATGAAAAGGTAACAGTGCTACTCCATTAACATTCAGGCAACCAGATTCCCTGTTGACCCAGCCCTGGTCACAGACTGATTCTAACACATGAGCTGACCTGCATCACAGTGAAGCTGGAGTCGTACAGTTTGTATTTCTAAAGCTGGAGAGTCAGGAGCTGTTTACTTTGCTTTACTTTACTACTTACAGATTTTCAGATTTGCAACAAGAAGCCATTGGCTTAAACGTTTTCTTCACTAATCTAAATGCACTGGATGTTTATTAGAGCTTACGTGTTGATACATTTATGTTCAAATGCCGTTTATGAAAACTTTTATTTTACAGAATAAACCAGAAAACATGTGAGTTTCTGTTTATTTACCTGTTTATTTTTTCAAGTTCTATATATTAGATTTTATTTTGATACTTTTTATGTAGAAGTCAATCTTCAGGTTTATGGTTAAACTGTAAATATTCAAGCCTCAATTACGTTTGTTTATCATAGAAATATCAATATAGGTCAAGTTGTAACGTTTATCAAAATACTCTTTTGTGTAGAAAAGGATGTTGAACAGATAATCTATAACAGTTTTTATGATACAAGCAGAACCAATAGATGACAGGTATTCTCTGCACGACCAAATGGAATAATGCATAATGATTCATCACACCACCAGACTGGAGTTTTGTAATTTGCTGTGTCACTGAATTTGAAATGAAAATTTGTGTTCTTCATTTTCCTCTCGCTCCTACTCGGTGATGAAGACTCAGCGGGAAGAGCGAGAGACGAACTACCTGCACTTGTTGGCAACAGAAATACAGAATCTGATCCTCAACACCACAGAGACAGAATGTCCCATCTGCATGTCCACTCTGGAGCCGGGAGACGGCATCGTGCTCAGAGAGTGCCTGCACACCTTCTGCAGGTCGGACAGGAAATGGCTTTGTAGCATTTCATACGACCTGAATGTGATAAATGTGTTTTATGCACTTCCCCATTTGTATTTTTCACGTGCGTGTGTGTGTGTGTGTGTGTGTGTGTGTGTGTGTGTGTGTGTGTGTGTGTGTGTGTGTGTGTGTGTGTGTGTGTGTGTGTGTGTGTGTGTGTGTGTGTGTGTGTGTGTGTGTGTGTGTGTCCGTCCTTGTTCAGGGAGTGCTTACAAGGGACAATAGTGAACAGTCAAGATGCAGAGGTGTCGTGTCCTGACGAATGTGACAGTAAAATACTGGACCGAGAAATCCGAGCGGTGAGACAAGAAACTTCTCAAACTTTGAAAGTTGACGGGAAGTAATAGGATACACTATCAATAATCCAATTACATATTAATACATATTACTTTCAAGATTTTCAATTACGCTTGTTTCAGTAGATAATGATTACAATTACAATTAGTGCATTAGCATTTGTTATTGTAGAAAATTACACTTTTCTCTCATCTTGTTTTCGGTTATATTCAACTATGTGATCCTTGTTGCAGCTGCTCTCCGATGAAGAGCACCAGCGCTTTCTGGAGTTGCGTCTGAGCATCGCAGAGAGCCGCGCAGAGCACAGCTTCCACTGTCAGACCCCCAACTGTCGAGGATGGTGCGTCTACGAGGACGAGGTCGACGAGTTCCAGTGTGAACTCTGCCAGGAAACCAACTGCATCCTCTGCAGGGTAGCTTTGTGTTCATTGTTGGGTTTGCTTCGGTGTGCACTGTGAAGTAGATCCACCACAAATCAAGGAAATGTTGTTATTTTGAAGGCCATCCATGAAGGCATGAATTGCAAGGACTACCAGGATGACCTGCGCATCCGAGCAGAGAACGACGTGGCGGCTCAGCAAACTAAGAAGATGGTGGAGGTAGGTCAACCTTAAAGCTTTATGTAAAACTCACTGTGTCGGCATGAACAGCAAACAGGCCTGTGCTCCCTGCTGCTCCCAGGTCTCTGTTCAGATCACTGTATTTCACGACAGAGCCTGCTGCAGAATGGCGAGGCCATGAAATGCCCGACGTGCGACGTCATCGTCCAGAAGAAGGACGGCTGCGATTGGATCTGCTGTTTGATGTGCAAGACAGAAATCTGCTGGGTCACCAAACAAGCTCGCTGGGGACCAAATGTGAGTGTCGGTTCAGTGTTGAGGAAAGTTACCACACGGGCCGTTTCCTCAGGCGACAGTTTGACGGGTCACAGAGGGAAAAGCACCAGTGCTAAACCCGAACAACCAGTAAGAAACGACGTTGTGACTGGGAGCCAGGACCCTGAGACTGCAGCAGCTAAATGGCATTAAGCCGTCATTCATTTTATTATTGTTTACATATGTACTGTATATAGAAATGAATGCTGACTCCCGGTGTGTAAAGTGAAGCCAATGCCAAAGTGCCTGAAAGCTGCTTTCTCTTAATTAACCAGTAGAGGGCGACTTCACTGATTGCAATTCTTTCTATTAAGGTCTATGAGAAAATATGGATATGGAGTGATTGACAGCTACAGCTGTAGGTGGGCGAGCAGTGTCCTCGAGCTCTTGGTCAGGCTCCACCCCCACTCCTCCAAATACAGTTACTTTCTGTTTCAAAAGACCAAGATGGCGCCGAACAAAATGCCAAACTTGAGGCAGCTCCCAAACCAATGGGTGACGTCAGGCGTATCATGTGTTCTCTACCTCTGACTCTTTCTCTCTTCCTTATTCTTTTACAGGGCACTGGCGACACATCTGGTGGATGCAGATGTCGGGTCAATAATCAGGCGTGCCATCCCAACTGCAAGAATTGCCACTGAGGCGAGCACGAGTGAACAAATACAGTGTGTGTGTGTTGTGTGTGTGTGTGTGTTTCAAGAGATGCAGACCTCAGCTGATGCTCATGCTTTTGGCTTAACACAGGATACATTCACATATTCTTTTGGTTTGTTTTACTGACTCTTAGCCCAGATTTCTGGACTTTATTCAGGTGCCTTCCGCCGCTGAGGCACATCTTTCTTCAACAGTGCGTCTGCCACTGATAGAAGTTCTATATGCAGGTTATGCAAAGTGCCAACTTTAGTTTCTGCATCTCCACAGCTGAGGATATTAACTTTACCTCATGAGAATATAAGCTTTACATTTCTATCTCATTTCGACAGCCATTTTGTTTTGTTGACTCAAGTCTGGCTTCAACTCTAATAACACACACACACAGAAATATATGAATATCCCCTCACATACAGTATATAAAGTGTAACAGCCTTTTCTTATGGCTTCAACTAATTAACTACATCTAATCATGTCTACCCATATATTATCTATTCCGCTTCTCCTCTAGAGGGTCATGGCGGGGAGCTGGAGCCAATCCCGCCTGACATGGGTCAGTCCATCGCAGGGCTGAGGTACAGAGACAAACCACCATCACTCTCATAATTCACACCTACGGCCAATTTAATCTCCAATTAACTTCACCATCTAACAACGTTCATACATTGATCAGTTATTTTCTCAATTAAACCAGTGACAAGTGACAAATGTTTTATTTTTAGTGGGAGTTTTTAATCAAGGGCTTTTCTTTCAGTTGTCTAATCAGGCTGCGGTGAAGGATGTTGTTTTAATTGTTTACACTGAATGAATGTGTTTATTATGTAAAAACAAGCTGCTCTGGTGCAATTAAGGAGTTTGAAGTATCGTGTTTAAAAGATGAAAAGGTGGATCAAAAATGACGATGTAGTTTTTAGTCACGTATTCAGTTCTTTGTCTGTAGTTCATTCCTCGAGCCTTAGATTATGTACTGTAATAGATACAGTATATTCTCTTTATGTGGTGTATCTACAGAGTTTGCAGGTTTCACCGTTACTTGAAACATGTCTACAATAATCTTTGTTCATTTGTCTTCAGTCCCGTCATGAGGTAAAATCAATAACGTTAACTTTGAGTTACAAAACGCAAGCAGCAACAAATATTGGTTTTGCTTTTGAGGCCTGAACAGAACCAACGTACTCTCAGACTTTGCACAGCTTTCACCAGTCTTTGTGATATTTTGCACAGCTCAGCTCAGCATTCATCAGAGATTAACTCTGAACTACACATTCAGCATCGTAAATAATTATTTTGCATTCATATTTAATGTATATCATAATCATACAAGTGTACTTTCATTGCTTTAGGAAACAATACATGTAAGTGTAATTGTATAAACCTAATCAGGTGAATGTGGGACGCTTTGAAGGTGCAAGTGAATGTTCTTCATCTTCCTGGCTGTATGAACATATCTTAAAGTTTCTATCCTGTCAAATGTTTTGTGTTTTGCTTTTTAATACAAACCTCACTTTGCAGAGATTAATACAAACAGGCACCTTCACCTGCTGAAGGAGGACAGCTTGTGAAGTACGAGACTTATCTCTTAGTTATTCAACTTTGGGGGGAAAGGAGAAGCAAAGGGTACAAAACATATCAGGCACAAATTATTAGTATTTGTTTTAAAACAAATCTGAAAAATCTTAAACTTTATTTGGTGAAAATAAATCAACACATTAATGTGTAACTGCCCAAACAAATACACTTTTCAATATAGTTTATTAGCATTCTCTTGTACAATTTTACATCAGTATGATAATTATCCCAAAATAAATGTAAAAGGCAGATAAATCATTTAGTGCAATGAAAATACATGAAAACCACTGAGTGCAGATACATGTTGTGTTACGATACTGCTAAACAGCTCCACTCTCGGGCTGCTCAGAGCCTCACCTTCATTTTCATCAGTAGGTATTATAAAGGCAATAAATTAATGGACCATAATATTGGAATGGGAAGCCCAGGTATTCATTTCCTTATACACAGTAGCAAAAAAAAAGTTTTCTAACATGTGACTTCAATTATTCCACGATATGTTTTTAGTTGTTTTTTTGTGCTGCCCATCACAGGCAACTACAATTCTTAGTGTTCTGACAAACTATGTAGTATTTTCTGGTAGGACTTATTCAGTTGAGTACCACACCACTTACAAATAAGCAATCCTGATTTAAAATATTTAATCAAATGAGAATGACAAACACTGGAATGAGCTGGACTGTCTCTGAAATCAAATGTTGCCCCATTGTAGACTTTTAACAATCCTATTTACTAAATCAGTCGTGTTTGAAACAAATGTTGGACACTATTTATTGAAATGCTTTTTCTAACAGGAGCACCTTTTCAGCAGGAGTCAGCAAAGTGCCTATCAAACTAATTGTGATTGCAAAACTAACACAATCAGTGCAAACTGGGTCGCCCACTGTGTCAATCCAAATACTACATAACCCAGCTCTGAATTTGTACAGGCATTAAGTGAGTGAGTGAGTGAGTTTGCTGCTGAACTACGAAGTCAGATTCCATCACCTACCCTAGTATAAGCAGAGCAGAAAATGTATCCCTGTAAATACGGGCACATGAAACACAGACACATCTTTAAGGTTGCACAACTGAGTAATTAACTACAAAAACTGGAAAGCTCCATTTAACCATTTCATGGTTGATTTTCTTTTTTACTTGGCCTGTGAAAGCTGAACTCTTATCTGGAGCCTACTCCTCAGATTTAAAGCAACAATATGTAACTTGTATTGAGCAACAGCGCCCCCTGTAGCCACACATGGTGATTCATTCTGCTGGGTTTTCATGCAGAAAAAAATCCAAAGCCTAACAATGTGTTGACCAGAGCTCCGACTGCGTATCCCACTCACTGAACTGAAGCACAACTGATCAGTGGATATTACCCATGATCCCTGGCTTCCTGAACCAGAAGAGCTGCTGTTGTAACAAAAGGTTTAGAGTTCTTCATATTTTAAAAGTTTCCCCGCTGAATATGGGATACAAACGCTGGTTTAAACTAATCAACAGTTCAGAATTACTCTCGACCTTGCTGGGCCTTATGCTGAGGATTTAAACTGAGACCAGCCAGCTACACACTTCTCACAGGAGATCGTACCTGCTCACCAAAGTTATATAGAACAAGAGCAGACGTTGGGGATGAGGAGTGGAAATGAGAGCAGCACCATTTTAATTTTGAAGCTGCTATTTTAAGATTTAAAAAGTTGCATAGTGTTGCTTTAAGTTTTGAGATACAAAATTAAGTCTCAAGCCGGCTACAAGTATATTTAGTTTGATAATAACAGAAACATTTTTGACCCATCAATGATTGAAAGCTGAAATGTGTAGTCAGGGGTGAGAACTCACCAAAGTGACCTAAAACTATTAAAACCTTAAAAGGTGCCTGTGTGACGTGATCATATCCCTCTATATTCTGTCATATCTCTAAATTAAGAAACACTAAATTATACAAAAAGAGGATTCTATTAACCCTCTATTTGGTCTCAGTCCAAGTATCAAATAGATTACAAACAGATTGCGACCACACACGCGCGCGCGCACACACACACACACACACATGCACCCACACATACACACTTAAACTTGGCAGCAGTTTCAAGTGTGGTGAGTCCACCAAGCTTCCAACATAAATCTCTGAGGATTACTCAATATCAGATTATCCTAATACCAAATATAAATAAACTTTAATAACGACACCATCAATAATAGTCCTTAGAAATAAAGTCTCTTCATTATAACAGGATGGATTCTTCACTTCAGAACAATAGCAGCTGTAACCCAAACTGCTGCATGTTCTTCAGGAGTCATATGACCCTCAGCAGGGGGCTGAGAAGGCCTGTGGAGTGGGATGATTAGTAGCATCCTAGAAGACGAATGAGGAGCGTTAACTGGTTCAGTTTAGAGCGTTCACTCCAGACAGTGTTATCAACTGCAGGGTCTGCACCAACTAGAGTCACTTGAGGGATGATGCGTTGGAGTGCAGCGGTAGAAGAGGAGCGCTTCAAGGAAACAGGTCCAGCTTGGTCAACGCAGTGTTGACCACAGCAAGGGCTGCTGCCCCTAAAGCCACCGTCAGACCCATGACAGCCAGTCGGACAAAGCGCCGCGCCGCTGAAGGCTGAGCCACTGTTACTACTGAACTGGCTGCTGCGCTCTCCAGTGCAGCCTGCTTCTGTCTGCGTCGGCGACGGAGAACTGAGTCCGGTCGCTGTTGAGTGGACGCAAGATCAAAGTCCTTAAAGGTAGAGCTGGCCATGCTTAAGAGGTCAACAGAAAGATTCATACAGAGGAGAGACCAAAGAGAAAATGAAAGGGTTAATATTAGAATAGTGAGTAATGGAAGTTGTTGAGAAGTAGAAGGAAATTACAGGAGACATATTGTGCTCATATTCAGGTTGATCATTATAATTTGAGTTTTTAACCTGAACAAGTTTACATGCTCTTATGTTCAGAAACACTTGTCTATTGCTGCAGCTCCTGGTTTTAGCTCCGGTCTCTTTAAGGTCCCCCTCCCGATAAAATGTCCGGTCTCACATTATGCAAATGTGGGGCAGTGTGAGGTCATATGGCTTCATATGAGCTGTCATGTAACATCACCATGCCCCAGAAGATTCAGTCGGGCTGTTTCAGGAGCTTCAGTGTTTTCTGTGGCGGAGAGAAGCTCCCTTTACCACTTTTACACTCACAAGAAACTATAACACACTAGAGGAAAGTGAAAATATGAAAAAGCATAATATGTCTCCTTTGTGTGCGAGAAGCAAAGAAAAAAAAATGTTCACACCACTGAGGCAAGTAGTGTTCTGTAAAGGGAAGGTAGTTACCAGTCATGTGAGGCAGCTTCTTTGGCCAGTTCAGAGGGAGGAAACTGGACGAAGAGGTCTCCTGCTCGGCTGATGAGGGTCTCATAGGGCAGATCCTGAGGAATCTGAGACAGCAGATGATGAACCATGGCCATGTCGCATTCACACTCCAGCACCTCCTCTTCTCTGTACAGCACAATCTGCAACACAAGTGCAAATAATAACACATTCGGTCATTCAAAAGGGACAAATTAAATATCGAAACCAGTGGCCACTTTATTTACTATCTGACATTTGGGTTTTTGTTGAACCCACTCAACAAATGATCAGGCATCATTGACTCTCCATCATCACCCTTCTATTGGCAGTGCAGGTCACAGCATCGTTATATTCGTGGTTCATACAATCTTGTCTTTGCACAACCTTCATCATTTAATAAAGTACATCATTACACAGGCGTCTGCACGGTGACAAAACCGAGCAGAGCCTTAGAATTACAACTGTTGGCCTATGGCTCACATATCAATAAAGGAAGCTCATATAACTGCCTGTGCAATTCTAAAGTGTTCTATTGATTAAGCAGACTATATTCATGTCCTGTAAATGGAGAGCTGATTACTGGGAACTCACCACAGCAGCAAAGTAGATGGGCATCAGTGGGTGGCAGGCCAAGAAGAAGTCGTACAACCGGACAACGTGGCGGAAGTCTGACAGGACGTGGCCAAACCAGGTGATCAGCCAACTGAGAGCGAAGACTGTTCCCACTTCAGCCCTGAGGAAACATGGGAGAGGGGTGATGATTTATTATGCTACAGGAACAATATAACAACACCACATATCTTTGGGAATTAAAGTCATGTTATGGGATCTGGACTTAAGAGAAGTAACTGGAGAAATCATAATATGACCAGTAAGAAGTCATCCTTTACTAAAATCACCACAATCATCTCCTGATTTAAGCATACAGAGCTTTTACATTAACCTTGTAATATCTTCTTCCAAGTTGTTCAAGAAACTTTGGAAGACGTTGCTTTAAGTGTGTCACGAAGGTAGAGGACACAGCCAAAGCAAATGCCTGTAAACCAAATTAAAACCACATATCATCCATTAAAAGTCCCTTGATGAAAACAAAATATGATGTAATAAATGCTGGAGATTTCCTTGCACTGAAGTGAATAATAGGTCAAACCTACTGGTATATCCTTTGACTCGTGTTAAGTGATCAAGCTGTAGGTTCCAGGTCTTACTTTCATTTATCATATTAAAAAGATGAAATGATGAGTATGCAATGTCTCTCCACATTGAGTTTTAGTTAAAACCTTGTCCGGTAAACTGCTGTATGTTCATACATAAAGCTATGGTGGATTTATGTAACCTCTCGTGGAAGACGGAAAATAAATTGGTTCAGCCTTAAAACAGCAGAAAACCCTTACTGTTGCATGAAGTCGTGCACGTCTGGGTTGACTCTCTCAATGATGGGCATCAAATAGTTGAGAATATGCTTTGTGTTGTCCATGGTGGGATCCATGAAGTCCCTGAGAAAGAGGAAAGGATATTTTCAAATCCTGACAGGTGGACACAGCAACGAAAGAAAAAACGGAGACGATAGGTGATAAAAGCTGCTACAGAATTATATATTTACATTAAAAGCACCTGAGGTGATGAGTGGAGAGCTTTTCTACGAGAGCAGTGGCGCGGCGCTCTCCCAAGACCAATAAGAAGGTGACAACAATGTCGTGGTATCCTTGGTAGTAGTGCAGCTGGGGATTACGTTTCAGGACTCTGAGGATGATGTCAGTCAGTTCTTCCTGGAGACCCTCCCTCTGCTCGTCTGGCATACCTGCACAGTCCATCCAAAATAAAATTAACAAAGCAAGCTATTATTAGTTTGTTTAAGTTTTAGTTATGCCACAACTTTGTAAACCAACAATTTTTCATAATGACTTCCATTGTAATTTGTTCTCATTGCACGACACTGGCACAATATTTGTTAAATCATGTGCTAGTGTTTTAGCAGAAGTAGTTTTTGTTTCCCCTCGTCAGTGGTGATGGAACTTCACAAAGCAGTGACCTACAGCCAGGTTCATCACTTCTTTGGGTCCCCTGGAAACATGTTCATTGTCTTTTTCAGCTATTTGCAGCACGTTTCTGGTTTTGCACGTGTTGTGACTTTTCGCTGCGCATGTATCGTCAAATTGATGAAGTTGTTTTCTTAATTTGCAGTGCGTTAAGCTCTCTCAGCCACCGTAGGAATGACTGTTTACACAGGTCAAAAAATGCATTATAACACAAACTACAACTCCCAATTGGAACTAACCACACCTGAGCAAATTTGCTTCCACTGGTTCCATAACAGTATAAATCCTTGAATAGTGGAGCACATTTTACAGATTGGTTTGAAAGTGCTGCCGTAGTGGTCGGGACTGTTGCACCACATCTAGATTGAGAGTGCTCATATCACTCTGTATTTGTAGTTGACAGCAATGTGCATGAGAGGACCTGTGTGGTTTGTCAGTATTCACCTGGTGGGAACCTCCGCAGTGAGCGCTGGACGTCCAGCAGGACCTGATTGTAGTCCTTGTTGTTCTCTCGCTCCACCGTCTCTGCACAGGACATGTCACCGTTAGAACTGCTGGATGAGTCCAGTGTGTGGGAACGCGTGCACCTGCTGATGCTCTGCATGTTTTACAATGATGCGTAGTGGGAAATGAATGTGCAATAGCACCGAGAGCCTACAGACGTGTGGCCTACACTACTATGTGTGTGTGTGTGTGTGTGTGTGTGTATATATGTGCAGCTAACATGACACCTGGCTCCTGGTCCAGGACCTGCAGGGGCACGTTGAGCAGGCGAGGCCACACTTGACATCGCATCTCGTCCGTCAGCAGTCCTCCTTCACTGATGGCCATCCTCCTCAGAGCCGCTACATCCACTGGACTCACGTTCAGGGCCTGTGTGATGTCCGCAGTCTTCCTCTTGCGCCTGCTGTCCCAGTCTGACACACACACACACACACACACACACACACACACACACACACACACACACACACACACACACACACACACACACACACACACACACACACACACACACACACACACACACACACACACACACACACACACACACACACACACACACACACACACACACACACACACTGTTTACCAAGCTAGTAGCTAGCATAATGACGTTTAGCTTGCAACTGTTGCAGGTGGGGTGCGTGTCAGGACGTTTTAGGGGACATAGTTAGCTTAGCTAGCTCCAACAGCTCCATGCAGCGATGTGAGTTTACATTTCAATCCACCCGGAGACTGGCTCTGCTGCTGTATTAGCCCCTGTAAACCCACAGGATAGCCTCGCGGTTAGCTAGCGCCACGACGCTGACCGTTACCTTGTCGTCCATTCACTGGCGTGGAGGGACCAGCGCTTCGGGTCGTCCTCATCTTTACTCCTCCACTTCTCGGCGTGTTCTCGTTAGATGACATGACTTCACATCCTCTGCCGGGCGAACCTCGACTCATCCTCCCCGCGGCTGCCGACTGGGAGCTAGCGGTGCAATCAGCGAGGCCCGCGTCACGCGAACACGGCGCGTTAGCGAGCTAATCGGCGTTAGCTGGTCACGGTAATTCGCCCCGCTTCCGAAAGCAGCATCTTCCTCAGTGCGGCCGCCATCGAGCGGACTTGGGACAAACTGTGGACGATCAGAGGGGAGAGAAGAAGAGGAGAGACGGCGACATGTTGACACTGAGACCGAGAAGAGGCGGCAGCACCTCGGTGATCCTCCCTGTTCACACCGTGGGTTCGGAGGAGGAGGAGGAGGCGCTACAACTATAATAATCACAATCATCATCATCATAATTATAATTACCGAAACTAAATGTAGAAAGTGCAAGAGCGTTAAGTAAAAACATGCACAATTAAACTAAATACATACAAAAGCAAAGTAAAAACTAATTGTTATAGTAATGTTATAATATGTTATAGACTGTGCAGGAGACGATGTACAAAGTATACAAGCGATACTAGCACTACTACTACTACTACTAATACTAGGTAATTGCACATTTATTACATTTGTTCGGTGAGGGTTTATTTCTCGTGTTAATCTCATCCGATTCGTGTGAAAAGACATTTTTGTGGCGTCATCCGATTTCTGGGGAAAAGAAACCTACACGACCACTTTCTTTTTAGTCAACATCACAGACCTGATGGGGCAACTTTTCTCATCCTATGCAAAGAAATGTCCAAAAACATTGACATGACATCCATTTCTACTTATTCACGCCTTGTTAAATACACGTGCACGAATCAGCTAACGTGTGGGTGTGTGTTTGTGTGTGCGTGTGCTGCGTTCAAGTGTATATAATACTACTACTACTACTAATAATAAAAACAATAAAATGAATACCACAATTTATAAATACCACTAGTAGATTGCATATACTTAAGTTGAAAATATATAAAAATTATAATATAAATTGTATGTAGAAATATAAATTGTATAATATGTATACATAAACATAAATACAGACACACACATTGTGTAGTTTTTGCTGTGTGCAAATGCTTTTGACTGGGTGCTGGGTTCCCTGCTGGGTGTTCGAGAGCATCCTAAGTATTTAGCCATTGGGCAGATTTGAGTCTTGCCACTTTATTGTTTTGCCTTTTCTTATTTTTGGTGGGTATACCTGGGTGTGGGTATGTTGTCAGGGTGTGGCAGGGGACCTTGTCTTGGGTCTGCTGCCAACCTACTGAGTTCAACGTTAAAAGAATCCTTCTGGGGAGCCACGGGAGACTAGCTAGGCTAATTAGCCATCTAATTTGGCAGATAGGGTTTGGGATGCCTCAGCACCGCACCTTGGTTGTGATCTCTTGTGCGACTCACTGTAGCTGTGATTAATTGTTTTGATTCGAGCAAGGTGTATGACATTTTGTGTTGTGGTAACTTCCCTCTGCATCTGTTGGATCACTTCTTGTTTGCAGAAGTGTGTGTTGGCAACCTGGATCATTTTGATGTTGTTGTTGTTGTTGCATTCCACTTTGGTGCCGTCACTTGTGTGTTACTGTTGTGTTGAATTGCCTCCATAAGAATTGTTGTGACCTGTTTATTGAGGATATTTTCACTCAACAGATCTTTGGACCTTAGTGTGGTGGTGGGGGGGGGGGGCGGGGCTTTCTAGTTTGTCAAGTCATGTATGTTGCTGGTTTACTTCATATGACAGTAACTGTGGATGTGGTTGAAGACATTTTGGGTTGTGGTAGTGGCAGCTCACTTTTCTTGGGTCTTTGTGTTCTGTTTGTGAAGGGCAGCAACTTTGTAGGTGGTCTACTTGGGGGGGGGGGGGGGGGGACTTACGACTGTCAGTGTTCCTGTTCCTCATTAATGACTAACCAGCTCCACCCTGATTAGTCATCAATGAGGTGCACCAGGCCAGTGTATTCAGGATCAGAAGCAAGATTTCCAATTTGGGGACTGCTGGTTCTGCTGGGCCTCAGCCTGAGATTTTAACATTGTGTGTATTGTGTCATTTGATGTTAATATATCTCATGGTTTGGGCTGTTTTACAGGCTTCCTGATGTTGATTCGTGTCAGTTGTGGTCAGTGATTTTACATGGTGTTCGCCCCATAGGGCCACATAATCGCGGGGCGTAACAATAGATTACTGAAGAATAAATATAGTCAAGACAAGTACAAAGGTAATATAATCACAGTGATGAACATTATATGACTGAATTTTAATAATTGTTTTATTAATATGAACATCAGTTTAATGTAGCTGTTTTTCAACCAGTGACCAAAAACATACAATCTTATATTGTTCTCATTTTGACCTAAATCTACAAAGTAACTGTACCTACATTAAAAAAAAAACCACATGGCAGTGTAAAAAAGAGCAGCATCTATCTAAAGACAGAAACAAAAGATGAATGAATCATCTGCATCTTAGTCATGGACATCGTTCGGCTGTGCACCGTGACTAAGGTGGGGTGTGTTGGTTCTGATGAAACGAAAACAAAACAGACCCGAGCATCAATAAAACCGCTGAACCGAGCCGTCACAGCATCTCAGAGCTGCTCTGCTTCCTGTGCTGTAAGTACCGAGGCAAACGCTGGTGATGACAAGTGGACGTGGAGCTTGGTAAGTAACGGCTTGTTTGTTCATTTGTTTTGTTAGTTACGTTGTTTCTTTGTTAGTTTGATTGTTTTGCCAGTAAACCGGTGGCAGTATTATATATTACTGGGAAATAAAACGAGGACTGATGATACGACTGGTCTAATACATGTAGTCGATATAATCTTTGTGTTGTATGAAGTGTGAGGCAAAGAAAGGTAATTGCACATTTGTTACATTTGTTACATTTGTTCGGTGAGGGTTTATTTCTCGTGTTATTTCATCCGATTCTTGCGAAAAGACGTTTTTGTGGTGTCATCCGATTTCCTGTGAAAGGAAACCTACACGACCACTTCCTGTGTGTTGCCTGTAGGGGGCTCTGCACTGTGGGGATGAATTATACCCAGATGCAAACACATTTTATACAATTTTATACAAGATCTACTCATGAAAATAATAAAAAGCAACAACTTATCAATATATATATATATCACAACACCACAACCTGATGAAATTAATAATTCACCGACATCTTTTTTTTTGTGTACATCACAGACCTGATGGGGCAACTTTTCTCATCCTGTGCAAACAAATGTAAAAATAATATTTACATGTGTGTGTGTGTGTGTGTCTGTGTGTGTGTGTGTGTGTGTCTGTGTGTGTG
Source organism: Verasper variegatus (assembly GCA_026259375.1). Taxonomy (NCBI): domain Eukaryota; kingdom Metazoa; phylum Chordata; class Actinopteri; order Pleuronectiformes; family Pleuronectidae; genus Verasper; species Verasper variegatus. Next base: position 20,400,807 of record CM048040.1, read on the forward strand.
TGTGTGTGTGTGTGTGTGTGTCTGTGTGTGTGTGTGTGTGTCTGTGTGTGTGTGTGTGTGTGTGTGTGTGTGTGTGTGTGTGTGTGTGTGTGTGTGTGTGTCTGTGTGTGTGTGTGTGTGTGTGTGTGTGTGTGTGTGTGTGTGTGTGTGTGTGTGTGTGTGTGTGTGTGTGTGTGTGTGTGTGTGTGTGTGTGTGTGTGTGTGTGTGTGTGTGTGTGTGCCTGCGTTTGGACTTTTCCCAGTCTCCACACAAATGCACGCTGCGTTCAAGTGCCGGCGAAAACCTCGGACATCCTGGCTTTCGTCGATTGAATGTGCAATTTCAAAGATGGAGAGAGGATTTCTAAATAGACTAAATAGCTCGTCAGCCCTCGAATAGACTCTATACGTTGTCAATACAAGCTGCGGAAATATGGAGGACTCGCTGGTGTATTTTAACCCCAAAACACCCCCATTCCAATCCTCTGGAACCAGGCACCTGCTGCTGTGACTCATTTGAACAGGCAAAAGTGTCTGAACATGGCCCTACCCTTAATGTGCTTTGTTTCTATGTCAGTAAACAAAGTTTGTGCCAAAAACTTGTGTGACTCACGTTAGCAACGACTGGAAACGTGCGGTTTTCTACTCAAACTCTGGAAACTTGAGGCCAGTTTTTCTGAGTAAGACAACTCACACAGTTACTGTATATTTAAAGCTGATCAGGGAATATTCGGTTATGCTGTATTCTACATAGATCACAATGTAGCCTATTAGCTCATCAACTGTAAACTCACAATTATGAACCACATTCATTGGAGGCACTAGCAAAACAGCTGCCGTGAAAAAGGGTCGAGTGCAAGGCCAGCAGAAGATGTATCAGAATCAAAAATGTCACATTCAAGTCCCAGTTGAAATGTAGAGTGAGTGTCACAAAATATCAGTTATCTCTGAAGGAGGCTGCTTTCATTTCTGCAGAAACGGTAAATAGGGACATCATTATCTGACTCCAACACGTCTGTGACCTTGCAAATCCAACAGATAACAGAACACAGTGCACAATAAGGGAAACGTAACCACTTATCAGGAGTGATATTTCAGTCGCTGGTATTTTATGCTGGCTGTTGTTGTGGCCGTATATACATATTTATGTCACTGTAATCAAATGTGCTGGTTTTCTTTTTCACTTTTCAATCAATCAAACTCACAATTTGTCTCATAGGGCTTTAACAAGGTGTGACATCCTCTGTCCTTAACTCTCAACAAGAGAAAGGAAAAACTACCAAAAAATACAACTTTTAACAGGGTAAAAAGAACGTAGAAACCGTAGAGAGAGCCACATGTGAGGGATCCCTCTCCCAGGAGGGACAGAAGTGCAATAGATGCCACAAGTAATGAAGAACATCAGAAACTGTCTAATTTCTTTTCACCCAGAAACCAATGGAGCAGCCTAAACTTCATGCTGCCTCATGCAAGACCATGGGAAAGCCGACTTCAAAAGATGGGAGAAGAGGACCTTCTAATGGTAATAATACAGTATTGCTGCTTCCCTGAACTCCAGACATTTTGCTGTAATTTTCCAGAGGGCCCGTATGGGGGAATGCAAATGTCCGAGTCAGTTGCTGTGGACATTTCTCTGGTAACATGTAAATGTCTGAGTGAGCCCATACTGCAGGAAATATTATATGAAAATTCACAGCAAGCAAGTAGGCTTTTGCTGTGTCCTGCAATCCTGCATGCTTTACTCAGACACCACCCCGAGCATGAATGCTTTGGAAATTTTTCCTGTTGTTAAAGTTGCGTTGTTCATATTTAAAGGTTATAAGGCCTGACAATGTCCAGAATCAATTGTCCAGACATTTTTCAGACTTCAATGTCTTAAAATGGATTCAAGCAACCAAATTTTCCTTTTTTTTCCTTCTAGGCAATGAAACTGGCCAAGCTAAGGAAACACGCAGACTCAGAAGAGGAGCAGGGCAAGAAAGGGAGGAGACAGATAAAGGAGAAGGAATGTGTGGTGGAGCAAGAGGAGGTACCTTATTGTTCGGGAGAGAAGGAGACAGATATGGAGGAAGAGGAGGGAGGGGGCAGATTGGAAGAGGAAGAGGAGGCATGGGGCAGATTGGAAGAGGAATAGGAGGCAGGGGGCAAACCGAAAGTGGAAGAGGAGGCAGGGGGCGGTCCGAAAATGGAAGAGGAGGCAGGGGGCAGACAGAAGGAGGAAGAGGAGGCAGGGGGCAAACAGAAGGAGGAAGAGGAGGCAGGGGGCAGACACAAGGAGGAAGAGGTGAAGGGGTGCAGGGAAATGGAGTCGTTGTGCAGAGATGGGACGAAAGAGATGCAGGAGGACGTGGGAGACAGAGCCGAGAAGGGAGAACTAGAGGGGATGTTGCAAAGAGACAGGGAGGTTGGTTAGGAAAAGGGGAACATAGTGTGGATGGAAGAGGAGGTAGAGGGGGTGAGAGAAGAGGTGATTTGAGAGAGACACAAGAGAGGAATAGAGGGATTTCAGAGTCTACAGGTAGAGCTGGAGCACAACAGGGCCGCCGCCTGGGCTACAAAGCACTTGAAGAACTGTCTGGAAAAGACCCGTCTGTGGTGGCCATCGCCCTCTCCGCTAACCCTGGCCTACAAGATGTCCTGTGTGATACAACTATGAGGCAGGACCTTGTCGAACTCCTCTGCCTGGCGCTGAGCAAAGCCTTCAAATCACAGAGAGACAGAGGATCTCGGCAGCGGCTGGCCAACCTCATTAAAGATTCAGGGTTTTTCCGCACCGTCCTGCCCCACTATCTGGTGGGCATGGGGTCAGAGTTCAACCCTGTCCGCAGGGCACAGTACCCTCAGCATATTGAAAACATCCTGGCTATTTTGTCTGAGGTAAGTTGAGAAAGGAGTGAATGGAAAAAAACAATCAGTAAATTCCACTGAAGGATAATGAAAGAATTCTTTTGTTTAATGCTGAAAAACTAATATCACCTTTTCCCAGCTAAGTCCATCCACTTCAAACCAAGACATACAGACAAAAACAAATCTCTCATGAGAAAACCAATGATGTAGAAAATTGAAAAGAGATTATTCAGGGCCTTTGACAAACCTTGTTTCACCATTTCTTAAAATAAATGGAACTAGAAGGCAACAATACTTAAATTCAAACAGGCTGTACCAAATATTACACACTCATTGATATCAGTTCTTTAAATATGTCTGATTTATGAGATATTCTCTTGGAAAATGTTGAAGAAGTTGAAAAATGCTCTTGCTCACAATGTTGAATAAAAAAATTCCCCGATCTGCCCCCTGATCCGGATCCGCACCAAAATGTGATGGGTTCTTTCATGATCCATCCTTCCACCAAGTTTTGTAGAAATCTGTTTACTTGTTTTTGTGTAATCTTGCAATCAAACAAACATAAAAGCCAACAAAAGAACAGACAGGTAAAAATATGACTTCCTTGGAGGAGGTTAATGATATTTTAACCTCATTGTGCTTCTTTCTCTATTCTATATACTTTAAGTAACTATACTCAATGTTTTGTTTATTAGGTGCTTAGCACCTTCCCTACTACATCCGCTCAGACAGTGAGTCTGCTACTGACGATGCTCCAAGTCTCCATGAACAACCTGAGCGCATCAGGAGTGGATGTTCAGCCTCAAATGGAGGAGAGAGTGGTGGGTCTTCAGGGCCTGGTCCGTGACCTTGAGAAGGCTGCCAGGGAGGGAACCCGGCACTCAAAGAGAGACACTTATGCCCTCCTTACACCTGGTGGTGCTAACACAGGTGATGTCCTCTTAGAGATATTAGTTTTTAGACATTTTGATTTGACCTCCTGTCAACACTGGAAAATTACCTGGAAAATCTTTTGGGTTGTTTTATCGACATAAAGGGTGACTGAATCTTGTTTTATTCGAACACAGGTGAAGAAGAACAGCAAGATTTCTGCCAAACACCGATCTGTCCAACTCCTGAGGAGTTACAGCTGCAACACAAGCCCTTCCTTAGACCCAACGCCATCTCCGAGCGCTACCCAAACACCCACCTCTACCTTGACACACAGTTTCGGCTGCTGAGAGAGGACTTTGTTGGGCCACTGCGTGAAGGGATCCAGCAATTGCTCTGGAACAAAACGGACAATGGAAATACCGATAAAACAATGAAGAGCAAGCGCTTTGATAATATCTATGTGTATTTTGACACAAGACTGGTGGCGCTGAAATGCACACACAATGGCATTTCCCACATTGTCCAGTTTGACATTAAGCCACTTAAGGTTAGCCTCTGGATGGAATTTGATGCTGGTCACAGTGTAATGTTTAAATTACTTTGGACGCCATACATATTTCTAATTATATTTTCTCCATTCTTCTCCATCCTGTAGTCTGTGCGCTGGCAGAATTCAAAGAGGCTGATCTATGGTTCCCTGGTCTGCCTGTCCTGTGATAATTTGAAGAGCTTCCTGTTTGCCACAGTGTCAGATCGGACCCTCAAAGACGTGGTTAAAGGAAAGGTCCAGATTACCTTTACTGAAGAAAGCAGACTCAAGTTGGCTGGAATTCAGGTGGGGCAGTGCATTCTGTGCAACTGTTGTTTATGAGAACAGAATGCATGGATAGTCTTCTCTCGCTGTTATGAATGAGATGGGAAACATTAAAATGACTTCAATAATAATAACAATAGTAATACACATAAAACCAGTTACATAAATTATAAAAGTGTACATAAAAGATAATAAACAGCAGGTTAAGACAATATTTAACACGATAAAACGTCCATCATGTCAGGGAGAGAAAGCTGTGGTAAAAAGATGTGTCTTAGGTTTCTTTTGAGAACATCAATAACTTAACTCCCCAGTCCAGATCACCACCTGTGGGATCCAAAATGACTATGAAGTTGATACCTCTCTAAAGTAACGGAACATTATTATAACCCTCATCACGGTAGGAATTATTCCAGACCTGTTGTGTTATTCTGCATAAATTGTTGGTTGCTGTACACGATGAGCTGCCAAATTTTATTGAGAGTAGATGTAATCAGCCCTGCACATGTTTCACAATATTTTATATGAAACACATGCACAGATTCAATTGTATTTAATTTACTTACGAGGGACCTTGTGCAACAGTAAATATATTTGTATCAATAGATGTAGGCAGGTCACAGTGAATACAGTGACTGACCATAGTGACGGAATGCAAGAAAAGAAGAGCTAAACTAAACGTACTTTTACCTTGTCCCACAGAACGATCAAGTGTTCCTCATGGTAGAGAGCATCGCCTTTTTTGAGGCCTATCGCTACGTTCTACAGGGCCTACAAGAGCAGGAGCAGGACAATCTGCCCTTCCAGAGGTATGTGTGCGATCCGTTTTTGTGTGTGTGCTGGGGAGGAGTTTCAGCCTTTACTGGCAAAGGTCATAGTTATGATGTATTCTCACAGCACTTTGAGAACAAGTTCCCTGTGGATTTTTGAAAGGGCGGTATAGGGGAGAAACTGTACAAGGGAAGTTCAGCAATCACCCTCTTAATTGGCACGTTAATTCCATCCCTGTGGTATTCCCCAGAAAGCTATCACGCATCCATTAGTTCCAAAGTTGTGTTATTGTGTGCACTCCCTGTGATCTTCACACATACCACAAAGTAGGGCTGGGTGACATGACTTCCAATCAATATCAAGATTATTTCAAACTTATACCTCGATTACAATTGATGGTCTGAAGCTTTTGATGGCTACTGTTAGCTATTATCAGCTAACTTAAGATCGAACTGGCATTAGTGAGAACAGTGAAGACTTTAATTCGGAAACAATATATTAGATTCATGCAAGTTTGTTAAATCTTATTAATAATACTTCCAGGTACATTGTGGAGTGCAGCACAGATTTGCAACCCCCGGCTTATCTGAAAAGACAAGATACGTACGACCTGTCATCTGTTGCCAATCCTAAATATAAGAAAAAAATGAAGCCCTTTCACAGCCTGAAGGCAGACGCCTGGCCGAAAAAGGAGGAGCTGGGGATGGATGAGTCTCAGTTGAGAGCCGTCCAGCTGGGCCTCACAAAGGAGCTGGCCATCATTCAGGGACCTCCTGGCACTGGTAAGATATCGACAAGCTATTGTTGGAAGGACGACTTAATTCATTTGTGAATGTGTAAAATGTATTTTACATATTTGTAAAAATGACTAATTTATTTTCTTTAATAATTGAAAATTAAACTATTTTGCTTCTCCCATCTTCTCAGGTAAAACCTACGTTGGTCTCAAGATCGCTCGGGCTCTGTTGACCAATCCGGATCTCTGGAGTGAATCTGGCAGGGGTACAATACTGGTGGTGTGTTTCACTAACCATGCCCTGGATCAGTTCCTTGAGGGTAAGCAGGGATGTCACTTCACATCAGATATGTTGTATACGTTGTTTGAGCGGTTTGGCAAATTATAAAAAACCAAAGTTCTTCAGCATTATTGTCAACAAAAGTGCTGCATCTGCTGCTTATACAAATCCTTCTTGGCAGGCGCATTGTACTGGGCTGCGGATATTTCTTGTCTTAGTTTATATTTTTTAAGTAATAGCTCTGTTCCTTGTAGTGGACAATGTAAATCTCATCAGCTTTCTGTTTTTTTAGAAATATCATGTGCATTTCTTTTGCCTCTGCGTCTCAGGTATTCATAAGTTTCTGAAAAAGGGCATCGTGAGAGTGGGAGGCCGCAGCAACAGTGAGATCCTGAAGCCTTTCAATCTGAGAGAGCTCCGACACTCTGTCAACATCAGAAACTTGTTGCCGTCTCACCTGCGGTTTGTGCATGGCGAGGTGAGCTCTTGCAGCCCAATTACCTAGAGTGTTGCAACGGACAACCTGACATGATGTTTCAAGTTGTGCCACACTTTTCTCTCTCATTCATAGCTAGGTGTTAAGAATATATGAAATTATATAATAGGCTTAAATAAGTAATGATTCAAGTTTTTTTCATGCTGGTGTTATGTTTAGGGGATTTCTACACCTTCAAAGTACATATGACGTGTTTAACAGATTATGAAGCAGCTACATGTGGATGAGAGGAATGTCATGAGTGAGAGCATCAAGCTGACGTGTTCTACGAAAGGCATCCTGCGTGAAAGCATCTTACAGATGTTCATTTCACAAAAACATTGGATCAGTCTGCGGCGACCAAATGTGAGTTATTCTGAATTAAAAATGAATTTGTTCAAATGTGTATATGTGACCTTAAACAGACTGAAAGCATAGATATCTTTGCATGATATTCTCGTGCAGGATCTTTTTTTTGCGCCCCGAAATGTGAAGTCCAGTCTGATTATGGAGTGGTTGAGTTTGGGTGCCACCGTTTTCCTGCAGAGGGAGACAGAGATTGCAAATAGAAATGGAGGTAAGGATTGTCAGTGGTGCTCCACTGAAAGAGCATCTCATTACTGACTGTTTTTCAATGTGTAAACAGCATCTCAATCTAACACTAAAAAAGCACAACATTATCAAATAAGTAATAAGGTCAAAGGCAATGTGAACCAGCAGAGACACACGATTGTTACATATTAAAATAAATGGCTGAAAAAATGAATTCAATTACATTGAATTATTATTGAAATAACCCAGTTAAAAGAAAATGCAGATCTGTGTAAACATCTTTTGTGATGTAGAAGAGGTTTTATACATATATAAGTGCATGTAGACCATTTAAGTTGCTGAAAATTATATAATATACAATGTATTCTATATTTATTTCCTTTGTTCATGTGTTGTTCTAATCTATGCAGCTTTATAAGTTGCCAATGAAAACTAAAAGTGAATTAGCCCATTCTGATACTGATTCTACTACAACATGTTGGATGTAGCAGCTGAGGAGGCGATGGAGCTGGTGGAAGATGACTTCATTGAAATCGAAGAGATGGCCGATCTGATCCAGTCAGAGCGGATCATTGAAGACGACAGCGGCCACAGGTCGGGTAGAGATCGCAGAAAGGAGTTTAACGTGGAGTCGGCCGTCAGGGAAGTGGAAGAAATGATGCTGGTTATGAACCTGGCTGAAGTTGAAATACAGACTGAGCAGAGCGAGGAAGGATGGGAGGTAACATTAAGAGATTTGTTCATGTGGAGATTGTAAAGAGTTTTATCATTTCATCAGAATGTTTTCAGTCCGACTGTCCGAACACACTTAGAACAATAGTAGTCTGAGGGGAGTAGATGCATGAATGTGTTAACAGCGATTGACATTGCATTATTTACATCCATGTTTGCTTGAAAGCTGTCTGCCCTGCTTTTGAAGGTACATAGCTTCATTTGTCGACACATTACTGCCACCAACTGTTGATCAGTGGAATAGCCCAGAGCCCTTGGCAGGACTGTATCTCATGTCACCTGCTTGTGTGCCCCCCCCCCCCCCCCCCCCAGCGCTCTCAAACAATTTGCTTCATCAAATTATTAGGCACATGGACCTCATCATACTTCATCAAATTAAACAACCCTATGGTATTATGTACAAATGAACTAACTTGTCCTGATCTGTACAGATGCAACGGGACCAGAGTATCAAGCTGAAGAACAACATCAGAAAAGAGCTGCAGAGTGGTTCAGCTATGACTGAGGTGGAGGAGGAGAAGATCTTCAATATTTGGACCCTTAGTCTCTCAGACAGATGGAGACTCTATCGGTAGGCTTGCGTCTGTGTTTCACTTTTGTCCCCTTCATTCACCATGTGATTCTTTTGTAAACCTCTTCCTTTCAGTCCTGTCTCCTAGTGCCTTTCTTACATTTCAGTCCTCCTTTCCTCGGTCTTGATCTTTCTTCCTTTGCTCCCCTCATCCCCCCAGCAACCGTGTCTGGTAGAAGTAGTCTATTCCCAGGGTGTAAAATTAAGTCAACTAATCACAAGGAAAATGTATCCCAGAGGATCGTTTCACCTCAGAGAGCAAAGACATAACTTCTATCACTGTGAAAACAGGACTGTGAGGGCTCATGTGTACATAGACGTAATTATCATGTAAACTAACAAATAGGGCAATTTCCTTCCAATACAGATATCATATGTCTCTGTACTTTTTCTAGATGCAGAGCAAATAATAAGTATTCAGGACTTCATAAAATTATAATCGAATAATATCCAATAATTTAGTTAACACTGCTGAGTCACAGTTTTTTTACTATCGTGTGATTTGTGTCTGCAGGTTGTGGGTGGAGCGCTACAGGTTAGCGATTCGCACCGCACTCCTAGCCGCTGAAGACGCCTATCAGAACACAGTGGAAAGATTGGCTGATATAAGACGACAAGAGAGCTTCTGTCTCCTTAGGAACGCCAAGGTACAGTATAATTGAGTTAGTGTATCGAAACGGTAAACTGGACTTCAGTTTTCGACAAGGAGTCACATTCACAACACACTGTCATTCAGCGTTTCTCTGTCACACATTCAGTTCATACACTGAAGCGATTTAGGGGTTTCTGGTCTCACTCTAGGACGCTTCCACATGCGGACTGGAGAAGCTGGGAATCTAACTAGCAACTTTGTGATTAGTAGTTGACCAGCTCTGCCTCCTGGGCCGTAGACTAAACTAGAATGTTGTTGTTGTTGTCTTTTTTCTATCATCCTATAATACATTCTTTGTCAGTCAAAGCAGCTAAATGGGTCTAATTGAATGCGGACTACACTCAACATTTTGTTGAGAATTTTGATGTGAAATAATATGTTGTGTTATATTTTTCAAAGAGGAATTTGAAAGTACGAAGAGAGAGATACTTCTTTTACACTGACATTAGCAGGAAAACGTAGGTTTTTTAAAACCGGGTAAATCCTCTAAAAACGGTGATGAGCTCCTCTCCCATTGCCAGTAGAGGAATTTGCTGGAATACTCTGTTTTTTCCCTGGTGAGTCATGTTCGACAGGAGTGAACACTGGTTGTATTCATGCCCATTGCAGACGGGCGGTGGTAATAACATCAATCCTACATTTATTAGAAGAGACAAGCTCGTATTGTGTGTAAATAAACAGATGCAGTGTCTTGTCCGGCAGGTTATTGGCATGACAACAACAGGCGCAGCCAAATACCGCTCAGTTCTGCAGGAAGTGAGTCCACGTCTGGTGATCGTAGAAGAGGCCGCGCAGGTTCTCGAGGCCCACACCATCACCACACTGAGCCAAGGATGCCAACATCTCATCCTCATCGGGGACCACCAGCAGGTTAGTGCTAACCCAGACAGATACGGTTCCCTAAAAGTGATCAAACTGGACTCACTCCATGCGTTGGAGGCTTCAACCGAAATGCTGCTCATTCACATTTGAATGCAGTGTCATGTAAACACAAGCGGTAGCCAATTAATTTACGTTAATTCCGAAAGAGGGGGCAAAGGCAGCTGACAAACCTGGTGTGTGTTCATTGTGTCGTGTTCATTGTGTCGATAGCTTCAATGGTTCTCTAGGACGAAAGCAAGCTATGTTGTGTGTCCTGAAGCATGAAACTGTGATAGAGATGACTGCACCAGCACAAACATTGGGCACGGCCAATGTCAAGCATCCACGCAACACATACTTGTGAGTCCAGCATTAAACTGCCAGTGTATTTAAGAAGCCCACCATCCTTTTGACTGAGAAACACCCTGTTGGTGTGTCTTGGTGAAAATTTGACGGCCTGTCGTGATGGATTTTGTATATTTTACTGGTTGTCAGTGTGTTTGTGCGTGTTGCCTTGAGGGAAATGGATACTGGACAAAAAAAAACATCCCATGCCAGACATTACAAGAGAACAGTGAGGAGTGATATGTGGGAAATCAGTAGACTATTACAGCAACTTGTCAGGGCCTGCCAAGGACATATGGCCAGGCAGCCTGTCTAGCAATCTGCAGTGTGCAATCACAACTACACACAGTTCTACCACAAATCTCAATATTCTGTCCTGCTCTCTTCTTGTTGTGTAACTTATGTCTGCTCTTCTCCTAATATTTGCTTGTTGCACTCTATGCATGGATTTATGTATTTGTATTTGACTATACAAACAAATCTGACTTCCTTTCAGTTACACTGAAAGTTCAGCAAGCATAAAATATAGTTTGACTTTAAACTTTTCCTTTATTGTAAGTTGGGTTCAGGAATTAATGGCCATTTTATACAGTTGCTTCAGATTAATATAAAAGGCATTTACCGCTCTACCTGAGGCTATTAGTGGGTCCAGTTTAATGTACCAAATACATGTTAACTACAAGTGCAAGATAAATTAATCAACTATTTAGTTATCAATTTAAATGACAGGATCTGGGTCTGTTTTTTCATGAGTTTATAACCATGTAGTTTTGATTTTCACTCGATGAACATGTGTTCAGAGAGCTTTGTGTTTCGTTAAAACCCAAACTTGAATGTGTGCATGTAATGGAGGTGGATGGATAACACTTTCCGAGTAAAATAAGCTTTGGCATTTTTTATGTTGTTCATTAATCTAAGGTTTGGTGTTGAATTGAGCTGAACACAATGCTTCACATTCATATTATAATTCGTCTTGCCTCCCCCACACCCCTCCCACCTACATGCACAATCACACTGTGTCCTGCTGCTATATTACACACACACACACACACACACACACACACACATAGACAAAACAGCTAAAAACTTAACAGGACAGCAAAAGAAAGTTAGAGTAGATTTGCATACATTCTATACTCCCTCCCAGTCAACTGAAAACAGAAACCCATTGTGGTATATTGTTTGTCCCTTCTAGGCTTGCTACTGTTTAGATAGTTGCTTCCACCACATAGGTGTTTACCAGCATTTGCATTACTGCAATTGGTATGATTATTCTAAGCAAGTGACCGTGACAGTTTTCACTCTGTTCTTCGCTCACATGGTTATGATCTTGGACTATTTCTTACAGTTAAATTAATACATCTAGTAGGAAAAAGCTAGAAACAGGTTTAAAGTTGTAGTTACTCAAATTCCCATCACATGTTCTCTAATCTGCCGTATTAATCATAAAAGTATATTGATAGCTTTAAAACGTTCTCCACAACAGGACCACAGTTTCTGAGTTTACACAAAAACACTTGGTCTTTAATCAGTATTGTTCTAAACAATGATTCATGAGGATTTAAGTGTTAAGAGCATCTGATGAAAATGGGATTTCTCCTTCAGCTGCAGCCCAGTGTCACAGTGTATGAACTCGCTAAGAAGTTCAACATGGAGATCTCCATGTTTGAAAGACTGGTGAGGATGGGGGTTCCCTTTGTCAGGCTCAACTACCAGGTTTGTGTTTATTTTCAAGTTTGTCGCAGTCCTTCAGTAAATTCAGTAAAACCTTTACATCTTTTGATGGTTTAATTCAAGAAAAGTTGAATGCATTACTTAAATAGGTATGTTTGTTGGTACACGTAATCCTATATGTATTCTGTTTTTTCTTCAGCATCGTATGAGGCCAGAAATTGCCCGTCTTCTGACCCCACATATCTACGCAGAGCTGGAAAACCATCCCTCTGTGTTCAGCTTTGACAACATCAAGGTGTGCATTACATTTGCTCTCCTGCTGTGTCTACCTGCTTGTTTTTCATAGTGGATATTTGTTTACTTGCCCGCATGGAAAAAATGTTTGACAATGTATACAAGATAAAGAATTCTGCATATGATACATATCAAAGCATAACCTAAAAATGTTTTAATTAAATGTTGTGTTACAGGGCCTGAATACTAACATATTCTTTGTGGAGCACAACCATCTAGAACAATCAGATGGGACAAGCCAACAGAACCTACATGAAGCTACGTTTGTTGTCGCTCTTTGCCGCTACCTTCTCCTTCAAGAATATGAACCAGAGAAAATTACCATCCTTACGACCTATGCCAGCCAACTCAACTGTCTGCGCAAACTTATGCCTGTCAGCAAGTTCGCAGGGGTCAGAGTGCATGTAGTAGACAAGTACCAGGGAGAAGAGAATGACATTATCTTGTTGTCTCTGGTCCGCAGCAACTTGGTTGGGAAAGTTGGTTTTTTGAAAATCCCCAATCGCGTCTGTGTAGCCTTGTCTCGTGCCAGGAAAGCTCTTTACTTGATTGGCAACAGTGCAACACTTGAAACTGTCAAACTGTGGAGCAACATCTTACACACATTGAAGGAGAAGAACCAGACTGGGAAGTCTCTCACCCTCTGCTGTCAGAATCATCCAACTCGACAAGTAGAAGTTGCTTGTGCTAAGGACTTCGAACAAGCCCCTGAAGGTGGCTGCACTCAGCCTTGCCAGTTCCGTTTGGACTGTGGCCATGTTTGCACAAGCGTCTGCCACCCCTACGACTCTGAGCACAAGAAGTACAAGTGTATCAAGAATTGCGAGAAGATTATATGCGATCAGGGTCACAAGTGTCCACGTGTGTGTCATAGAGAATGCCCAGAGGCATGTCCAGTGATGGTTGAGAAGATCATACCTCAGTGTCAACACTCACAGAGGGTTCCTTGCCACCAAGACCCAGAAACATTTGAATGCAAGGAGCCATGCCAGAAAATGCTACTGTGTGGACATCCATGTGTTTCAACCTGCGGGGGACCATGCACCATGAGGTGCAATGTGCAGGTCACCTTGAAGCTAAAGTGTGGCCACAGCCAGAAGGGTGCCTGTTTTTACCAAACGGAGACAGACGGGCCTAATTGTTTGACCCCATGTAAGCAGCAGCTAAAATGTGGCCATCCTTGTCGTGGTAACTGCACCCAGTGTTATCAGGGACGCTTCCATTACCCATGTTTTCAGCGCAGCGGGCGTCTCCTTGTTTGTTCACACAAGTTTGAGAAACCTTGCTTTCTTGATAGCTCCCCATGTCAGAGACCATGTGACAATTGCTGTGTCCACAGTAAGTGTATGAAGCCATGTGGGCAGCCCTGTACTCCATGCGCTGAGCCCTGCGCCCGGCAGTGCCTCCACCAAAGCTGCAGTAGGCGTTGCCATGAGCCATGTGATCATCCACCGTGCACCCAACCCTGTCCCAATATCCTGCGTTGTGGCCACCAGTGCATTGGTCTGTGTGGAGACAAATGTCCAAGGAAATGTAGGTTCTGTAATCAAGATGAGGTCAAAGAGATTTTCTTTGGAACCGAGGGTGACGCTGAGGCTCGCTTTATTCAGCTAGAAGACTGTGGACACATTTTTGAATACACAGCGATGGACAAGTACATGGGAGTGAATGACAAAGAGCAGGCAAATAAAGAGGTGGTGGCCATAACATTGAAGAGATGTCCCAGGTGTCAGACTCCAATCCGCAACAATGTCCGCTACAAATCTCACATTAACCGCAATCTGGCTGTGATAGAGATGGTTAAGGTGAAGGTAAATGGACATCCGCTAGATGTTAAAAAGCACAGGAAGGCTCTGAAAGAACTGTGGAAGGAAAACCCTGTCACCTGTGAAATGCTTCAACCATTCATTGATCAGCACATCAGCAGGAAACTGGGAGACTGCGTTCTCACAGCAGATGACCTGTGGGTCCTGGAAAACCAGATGGATTTCATAACTAGAGTTGCAAAGCTACAGATGAAAAGCACCAGGTTCGACACGGATGGTGCAGAGTTTTTGAGCTGGCTTAGTGACTTCCACCTGAAATTCACAGACCAGCAGGTCTTTGATTTGCAGAGACAGCTACTGAGACTCACCTTCTTTACTGATCTCGACGTCCATTGTCCTGAGGCAAACATGAGGTGGCAAAGTTGTACTACTCAGTCAGAGGTACAAACAATCACAGAAGTTTTGGAAAAGTCTGGCCAGTTCACTGAGCAAGATGAACAACAAGTGAAAGAAACCATAATGGAGCTGAAGCAAAAGCTTCCATCCACAGGCCTGTGGCTCAGTGAGGAGGAGACTACGATGAAAATGCCTTCTGGACACTGGTACAAATGTCCTAAAGGCCACGTCTATCTTGCAAGAGAGTGTGGAGGGGCTGTGGAGAGTCAATGGTGTCCTCGTTGTGATGCTACTATTTTGTGAGGGGATAGTAAACGGCAAACCAAGTCGCCAGAGGAGGCACAGCATCTTGCCTGGTCTGAACTACCGAGAGCCATCTTGGAAACGTCTGTGTGATTTCAACCCGTAATGTTGTCTGCAATACTTGGTTGACATGTAGAAATCAGAGGGTCAGTTGTCGTAAGCACAATGAGAAGGAGGGAAAGCGCTTGCCAAGTTTCCGTTCATTTGAAATGAAGTTGAAGTAACAAAATGTTTTCTGTAATTTAGGTCTTAAAGAAATTTCAACTGCTGTGTTATGTTGTTTAAAATTGTACATTACTGTCCTCTTGGAGGCATTTCATCAGTAACACTGCTTTGGTCCAATGTTTCTACATAACTTGAGATAGAGACTGTGTGATGCAATGTCATAGACATAACAGAACCACCCTGCTCTTTAAAGTGACCTGAAAGATTAGTGTTAAATATCGTGTTACCTTTAAGCCTCTTCATGCGAGAGGAACTATGTTTGAGAGTTGAATAATAAATTAAAGGTTGTTTACGCAGTTGTGCTCCAGAGAACTTGCTTTTAAACTTGATTTCTACTGCACAGCATCATTGCAACATATGTCTGCATGCGAGCTATTACACACATCTTACAAATACAGGAAAGTAATTATCCAGATATTTTCTTCCAGTAATCTTCCACACCTAATGTAAAAATGTTTTTCAACATATGCAGTTTTAAGTCTATTCAGTCACATTCCACTTTATTTTTGCCTTTCAAATGTCTGAGTCCTCCTGGAGCTTTTTTAAAGTTTCTCACAATGTTTTTGCAGTTTAGAAAAGAAAATCATAGTGAGTCAATGTATACAAGATTAAGAATTCTTTATATGATCGTTATGCTCCCGTCTAGGGTAGGAGCGCAGCATGAAAGTATACAAAAACTGGTTCCCTTCCCGGTCCCCGAAACCAGAATCAAAACACTAACTTATGCAATAAAGTGTGCATTTATTATTTACACAAGTGAAACGTGTCAGTAAACTGAAACAGTTCTTACTCAGGGTGAGCCCAGGCCAAAACAACAAACAAAAGAAAACTAACTCCCCAAAGTAAACTGCTGGATAAACTTAATGAAATAAGTAAATAAACCAAAAGACATCAACTAAACTCATCTACCTAAAATACAACAAAGCAGGAGAAAAATCACAGAAGAACACAGGCAGCTTCCCCCCTACAAACCTCAGTGCTAACTTTAAACTGTGAGTGACTAAATACAATATGTACAAAATACTTACTAGTTCGAAATCACAATTAAACACTAACGATACACACAAATGAAAACGAGATCTACAAGTTTGGGGATCGAGGACAGAACCGAGCCGCTGCTGTCAAGTCGCCGTCCTCGTGACGACTGGGAAACCTGGATGCTTTAACCTGCGGCCTGTTGCGGAGGAGCCAATCACTAGCTGCCAGGACGAATCAACCCATCCAGCCAATCAGGAGGAGACCTGTCAAAGATCCTCTCCTGAAAGGAACACACACACACACACACACACACACACACACACACACACCGACACAAAACATAGAAACAAAACACAATACGTCCAGGGCCGTAACAATGATAAATATCACAACACAAGTTTTGAGATAAAAGAGATGTTGCACTTTGATTAAAAGTGATTTTACCTCTATTTAGTCTCCACTTGCTTAAAGTTTCTGTAAAAGCAAACTCAGGAGAGAGTTTCCGATTGGTTGGACAGCGGTTGGCTCACTCAGTCTTAGCTGGTCTTCTGTCCCTGGGCCGTGATTCCCACGAAAGCGTTGGGCTTGGTTAACATGCTGTTCATATCCCCACTGGATTTGACTGATCCCTATCTACTGGTCCAGAGAAAGACACACAAAGAGACAGGCAGGCACGTAGAAACAACTGCGGACACGTTGACGAATGCTGCACAAGAGGCAGACGAAGATAACATCGAGAGAGAAATAGTCAGATTAGATGGGAAGGGGGTGTATTGGAGTGATCGACTGATCTGCTGTCAGTCCACCAGAGACCCTCTGTAGGATATGGGGAAGAAGACACAGAGAGAGACAGATGATAAGGAGGTAGAATGGGTCAGATTTGATATGAAGAGAATGAAAATAGTTTGAGTGATCTTCATCTCCACTGGACCATGATCGGGAGGGAGAGGTACAGGCAGGCAGAGAAAAATCAATTTAAGAAGAAAGAGATAAAAAATGGTATGCCGCAAAACAAAGAGAAGAAATGTGATTGGAGGTAGAAAGTTATTGAACTACAATTCCAACAATCAATAATAAACCTGGCTTACATTTCCGAATCAGCTTGTCAGATTCACTTTTACATTGACAAACCTGACTTCGAACCTTGTCAGTCTCATAAAAACAAAAAGAACATTTTCACAGTGGAAAAAATACTCCATTGCTCCTTGTCACTAATGTTATAGCACTATCCACTTGTATTCAAATTTGGATTCTTGATACTTTGGCTTATATCTAACACTGTAGACAGATTGTGTGTATTCTGTGATGCCCGCCTGTTGTTTGCCAAGAGTCTGTCGTTCAAAAACAGATGTTGAGAGTTCCACATCTGCTCCAGCAAATGTGGATTTATAACCTTCACCAAATCCCTTTGTTTGTTGGTTGGTGTGTTTGTTTGTTTGTTTGTTTGTTTGTTTGTAGGGAAGTTTAAACAAAAACAACTCAGTGGATTTCCCAGAAACTTGGTAGAAGGGAAGAACCCATTAAATTTAGCTGCAGATCCATTCATTATTTTGCTTTATGTATTACATTGGAGGGTTTTCCAATATTTGCACCATTTTCCCAGGGAATGATTAATGGATCTTCATTAAAAAAACAAGATTTAATTGAATTTAAAGGGACACTGTTTATCCCTGAAACTCCAAAAATGTTTGGTGGCCTCGAACACTTCACCCACCCCTCCATCGGTAGTAGATAATGAGTTTCTATTGGACCCTTTTGATCCCGACCTTGATTTGTGTTTCCCGTGGCTGTTCTACCCTGAGTTCTCTGTTTCCTGTTTTACTTTGAAATAATGCTCCCTGTGTGTCTCCAGCTTAATTTCCCATCTTTGTCCCGTTTCCAGCCCTTGTGATCGTCGTTGTGTTGTGTTTGTGTTTGTTTGTGTTTCACCTGTGTCCAATGACCCTCCTGTGTGTGTGTGTGTGTGTGTGTGTGTGTGATTCTCTTTGTCTCTGTCAGTTCGTCTTGTTCCATATCGGCTGTGTGAACTTAATGTTTCTCTGTGTATTGATTATTTGGACTTTGATAGTACTTTTGCCTGAATTAAAAGACATTTTAGCTTTTCACCTGGGACCTGTCTCCTGCAATTGGATCTACCTGCTCACACACCCTGACCTAAAATGAGTGAGTAATAGTAGTTGTGGTTAATTTGAGCCACAAATTTTCATATTAAAGGGCAAATTATTTTGAAAAAGAGGAAAATGCCACTACTGACGTACTTTTCCCCCCCCTCAGTTCAAAATGAGTTTGATGACTAAAAGGTTCTGAATGTGTCAGACACACAACATGTGGTTTTAATTGGTGCTTAATTGCAGTGTGGGCAGTGCGTTCATAACATATTACCTTGCTCCTCTTGAGATTCTCGCCAGGCAGCGGCTCATGGGACGAGTGTCATCACATCTAAACTTCGATTAAGGCATTGGGAAAAACACGGACCCTGATCACATTTGGGTTCAGCTTCCAGGCTGATTTAAATGTAAATTCATTTTTATTTTCAGCTCCTCCCATCTTGACAGTGTCTTGGTGTGGGAGAGGAATGGGCCGGCAGGGAATTGGAGGGAAGAGGGGGATTCTGCCCAGGTAAGCATATTTACTTTGTGAGCGTTTGATTCTAAACTAATTTGAATAACTGTGTGAAAGCCAATTTGGTTTAATTGAGCTCTGCTCGTCTGAACACCTGCAACTAGATTGGTGACTGACATTAGGTTATTTCGCATTGGGCCTCCAAGTGCGGCTTCAACTGCTTCATAACTCTGGATTTACCTCCAAATATCTAATATAACACCATATGCCATGTGCTTTGCAGAATATGCAATGAGCTTGGCTTGGTGTTCGCAGAGCAGCAGTGAAATATGGCCCGAGCCAGGGAATATAATACCTGGGCTAATCCATTCTACTCTCCTGTGCCTGAGTACTGTGACAAAGGTGGTTTATTACCATTACCATCAGTGTGTGATTATCAATATGTATTAGGCCATCTCACCATCAAGCAAAGCCCCAACAGGCCGTGTCAGGCCTAAAACAAACTGTGTTTCTGCTCCGTCGACTGAAAACATTAAGCAAAGATGCAGATGCTCCTGGAGCCGCCACAGCACAGTGGAATCTGCCCTGAGGAGCTGCTGTGTGAGCAGAGACCAGCGCACACTCTGCCAGGCCGCTGTCCGGGCTGTGTACACCTGTGGCTGTATACTTTGTGCACCAATAAACACCATACACTCCCGTTCAGAACAACAGAATACACACCTCTATATGCCAGAATGAATGAAACACGGAAGCAGTGTTACTTCAACAGACGATGATGATTTCAGTCTGAATAAAAGGGGAATGAGTGAGAGGTGGAAAGATAAGAATAAAGAAGGACACATATTCTATTAAAAATATTACAGTTAATTACATATTAAACCACTTTTTTTCATTTTTATGATTTAATATATTTTATTTATTTGTAAGGGTCAAGATCTCAGAGTATTGAGCAAGTTTAACATTTACATTTCTTAAAAAGCATAGTCAGATCTTTTACTTTTCTTATCAATTATTCATCTTTTCAGCTCTGGCTTTGCTTTTGGCAGAGTCATGTCCTGGCGTCTCCAGCCACTGCACCTGCATGGTAACCTGATGGTAACCTGATGGTAACATGATGGTAACCTGCATGGTAACCTGATGGTAACCTGCATGGTAACCTGATGGTAACCTGCATGGTAACATGATGGTAACCTGCATGGTAACATGATGGTAACATGATGGTAACATGATGGTAACCTGCATGGTAACATGATGGTAACATGATGGTAACATGATGGTAACCTGATGGTAACATGATGGTAACCTGATGGTAACATGATGGTAACATGATGGTAACCTGATGGTAACATGATGGTAACCTGATGGTAACATGATGGTAACCTGATGGTAACATGATGGTAACCTGATGGTAACATGATGGTAACATGATGGTAACCTGATGGTAACATGATGGTAACCTGATGGTAACCTGCATGGTAACATGATGGTAACCTGATGGTAACCTGCATGGTAACCTGATGGTAACCTGATGGTAACCTGCATGGTAACATGATGGTAACCTGATGGTAACCTGCATGGTAACATGATGGTAACCTGATGGTAACCTGCATGGTAACCTGATGGTAACCTGCATGGTAACCTGATGGTAACATGATGGTAACCTGATGGTAACCTGATGGTAACCTGCATGGTAACCCAAACCAGATGAAACTGATTATCAAACCTCTCATCCAACTCCTGGTAAGATGGCAAATAAATGTAACCCACTAAGTGTCAAAGTAACCTTATTTGAATAAAAAAATTTAACACAATTACCAAATTTTCTAAATTGTGATCTCTGATACTAACTGATGGAAGTGGCACATGACAAATATTAATTCTAAAAATGAATTTAGTACTTTATACTTGCAGATGAGAATAAAATTCTCAACGAATGGTAACAGTTCAACTAAAAAGTAATTATTATCTTTCCTTACCAGAATCAACTAAACAATAGATCAAAACTGACTGTAGTTAGCTCTTGTTTACATGCAGGATGTTGTGTCTGGTGTACAACTGCGGTCAGTGCCACACATTCGTCACAACCATGTTTATATTCTATGCACATTTCCTTGGTCAAAGTGTGTGTGTGTGTGTGTATCCTGCTCATTTGTAAGCCTCTTCCTCCTTCATCTTCAGTCTCTGCCTACGGTCACATTGTTACGTTTCAGCCACCAGCCTCCCCAATGTATAGTGTCAATGAAACCGGTCGAGTGAGGAGCATCTAATGCAAATCATGGCTTTTTAAAAAAGCCGCTGGATAGATTCCACTCCACACTATCGCATTATGCTGAGCCTTCTAACAAGAGGAAATGAGAATCATATAGGTGGGCTTTCAGGCTTCTGACCCTGCCAAGCATATAAAACACGCTTTAAAACTCAGACTGTATTTCCACATCGTGTTGGGGGCACGCCGTGGTGTTTATGTTAAGTAAAACCACTTAGAGAGACAGGAGCTCCAGGAGGAATGGTTTCCACTGTCACTATTCTGTAAGCCTTGGCCTGCATGAATGCTCCTTTCAGCGGGGAGGACACACCAGAGTCTTGTTCACACTTTTATGCTTCGCCGAGCTCATTGAGATGTTTGTACTGTTCTGTCACCCTCACTCAGCCGGCTTACGACAAACGCTAAGCTTTGGATAGCGCCACATTACAGGTTTCTTTACCCTAATTAAACAAGATATTTATGAGCGGAATTGAAGTGCAAAAGTTAATGCCCCCGTTTGTTGATATTCTAAAGTAGCAGAGGCGTCGTTCTCACCCCCTGAGCTTTCAGTCCCTGCAGCTAGATCTCCTCCAGCTGCGTACGAGCACCAGAAACCTCCATGTGCACATTTTACAACAGACTGATGTCAATGCAGTGGGGGTGCCGAGGAAAAAAACACACCATGCTGAAAATCCTCAACAAAATTAAGGTGTTTTAAAATCATACAATCTTGTAAAAGGAATTGTTCTTGCTGTTGACTACACAGGGAACCATGTTCATTGGGTATCCTGCCAGGCGCCGGGGTTTGGAGAAACATCCTCGACTTCCCTTCGAGAAACTTTGATGTAATTTCTCTGGTCTTTAGCAGATGTAGGTTTCCGGCTGTGGATCAGTTTTCTGCGAAGGCAAAGAGAAGCGGATCACTTTGCATGTTTACGTGTTGTGAAACTCACTTGTTTCCCTTGACCTTTTTAATACGCCTCTTTTCCTTCTCGTTTATTTCAAGTAGCAAGGCAGGTGTTCTCACTTACTTTGAAAAGAGGATGCAGACAAGGATGCGTGATATCTGCACTGGAACATTTTGCCATTTGAGACTTGGGGACATGTATGAGCAACATTTCAGCCCCTCAGATCAGCTTTAGAAGTCAGACTGGATGCAGGGTGAAATGAAATTAATTCTGTGAGCCTACAACAGGGGGGACAATAAGTGGAGTCAAAGAGTTGTAGAATGATAAATGGGTTGTACAGTTTGAACACGTTCACACAGAAGCAAAGTCTCAGCAAAGTGGTGCCACTCCCTTTACTTTTATACCTTATAGCTGCATAATGGAGGCCAGTATTTAGAGACCATACAGGAGCAAATTATCTCACTTCCATGGTTCAAGTGTGGGATTTCAACCATAGACCTATATTTGATCTTTCTATGGTCGTTTCCTTTCTGTCCCCTGGATAAATTGACCGGAAATGTTCTGCACTCTGAGCACCGTGTGAGCAGCGAAAATGAATCTGGACAGCTGTAAAGCCACAGATAGTTACATTGTGCCGCGGCAGCGAAACGCGAACCGGGAGAAAGGCCATTGAAAAGCCCTCCGTCAGTCCTTTTTTAGTGACAGAACCGCACCTTTGCGGACAGAGACCGGGCTCTCGGCACCTGATCACCACTGCAACAGTATCGGATTGTGCTGAGGTGACATTCATCCCACAGGAAGATAAACAGGTGTGGGGTATATGACTGGATGAATTCATTCAGAAGTTTTAGGTTTTCCCCATTCGAGAAATTTTTACTACAATAATGTTTTTTCCTTCTTTTGTAAAATTTTAATGGGATGTGTAATCCTCACTAAGTAAATTCTGTCTTCCCAGAGTTCAATTCATAATTGATGGTATAAATGTGATTTCATGAACATTTTATTTTTTACATTTCCTGAAATATTACTTCAAATATTAGATTAATATGTAGTGGAAAGATGAGGGAAACGCTACAATAACCGGTTTTGAATATGACGTACTATGTTTTAAGAAAAAGATATTTTTACAAAACCAAGACGTCTAAACTGCAATGGCTCTAATTTAGAGCTCTACACCCACCAAGGCCCCAGCAGTCTCCTTAAATTCAATCAAGCAGCGCCACAGTGCACACAGTCATAGAAATCTGTTTTTCATCAAGACCCATGAATTATTCGTGGGAAATTGTTCAAAATGTCAAAAAAATTTAAAGAAAGTGAAAAAAGGATCTCGGATTAATCACTTGCAACAAACTTTCAAGAGTTCTTTCGGCTTTTGTTCCATCCTTCTTCAAGGTTTTCATGGAAATCATTTATTTTATAGAAAAGAAATAAAGATTCCAAAGCCCGAAATTCATAGCAAAAGGTAGAATGTGAACACAGCATGGTATTGTGTTACTGGGAATCAAAACACGACACACAGTGCAACTAATGTGACAACGCAGAACAAGGGAGTGTTGCTGGTATCAGGGTCCAGGAAGTGAAATAGGTCTGACAGATGCTGCCGGCCTGCAGGGATACGCATGCAAACGCATGTGCAAACACTGACCTTCTCTAGAAATAGCCTGAAAAACAGCAGCAAACTGTGACGGATGATTAAAAATTCAGATTTTCAACAGTGCATCTCTCTGACATCTATTTGCTGTCTTCTACATATAGTTTATTTAGATAGTACTGAGTGGGAAATCAATTCAATGGCCTTGAAAATGAACAAACCTGCCTGAAGTTTTGGAGGACTTTCAAGGACTTGCACAACAAACACAATTCAAGGCCACGGTCAAACCAAGAGACTGTCACTTATTCACCACGTCTTCTTGATCATACACATCCTTTTGGAAGTAACATAATTACTGCATTCGGCTTTTACATTTCCTTCTTTCGCAATTACATATGGTTGCCTCGGGCTGTGTGATAACATGAATCTGGCTCCTGGCTTAACCAATCACAGAGTGAGTTTTCAGGGGAAGAATTAGGGGCAGTGACATCATCAGAGTTGTAGAAATGACTGAAAACGACTGAAATGACTTTGTTACGACACGGTTGTACTTGAGGTTAATTGTGATGTGCTTAAAAAAAGTGTTTTTTTTTTTTTTTGAAGGAGCTCTAAATGAGAGTGAAGTGCTTTGAGTATCACCAAAAGAGCAGTGCAATTTCCATATTATAAATATAAATATAAACTCATCACTTGTTATATGATGAGGTTTTATGCCAACAAATTTGTACACAGCCTGTGAAAGCTTGTAGTTTGGATTATTATTCAGGACTTAACAGCGTCAACACACTTTTTTAATGTTGAGATTTATCTACTTGTTGTAAATTTACACAACGCTTTCACTTTCTGGGAAATGATGTTCAGTGAATGACTGGGAATGAGTTGGGGCCACTGGCCTCTAACGTGCGGCCTTTCATCCTGACGGGCATGAGCAGCGCCACCGGGGTTTGTCGACTACAAACGGCGACGCATCTCTAATTGGCTCACTGCTGTCTGTCCTGATTTACAAGTGTATCAGAGTCGCTCTCTCATGCCATGCACGTTATAAACAATTGGACATGGCTCTTGTCCTCAGCTTGCTCACAATTACTTCCTGACTCTGGTCCGTGTGTGTGTGTGTGTGTGTGAGAGAATCTGTACACACACTACACATACAAAAAAAGTATTTGTTGTTGTGCCATAGAGATTTTCATACAAATACCTCAAATACCTGCGAGGATGAGATGAGCTTTGATTTTTGCTCACTGGTTGAAATGTACACATGAATAAATTAGTAATTATAATTCAGTGAGGATATACATTTTTTAAATTAATCAGTCAGTCAGTCAATTAATCAGTGTGTGGTGTGCTGCTTTTTTCACTGTTAAACATCAAAGCCTCGGTGACTCACATGTACCGTGACATTAAGTAATAACACACAGACATTTCTGTCGACTCAGCGCACACACCCACTGAGGCATTGAGAAAAAGGAAAAAAAAAAGTTGAGTGCAACAGATTAAAAAAAGAAAGAATCCTGTGCCCAGTCGGAGAGAGAGGGGAAGTTTTCCATTTTATTTTTCATTTTCATTATCTGTCTGGTGAAAGTATAAATGCCAGGAGGATTAGAGAAATTACATGGACTCTCGCCTTTCCTGGCCTGGTGCTTATCCTCCTCTCCGCTTATCTCTCTCTCACTCTCCTTCTCCCTTTTTTTTTTTCTCATCCGTTGCTCTGTTACCTTCTTCGCCTTGCTCTCTCCATTTACCACCTCTCCTACTCCACTGTCCTTTTCTCTCTTTTCCTGTCTCTATCAATCTCTCAATGTCGCAGCTGCTCTGTAGCCTCCTTCACCTCTGCTCCCCTGTGTTATGCTCCTCTTTCTACTCCTCCCACCCCCGTCTCTGTGCGTAGCCATTCCGCTGCTCCTGCTCTGTTTCTGTGAACGTGTTGCTCTCACTGCCCGGATCAGCATGACCGGGCCTGGCCCCATGGGTCCCAGCGGCCGGCCAGTTCTCAGCTAGTGCCTTAAGGAGGGCCCCTCCTAATCCTTAAGATCTATTACAGATAGCTGGGCCAACACAGGCGACAGAGATTAGAGAGGGCAGATACTGACTGTATTGATTGGCCCTCTTATCCTGGGGCCAACCCATCAGCCCGCTCATGTAAAAGCACGGCGTAATGAAATTCAGTGAGTGCGTTGGCGCCAGCAGCACAAAATGCATAAAGACTGGACTGAACTGAGGCAAACTGTGAGTCCGCCGAGGGCAGGGGATAGAGTGCCTAATGGTGCACAACTTTAAGTGGAGCTTAGCATCCCTGTGTCACCTCCCGAAATATGTGCTGGCTCACAGTGGCTGAAATTTGCTGAAAGGGAAAAAACACTGTGTTTGTACGCAAAGGTGATTTTTTATTTTTTTATGTAATGTCACAGAGTTGTTTTCGTGAAGCGTTTGTGAGGGATCTTTCCTTGGCAGTCAATTAGGCTTGGTGCGGCAGCCAAAAAACAAACAAAAAACACCTGGACCACTCACTTTGCAGTCTATTACTGGAGGTTACAAGGCAAATGAATTCTGTGCTCGGTTCAAAAAAGGTGCCAATTCTTTTTTTTTCATTTTTGGAATTTGATATATGCTGGAAGTGCCAGGGGCTCATTTGGGCTGGTACTTTAAAATTAGGATAAGAATGAAACACTAATCAAACAGCTACTTAATTTAAATAAAGACTGACGTCTAATCTAGTGTGTTGTCGGGAAAAGCAGGTTGAAAATGTGGGGATCAGTTCAATGTTCGAATTGCTGGTAATGACAGGAGTTACAGCTCTGAGGTTGGGAACATACAGTGAACATACACCTGTACTGGCTACATGTAAGAGAAGATGAATGCCCATAATAGCATCCATTATATGTGGACAAATGGCATGTTCCAGGCACAGAGCCTGAATTAAGGCACCAATGTTCATCCAAGTAATATTACACTGTCGACAAAGCCTCTCTTTTTTATATCCATCACCCTGCTGGAATAATACACCTCTGATAATTAAATAACACTTCTTTTTTTACACCATGAAACACCAAAGATCTGCTTCATACTCCAGTGTGATTCATTTGCCCAAAAATAGACACACAAAGAAAAAATGCCCCTATTATGTCAATTTATTAATGATATTCATTATACAGATGCGACATGACAAGGTACACTTCTCAATACCTGAGTACAGAGAACATATACAATGATACATGCACACAGATGGATACTAGACAAGAACTTATAACAGCCACAGGTAAATCTGACCCTTAAACATAGAAGAGGGTGGACATCTTATGCACTAATGGTTGTACGTCAAAGCAAACTACGTGTGCGTGTGTGTGACTTTTAGTTGTGCGACGATGGAGTGGTGTTCGGTAGGTGACGGTTAAACCAGCAAAGACGTTCTACAGCCTCTTGATGTGCGTAATTCTATAAGAGGGTTACATGTTTGTATGGCTCAGTTTATTTGGAGAGTCAATTTTTTTCATTTGCTTTTTGAACAGAAAAGTGGAACAGAACTGACAGTCGCACCCCAGAGAACAAATACATGTTCAATATTCAAATTGCCCACAATTTCTGCCATCTGTCTGCAGTTTCTGTTTCCCTTTCTTTCTTCCTTTCTTGCACTTCATATCTCAGGCCCCACCATGAGCGATAGCACCTAGAAAACATGTGACATTTATTCTTTACCAAAAAAATATCTGTTTTTTATTTTAAAGGCTTAGTGCATCTGTCCCTGGTTAGACCTCCCTCCTCCTCCTCCTTGCTTATAGAGCCACAGCCCCCCTCTCCCCTGGGTTTAGCTTGATGCAATGGATTGCCAACAGCACGCTATAGCTACAAGGCCTCTGCTAATCACACTATTGATCCTGTAATTCCACCCATTTGAAACTCTTTACCTCGGTGGGTGGTATCAATGAATAAAGTCCAAGTCTCCTTTTCTCGCCTTGTTCGCAGAGGCACCTGGTGTCTCTGGGGAGGTGATTGAGACCTGTGCGACTTCTCCACATCACAGCCCCGCGCTGTCTTTAGTATTCCGCCGCCACACGCTCCGCGGGAAAGCCTGAAACGTTGAGAACAAACACGAATGGCTGATCGACCCCCCCCCCCCCCCCCTTCCCTTTTCGACTGCATATTTGAGGAACCGCGGTGTTGTGTTGTGCTAGGTTGTGTTGTTTTTTTGCTGCGCGGGTAAAGATTGTCACATCAGTGCAAAGAGCTGAGATGCAAGAGAGAGGAGAAGCGTAAGAATGTGAACTCTCATGGAATATCAATAGGCGGTGTAATGGGCTGTTTTTTCGAGGTGGCAGAGGAGGCTTCGGTCGGTCGCGAGTCATTCCAGAAGTCAGACGTGTCGAACAAAAACACAAACACACGTCTCATTGTACCCAACAGTTATCTCGTGATTATACAACGTCCCCATGTAGTTAGTTAGTCTGTCATCTTGTCAGCGAATTAGATTAACACTGACACACCTCCTTGACAATAATTATGCTTTACTACGACAGGCGCAGACTCAGCAATGCGTGCCCTCCTAAGAAAAAAACAGGCTGAAATTTACGACATCGCCCTGCGTGTGCACTCACTAACGCAGATGGTGCGAAGCAGCTAATGGTGGGTTTAATTTTTCGGCATCATATTATTGACCCTTTTACTGTAGATCTGCGAGCGGATAAGCTTGAAGTCTTGGAGTCATAATGTAATGTCTTGTATGCCTTTTAATTAGACATGCTGCATTAAAGAGAGAGGGGGAGGAGGAGAAAGGGAGGAAGTATTTTTGCAGCGCGCGATGCCAAATCACTTATTCTTGTTTACATTTTGTCCTTGAGCAGCTGTAGGTCTGAGGGCAGGATGAAAAGGACAAGACGAGGAGGTGAGGGAGTGTGGGAAAAAGAGAGTAGGAGAGGAGCTTTAGGAGGAGAGAAAAAGTAGATAGAGAGTTGAGGATTATAGAAATAGGAATAACAGGAAGGAAATAAAAGGAAGAACAGGATTCACGTGGAGTGTCGTTTCTGAATGGATTTATGTGGAAACAGACTGTATCTGATAGATTTGGGTGAGTTGAATAATGGTTCTGTGAATACGTAGGTGAGCTCTGTGGAATGTTGACGCCAGATAAAAGTATTACATGAAAAGTACTGTAGGCAGAGAAGAACAGATGAAATGGTGTCATTTGGAGTGAGATAGAAGAGAATCTGTTGAAGCAGAAATATGTTTCCTTTCCCGCTTTAAAAGTCAGAGCCTAAAAGAGGTAGAAGACACATGATAGCTCTGAGGTTTTTAAAAAGAGCTGCGCTGGCATAAACATGACAGGTGACGGTGTATAACATGACCAATTTCTTAACTTCTTTAAAGGATGTTCTTGTTTACACCAAATATAAAACCAGTATAGCCTAAATCAGTTGGGAACTCATTGGGCCTTCTAGGCCTTTAGATAAGGTCAAATATGTCAGCACTTCTATTTAATAATTTTTCTTTTCTAATTTCATTTCCTAACCCAAATTTGCTTCAGAACTGAGAGGGTTTCTTTCCTAAAACCATGAAAATAAAGTAATCCGATATTTTTTGTCCAACTCATTGGCTAGTACCTCATAGCAGTGATAGATTTGCCTGAAGCCCCCATGTCCTTGTCTGTCTGTTTAAAAAGTGAATGTTATTTCAACAACATTTATAGTGGTTGGGACCAGAAATCACTACCCAAAGGCTCAAGGCAAAGTCATAGGACAGTGATATGATCCTATCCTAAATGATATTGTATCTTTAACTGTAGGTAGTTTGTGGCAGAACAATGGAAACTACAGCTGACAAGCACATTCAAAGGGAGATGATTTTTAGGGTTTAATGTTGAAAGAACTTACCCGACGGTCTGTAATGAATTTAACATGACAATTGTAACAACAAGGAATCTGAAAAAAGCCTTTAACCGATATGTATAATCAAGGAGTGGACAGACAATCGGACTACAGTCTCATACTCATGGGTTCACAGTTGAATTGAGGCTAATCTATCTGGGCTAACGAAGTGTAGCATGTCACTATTGACAAAAGGTTTAAGCATTTGCATCTTGATGTTGTTGCTACGCAGCTTTGCATTGGCTTTAACCTGGTCACCATTTGCAATCAGTTTCCAATGGAGCAAAGGGAATTGTTTTTTCTTGTGTGGCCTAAGGAAACAAGATAGGGTTTAGAGGCCCTGGTGAATTTTCTTGTACCATTGGTCAGCGGTGTTTCCACTGTCTTTATGCTAAGCTAAGGGACGCAGCTACTTGTGGTTGCTCCATATTTACTTGATGTAATTAGAAGGCTGTCAATCTACTCATCCAAATCTTGTACAGAAAGTAAATTATCCAAAATGAAGAACTCTGTCAAACCACAAGTGAGTGCACACAAAATGTCAGTAATAATATTTTATTACATCGGACAAGCAAGTATAGTTGAAACTGAATTATGAGATTTGCCATAGATGCTTTGTGTAATAATTTTACTATTCAACCTTATTTTGTGCTTTTGAAGACTGATTGTCTGACCAATCATGTAGCTTTGACTTTCACAGACCTGCATTGAGCACCACCGATTGGAAGGCTGGCTAAAATTGCAAACATGGGAACTAGTGGGAATCATAACAACTCAAATCTCGAACAGAGGGTGAAAAACAAACAAAGCACAAACTGTCCAAGGAGAAAAGGATCTGGATTGTTTGTTAATGTGGTAAAATCTGCTCCTCATATTTTGGCATTTAGCCTCTTCAGGTGACAGCCTGGCAGTGTGGTCGCACCTGTTTTCCAAGGTCATGGAAGTTTCAACCTTATTAAACGGATCTATGCTAAACCAAGTGGAACAGCTCCTTCTGTTTTTTAGTCAATGTGGAATTTGGAAAGATTGAAATTCCATGACACTAGGTACTTAGATTTGTATACCGAGCCTTCAGCAGACTTTTCATCTATTCAGCTATTATTAGCTTCAGAAACTCTCATGGACCAGTGGACGATGAGGGACTGTCATTGTTCAGCCTCTCACGCTGTGGTTCATGTGCCGCTTCCTTTTCATTATGTTCTAAAGAGATAAAACCACTCAACAAACCATAACTGCCCATCCCTTCATTTGGCCTCATCATTATCGAAAGTAGTGATTGTGCTGCTGTCCCCCCCCCCCCCCCGTCCTTTCTTACCCTCCACTCATCTTTTTCTGCTATAAGAGGCGCTCCGTGCGTTCAGCCACTGGCCATTAAAGTTGTGCCAGAGCAATAAGCCTTTGTCTGTGTGACCAAACAGTTGATGGTTGATAAGCGTAATCCTGGCCTGTGTTTTAGTCCCCTGAATGGCGCTGTGTGGGCTGCAAGGCCCTTCACAAAGCAGTTAGCACTAAATTGCTCACTCTTGCTTGCCTTTTGTCTCTGGATTTGTGAAACACTTTGAGCTGCTTTGCAGTTCTGAGGGCAGTGGCCTCTGTGGGATGGAGTTTACTGAGGCCTGTGTTTTGTAGCTCAACTGACCACACACAATCAGGATATGGCCCAGTTCCATTTGTTTATTGCAAAAGTTGAATTACTTTATGGTCGTACTGTGTTAGATCTTTTAAAATTAAGTTTGTAAACATATCTAAGAATAAGCTGGCAGCTAAAAGAAAATGATTGGAGACAGAGGACTGAATCATGTCCAAGAATCAAGATGCTTTTCATAATTTCAATGATGTCATTTGGTTTCAGCTACCAAGCCATTAAATTGAGAAACTGACTGAAGTATATCCTCTCTGCTGTAACAGTGTATTGTTCAAAAGGTTTATACAGGTTTATCGAGCCAAAGGCCTCATGGTCTTCAAAGTCATTTTTATTTCTTTTGGATTTGAAGAAAACATGTTTTTCTGTCATCGTGTTCATCCAGGGAAGACTCTGGTCACTAGCTTTAGCCACAATCCCATTAATCGCATTAGCACTCAAAGGAGAAGCAGCCAAGTTGGATTAATTGGCCTGCACTATGCAAAGCAGGCGCAGTGTAACAGGAATTCAATACCAAGGACTGCTGATGACTGATTAGAAAAACATTTCACTTCCCTCTCAAAGTTTAGAAAGAAATAATCTCACGTTAAGTATTCTCTTCTGCGTTTCTTTCCTGGAGACACTTTTGTTTCAGCTCGAATCGACTCTGCATTTGACAATGGCGGAAATGCCAATGCCCTTTTTTGTCTCTGTCTAAGATGTCAAAGGATGTCAGCATTCTCCACCATCACTCACTTCCCATTTGTGCAGACTTGAGCCAAGCTAATACATCCTGTATTTCCCCTCTGGGCTCCCATACATCAGCCCCTGTCCCACGGGAGTGGTTCAGGAAGGAGGGATCATTTATTATTTAAATGTATAAAGGGGTGGGGTGAGGTGGGGATTCTCATAAGGCATATATTTTTTTTTTTTTTGTGCGTGCAGTGAATCTTCAGAAAGACATTTGGGTTAATGTGGCCTTCACACATCCACCAGACAGAGAAGCCCACTGTCGAATATGGGAAATTATATGTGGCCATGGATCCGGACAAAGCAGGGATCGCTCTTACATTGTGAGATACGGCTCCTTTTTTGACATTATTTCCAGCCAATAATTCATGGATCTTAATGGATTATCATGGATCTTGTGAGGAAAAAAAAAATCTGGCATATTTAGGGAACTGATATCTATGAGTTTTTGCAATTTGGTGCGACTTGATTGGGTTTAAGAGGACTGTTGGGCAAAGGGTTCAACTGAAACCCATTCTAACGTCATTCTGATTCATCACAATTCTGCAGATCCTTCTATATCAAACAAAACACATCTACAGTCAAACATTATACAAATGACCTAGACATTCATAGTCCATGCAGTGCAGCACTACACTGTCACCTGTGGACAAACAGTCTGTTGTGTGATCAACGAGCTCATGTTGGAAATCACAGCCACAGCCTGTGCAATACAAAAGCACCTCATATATCTGGGAAATGCCTGCAATAACAGAGTGCTATGAATAATGTACAGTGTACAGTATACAATAAATAAGCAATGAGTTTATTTTGACCAGGCTTGTGTGACTCTCAGAAGGCCTCTGTTTTTTCAAAAGGTTGCACATTCATCAAAGGCGCTGGCAAAACAAACATAAAAAAGGTCAAGGTAGATATTTTCCTCCTTCTTCGTTTCTGAGACTCATCCGACAGATTACTGGAAACATATTGTTTGATGAAACACCTGTCACAAGCAGGGAATGGATAACAGATGTACTTTGCGTGTGGAAACAGAAAGCAGATGTATCACACTGCTCCTGTAAAATTGTTGGCCACACTCGACGCATGCTCCGCTGCAACATCACAGTCTGCCATGTTAGCATCATCTTCTGCATCCTGTCTTGCTCAGGATCCTGTTTGTGTTTCGTTTTTGAGTTGTAAGTCTTGATTGTGCAGTTGATGTGTCTGTATTGTCTCACTTAATATCTAAGATGTAAGATCTATAACCATGCGGATTATTGATTACAGCTTAGCGCTATGACCTGAGGCTATAGCTCCGACAACCCACCCGCCTGTAACCGGGAAAAACGTTCACAACTACAGTTTCCAATCCTCTGCAATGAGGAGCTTAGCTTTTGATACTAGCTACTAGTAGCTTGATACTAGCTACCTGGCCCACGAAGGAGGTTTGCTGTAAAGATGATTTCTGTGATCTTGGTCAAGCTGAAGTTGGACATAGCGAGTTGTAATGCCCCTTGGTTTTTTAACATGTGCATCGTTAGCTGTTCAGTTGAGTTGAAGCCTCAAACATTGGACATCTCACCGTGGTGGTTGGCGGTGCCATTACCTCTTTGGAAAAAGGATTGGCACCCGTTGGAGCTTTCATTTCTCGGGGATGAAAGGATGCATTTGCCAGCCGCATTTGAAGGAGCCCTTGAAATGGCACAGCCCCGTCAAGCCCCTGTGACATTATCAGTTTCCACATGCAGCCTTCGAAGGATGTAGCCCCTAATTTGTAGTGTACAAAAGCGCAAAAGAAGTATAGTTGCAAATATATATATACCAAGTATACTGTCATATGAAATATACATACATATTTAAATTTGTATCATACTCTGAACCAATACACTGCACACAAGTTTTCAGCTAACCCCAGTATCCTCAGTAAGAATTTAGCTGATTCTCATAGAAAACAAGAGCGACTGTCTGGTTAAATTGCTGGCACTCTGACTTAATCATCAGTGAAACATCTTTTATTCATTACACTGGCAGTATAGCCTCACAGGTCTTAGGTGCCTGCTGGAGCAGCCCTGTAATTCACTGGAAGTGTAACTCACTGGAGGCAACGGGGATGTCATGTTTTCTGACTAATTGCGTTGTCAGACACCCCCAGTGCATCTGAGCCTTTCAGGTCCTCTTTATATATACAACAACTGCAACCTCAGAGAGATCACCAACGTGATTTGCATCTTTTTCTTCCTCCAGTGCCGGTTCCCTTTACTGGGTTTCTGAATTAAATCTCCTAAAAATGTAATGGCTGCAGGTTCTAGGGGTGATGGGCCGCAGATGGTTGCACTCAGGAGTAGGGGTGTAAAGATTCTCCTAATTGGTTTGGTTCAGACCTTTATTTTTGAGCTGGCTAATGGATGATTATTTGTCTTTTTGGGGTGGGGGTGAAAATGTCCCCCAACTTTGTGCTAACTCAACTAGAGTAACTTTACCTTTTACCACTAGTGTGATCACTCTGTCACGATTGCACTAAAATAGAAATTTGAAATGTGGAGTATTTACAAAATCATTTCATATTTTGTAGTGGTAATTGTGAAATTAAAACTTAAGGCCTGGTATCAGAATAGTTCCACTCCGTCTACTCAGTAGCATTACAGAGTAAATCTCAACAAAGCCACTCAAACACACACATGATCAATGGCCTTTGTTAATAGCTTTTTCCTCCCCAAAAAGGATATCGGAACAAACATACAAACAATGACTTGCTTTTGTGCTGGTATTCTGGACTCTACCATCTGTTGATTCACGGTTCTAACTCTTGGATAAAATGACAAACGTTCGAGCTAATTATCAGGTTTACGTTGGAAAAACGGCTTATAATCAAATCCTAATACAGATCGTAAACCATCTGTTGCCTTTTTTCCATTTCCAGCTGTTTTGACACTTGGACACTGACAGGACAGAAGTTCGAAAATTCCACAGCTCCCAGAACTTGTTGATTTGCACTTTCCACACTAAATCATTGACTATTTATCCACTCGGGGCATTAGGCCTGTAGTGTTTAACAGAATCTGCTGAGATGAACAGCTTCGGGACTCTCAAACCAATAGAGCATGCATATGTGAATACGATATGAGACCGTATCTGATATTTAATGGATGCTGTAATTGACATGAATGGTCCCCATTTAGACTCCTGCTAAGTGGCTGTGATACTGACGAGCTGTATCTACTGAGGTTGTGTAGATGTTAACTGCTGGACTTAGAAACAACTGTAGAAATCTTAAAAATCAAAAATCTGCATCCTTTAAAATCCTGCTGGACAGACATCTTTGAAGCCTCCAGCATCACTTCTAACTGATCATGATTCTTGATCGGAATGAATTCCTTTCGTCCACAAGCCCATTTTCTAACAAATATTCTTGATAAAACAAATCCATGAGAGTTTTTTTAAGTTGCCTCAAGGCATGTTGGCTCTCGGCGAGCCTTTAGGCGTGTCTGTCAATTGGTTGGCAAGTCGGTTGGCTGGTCCATAGATATAGACGGAAATATCTGGACAACTATTTGACGGATTGTCATTCAGTGCCATCATCAGGTAGAAATTTCAATGTGTCCAACACTGTGGTTTTTGCCCAAATACGAGTAGATAAAAAAGACACACTCCCACCTGCCTCAGTATTTTCTGCTTACTGCCATAAAAAATCGTAAGCATTGTGCCCAAGTGACTCGTTAAAGTTTAAATAATGTATAAAAGGAATTTAAACAACCTATCTGAATGAAAGGGAAAGTTTTATGAGTTGAGATGTGGTTTGATCTCAAGCTGAGATGGAATTATTCCTTTTGGACGAACTCTTGTGGTGAGTGACTGATCCATCCATGCATTCATCCATTTTCTTGTGCTTATCCGAGGTCAGGCGCTGGTGGCAGCAGGCTGAGCAGCGTGTTGCAGACATCCCTCTCCCCAGCTACTCTTTCCAGCTCCTCCTGGAGGGTCCTGAGGCTGTCTCCAGGCCAGATGGGATATTTAATCCCTCCAGTGAGTTCGGGGTCTACCCCGCGGTCTTCTCCCAGTTGGATGTGTCTGGAAAACCTTCGTTGGAAGGCGCCCAGTAGGCATCCTGATGGTGAGTGACTGATGCTCATTGCAAAACGGATCAAACAGATGATTGGATATTTCTTTGTTGTTAAAACCATTAAGTCAGATAAGCAATTCAAAAGTCACTAATAAGTTAATAAATTAATTGTTAAACTTTTTTGCTTGGTAGTAATTCAAAGATACCTTGAATATGAGCATTTGTATATAGGCTGGTTTCACTCGAGTCTGAAATTAACAAACAACAACTACAAACTCTTAGGACCAGCTCCGTACCTCACTGTCTATACTGTGATGAAAATGTGTTTTTTCGTAAAAGTTAAGACATTCAGTGTTGAGTATAATGTATTTCATTCTATGTATTCTCATCGTGATATCCGAGGTCACGGTTTAGCTGTGGATGAGTGGGAGAAGGTTTAAGCAGATGCCCCGTGAGCTCCTGCTCCTCAGGAGAACTCGACTTCTTATTCTCCAAGGGTTCACTGAAGGAATGCTGGAACAATTTCTATTCTGATAGGAAGAAATGTGTGGACCGAAGGGCAAAATGAACGAAAACTGTTTGATCTCCCCAACCGCTGATTTACATTTACAGACTTCATTCCTAATCTGCCGGTTTATACCCAGCAAACGAAGGAACAGAGACGTAGAGAGACCGAGCTGAAGCCGATGAAGTCCAAAGTCTTGTTTATCCGTCCTCTGACTTTCCCTCCCACTTATTTTGTGTGTCTTTTCCTCGTTGTCTCTCTCCCTCTGTCCCTTCCAAAATCTGTCGCATCACTTTCCGTTCAACTCACTGTCTTCTTTCCATCTCTCTCCCTCCCTCCATCTTTCAGTGTCTGTTCTCATCTCCCTGAAGGGTCTCCATCTTATCTCTGAGATAAGCTGAACTGCCACAGAAATACGTTGGTCTTCGTCTCTGTCTGGGTTCCCCCCCCTTCTGGGTTTATGGAGGCACATTTGGGAGGATAGATGCAGTTTAATGAAGCAGTCACAGTGTGCATGTGTCTCAGTGTGTTTGTGAGTGGCAAATCCCCTTTTTACCTCCATGGATACTTGAGAAATGAAGGGAGTCGCACCTCCTGAACACTTGACAACATTATAAACCTCGGTGATCCCTGAACCATGAGGCCCTTTGGACTTGTCAAATAGTTTATTGTCTGAGGAATTTGCTCAGAACTTTGTAATGCAGAGATTTATGCTCAAAAACATGCTGCACATGCAAAGTGTAAAAATTAATTTAAATTCTCTATTACTTTGTTGCTGTGCTCCGCATAAATAAGACGAAAAGTATAATTCCTTATTTTGCTGGCTGTATCCCTGCATACTGCAAGATCATCATCCTCATTCATCACCTTATTCTTTCTCTTACATAATGAATACAGACACACCCACACACACTCTGCCGCTGCTGTCATTCACCCCCCTGGCACAGGTGGTCTGCTCCTCACCTCATGAAAAGCCCGCCTGGCCCTACTGCCTGCGCAATCTCCCATGAGTCCCTCTGTTACCATTCTGAGCGAGACAGGAAGGAACTACAGTTCAAAACCTGATCTGTTCTGTTCTACTGGCGCTCGCTGCCATCTGGCTGCCCGGCATTGCATGGCATTACAATGATGCGTGCAGATGTAGGAGAAATCTGTTCGCCTCCAATGCAGGTTGTTTGGTTTATAGGGACGGCAGACTGGCAGATGTTAATGGTATGCATGTATGCACATATAGTGCAGGATATATAACATTCCGGCATCTCCAGTGGTGTATTTTTCATCAGGTGAAGGTTTCAGCTGACACTGTGATGTGTGTGTGTGTGTGTGTGTTATGATTTATTGGTGAACGGCTGTGTGCTGTTGCTGAATCTGCAACTGTGTGACAGTGCCAGCAACTGATCTTCATAACAACATGTTCTGTTAGCGACAGGGACTGAGGAGAAGGGAATGAGAGGAGTGCACAGAATGAGAGAGCATTTCTTTACCTTTGAAAGTGATGCTGTGATTATTTATTATTAGGGTTTGTGTGTCTCTGTGTGTGTCTGTTTGTTCACACGGGCAAAGAGAGAGAAATTAAACTCTGCGGCGTGACCCTGACCTTGGTTTAATGCGTTCCCTCTGGTAATGCAGAAACAATATTTTATGTAATTATAACATCACTATATGTGATAGCTATGCAATTTAACAAAATGTGAAGCTCTCAGATAGACTGAGAAACACATCCAGAATACTATGAAGCGTACAGTCTCTCCAAAACAGTGCAGAGGCCTGTGGTTGCTTTAATCTTTGAGTCTATTGGGATGTGAAGAGGATTTCAAGAGACATAACCCAACACTGATCTGAAGCAAATTAGATTGTATTTCCCATTTGGAAACCTGTACAATATAGACAGTGAGGGGAGGGAATGGTTGGCCAGCAACTGGTTTTAGTCCTACTCCAGCTCGAGCTAGTACAACTCATATGTCCTCATGTACATATACATTACTTACAATATCTTTGTGACTCTTTCTGTATTTGTTAAAGCCTTATGAGCAACGTGCATGTGATTTGATCAACACCTCATCAATAACTCGTCCAGTGCTGTCGTGCTGTCCTCTAGGTATATAGCATGTCCTCTAATATAAAGGTAACATGACAAGGATTTGATGAGAAACTCTAATGATTTGAGGATTTGCTTCTGTAAAGACCAATTAGGATTTTCTTGGCCCCAGAGAAAGGATTTAAAGGGCAGTTATGCTTTAACTCGGCCTCATGGCCAAGGGCGCAAATAGAATTCACTGATGCTGAGTGTGCCGCAATCAATAACCTGTAAACCAAGGATGGATGGTGAGCTGTTATGGCCATAAAACAAGGAGCCACTTGTATTGACACGGCTATCCATACTACTCTGCTAACTCTCTGTCGACTGGAGAGAGATATTTTTCTACCTCTCTTACCTGTATTTCATGTCACACTGCTCGCTGAGTTCTCAGAATCAGACGATTGTCCTGAAAAAAAAAGCAGTTTCCTACGAAAACCTCCTCTTTGTGGCGTCTCGTGGACAGACTCTTTTCTACTGCACTGCAGAAGACATCCCCCTGTCTTTGAAAGTTGAAAAAGCAAAACATATGTTGGTGTGTAAACAAATTCAGCATCATGTGCAAAACTCTGAAAAGGCACCGATGAGCTGTTAGATTGTGAAAAAACAACATTTAGGCATGCTGGAAGCGATTTTATAAATTAATTAAGATTATTTTTTCTTCTTTCATCTATTAACTAATTCCAGAAATCTCTCTTAATATGAGATGTGTACAGACGGAAAGGGAACCGACATTAAGACATGTTCTTCTTATTGCCTTCACACTTGAACGGGCACTGTAGTTGGATATAATACCTGAATACATGCATTAAATGTAAAAGAGTGCCGGTTTCTAAAAAAAAACCTTTTTGTAATGTGAAAGGTAGGAAGGCTACTGCCAATCCCTGTAAAAATCACCAAGCGAACTCTGAAACTCAATGCAGCTTTCAGGTACTTTCGGATTGGTTGGGTTTGCTACTTCTGTGGTTACCTTTCAAGGGTTTTTAGTGAAACACTCAAAAGTACAAGCAATAATCTCTGGGGGGGGGGGGGGGGGTGAAATGGAGAGATACACGGTTGTAGAGGAATATAGAGCCGTAGAGGACAGTTCACTCCCACACACACCTCTCTCACCTGCACTGTTACATCAGGAAGCGCAGGAACAGGAAGGAATGGAAATAATTCAACATTAGCTCAACAAGGCTCTTGGAAGCAAAGTGTTTGCCTTCTGAGATCCAGAGACACGTGTTCGCTCCATGATATCATTCTCTTATCAACCACAAGTGATGGTTGATTCGTGGGAGGGGTTATTTGGACACATTTTATATATATGTGTGTGTGTGTGTGTGTGTGTGTGTGTGTACATTTCTTTCTCTTTTAAGCCTCTGAAAGTTACTAAGAGACCCCTTCTGTGAATCACATGTATTTTTCAGTATGTTTCGGTCTTGTGTGAATAAAGGGAATGTGTAAGTCAATTAACGTCTGAATTATTGATGTTTCTATTATGAAAATGTTGTTAATTATCTCAATCAGTGTTAAAGCAAATACTTGAAATACCAAAATGCATCTGCAATGTGAAGTATGGCTATTTTGTTATTATTATTATCACTATTAATCGTAAAATAAGCTACTCCCACCGGCTTGTTCCACACACATTTCCTATCCCCATAGCTCCAGTCATGCTGTAGCTCCTGATTCCACACTGCAAATGCTCTAAATCATGCCAGATGAGAGACATTTGATGGAGGTGATGTGTATTGATTTTTAATAAGAGACTTCTGCAGCTTTTAAGATATTGCTTTCACAATTAGAGCATCAGCATTGAGCCATTACGCTGAGTGTTGCGCTACAGCTACTGTATTTCCATTCGACATTTTGATAATAGTGGAGTAAACTATCTTCAGCACTATTTCAGAATCCTCCCTAAGTGCTCAACTGAGGGCAAGTCTGCTAGCTGAAGTATATGTGCTTCATTTAACGTAATTTCTGTGCTCATTAAGCCGCTGTGACCACTTGCTTTGTGTGACAGAGCATTGAATTTATGTGACAAAACATGACAAAATATGAATAAAAAGTCTTTGTGAGCAATAGTTCAATTTGTAAGCAGAATGTGAAAGCCAGTTGAGTTCTTACAAAGAAACACTCTCTGTCCTCCAAGACATGACATTCATCGGAAGGCTGAACGCTGAACACACACATTTGCATTAATTAAAAGAGAGGGAAGATGTACAATGACTATAAATAAATAAAAGACTGAGGCCTTGCTTCACAAAGACGAGGTTGAAGAGGTCATTTTTCTGTTTGGACAATTTGACTTTTAAAACATGAGTGGAACTAATAACTTTCAGCTGCATGTCAGTATCTATGCACCCCTGTGTTCTCACTCTGCTCTCATGTGAATTAGCCTGCAAACATTTGTTAAGTAGCACTACACACAAAGTACAACCAGTGCCGATGTGATGCCATTGCTTTTGCAGGTTTAACATAAACAAAACTATTTACTGAAATGGAGGACATCACGGAGATGCTCATGTAAGTTAGGGGATGAAAGTTGTGATGATTCGTCCTTGAATGTATTTTTAATGTCAAATTTCATGGAAATATTTCAATTAAAGAACTCTTGGCTGTGCTAAAGGATAATAATGTAACCTCACACATTTTACACTTAGAGAGCTAGAGGAAAACACATGGATTCATCCTCTGGGGACCATGAAAGTCTGTAAAAACTTTCTTTGCAATAACATATTTCAGTCTCCACTAAATCGGTGCTTTTCATTATGATATTTCAGGAGATACTCAGAGTCCTGGGCCTGTTTCCCAAAATCATCTTAGGGGCTGAAATGATCCAAGTCCGCTTTCTTTCATTAGGGCTGTGATCGTCTTTACAATGACATGAAGGGGAAGCAGCTCTCAGAGAAATTTCTCGTAAAATGAAAGAGGACCACAACATTTTTACAGCCTTCAAAGATATGTGTTTACTGAATATTAGAAGTGGTATATGGCTGAGAACAGCATAGCTTTGCAATGAGCTAGACTGTGAGGAACCAGTAAATATTTACTTTTAATTACAAGACTGTCTACACTGGTTTGTACTCTGTTCTGAACATCCGCTAGTTTTTAATTCCCCAGAGGGAAAAAGGCAGATTAAGAGTAAGAAAAACATAACTAAATATGTAGAAGACACACATTTAAACCTTTACACCTTTAATATCATAATGTGTCAGTCTGTGCCACATCTGCCTGCCACATCTGGGCCAGCCTTCCCACCCCTGGTCAGTCATTGAAGCTGGCATTCCAACATCTGGTCAATGTGAGCCGCGTGCCACCCGGTGAACGTCAACATATGTATTATGCCAGTGTGCCAGCAGGTGAATGGGCAGGAGCTGTTTGTTTAATCTGTTGCCCTTTTGCTGAGCAATTTGGGAAAAGGTTTGGGACATGAATGAAAGGCTGTCCACGGTGCCAGCCTGCTGCTGCTGCTCATAAATCTGAGCAATGTTTGGCTCTCCTTAATACTTCAGTTTTAAAAAAACACACACACACTGACAAGCCTGGTAATCAGACTGAATTACCATTCTGTTTTACAAGTCATTCGCAGCACCCCCCCCCATGGGTCCTTGAAATCAACACATTTTTATTTTTATGAATTTGAGAAAGGAATGTATTTATATATCGCCCCTTTAAAATTGGATGTTTTTGAAATTAGACGTACGTCAAGAAAAGTGCCCGAAATGTTTTTATCTCCACAACTCATTAATATGTCCGTCTCTATTGTTCAACACAATCTATTGTTCTGCTGTGCTGTGTTAGAGAAGACAAGAGATGATAGCCTGCCACCTGATGAACATTAGAAATAAAATAATAAATTTACAAAATTGTAAGTGATCTGATGTTGACACCTTGTTATTTCTAGTCATATCCAGTTTCCAAGGTGGGATTACGTCTTGGGTGCATAACTTGTGATTATGATAATTTCCATATGATGTGAACCGACGCTACCATCAAACCTGCTTGAACTCCGAGCATTACAAACGAGGGCAATCAGAGGTCTGGATGTTATTTTTACATTTTGCTGGCTGTATTTATATCCTCGATCTAGCTGCCATTCCACCACCTGCATGTATACAGTTACCCAACAGGGCGCACACAAACTGCCAGCTTTGTTAAAGGAAAGGAAGATAACATGAGATGCATTTTCACCCTTTGAGAGGAACAAAGTAGAGCAGTTTTATTCTGAGGAGCCGAAGAGAGTTGCACTTCTCTTTTTTAAAAACCCATTCCCTGGTGTTCTTTTCCAACCGGCTGCTTGTAAGGTCTTCAAACCTCCTGGTATGCCGTGTCAAAGACTGTGTCACACTCTTGAAGAACAAGGCATAGTTGACGGATGCTGCTTAATCATGTGAGGGAAGGTGGAGGCTAACAGCCGGATGCTGTCGCAAGATTTGTCTGCACTTCCCTCCTCCTGGATCTGAGCTGAGACTTTGGACTTTGCATTGAGTTGTAACACTGAATAATGAGGTGAGGAATGGAGTCAGAGGGTGGAGGGTTCACACTGTTGAATTTTTATGTCATTGAATTCATAAACCCTAAAGAAATTCACCCAGAGTGAACTTCATGTGTCAGTGATTTTTTGTGGAGGATATAGTGAGGCTGGGTTTGTTAGGATTGTTTTAAGTTCTTTGGACCATAGACTGTAAATACAGACATGACAGCCCACCCAAAAGTAAAGCCAAGCCATCGTAATTGCCCCCTGGTGGCTAGCTGTATTTTAGGTCTCCACTTCATCCATGTTAGTGGGTGGGACATGGGCCAAACTAAAAAAAAGCATGTTGTATTCACCCCCCCAAACCCAAGAAGAGGTTTTGTGAAAAATATAGTATCATATTGTAAGTTTACATAAAGGTCAACAGTAATTAAGTAATGATGAAATAACCGTGCCAGATTTTGCTTTAGTGTTTGACCATTAATGTGGCAAATATGTTTGATTCCTCCAAAAATGAATCTGTCCACAGTGACATGAAAAAGACCACAAATTATCACTAATCAACTCAACATTTCCCTGTTTGCCCTTTCACAATATATCCTGAAAGAGTCTAAATCAGTGTATCCCTTAGTAACATGTTGTTAATTCCAATTAATGACGCTTTCTTTTGTAAAGTCTGCACTATAGCTGTGGGTGCAGTCTGGCACATACAGGCCGGCAGAACCTGTAAAAACCCTTCTGGAAGATTCATAAAAGTATAAACCACAGGCAGCTAACTCCTGAGGGACTCTTAATGGGCCTGTGTCTTTCACAAAGTGTTAAAATGTAAATTATGGAGAGTTTTACACTTCTCAATGACAGCCAGGGGAACAGTGAGTCAGACCTTGGTTGGATCCTTATCTTGGTGTTCCAATAATCTATTTCAGCAATTGCCAATGGCCAACATATACATACGGTATTGTATCATAAAAACCCACAGGATTGCAATAATGGAGACATGCCTCTAAAGTATCCGTCGTCGTATAAAGATGGACAACAATACTAATTCAGTCTCTGGAGAGTTTAAAAAGCCGGTGTGAGAGGAGATACTCATCATGTTCACCTTTACAATTGCAACTCCATAATCTCACAAGTACATTAATGGACTTTAACAGCGCCATAACACTCAGCCTGATTCATCAATGAGTAGAATGAAGTTAGTTTAGAAAGTGCTTTTCATTGGACAGTTGTGATATTGGTGATTGAAAGTTAATGTCCCCCAGAGATGCAGAAACCAGAGATCAATGAAAAAAGCCAGCTGCTCTTAGTAAAATGTTTAATATCTGCCCAAAGGACTAAGACCTAATAAAAACTGCCAATGTACGACAGCTAAACATACATAAATATCCCATTTACATATTTCTGGATGTGATACGTGTTTTTTTTATTTACATGTTTATGAATTTTATGAGGAAAATATTTTGCCT
This sequence comes from Verasper variegatus, assembly GCA_026259375.1. NCBI lineage: Eukaryota > Metazoa > Chordata > Actinopteri > Pleuronectiformes > Pleuronectidae > Verasper > Verasper variegatus. The sequence continues at coordinate 20,445,012 of CM048040.1, forward strand.
TTGATTTAAGATACATGTGTATTACTTTTAAGTTATACATGAGGACAGAATTACCAATGTGTTAACATATTTTCTAAATGAACTGTTGCCATGGTCTTGGAAACATCCCTTCATGAGTGGTAATAGAGGCTTTGGAGATGTTTGGAATAGCAATAAGTCCTTTTCTCTGGCCACGGTTGTGTCTGAGAGGAATTTCAGTGTCAGCTCAGGGACATGTGTTTGAGGCTTTTAACACATCCTTTGTGAATATGAAATGTAGTGAAGCAGAATTCAGTGGCTGCTCACCCACTCAATCTTGATGGATTTACTAATGGCAATCTGCAGAGTAGGAAAAACATGTGAAATTACTGAATAAGCTGCATAAACCACCTGAAAAAACACCAGGTATAAGCCGTCAGATTGTTAAGCAATTTGGTTACTTGATGTAGAAACTATCTTTATATGAATTAAGTACAACTACGAGAGGATTTAGTAGCATCTAGTGGTGAGGATGCAGATTGCCTGCAGCTGAATATCTCTGAGGCGGCCCAGTGGTGCAGTGGTTAGCACTTACCTCTTAACAAGATGGTTGGAATCATCCAGGGGCCTCCCCTGTGTCTGCTTGGGATTTTTAATTAGGCTTCCTGCCACAGTCCAAAGACATGCAGGCCCTGAGCTGCTCTGGTGGCTTGTCTAGGGTGTAGCCCGTCCCCCTCTGTGACCCTCAAAGGATAAGTGGTATGGAGGATGGATGGGTGGATGAATACCTCTGCCTTCACCCCCTCCCCTTCCAAATGTGTCTGAGAACCTACAGTGGCCTTCGTTTTACATTAAATCTCAAGAAACAGTGTTTGATCGAATTCATATACTGGACCTTTAATCATATTCCCACAGAACGGAGTTCAAAATCTCATTATTCCAACCTGTAAAATTCGAATCTGTCTGCAAAGGTTAAACCTGAGAAACACAACCTGCTTTGATGAATCTTTGATTTTGTGTTATCTACTGAGTGCACAACGAAAAAAAGACCCTCATTAACCGGAGTGAGCCAGGGGATGGGAGGAGGAGGCCGAGGGATGGACAGAAGATTACAGAGCTGTAGATAAAAGTTTTAAAACAGAGAACCTCAAGGAGATGAAGAGATCTTTGAAGTGACACTCGGGTCTTCTTGAAGCTGTGCTCTTGTCCAGAAGGAAAAACAGGTCTGTATTGTATGTTTCTCTTTGGCCTCACAATGTTTATAAATGATAAACCAATCCTTGAAAGCTTTTGAAAATAGACATTGAAAGTGCTTGAATTTCAATATTTTGTTCAGAAATAGAAATGGAAGTTCTTTTTATGATGTTTTCCCTACTTGATATTAGTTAAGCTGCGTGGGTTCCCATTTCAGTCAGACTACACCCACGCACCACTCATGTGCCAGGACTGGCCAGCAGGCAAACTGGTACAAACACCAGTATCCCCGACTTTGATTGATCATTACTTGATATGACAAAAGCGCAAAAACAAGGAAGGTGATAGAAAGTCCAATTTTATACTTCACAGCGAAAAACATGTCAGTTCAAATGGTGAAAAATGGGTTTAACAAGCTAATGAAATGAAACTGTATGCTTGAAAGTCCCAGCATGCAAACATTTTTCAAAGCTACAAGGCCTCAGTGGAAGTGCAGCGTTTCACCCTGAGCCACCACTCCTGAGATGCTGTCTGGCTGCATGGCGGAGACTTACAAGAGCCTAGTTAGCATAAATGTGACACTGTGTTGGTTGTGGACAACATTTGAGTTTTGAAAAATGAAAGAGTAAACAAACCATGTTTACATTCAGTGCTGCTCATCATGACACATTAAGTGCATCTTGGACATCTGTGCTGAAATGAAAAAGAAAACGGTATATTGATCAATATGAAAGATAATGGCAATATCGCCCAGTGCGAGTTCTACCCTCCCTCTGGTGAGGATGCTGTTGGCACATGACAATGGCAGAACACAAATGTCTGCAAGTAATTTACTCTCTTTGTGTCCGTAATTAATGTGATAATATCTTGTTTTCAGTAGCTATACTGCAATAATAATGTGAATGTGTGATCAACTTAAATACGGTATTCTATACACTGTATTGGCTGAACATGCTCATTTTGGGCTTTGTGTCAAATCAAGGTCATCTTTTAGCTGCTGTGCCGATACAGTGACGCACTTGTTTGATCGTTATAGAGCATTCATAAATTTCTCATAAACATCTGCTTATCGTGTTGCACAATGTCAAGAACAAACTCCCTGAGGTCAAATGCCTTGTTTTTTCGAGTTGGTCAGTAAAACACAAATAACCATTAATGAACATTTTAAGATAAGGACATACAGACGGCAGAAAAAACGGGACAGTGTTTGAAACAATACACAGTTGGTGTTGGGCTGAATTAATGCCCCAGATAACATTAAGACGTATAGCAGTAATCGCAAACAGTGATGGAATGTGGTTCTAACTGCATGAATGTATTCACATCCTCTGGGAAAGGAGCCTTACTCTAATAAGGGCTATGAAAGCAGAAAAAGACAGACAAACAAGGTTGTCAGTTTGGGAAACCATTAGAGACAGATATCCTTGTACGCTCTCACATTTTGGTCCTTAGAGGGAAGTAAATAGGATCTACTGACGATGTTTACCCAGAGGCCATCCAGATCTAATCAGGAGGTGAAAAACGCAGAAGTAAATGAAAACGCCACAAATCTTGTGCCGCACCACTGCTTTGCCACTGCTGTTTTAAATAGATCAATTGCCTCAGCTCACATTGTCAGGCCCTTAATGTCCTCCCCTCAGGCTTGTGGTTTAGCTCTTTAGTCCCATAAAAATAGACTTGATGGATGGCATTGCAGCACTCCGACAGGCGAGGGATTCCCCAAACTGCTCCGCCTCACCACACTCAACTCCAATCTCCACCGCCGCCACCACCACCACTGCCCTGCTGGAACCAGTTATGGTCACGGTGCTTTGGTTCAGCGTTGTGCAAGCGTCAGTATGTTTGTCTTTTGTTTAATTGAATCACATTCAGTGGTTGAAGGACAAAGTGTATCTGTTGTAGATTAGCAGATTGTAGCCAAGAGGCATTGGGGGAGAGAAGAGACAGTTGAAGAGAGACAAACAGATCCGGATCTTGTAAAAGGTTTGTCATCCAAGCCGAGAGGTGTGAATCAGGCAGGGAAAGGTTGAGAAGAAAGTAACAGCCTGTCTAAGTGTCCTCATGCAAACCATATTTTACTCAATTGCTACCTCATTTTAAACAACAGATCCCTCCTTCAATCACCATCAGCGGCTTGAGAGGTATTGATCGGCCATCTGGTCTTCTCGAGCCAAAGGCTAATATCCGGTGTTTACTACATATAAATCTGCTGTTGGTACACTAAATAATGCAGTGCCAAGCAGAGAGAGAGAGAGAGAGAGAGAGAGAGAGAGAGAGAGAGAGGAGGCACATGCGGCTCCGTAATACTCATACAAATAGAAAATGCTCCAGATCTGCCAGTGATCATACTAAACTGAGACATTCATCCCCGTCTGTTCTGTCCTGCTGTGCCCGCTTTGGGACGATTACACTGGAGCCGACATTAGGCTGTCCAGGAGCAGAAACTTTTAAAGTCGTAGGGTGAAAAATGACTTGGGTGCAGGAGTGTTTGCTCGTAGTTTTGGTTCAACATTATTCAGTGTTGGACACATTATTCTACTCCTGCCAGCCAGTGTGAAGTATTGAAACAATTGCCCCTTGGGAGGAACTCTACAGGCCCTGACTTTTAAAGGAAATTGCAAATATGCCATTATGGATACAACACAGGCTTTCTCAAGGCTCAAGGTGCCATGAGAAATTTGTAGATGTGACATTGTTAGTCTTGATCAACGTTTGAATGCACTCTGAATACTGGATAGAAGAAAAAAAAAACTAAAACTGACTAAAAGTAGTTTATGGATATGTATGTGTGGCCTTTGGTGCAGATAAAGCAGATTTAAAAATGATAAGAACTCCTTATCATCTCACTTTCAGACAGCCAGCGCAGGGTTTAGAGTTTGCTCCGTTTTTCATCTCTTGGCGTAATTTAAATTCCACGGCCCAATATGTAAGGTAACTGAAGCCCTTAGTGCAAAAAAAACCTCTGGAAGGGCTTTCATAAGCAGTTGTACCATTTCTCCGCATGAAACATAAATCAGCTTCTCGTATTGTGTGCGATGTGCAAAGGGTCAAGGGGAGCAAAATATCCTGCTGAGACCCGATGATTACTTCACAAGATATGTAAGCAGCAGCCTTAGGCAAAGGCCCACCTGGTTGTAGCCACAATGTGCACTCAGAATCCCAATGAATATGAAAATCACGGAGATCTCATGAATGGTGATTCTGTGGTGCTGGAATTGTGTTCTATGCTATTCCTGTTTCTAAACTCAATGTGTCTGACTATATTGCCACTCTGAGGTGAAGCTAATGTACCGTTTTTCTGTTCCCCTGTGTGTCAGAACCCTCAAAACAAAAACAAAAAACACGTAATTTACTCTTCAAGGTGTATTAAATGCATCAGACCTAGGGGCGTATTGATATTTTAAAAGCACAGCTGGATGAAATAGATGTGCTGGCTGTGAGAAGGAGCAGAGGGCGAGCTGTATAAAACAACCAATTATATCATTCTTCACCCCTTGCCTGCTGTTCTGGACTGTGGACTGGAATTATAGCCATTTAAAACATTACACAAAAAGCAACACAATGCAGGCCTGGCTGGAATACGAATGTGTATGCCAGTGCATTTTGTTCAAATGTAACATTTTTCAGCTTTTTTTTTTTAAACTACATGGAAGGTCACTGAATAAAAAGGAATGCAGGCACTTTTTTTTTTTTTTCCCATGGGGCATTTTTATGTGAGGGAGACCTTTTTTCATTTCGCTATGACATCTCTCCCACACACCTGTAACTGAGAAGGTTCAGGTGCCGAAAAATCCTATTTGATGGTGATGCAACAAACTCTCACTTTTTCAAAGATGAAAAAGTGAGAGGTGAAAATTTTACAACAAAACAAACAAGCAAACTAAATTAGGGTACATGTGGTATGGTGTGTCACCCTGAAATGAGCCTTTGAGTGAACAATTTAAAAGGAAATGAATATTGAGGCTACCTGGTCGAAGAATTGCCAGTGTGACACGAGGCGTTCCTCCGAGGCATTCGCCATTTTCTCACCCTTGAACTCCTGGCTATGTGATCTCTCAGGGGTCGCTGCCAGTGGGCACGAGGTCCAGCGGTGGCTGCCTCCTGCTTCCTGGACTGGAGTGCACAGGAGGTGCGTTGGAGATGAGAGGCTGCCAGACTATCAGGAGGCGCACAGCACTGCCTTTCGACGGCCTGGTGTGTGACTACTGGCATCACTACACAGGCTGAGTAGAATCGGCAGACATTCAGGCACACACACTGCATGGCAGGGCACATGGTCACAGTGTAAAATCACTTTGTAGTCAGAGTGCATTACACCCTACAGGCATGCGTGTATGTGTGCTGTGTTCCCCTGGGCCCAGGGGTGCTGAGGGGGAAGGTTAAGCTGTAGCCAGATGTTGCAAGACACTGCTCCAATAGATTCCCCGGTGTGAGCAGAGAGGATTATGAGAAAGTCTTTCATGACTGTTTGTGCTGGCGTGTTTACTACAGTCTCAGGTTGTGAACATGTATTTGGGCACAAAGCAAACAAAGAAAGTAACAGTATTCAACTGCTTGGGAAGAAGGATGCATGGTACAGCCTGGTGAATTCTGAAGTTCATCAACATCTAAAACCATCCGTCCATCCTTACTCCTTCTCTGGGCTTGTGTCGTGGTGCCAGCAGGTCAAGCAAGGTAGTCCGGAGGTCCCTCTCTACAGCTCGTCAGATGAGATATAGGCTATAATCTCCTCAGCATGATGTATGTCTACCCCAGGGTCTCCTGCCAGTTGGATGTGCCAGTGACAAATGGGAGGTGCCCACTAATCAATCACATCAGATGCCCAAACCACCTCAACTGGATCCTTTTGACGTGAAGAAGAAGCTTTACTCTGCACCTCTCCCGGTGTTTCTGAGCTCCTGACCTGATCTCTTAGGCTGAGCCCTTCCACCCTGCAGGAGAAAATCATTCCAGCTGCTTGTATCCACTATCTCATTCTTTTCAGTTATTACCCAAAGCTCATGGCCAACCGTGAGGCGATTGACTGGTAAATGGAAAGCTTCCCTCTTCACCATAGTGGTCCCATAGAGCGACTGCTCCTGCTGCTCTGATCCACTTGTCAGTCTCCCGCTCCATGAATATTCTAAAATGCTTTCATTTGCAGAAGACGTAAATCCCAATAATCCACTTTTTTCTGACAGCACCATGGTCTGAGGCCATGGTGCTGACTCTCATCCACTTCAGGCTCAACTGACAACCATCCCAGCACATGTTGAGCATCGCAGTTCCATGAAGCCAACAGAACCGCATTGTCTGCATATAGCAGAGAGTAAATTCCCTCGATCTGGACACGGTCCTCTATCAGCTGCACCTTGAAATCACATCCTAGAAACAGGACTGACAAGCACATAGAGTGGATGGACTGGACAGGCAAACTCCCATGACTCCTCAGTAAGAGCTGGTCCACCACCTTTATGCAGTGATTCATAGTGATCAGAGTCATCAATACATATTTCCAATTTATATTTTTCAATTTTTATTTTCATTGGTGCAGATTAATGTAAATACTTTAATATTATCTTTACATTTATTCACACATCAATAATGATCACTGTCCAGCAATGGGACAATAATGTAAAAAATAAAACAAATACAACAAAATATAGGTTGTTATAAACTTATATTTACAGGATTTCCGTAGGTCTACTCTGCCAGATAAGAAAACTGAAAACATACCCTGTCAATACTTATATTATAAGGACTAATTAACCATCGTCACGGGCCAGACTGCTTTACACCTAGGTTCTCTTTGGTGTAGTTTTCCCTCCCAAGGCAGAGTGTGATAAGAGGAACTTGGCCAGTGGGATGTGGCACCCTCAGCTTCTCCAGCCCTCGTGGGCTCTGATGAGGGCCAACTTGGCACCAGAGAGGACAGTTAGCCACCGTGGCACTTTGTCGCAAAGATAACAAGACTCCCCTGTGATTATGAAGAGTCAGATCAGAGGATTTCATGAACCTGTGTTGGATTACAGAGTCTTTTCCTTATAGCGCTCTTGGGATGGTTCTCTGGAATGTCACCTGGGAAGAAGAGGATTATGCATACTGGGAAAATCATATGGAATTACAGGGCTGTACTCAGTGGTTTTGGCATAATGCTAAGCAAAGCTGGCTGGATTGTTGAGAGGATGAAAGAGGGTAGTGAAAAAAACTAACTGCCAGGAGAGAGAAAGTAGGAGGGAGGAGGAGTTTTTGATGAATGCCATCTACAGCCTTTTAACTGTAACCTGTGGGCCCAGGGCTTAAGGGAATAATGGAGAGGACGGGGTTTGCCACATAAGGTGGACGTGACTGTTCTCTCCATCTGTTGTGAAACATCAAATGATAGCCAGAGTTTCAATTTGAATACACCCTTGTTTTCTTGACAGCCAAGCTGTTTGGATGGAAAAAACATCTGAATTGGAAATAACAAAATGCACCATTATGTAGAAGCATGCAAGCAATTTGATTTGTGGCATTTGATAAATTGCTTCCCACAACTGACGCTATGTGAGAATTCGAAATGTGATATCTCCTAATAATGACAAATTAATTTTAGACATGAAAAAGAGAGTGTTATGAATATAAAATGTTAAGATAATCATTCATTTAAAGACCATTGAATTTAAAGTAATTGGGCTTTTAAGGATGCAGTCATTTCAATAACCAGTTTAGGTATTTTTTTTTTTCTCTCCCCGAAACGGATAATGCATTTTGAAATGAAAGCTGGCATGTATTTGATTAAAGACAGAACTCTATGTCATGTTCTGCTTGTTGTCGGGACTGCAGAGCTCCACAGTCGGGCAGTTTTTTTTCCATCTTAGAAATCCACATCCAACTTCATCAAGATTCATCGCTTGTCTGCAATAATACTGAAGTATGCACAGAGGTAATATGCAGATAGCAGGGCAAATACTCTGTGGACTCAAACAGGATAATAGATGCAGACAGGACTACAGATAGAAGTCTGGTTCATGTTGCCAGTGTGGCGTCTTAGATGTCAGTGCTGCTCACACAGTGTGACTGTGAATGCCAAGTTGAGCTGAGAGCAGGACCTTTGATCTTGCAAAGCATGCCTTTAAAGAGAAAGTCAAACCCACTGTAGTGTACATGGGGAACCTGACGTATGTGATGTTAGTATTTTCTTCTGAGCTGAATGTCAAAAATTCCTCCGTATACCAACAAATTAACTATGTTAGAATATTGTATTGATAGATATGTGGTCAAAGGGAAAAATTAGGCTAAAGCAATAAAAATCAACAACATCTCAAACTTCTAAACTCACTGTAGGGTTGAATCCACAACTCTTTGATGCTCTCACCCATGTATCCCTTATCTATTTGCTTATACTGTAGAGCTGGAGCCAATCCCAGCTGAAACAGGTGGTGTACACACTGGAGAGGTCGCCAGGGTAATACAGGGCCAGCATATGGAAACCAACAACCATTCCGTTACACATTCAAACCTACGGTCAGTATTTCCCTTGTGTTTTGACTGTGGAAGCTGGAGTGCCTGCAGGAAACCCACAGAGCCACTGCCCCACCACTGCCCAATACACAAGCCTAATGAAAACTTGTTGTATAGGTGCACCTAAGGTCAACTCTTACACATCCCGATTTGAATTCCTCAAGTGAACTTTTCATGGCAAATTATACAATTAATTTGACCAAGTCTGCGTCTCCATCTGATGACACACTGACACCAGTGCTAATATTTGAATGAAAATGCAAATCTGATAAGCTCGTAAGAATTCCTTCTGAGTAAGCCTGTCATAATGTCGACAATATCAGCAAGGTCCATGCTGCCATGTGCACATCGGCCTGGCTCTTATCTCCCTAAATAATGGAGAAGCGATGAACCTCAGGGTTGATGTTTGATGCAGCAAATTAAACACTGTGCCTTGACTTTTCTGAAATGCTGCATTGTTTTGACCTGCACGTCGAGCGTTAAAAGGTGGGAGTGTCTTTTCCCCCTTTATCCCTCACTAGTCACACACAAGAGGCCGGGGTTGAAGGAGAGACCATGAATATCAAGCAGAAATAGGGCAATGATCAAAACTGGGCTCTCCCCCCCCCCCCCCCTCCATCTACCAGCCAGCCGTGATCCCCGCACAGTGGCAATCACAACCCATTGAAAATGTCCCTCTCATCACAAAACGGCAGCATGCAGAAATCTATAAAAGGTTTTAATGTTGTGGGCCTGCCATGATTGCAGAGGCTTGTGTCTGTTGTTCACCAGATCACACTGTCTTTCTCCCTCCTCCTCTTCTCGGCCAGGCCAATGACGGGCAGAGAGCATCAGGGCGTAATGGCAGCTCCATTGTTGCAGTTAGATAGCCCCATATCTTCAATCAATATTAAATGTAACTGCTTGACAGAAATATTTGCTCCCTGCCTCATAATTTACCTGTTCAATTTTTTCCCCAAAGGAAACTGGAGAGCAAAAGAGAAAGGATGTGAACAGACATTGATATTATCTCATGAGATGATATGTAGAGAACTTATAGAATTATCTTCCCATAGTTTCTCTATAAGCGAGTGTATGTAACCATATCACGGAGAAAAAGTTATTCCTTGATTTAACCACATTTGTCATTTTCCATTTTTTAAAAGAAAAATCTAATAGACGAAGATATTCTATAATAAAGTCTGAGGACATTTCAGTATTTTTTAAGGTTAAGCAATGGACTGAATGATTTTTCTCTCATTAGTAATAACGATATCCGTAGTCAATAACGAGAGATAAAGCACTGGGGATTTTAATGGGTAAAAAGTTGCTGTTTCAGAAATTCATTTTCAGCTCATTTACAGCAGCTAGTTTGTCGCGTTCACAGTGGCAATGATCAAAGGCACCACTCAGTCTGTTCCACAGACATTAAAGGAAAGAAATGATTTACCTCCGCAAATGAAATACCTCCCGGAGAGCCATGCCCATGCATTTCAATGACTTGCTCAAGAATCCAAGAATCGCGTGTCGAGAAATATTGAGGGCATGGGGTTGTGTTAATAGTTTGTCGATCAGACTTGTCCACCATTTCGATGAGTGCATTCAATTAGATTTTCCCATCAAGTGAAATTCTGCAACTTAATTGGTTTGGTCATGCTTGGATTTCACACATTGACGAAAGAGAAATTGCTGCCAAACATAAAATACAATAAAATAGTCAGTTCTCTATGTTCTTGTACCCATCAATGACAGAAAAAAACATTGCTGCCAGATTTAAAAGTTGATGAAGTAAAACTAATATTCCTGATAGTTTTTAAAACAGCAGTCATTTTGACAAGCGTGGAGATGGTTATTCACATATTGCATCAGTTGCACACCAACGAGGAAGTGTGCTGTGTCATCGGAAACTGACCTCTCTTCTCACATGTCTATCAGACCTGCCTTAAAGATATGATCCTGTCACCAGTTTGACCCCAACGATAAATGCTGTCCATTAACAACAAAGCATCCTGTCAAAGTGTCCTTGAGCAGGACACTTAACTCTCATCATGCTCACTCAAAAGAAGTCACTCTAGTGTCAGCTAAAACGGGAATATGTACAAGAAATGGAAATGAGCTGTTTTTCAAAGCTGGCCCCCGACCTCTTGGTTCCCCAATGATGCTGTACTCTACATGTTTATCAGACTTGCCTGTGGAAAACACAGCATCCCTGCTCGGGAAAGAAATGTTGACGCTTTCCTGGAGCCTTGTCCCTACTCACCAGCGCTATATCGTCCTCCATTATGCCATTGCAACATTGTCAAGAGATGCATACAAGCATGTGTACCATATATTTGTTTGCACACATACCCCGAAGCACAAATATATATAAGTTCTGGCTTAACGCGCACTTCAAATCTTAACTTCTTCCCACCAAATCCATCATTACAAACCATCATGTTGATCAGAGCATAGACGGTATATAAAGATGGAGACGTATTTCCACTTCCTCCCGTTGTACAAAAATGAAGCTACAATATCCCAGATACAGGTGCCACCATCTTGAGCTATTGATTTTGGTAGCCAGGGTATCAGGGTGATCACCTGATTATACACCAATGTGATATGAACCACCTAGAATGACATAAATCAACATTAGGAGGCTGACACTATGACCAATACTGCAGCCAGCCACCAGGGGGCAATCAAGGTGTTTTGGTTTTTAAAGCCGTCCATCTTTATATATTCCAAGGTTTAATATCTGACAACCCTGAACTCAATCAGAATTGTATTATTTAACTATTTCCCATGCTGCTCCTGCTCGTATAGATCTTCCCACTTAAAGCCACTTGTAAAGGATTGGAAGCCCATGCATCTCTTATCCGTCCCCTTCTGGTAATCCCTGCTTTACCTGCAGTGGCAGGCCTTCACACTGGACTTTAATGCTGGACATAATTTTTGTGATTTCAGCCAAGAACGTTCTCGTCCTCGTGGTTTAAGTTTTATTGCACTCAACTTGCTCCATCTGCAGGGCCAGTTTCAAAGATAATCTGCAAGCTTCAATTTGGGGCTCGTGCTATAGCTTTAAAGACGGACGGCGGAAGGGGTGAGAGGGAGAGAGAGGAAAGATGGGAAGCACAACCTCTGTCAAGCCCGCTGGCCACGAAAAAAAAAAGAAAAAGATGGCAGCCTGTTTGATATCTTCCCATGGTCTCTTTGGGGCCTGAGTCACTTCCCTGCTGAGCTTCACCACTGCTGCTCTTTGAAGTAGGCAGCTGGGATGTTCACAGAGGCAATTCAGTGCGACATGTACAAACGCAGAGACACAAACATGCTCAAGTCACCCATGCACAGACATGCAGGATACATTCGGTACATGGGTTAGCAAGCAAATAACCAAAGAAGTTAGTGTCTCGGCATTTTAAAGTATAATCAGGCACAAATATCCTGCATTTCTACTCCACCTAACCCCTGGAATAAGAAGCAGCCTCCTGCAGTTGTGTAGAGTATTTTGAGGTTTCTATGAAAACCAAGACAGGATATGATTATTAGAAGAAGGATGATTTAGTCATTTAAACCTTATGTGACCTAATATGATAGTAGGATGCATGCCACTAGTACATCCTCAAGGTCAAATAAAAGTCCTGTTCATACATGTCATTACCACGCGTCTCTGGTGATGTGGACATACGTCAGTGCACACCTGGCATCAGAATGCGTCTCCTCGTGCGTTTCCAGTGACAACTTGCTGTTCGCAAAGGCAAATGTTGATGCCTGGTGTGAACTGGGCCAGTGACCAACTGTACGAATGTAATTATCTACCAGCACAATATGATCTGGACAATTAAACTTGGTGAAACAGTAGTTTTTAACGTGAGGGCTGCTATTCTCAAAGCTCATTAAGCAATCTTCAGAGCAACCAACAATTTGGATGAAATGGCCTCACAGCAACTATCTAATTCCAACGGCACTTTAATTTACACACAGGTTCTGATGGTAGCTATTTTTAGTATAGTATGGTTGTAATTATTAACCTGCATCATCTGACATTAAGGAACTATTTTAATGCACAGCTCAGAAGGTGACCTTCTCTCTTCAAGACTTAACAGGGCAGTTTTAGTCAAAGACCAGACCTTCCAGCAAACACACTCCTTGTCCTCGTATTTAAAACTCATCCAATCCAAAGCCTGAGTAAAACAGACACTGAAGCAAAGTAGAACTTGTAATGAGTCACTTCCAATGAACGCTGTGTTTATTTCATTTGGCCGTTTGTTAATTCAGTTTCTATGTCTTTTGTTCCAATCAATAATCAGCTGAGTGCAGCGACTGTCTGATGAAAAGTTTATTATAAAAACTAAAAAATCTAATTGCATCAAAGCAACTGCTGATGACAAAAGCTGCCTCTCCGCCTTAGCTCTGTTCTCAGTGATATTTGAACCTCTTGTCTAAACCAAAGACTCTGTAAAGATGAAAGACGTGTCCCCACTTCCTCACACTTTTCAGAAATTAAGCCAAATTATCCTGGATGCAGACACTGTCTTCCTGTGATGTCATTTGGAAGTAGAGTCTGCACAGTAGGGGTCGACGGATGGAGCTGTCGTAGCGACGTCCCACCAGTACACACAGTTGTCAGTTGTCAATCATCACGGTTCACCCTGTTTTTATTGTATCAAACCTTGAATACACATCAGTGTGATACAAGCGACCTAAAATAACAAAAAACATCTCTCAGAGAAAAATATATTCTTTGACTTATTAGTTTGGTCCGTGTCCCTTCCATTAACATGGAGGAGTCAGGATTTGTGACCTTTATTTCAGCCAGGCACCAGGGGGTGAGCAAGACACTCACTTTGGCTTCACATTACAAGGTGCAGTCACGTCGTCTATCTTTAAATAAAGTCTACGGTCGAAACACACAGCTAGTATAACTGAAGGAGAGAGGATGCCACCATGTCTTTCCAGGAAAAACTAAATTGCCTCGTCACATTTTTTTGGGGCCCAGAGTTTCCTGTCGTATAATGATCCTCGTGAATGCTGGTTCGACAAGTTTCTCGGCGCGTTGTGTTCTCTGTACCTCTGATAGTATGAGAAATCTGTTGGGGAGCACTCATCGCAGGTTTGTCAAATTCCTGTCTAGGAGATTCTCTGGAGAAAATGAAATGAGCTTTTCTACCGTTTCTCTCTTTCTCTCTCTCTCTGCCTCTCTCCCCTCTATTAATACCTGCTGTGAACAACAGTGCTGTGTAGCCATCAAATGCATAGTCATCAAGCCTGTTTAACCAATTGATTCCACGCCGGGGGATACTGGAGGGGACTGGAATCCCCAGGATCAGGTTCATCCCCAAATGAAGTCTGCAGTCATTGACAAACCTCCCCTGTCACTGGCATCATCACCATGCCCCCCCCCCCCCCCCCCCCCGGTTCATGTAGCCCTTCCTAGCAATCTGAAAATTTAAATTGCTTCAGCACCAGTCATACCCAGGCTCTCCTTGTGCTCATCGCTCACACAGTAGTTGGATCTATTACAGATAGTAGAGATGGACTAGATTAAGTTGGCAGACAGTGATATGTGTGTGTATGTGTGTATACCATGTGACTGCAAGTACTGTGTGGGTGTGACAGATGAGAATACAGGCATGTTTTCTTTTAGCCTGTTCACGAGGTGTGTCATTTGCATGGCAATGGTCAACCAAGGTGAATTTAGCAAATGGCAACAACATGATCTAAATAACCCGCCTGCAGCCAGAACTATATAATATGCTGTGTGACCCAGGATATTGGAAACGGCTCCAGGAGTAGAGTCTTAAAAAAATGTCCATCTGCCATCAATTTAAATGTAAATTAGTGTTTATACTCATTTTGATGTTTCCTATGTATTTTGTTGGTGTTAATTCTATCAGCTTCTTTTTTTATTGTCTTCGTCCTGCGTCAAATGTCGTTAATAATATATTTAGTCCCCCACATTCTGTGTTTTAGTCACTTATTTTCACAGATTTTCTCTCCTTATTTTCTGAAGCAGAAAAGCAGATTGATTGAATGATTAATGATAAGTTATTCAGCGTCCTCACTGGGCTCCATGCTGTGCTCGTCGTCTGCTGCCGGCCAGTGTCATCCTGAAATGACATGGAAAGGGAATTGATGCATTGTGCAAAAAAAAAAATCTATAATATGCAATATTATAGATTTTGTTTCCGCACAATGCATCTCCTCCTTTACCAGTGAAAACACAAATATTTATCTTGTTTTTAAGACATTGTTTTTTGATAAAGTCAGTGTTAAAAGATGATTATGTAACGATTTAAAAAACGACTAGAGCTATGTTCATAATTTGGTTTATTTGGTCTGAACCAAAAAAACAAACAAGTTGTAACCTCCTAGTTTGTGGATGTAGTTTGTATTCAGCAGAGCTGTAAGCATGAAGTCACCCAGACTGACAGGCGATTCGCTGTTTGCAGAGTTTCGGTGATGTGTCATTGTTCATCATTTGAGCAGCATGAACACTTGTGGGAAAATCAGATTTTAGCACAACATGCTGCACTTGGCTGAGCCTTAGCTGCACATTTATGTTCTCTGGCATCACCGAGATCTGATGGAGAAATAAACAGTTATGATCATTATATCGTCGAACCTCCAGGAAGAAAGTGTTAAATAGGACACAGGCCCTTCACACCTCTGTGCCTTTGCACTTATAAGATGTTTCTTTAACAGTTCATTGCCACAAGGTTATTCCTTTTAGATGTCTCACTAAAATCACAAAATTCCTTTGGTTGTTCCACTTTGCTTCACACAGTGTGGACTGTAACTGGGATGTGTATGAGCTTCTCCAAGGCTGACGAGAGCAAGAAAAGCGTAGGTCCTAAAATCCGCAACATTTGACTGAGGGCATTTATTCAGTTCAATTCAATTCAATGCCTTTATTGTCATTGTACAGTGCAAAACAAAATTAAGTGTCTCCAGTGGATCATACATATACACACACATCAAAAACAGTTGATCACGTACGCACATAAAAACTGACTACAAAACAAACTATATAAATTAAAAGAATTTTTTTTAAATGTACACACATGAAAGTCTAGTCCAAACCAAGGTTCGTATCTTAGTTACATTGATCCACATAGTTGATATTAATTGGTTCATAGATGGTCGTGCGCCTGACATTCGTGTACTGTCAATTTGACGGGTTCTATTTGATTTTGTCACTGTCATATCGTGGTATTGCTACCAACATCACAAACCACAGGCACAGCACTCAGATCTAGTTTGAATGTGCCAAAGGAATGTCCTCGTCGCTCCATCAGAGGCAAAGACTATAAGCGATCTTGCGACCGCCAGACGCTAACTATCCAAACTAGTGTTTTAAACTGCAAACCATGCTTAAAATTGATCTTGACCAAGACTGCCTCTTTTGGTCGGACTACATTTTGGCCCGAGGCACCTTTCACGTCTGTTTGAAATTTGGTTCACACCAAACTGAAAACTGTGAAGGTCCAGACCAAACGATCCATAGGTGTGAAAGAACCCTGATTTAACAACAGCTCACTGAATAAACCCGATTAAATGGTGGAAAAGATGTTGCCATTATTTTAAACTCGTGCAGAATAATCGACTTTTGTCCTATTGCTGAGTGTGGGCTGTTGAGTCGTAGGGGACTGATACGTGTGACATCTGTCCAAATCAATATATTTGATCGGAGTTCCAAATAACTGCTTTATTGGTGTATGGATCATTTACGGTGACAGATGTGATGTGCTCTTCCGTAATGTAATAATCCCATTCGTCCATTACTGAGTATATATTTGTTCAGTGCAGATGGGGGGGGGGGGTCAACAGGTGGTCCTGTATGTGATTAGATGGCATTCAAGTGCAACAAACCCATTTTTAATATGGTCTTTACTGAGTCACTGCTGGCTGTTTGCAGTGCCACTAACCCCGAGAAGTGGATCACAGAGCTCTAAGCAGCTGAACCGAGTACAAAAGAATTCAACACAACAACAGATGTGAATAAATTGTAAATCACCATAATCGTGTTCCAGGAGGCCCCGAGAAATGGATGATGTCATTAGGTGCTCAGCCGGTGCCTGGTCCCAGAACAGCCTCTCAGGTGGAATGTACTGCAGTCCCCCTATTCCCCTGTCGAAAGGTAATGTAGAGTCCAATATCTCCTCTCTTCTCAGAGGGGGAGGCTGCTTTCTTGTTGAATAATTGAGACCCAGATAAAAGACCAATGGTTTCGCATTAGACAAGAGCGTGGCCTCGTTGGCTGCTCACTCTCTTCTAAAAGCTGTGTTTCCACACCTTTTGTACTGACTGTGTTTTCCCTCTCAGTCTTTCTCTGACCTGGTGTCTGACACACTCGCACCGCTTTTCTTTTGGGATAATTGTCCACGGTGCTTCCCTGGCTATTATCCGACCTACCTTTTGGCAAGGCTTGCTTAGCGTTACTTGTAGTACTGTCCTGTGAAAGATAAAGTGAGGTAATGTGTGGGTTAAAGCAATTCAGCCTCATCTGTTTGTTCTAAAGGTGGAGATATGGTCATACAAGGTTCCAGTAGCTTGGCAGAAGATGTTATCGTCAAGCCAACATACAAATTCACACCCTACTCCTGCGTGATGATAGTACAGTGTATTGCTCAGTTCCCTTCAGCCGTGCATCCCATACCAACAGGCAGGTCGGGCACCAGCTTCTCCCGTAGTAAATACTTTATGCATCAATGCATCAATTGGTCCTGCACTTTCACAGTCCTGTTCTGGGACTCCCTGTAAGCCCTCAGCGGAAATACCAGTTCCTTTGATGATGGTTTAATGGATTTATGTCCACAAGATGTAATTCAACATGCCAAGGTGGAAATAAGGATCAGAAGCATGGCGAGGCATGTTGAGAAATATGGTCCTTGATTTCTATTTTCTAGATTTTAAGTTTTGTGTTTGTATTTGTTATATTGTTTTTGGTTTTTAACATTTTAAAAGTGAGGCTGTGGGAAGTCAACTGTAATTATTATTTAAATAGAGGAATAATAAAAACTACATTAACGACACAATAACACAACGTGATACAAATTCAAACCCAGGTGTAAATGCGATTGTGAAAGTAGCATTTGCTGCAATTTATTCAGAATGGTGAAAACCTCAGACTTAAGCTGTGGTAATACCTGCAGCAGAAACCTTGATGCTTTCGAGAGATTGGGTAAAAACTCAATGATGAGCCTTTCTTGTATTCCACAGTTTATGGGGCGGATCAGGATGGAGAGCACGGTGAGTGAAAGTAAAGAGAAGCGCGATCGTTAGAAATTTAGTTACAAACCAGTAATATCTGACTGGTACTGGAATTTGGGGGCAAAATAAAAAATAATAAAATAAAGGTAGAGAGAGAGCAAACCTCAGCCAAGGCCCAAAGGACTCGTTTAATTCCAAACCAGATCTGTTATGTTCATTTGGACATGGTTCCAAAACTATTGAAGATAAGATAAATGTTGGCTCCCTCAGAAATCTGTCCATACATCAGGGGACGTTACAGGTTTGTCGCCCTGTCTGTGACTGTACAGCAGCTCAAAAAGTCCATCCCTCAATGAAACCACATTTAAATCTGCTTAATCTGGATTTTTTTTCTTTAAATATTCATTGATGCATATATCAGTCCTCTAAATATGCCAGACTTTTTCAATCAAGATACATGATTTATTCCCTGGGAAATCAATGAAAATGTCAATATCTGATTAAATCTTCTCGATTCTTTCTTGGCCCGTGCTCCAGCCTTTAACCAAGTGTTGTGGAAAACCATCCTGTAGTTTTTCTGTAGTCTTGCTGACAAACAAAAAAACTGTGTAAAATATAAGCTCCTGGGCCAGAGGTAATGAAGAGCTTATTCTAAACTAACTTTCCATAGCTGTGAAACAACACTCGACTCTGATTGTGATCTGCTTGTAGGTAATGGTAGTTTTGCAGATGTATGCAGAACCCGAGTTTCTTTTTTATGGGATCACGTTAAGTTACACATTTCTTCGTTCCCAGCAGTGAGTTGGCTCAGCTGATCAAGATGTATACATTCTTTGATGAGCTGCACACATACTGTACAATCACAATTGATTTCTCCAGGCGAAAACACTCTCTACCGGCTGCTCCAGCTCATACTCCTGATACCATTTCAAAAGGATTAAAACCCTCTCTGAGCAACATGTGGACAGAGTTGTCAAGCTAGGAAAGCTACCCACTGATAGTGTTGTTGTGGAGGAGGTAAAAGCCAGTGGGAAATTCTACAACCACTTTGCCACCATGAAAGACAGGAGAATGGTCTTCCTCTTCAAATAGGGAGAGTGTAATGCTCCCCCCCCCCCCCCCCCCCCCCCCCACCCCCATGGGTGCAATTTCTGATGTGGTTAAATTGCTTTTCGTGCTGTGCTTGTCTGGATGTGTTAATCCATCCTCTGAAGGAGGCAATGGCACCATTTGAGAGTAATCCCAAAAATCATTGTTTTCTGTAGAGGACAAGTTTTCATATTGGACAACATATCACTTTTCAGACATCATATATGCTGATATCTGTGATAGGTCATCAATGGTCTGGCTCTGAATAGGTCTTTTTTTCCACCATCTTACTTTCTTTTTCCTCGACTATCTCAATGCCATGGTGTCCTGGATTTGAAGCTGCTACTTAGTCACAGCTCAGTTTGTCTTTCGCTGGGTCAATCTTAGAAGTGCTGAAACATGTGGTGTCACATTTAACCCGAGATTCAACTCTGGGCCTCGCCGTCTGCTGCCTCCTGGATGACTCCTCTGCTGTTGGACAAAAAGAGAGTTTGAGAATGGAGGAAGAGTCGACAACTGATAAATATCTGTGACTGCACATCGACATTGAACCAGTGTGGTCTGAAAACAGACACCAGAGAGAGAGAGAGAGAGAGAGACAGAGAGGATATAGAGATGTCTATTCTTCTTCAAGAGCCACGGGTGTGTTTGTGAATGCAGCCGGCTACATGCTCTGTGAATCAGGGGTGGTCAGCACAGCGGTTTTGGAGTGATGTGCTCGAGTGGTGATGACAAACTGGTGCAGGCAGGTGGGATGAACAAGAAAAAAAGGGCTGGCTCAGCTGCGGGGCTGAGCTTTCACACAACGCGAGGGGAGCACGAGGACAAAGCCGAACTGCATATGAGATAACACATCCCACCCAGTGGTGTGATGCAGCAATACAGCACGTTCAGCCTCTCATATTCAGACGGTGCAAAGATTTATGCCCAGATGTCCACAGCTGGCGCGGTGCCTGTCAGCACCGTCTGCTTGGACTACGCCGGACTAACTCCTGATTTGTGTAGCATCAGTCCCGGTTGCAGTTTAATGCACAAGTTTCAGAATGCATGAATATGGATATGCATGAATACTGTTTTTGAAGTTGCACCTGCTGTAACACATCAGTTATACATATTTTTCTTTATTCTCTCCTTAACCCTTACCCTACTTGATAATCCATATCCAGGGCACTTATTTATTCAAAGGTTGCTGAATGCACTGTTGCTCTTTTTTATCAATATATAGTCTCCTAGTCCAACTAGCTGATCTGATTTATTGTATTAAAAGTCTGTTTAGCCTCTGTGTCTACACATTACTACTTTATACAGTGAGACCAGCTCAGGTAGTCAACTCAAGCGTCATTAAACTCACATGAGACTTTGTTTGCTCTACTGAAAATCCAATAATGTTATAGTCCCTGTAGCTGCAGAGCTTATTTCAATTTTCACAGGTTCATACAGGGTTGGATTTACTTTTAAGGCTTTGAATGTTTCCTTAATGTAATAACATATGTGTCTTTCCCTGAAATCCTGGCATATATGATTTTTTTATAAGTCAGTTCGGTGTTAGTTCTTGTTATGTATAGTGGTGTGTGTGAGGCTAATGAAACATTTAGCAGTTATGCAGTGGCCTTGTGACCAACAGGGGGTTTCAACAGCTGAATACAGTTAAATACATAAAGGTCTCTGTGAATCTATATCGCACAGATCTGGCTGTGGCCGATACATTAGATACAATTCAAACATTACAAGCTTTCTGTTGTCGTGTTGCAGCCAACTTAGTTTTTGCCATTACATTCCTTGCAGTTTTTCTGTGTGTGTTTAGTGTTTTTTTGTGTGGCGATGATCTCATGCTGCTTATGGCCATGTTGGAGAAAACATGAGCGCTTAAGTGCATCTCCCTGTTTTAGTCTCGGACAGCGATGCGTGGCTGATTGTGGTGCTGACCGAGAGCAAAAGCACAAAAAACATGAATTTCCACAAGGAATACCACAATGCACCATCTCGCAGCATTATACACACATAGTGTGACATTAATGGGTGTTGGCATTTATTATCAACCAGACCTCCCTGGGCTAAACCTTACAGAGAGTCCACATTCTATTTTAAACAACTGTGTTATGCGTGTAAACTTATTTTGGGAGCACGTGAAGTCTGAAGTCTGCATCTGTAACTTTTTTTATGTTTTGTGTCATAAATACTGATTCATGTTTGATTTTTGTTTCTATACTGAACATTTTGTTATTTTGTAATAACTGTTTTTAAAGATGAAATAACCATTTACATTTTGCTTTTGAATGTAAAACCTTTCTACATCGCACATAGCTGCAGTAGCTCACTTTGTTATATGATAAATACTCAGAAACCTGATATTTGCTTCAGGTTTGGAGATTTTTGTTGTTTGTATGTAAGACCAGGCAGTTTGCAAGCACCAGGCATTGTATCCTGCATTGCATTATGTTGCATGTAATCTGTATTAAGTCGAATAATTCAAGGTGGCCACTCATCACATAGCTGGTGTTCACAGTGACAGCTTGACATTTTTGTGGAAACGATTATGAACAAAGACTTGCATGGTGCAGTTGTATTATGGCCAATCAAAGCACATTGAACTGAACATTTAACAATTCAAACCACCTACGCTGGCTTTTCAAAGAAAATCTGTCAAAAGGCAACAGGGCCCGTCTATCTCTCTCCCTCTCTCTTCCCTATTAGAACATTAAAAATAATTGCCAACAATTATTATAATTGGGTCCACTGAGTTTGCTTAGTGACTAACAGTTTTTTACTGTGGAGAGGGCAGTAGAGAAAATGGGTTTATTTCCAAGAATTATGCCAGTGGTGCCGTTTATCAGTCAGATTAACGGCTTAACAGACAGAAACACTAACTGCTTATAGCAAGTGCCCATTTTGTCTTTTCCCTTTGATATAGTGTGTATTTTTTAAATAGAATTTGATGTACACATAAAATTCAAACAACATGATCAAGTGCACTCCATACTCAATCAAACTGACGAAATGCCCAAATCAGCTCTCTACAATACTTTCTTACCGTACCATGAGGATATGTAAAAATGATTCCTTGACATTTCTAAGACATATTCTTATTATAGATGATCTTTCACGACTCTCGCATACGGTCAATATAATGGTACAATCCTGCAGCCAGCTTGTAACACAGTACTTACAAATGCAGTCACACCTTTAACGGTCTACATTTGTGTGGTGAAACTATGTTGGTTGTGAAATATACACTCCTGCTGTAGACCATTATGCTAAGGGTAGCATTAAAAACTGTCTGGGGCACAACTGCGTCCTTTTGCGATGCCCAATGCGCTAGAACCATACACTTTATACGTTTTATACCAGACTGTGTGTGATTGCAGTTTTCAAGCATGTTACTGTGAGTTGGACTTTAAGTGGTCATACTGAATGGCTAGTGGTTATTTTTCTGACTGCATCTTCTTTTTGACAAGGAATCCACACTCACTGACCAATCCTTGGGCCACTACAGGATCCATTGACCGGATATGGAGGCGATATAAGAGGCAAAATGAACAAGGGAAGAAAAAAAACAGAATTTTCCGGGGAGACTCACTATTGCAGGCTTATACCTTGAACGCCATGAAAAAGCATTCAGGGGACACAATGAGGCCACTGGCAGCTCAAACAGGAGCAGTCTTGTGGAGTTGGTACATGCATTGACCATTTGACATTTGGCTTTGTCAGACACGATACTGAAAGACATCATTGAAAGAGCTGCTCATGTTATCCATGCGGGATGAGACTGATGGAGATATATAAACGAAAAAATGTCTCATGGGTGACACACCGGACGTATCAAGTGCTGAGTCACTGTCATCATCGGTAATGTTAATGGAAAAGCCTATGTGGGTTTTGTTAATGTCAACTCGGATAGAGATGCAAAAGCTACAACATCAGTCGCGATGAGAGCCATCGGGAACTATAACTAAAAAAACTAATTTGTCAGACTCATGATGGAGTGAGCTGCATGAGTAAAGTAAAGGCTTTAGTGAAATCCCACTGCCCCCTCATGCAGTGCATCCTCTGTTATCCTCCTAACTTACATTTGGTTTTAGCACAGGCACAAATAACATTCAAGTAGGCCTAGTCTTGAAACCTTTCACAAATTTTTCTCATTTGACATCGCACTTGGCACTTTGACGGTTCAATCCCAGTCTTCCCAATTCCACATGCTGAAGTGTGCCATGGGCAAGATACTGAACCCCCCAAAATTGCCCCTTGTCATAGCAAAAGTGCTGCACAGATGTATGAATGAGTCTCTAAATGGGTGGATGGCAAAAACTGTACTGTAGAGTGCTTTGAGTGGTCATCAAGACTAGGAAAGCGCTATTTAAATACTGACCATTTACTTGCAGTGCACTTGGGTTCATCAACAGTTGTCAGCGGTTTATTATACAAGATACAAATGCACATCATTGAAAGTGCTGCCAGTGACTGATAAAGAAATAAGCATGTCTCCTTTCACCAAATCTGGAAGACAATGAATTTACTGTTAAAAGTTGTTTGAGATGTACGAGAACCTGGGGGGTTTATCTGTGAGGTGGACACAGCCGAGATGGGACAAAGAGAACATTGCCCCTAGTTTGGCCTTAAAGCAAAACATTGCAGATTTGAATGTTACCTTCCTGCTCAGGTCTGTTGTCCACCTGAAAGAACCACGCTTCCAGATTCATCAAAGTATGATGGTGGAGGAACAAAAATGTCATTAATTTGTGTCCAGGCGCTGCCTTGATATGAACATCTGTGCTGGGGCTGAGAGGAACCAGGGGGTAAACAAACCAGTACCAAGCAGGAGCCAAGGACACTGTTTCAGACATCTTCCACATCCAAATTGTTGACAGTGCAGTTTTGAACTTGACCCAAAGATTTTCAGATATGGAGCCCCTGAGATCTTTTTACGGGATCACACATAATTTACACATTTCTTCATTCCCACTGAGTTTCCCAGCAGTGAGTTGGCTCAGCTGATCAAGATGCACACGTTCTTTGATGAGCTGCACATACTGTACAATCCCAATTGATTTCTCTAGGAGAGCTGGTACAGGTTCTTATTGAAGATGACTTGCAGGGCACACTCTCTACCGGCTGCTCCAGCTCATACTCCTGATACCATTTCAAAGTGATTAAAGCCCTCTCTGAGCAACATGTGGACAGAGTTGTCAAGCTAGGAAAGCTACCCACTGATAGTGTTGTTGTGGAGGAAGTAGAAGCCAGTGGGAAATTCTACAACCACTTTGCCACCATGAAAGACAGGAGAATGGTCTTCGTCTTCAAATAGGGAGACTGTAATGCCCCAATTTCTGATGTGGTGAAATAGCTTTTTGTGTTAATCCATCCTCTGAAGTACTTGTTTACACATAGTAAATTAGCACCACCTAAAGCACTCAAAAAGGTAAACATAATGTGGTTACTATTCAGGTTGAACAAGGTTGTGATTGTTTATAGCCTCTGTAGGTCTGGTACTGGGCTGTTTGTCTATGCAACTAAGAAAGTAAAGGTTGTATCTGTATATTTCAAGCACCTTCAGCAGGGCTCGGAAGTCTTGTGTTTGACACAAAAATAGTAATTAATAACGTACATACACATTAATTCAACATCCACTAGAGAAGTGTCAAGATCATACAATCACTGGTATTTTCCATTCGTTTGTAAAACCTGGAATAGCCTGTTCTGTATATCAGAGGGCTGTTAATGTGAATATATTCCCAGTCGGCAGCTAACCAGTGAAATGACCAAGTGACCACTAAACTGCACCCACACTGACACTGTGTGACATGTGGTTACTTACCAGCTGCTGTAATTAAGCATATAGCCAATATCAGACATGTGACTGATAAAAGGCCACACCACAGTCTGATATATTTCAATTGAACAGACTAATCTACTATGGGATGGTTGACTGATGGAGTAGCCTTTGGCTTCTCAAAGGACCTATGCATAATTTAATGGAGGCCAAAGTTTAATAGGCTTCATTATAGATGAGAAGGGCTGCTTCATGCTATTTCAGTGCTGTTTACCCAAGCTCAGGTCTGACTTCAGCTCCAGCTGTAACACTGATGTGTTTTTCTCTGTCCCTGATCAGATTGAGACATTTAGTCACAAATGTCACTGTCCTTCTTTCATGTTTTCTGTCTACACTTAGTTTGATATCACCTCATACAATTTAAGGACACCTACCTACCTAACCTTCCTACATAAACTTACCTAGATACCTACCTACCTAACCGTCCTACCTATACCTACCTACTTATCTACCTGCTGGTCTACTTATACCTACCTACACCTTCCTAACTACCTAACCTTTCTACCTATAGCTCCCTACATACCTACCTATCGGGTATAGTGCCGGGTGACTGAAATATAACATTGACTGAGCTCTCAAAATCCTTTAGTGAAGAGTGATCCTGCTGTTTGAAACGGGAGAAAGTGGGATGGGCCATTTTCAACCTAGTTCCACATGTAACCACTTCATAATCCTGAGCTATGAAGAACATTATCTCTTATCTGAGCAAAACAGACAATAAATGCAAATAACACCATAAATGCTTTAAGAAGAGCCATGCATAGATGATGCATAAAAGGGAACCTATCAGAATTAGACACTTAGACAAGTTTATTTTCTATATATATTTAATGTGATATATATTATATTGCATTAAAAACTAACATATTTTCTACTTTTG
Organism: Verasper variegatus; assembly: GCA_026259375.1. Lineage (NCBI taxonomy): Eukaryota > Metazoa > Chordata > Actinopteri > Pleuronectiformes > Pleuronectidae > Verasper > Verasper variegatus. The sequence continues at coordinate 20,470,616 of CM048040.1, forward strand.
TTGTTTTGTATCCTCCATATAATCAAAATATTGTCAGAGGGAATATTCATTTAATTATTCAATGCTGTTTTCAAAATTAATGAATGGAAGACCTAAAACGTTTTTGCATTGAGTCGTAAGTTCAATTTAGTGAACATTGATCCAACATATATTTAGAAGGAAAGCTCAACAAAGTAGTCACGACAAGTTTCATTTTGCGGCCGCAGTTTTTTCAGTTCAGGAATCCCACATAAGCAAATAAAGATCTATACATGTGATGAGCGCTTTGTCTTGTGCTATCGCTTATTTTATCATGTCTGTACAGGATGCAGCATTCATTCATTTTAATCAGAGGAACACAAAGGTCACAGATGTATTATTGTCAGGGCGCCTGTCAAACTGCCTCCGTGAGGTCGTCATGACGCCAGACACTAAGTACAAACCTCAGTCTGGCTTCTGTTCCTTTCTGAAATATGATACCACAGCACAGTGTCGTAGCCGACACGTATGGATATCAGCGATGTATCGTTCTCTGGGGTCATATCGATCATGCCTGCTCTCACTGTAAAACCGTTTTACTTAGATCAGTGCTTGTTGACTCTGTAGTGCAAGGTCAGCTGGGACTGAGGCGAGATGTTAGGTCCCATTAAGAAGACTTTAGCTCGTCTCATACATTTCCACACCAGCTTTCAAGGTCAGAAAGATTGATAACAATTTCAGCTGTGGATTTGCTGTGTTGACACATGTAAAAAGCACACATTTGCTGTGCAACTCCTCCAGATTACATCGCTCCAAATGTAATCTGTACTGTCTTCTGTACTGAATTCTGATTATAACTGGTAGAACAATAAATCATTTTCAAATGATTTACATTTGTGATAAATGCGTTGTGTTCAATTTGAACCTTTAGTGCTGAATAGAGTTCCTGTTACCTTTTGTTTTAAATTAGTATACATTTAAGACAAATGGCTCAATTGACCCATTTCCATTTAGCAGTGTTGTCTGAATGTCAAGTTGTGCACAGCTGCAGATGAGTTAACAACACCAACGTGAAGGGAGTAACCTGAAACATGTAAAAAGATCGATCTGATTGTGCCAGCTGTAGACTGTATGTAAGGATGGACGACAAAAGTGTCTTGATAGCCCCCTGGTGGCTGGCCAGATTAGGGAACAATTTTAGCCACAACCTGCTTCTTTGAGTTGACATAATTTAAAGTTCTGAAGGATTACAATTGTAAAATTAATATTACAAATCATCTCAAAATAATTTACACTGGCCTCAAAAAGGTTTATTTCATATAAAACAATCATAAAATAACCACATTAAAACTCTGTCAGTGGAGGTGGATAAATGGGGCTATAAACACTTCGGAAACAGAATACTATTATTAGAATTCAGAACAATTCAGTTTTATACTGCAACTTGCACTTTGACACCCCCCCACACACAATCTTGGGTAGTGAAGGATCCCCTGCTGAAATTCTCCAAAGCCTCTACTGATCTTTTGAGAAACACCCGTCCAGTCCTCAGGTTTCACTCGGCTCTGCTCCTCTCAGGGTGCTAACTGGAACCCTGGATTGGCCGGGGTAAGCCTAAACATCACGAGGCTCTTGGAAATACACACGGGCGAACTGAAAACCGCCTGTGGGGGAAATATCCCCGGCCTGACAGCTTTTATTCTGGTTCATCTACCCCTGGGCATGCACAGTCACAGGTCTCTTCTCTCCTGCTGAGGTGTGGAGACCTGGCATGAGTCACCCCAGACAGGTACAATCCTCTTAACCATCGGACATGTGAAGCAGAAAGTTGTGTTCCACTGAGTCTTTCTTTGTGTAGAATTTTTTTTTTTAAAAAAGCCCCAAGAATACAACTGTGTCCATCTGACCCGAAACATAAATTGCACAAAGTGTGTGCACAGCTTTGAACCCTGTTATAACTCCATGCATGGCCCGAGGTTGTGGAAAATCAAAGCGCTATACAATACGTCTGATTGATACCGTGGTAGATTCAGCTCTGCAGGTAAACCAACAAGATGTACCTCTAATCTACAGCGCAGGCCCGTTTCAAGAATTTCAAACATCCGTGCTTGAGTGTGTGAGGTTGAATTTATTCATCCATTGTCTCGGTGGAACACATGAAAACCGTTCAGCAGCTGAGGCTGAATGAAACAATGGCCTCATAAGGTCGCCCAGTGAGCCACATCAAGAATGAGTTGGTTTTCAACTTAAAAGTAACTGACGGTTCAAATGATTGAGTTTAAAACGACATTATTTCTTTACTAAATGGCTTAGAACTGAAACATCTATAAGGCTGTGATGTGTGTTGACTGCTCAGACCACTCAGATCGACTGGGACTGGTTTGGTCAATGTCAAAGCTTTTCAAACGAGGCCTCCTGAGGTTTCTGATTTATTTTTTATTTTTTCATGGACCTCATCTCAGACCAAACCACATCTGCTCCAACTGTCATAAATCAAGACTAAAAACTTCTCTGTGCCACTGTGCTTTATTAAATGTGGTGCCTGTTTGTTTCTGCCCTGTAAACTGTACTTTATCACTTAGATGTTGTTTCTATCTGGCTGTATGTCTGATGCAAAGCACTTTAAATTGTTATTTTTGTTTGCCAGGTGCTAAGCAAATAAACTCGGCCTCACCTTGACTGTCAAGCTTGAGCAATCAAATTAGATAAACACTTATTAGCTCTTCCTCCCCTGTAGCTTCCTCAAAATGAAAGTACATCTCACTTCATTGGAATGCCATCACATATAACATGAATACGTCTGGGAATCATTGCCGTTACCTCCACCTAGAAGGTTGTGTTTTCATCCCTGTCTGTTTGTCGGTTGGTTTGTTTTTCAGCAAGATTACGCAAAAAAGTACTGAACAGATCTTTTTCTCAAAACGTGGTGGAACATGAGCCGAGATAGAACCAATTAAATGTTGGTAGAGATTTGGACAAAGGAGTGAAACCAAGATGTTTAAGCTTTTTTGACATTTACTCTGATTAACCAAGGAATAAATCATATTTGTTGTTGTTTGGCCTTGATGGTGGTATCAGCTCTACAACTCCAGTATTTCACATTGTTTTATTGTGAGTGTTAAAATCAAGGTTTAAAAGTCCCATTACTTACAGAGAAACAATTATACTACTGATTTCCAAACAACACCACATTTTAAGCAGATGACCAATTGAAATTGGCTTTGTTTTCCCAAACTGCACGTTAAGCCAGCCTTTCTCTGTTCATCTCTCCCCGAGGAGCAAACGCTGGTGAGATAACTGAGCTTCACACTTCAGCTGCAGCAAACAGGGGGAGACAAAGGGCTTCGTGACCATTCATCAACCCTAATAGGTCAGAGTTTACAACCTGACGCTGAGTGTACATCATCGGTCGGACGCAGGGAGCGGAGGGAAAAGGAAGAACAGGTATGGTGGTACAGCAGCAGACTGATGAGATTAGATTACATGATGTCAGCCACGTTCAGTGGGAAACTAAATACAAGAGCATCCTAGAACAACTGGCACATTTCAAATCTGTGTCAGAATCCTTTTGGCCAAAGATTAGAAAACAAAGCGGACCAAGGGGGATGAAGTCATGAAGAAGATGAGAAATATTTTGGAGTGTGTGTATCATACGCACGGAGATATGCTTGAGGAAGAGTTTAAACATGAATGACTTTTGATCAAGCTCTTCCTGAAGCAAACCCCAGTGGGTTTGGTTCTCTATAATATTTCTCTCCTGCAGTGGCCTGTGGCTGTCTTCAAAGTGCTCTCCCTCTCTTCTTTCCTTTCCTCTCTCCCTTTTCCTCAAAGCAATATGGATTCGTCAAATCCAAGATCCAGTTTAATTCATTCACTTTATTCCGCTGTGTAATCTGCGTGTAGCTATAAAGAATGTGCATTCTGCTCTGCATCTGTGCATCGAACAATGCAAACCCAACAGCGACATGTGTCTGTGAACCCAGACATTTTACAAGACTCTAAAATGTCCCGTCTCCCTGTAAATCTCAGCTGGAAGATCACAGAGGGATCCATCCTGACAGGGGACCTTTTATTCTCCACACTGTGGATTAAACATTCTCTGTGTGGATGATTGGCTCAGCCCAACTCATGTTGACATCCAGGCAGGTGCCCACCTGTCATTAAGGTTTAATAAGCACATGGCTCCTCATTAATAGCGGCTCGCAGGGCCTTCACATAAAAAGGGAAGAGAGCGGCAGAGAAGAGAAGGGAAAATAGGGAGACGACACTTTCATATTTTCATATAGCCGAACTGAATATTAATAAAGCTGGACATATGTATATATGTGGACGCATGCTACCCATTTGTTAGTCTATACAGTCCGTCTCTGAGCTTCACTGCGCTGCCTCTGAAATTTGAATTCAAACATCGACCAATTACTTCAATTCAAAGGAAAGAGTTTGAGACTCTCAGTCCAAATATTTGAGCTGAGGAAGCGATTGGAGTTTTGGGAGTAAACACACTTTCTGTATAGGCCTGATAATGTCAGGTGTGTGTGTGTGTGTGTGTGTGTGTGTGTGTGTGTGTGTGTGTGTGTGTGTGTGTGTGTGTGTGTGTGTGTGTGTGTGTGTGTGTGTGTGTGTGTGTGTGTGTGTGTGTGTGTGTGTGTGTGTGTGTGTGTGTGCACAGAATGGAGTGCTTAGAAGTAACACTAAATCAAAGGAAAGCGTTGTAAATCTACCCTCTAGATACTCACTAACTGCTGAACCCTTAAAAACATCAACTGCACCGCTCCTGAATCTCACAGTACCCAGACTATTTATTTATATTTTTGTTTTGTTTATCCTGTTCATATGCGTGAATCTGCAATGCCGGGTGTTTACTAAGAAAGTTAGAAAAAGTGACGGCAAAAAAAACCAAAACAACAGACGTGATTGTTAACCAGCGTCTGCGCTCTCTCTCTCTGTTTCAGCCTGAATGGTTTGATTTGTCTTTTTATTACAAAAATGCTCAACGCTCACCTTACGCGACCTCCAATATCAAACTTTGTGCTGTTGCATAGCCGGGGAGGCTTCTGGGTGATGTGCACTGAGAAAGTGTCTCTGATTGCAGCGCGTGGAGTGTTTTAGGTATAAACAGAGCGCAGGCATTAGAGTTGAAGGAGAAGCACTTAAGAGGCTCTCCCGTTCAGAGGCTGAGATCCGTGAAGGGTAAACACACGCCAGGCACCGGGAGTGTAATAAAGACAATTGAGGGTATGCACATCTTCTGTTGACATTCTGATGGAGGGGGCGTCAAGGTCAGAGTCACCCTCGAACATAACTAGAAGTAGCTACATACCCTGTGTTTCTATGATGAATGCAATCTAGTTTTTCATAGACACAGTTTGAGGAGTCATCTTCAATAAGTAAGTAAGAGGAAGGCGAAGGAGTTTGGTTTGTGACAACACACACAAACAAGATTGCTTTGCCAGGTTCGACATCCTTGCAACATTTGGAACTTCAGGCAGATACGGGCGCAGCGACAGTGAGAATCAATCTGATTGGTTTAAGTTAGCCACTGATAGACGAGGATGGACAGACGCTCCATCCAATTACCTACCAAGCACATACTTACCCTTTTCCAAAATGTCTCCAAGGATGACTTCCCACAAGTTTTTTTGTGTAACAAACCTTCTGATGTATCAGGTTACAAAGCAAAAAAGGAATTATTATGTGTATATATTTATTTACATATATACAACTCTGACATTGCAGAATATTGCCCCCTCCAGTCTGTTTTTTGGTAACATTGCCAGACACCAACAGGTAAAACCATATTTATAGGAAGGGTAAAAAGACATTAATGCAGAGATGTTAGGTTGGATGTGTTGGCAAACACTCACTTAATCACACAACCACCAGACGTGGAGCAACATTAGCATTCAGCTTGAGTTGCGTTTCTGGCAATGTTATGTGCAATATTCTCTCCCATTCCTTCTGGGTTTATCTTGACCAACTTCTGAGGGGAAGTAGTTGGCTCTTTAGCTGTCAAGTGCTGCACTATGTTAAACCCAGAAAGCCAAATAATAATTATTGGATTTATAATGTGCCAGTGATGTAGTGCGCCCCTTATGTGGACAGAAATTAGTGCATCACACAGGAGAACAGCGTCGGGCCCTGGACACAGATCAGCTATTAATGTCTGTGTTTTCATGAACTCGTAAAATATTGATCTTGTTGTCTGGTGAAGTCAGTCGGCAATTTGGTGCTGAGCAGGTGTGTTTACGAGAGGGTTTTTTTGTGCTTAAAACAGCTGCCTGGACATGAGGTTGATCAGAGTGCTGATTCCCATGCTGCCCGAGGAGCTGAAAACCAAGAGGATCATCAGTGCAAACCTATAGAACGACACAATACTTTCTACTGTGCGTCCATGTGTATATATACGATGGCTACGTTTGTCATTGTTGAGCTGCAAAATGCTTACAAAGCAGTGGTGATACAGATTACCATCCGCATGTAGATGGAATATTACATGCAACAATACAGTACAGACAATAGCACATGAGAACGAGTGGCTGTTTTTGGTCTGACGCACGCCACCCTCCCCCCTAACACACTATTCTTCTTTTGGCTTGGAAACAAAATGTAAAAACAAAACAAACTCTGACAGGGACATGTTATATGCTATTGTAAAAACAAGTAAATGTCTGCAAATATATAAATAAACTTCCCCGACGCATCCTGGGATGAATTGGGCTTTATTCTGAGAACGGACAATAGATGTAACATTGTCAGACGGCGTCGAGACTGGAGAACGCCCAGTGTGTGGGCGTGTGTGAATGACAAACCTGATAGTGCTTTTTTAAATGTCCTCTGCGACTCACAGACCCGGCAGAATATAGTACGATGCCAGAAATGTCATGTGCATAGCTCACCTGAAAAGGCCACGGCCATTTCATTGCACCTTTCTGCAGATTAGAGCCTCGTAACAGCGTCGTTATCTCAACCAAAAGACCTTCTGACAATATTACACTGTGTTCTTCCTTAACCTTGCATTAACTGGCACATTATTTCACCTTTTTATGTGACCGCTCTCTGTTTGGATTTTTTTAGAAAACACAACCTTATGTTCTTTATTGCTTGATAAAAAAAAAAAGCGTTATTACATTTCTAATTAAAGAGGAGTTTGTATGACTTGGAACAAATTTAAATCCCTCTATTAAATCTGTAGCCACGCAGTGAGGACCTCTCTCAATCGATGTTTTCTCCTCCCTATCAGTTCCAGGCGAGTGAGCGTGGTAGTGGCATACTATTAGGTTATTACAAAAGCAAATCAGACAGCGGAATTAATTTTCTTGAAAAATATGAGTCCGGCTAAAGGGAATGAATAACCACTGTGACGCATGTAGATGCTAAATTTGTGTTGTCTTCTCCCCAGACACGTGTGCAGAGATCTGTCTCGATGACGGCTGCCTGTCGTTTTATCACGAGAGGTTCTCTTCAGCGAGCATCACAACGAGGCTAAGTGCTCAAACACAAAGTCTCTTGGAAGTCTGATGAGGAAGAAGACGTTAATGTGAACTTATGAAAGACAGACTTGAAAGGCAATTCACCTATACAGTATGTCTGTTAGGTATTTTCACAATCTGCTTTGCTCCTCAGCCACTGTGTGGGGAATTTGTGTTGGAGCGTGCATGCGTACTGTAAACAATTTATGCACTTGATCAAGATGAATGTCTTTATCTCTCTTCTATCTACAAAGACACGGGCTGCTCAGGCATGGAGCCGTGATGTGCGGGGAGATGAGAAGCGTGTGTGTTCGTCAGTGTGCAGCGGTGCTGAGAGCCAGTGGAGAGCTGTGGGTTTAATGTGACCGGAATGACACAAACACAGCACAGTGTCTGCTTATAAAACATCTTAACCATTCGCAGACGCCGTCCACGGTAGCAGCATGATCCTGAATCTTTATCCATTCTGCTGTCAAGCACTGGAATTTGAAAAGGCTGTTGAGAAACATTACTTTGCGAGTGCAGTGTTGGTTGTCAAGGAGACAATAGGTCATGTAAATATTCAGCACCGCTTCATTTTGTTTGTTACACACCATGATACGACCTCCAGATCGTTTATATCTTATCTTAAGAAGAAAGCCATGATGACTTTGCAATTTAAAAAGAAAGTCGTAATATTTTAAGACAGAAAAAGGAAATAGCAGCAAGTAAAATCCTTGCTGATGTTCCACTCGTTGTTGTTTCTTGAGAAACTATGAAATCCTTTTTTGAATAGCACACAGACAATAACCCTGCACTCGACCACTACCAGACTTTTCCTCCTCCACCCACGTCTCCTGCTGCTAAATTCCGTTGTACACTGTGCAATGACAATAAAAGGATTTAACTGTCAAGGCTCCAGGTACAACCGTTCCACCTACTGCGAAGGAATGTGGGATCATGGTCACGTGCGTGGAGCTCCAGACAGACTCTGAGTGGAATCGTGGGCATTACTTATCAAGATGCTGCACATTCCTCATTTCAATGTAGGCGAGAGGAAGACCTTCTGATATTCCCCCTTTAAAATGACATTACATCAAATTTACTTTTATTCTCATAATATTAAAACTTTACTTTAAAAAAAATGTAATTAATCCCAGTTCATAACAGTGTGGTGAGCATCACAGAAGCTCAGAGGCTGTTCCACTGGTGTAATCGCTTGAGAACCAGTTCAGATTTAGTCAAAGAATTCATGTAGAATTAATTTTAATTAAATGTTGAGTCTTGCATTATTCTGCTTATTTTCCTAAAGCAGCTGGGCACTGTGCATTGTGGAAATTCGAAAAAAGATTTGATGTGCATGTTTTGGCCACGGGCTAAAAACATGCACATATTTGGTGCTGGTGAGTATTTACAGCAGCAGAAACAATGCATGTGGAATTCACTCAGAATAAACTGCAATACCCCTGTTTGTTCTAATGAGGGCACATTTCACCCGGTGCCAACAGCAGGTCCTTGTTAGTGGCTCATTGTCGGTGATGGTCATTTGTTATTGTCATTTTGTGACAGTAAGACAAATAGAGAATGTCAGCCTCATCCTTAAGTGTGAATTGATGTACACATGCACATTGTTTAACATGCATGTTTAATGTATGTATTTGAACATGCAAAAGAGAAAGAAAAGAGGTTGCTCCATACAAACAGAAGTTATGCAAATAAATGCAGAAAAATATAAACAAAGTCTACGAGGACGAAACAACTTGACTCCTAATTTCCGTCGCTGCGTTTAAAAGACGGAGAATAATCTGTCTTATGGGTCTTATCTTATCTGTGGAGGAAATAATGGAGGTCAGATAGTGGGGAGTAGTCAACATTCCCCCTTCTGCAAGTGCCCTCGCTTTTTTCTAACTTCAAACACTGACTATCAGACTATGAAACAGTGTAGAAAGCACTGTACCTGAGGTCAAACTCATTAACCAAATGGGAATATTACTATGCAGGCTGCATAGGTAAGTAATGTTTAGGCTTGGGGGATACTACAGGGCTCTCTGATTAAATGTGCTCATGCGTTCTGTCCTCGTCTCTATCATACAGATGAGGACTGTGTAAATATGGATGCAACGCCACGCTCCGCTCCCGTGGATGGTGTGAGCAGGACAAGGGTGAATTTGCATTCGACAGCGGCAGATGTTGTCATATGCTTAAGTTCACTGAATCACCTCTGCAGAGTCATGCAAAAAAAAAAACATTGCTCATGTGAAGATCAAAGAGTGACACATCCTGTCCCCCAAAACCAAAAGGGACAATTTATTCCTTCACTCCCTGGTGGGAATTATTTGTCTTTCTCTTGTGTTCTTCGCTGTAGCTTTTGTATATTTCCCAAACCCGGACACCTGACTGTAGAAAGATTTAATGAGAACATTTACATACATGCAGTGTGTATTGATCTGCCTCAGGTCCTACGCAGTCAGCAGATTCTGAATCACCGCCATCAACATTAATGTCATAACATGCCAGTTTTAGAGACAGGCCTGTAATGGCGCCACAAACAACTTTAATAGCACACTTAGCTTTTAGCTACTGTGCAAACAAAACAAGCTACAGCGTTGTCATCGGCTCACGAGGGGTTACGTGTGGATCTTATAAGCTGGCATGCAGAGTTTTATTTGTGGAGGTTAAGTTTGTTGTGCGGAACTTAATTTACAAAATCGCACACTGATTATGGAGAAGAAAATGGTGTTTGTCATTATGTTTTTTTTGTGTGTGTGTGTGCGTGCTCCTTTTGAAGTTGATTTTCTTTTCTTACCCCATAAAAATTTAAATATGTTATGGAGCCACGCTCCCCTTAAAGCTTCAGAAATCAAATTAATCACTGCTCTGTGAGAATTTCAGTTTACGGCTAAGCCAATAGAGGTGAACCATGTCTGTAATTGCCATATAATACTGAAGCATGACTCGTTGGAAGTGAAATGTGAAAACTGCCTTGCCATCATTTTCTCTCTCATATATGTGATTTCATGCAAATGTTCTAAACCCTTAGAAAAAGAGGTAATGGCTCAGTTTGTATAATGACTTTTTATGCCACATTTCACTATTAGAGATAGGAGAGGAGGTGCTTTCAGCCCCTCAACGCCACGCAGGCTCACAGGTAGGAAGTCTTATGTATGCACAGTATGTATTGAGGATATCTGCTGAAATACTCCATATTCAACGTTTACGTTTAAAAAACTGCTTTAAGGTATTTATCTGGACCATAGAGGCATGGCCTTTCATGCCGTAGGCGAACTTGGAAAAAAGTATTTATTTTTCCTATTTACTGCGAGTAATGTCTCACCAGATGGGTGCAGTTTTTTGGAGGGAGTTTGACTCCAGTCCACACTGAGTCTCCCACCAGGCAAGTTGAGGTGAAATGCATACAACACATATGGGTTGTGATACAACTCAACAATTGCACTGAAAAAACCTCATCTGCGGTTATTCGTCACATGATAATATCCCTGTCATGCAGGATCATAAAGACCTTGCAGTTAACAGACCTCAATATTCACGACGGAGACGTTTCCTGATGTTCTGAATGGAAACAGTTCACATTGAGGACTCTGGACGACCTTGTGCGATTGTTTCAGAACAGAGGGAACAGAGACAATGCAAGTTTTTGTGCCACGAAAAACAAACTTTTCATCGGGCTCAGTTCTGTTGAAATGGTGACAGAAGTGTCAGCAGTGGAAACTCAAAGACTATGTTGAAAAAAGTGCTATATTATTCCAATGAGGGCATTCAGAGAGAAAATATAGATGTATTTTTGAAGTCCCTTTCATCGTACTCAATGGTCATAACATGTTGTGTTTTGGCTCAAAGATAAAAATATTGTAAAGAACAAGTACAAAAATACGTCAAAGTGCCCTATTCCCTCTCTCCTCCGTGTATCTGTGGCGTCCATCACTTGTGGGAACGTCCCAGGCAGTGTGGCTGTTTAGTCACACTTAAAACAATCTCTCCCTCTCTCCTCTGGTCAATCTATCAGGTTGCCCGCTCGTGTCAGCCTGTCATGTGGCAGCGGCCTCATGAATGACTGATGACCGTCTGAGGTGCGTGGAGAGGGAGGTGCTGCCAACACAGACCCCTCCGTGGCACAGGCAGTAGTTGTGCGTGTCAATCAGAGCGCCGCCCGACCTTGGGTCACATTAAACAGCTCCACCGCTGTTCGACAGGGGACAGGCAGTGCAGGCCCTTTCACCACAGCGGTCAGGGAGAAGGAGGTTTTTTTTTTTTTCTTACTATGGACCTGGAAGCCAGAGGTGAGGTCGTCCATTATCCTTCCCAACCCACATGCCTGTTATTTCACATATTACAAACATATAAAGCCGTCCAGCCATAACTCCACCACACCTTCACCTAGTTCTATAGGTCTGCATGCCAAATTTAATTATGGCTTTGGGCTACTGCAGCGACAGCAGTAATTAGCTGTGCCCCATGAAAAAAACCCTGTCAGCACAAGAATCACCTTGTTTCATAAATTATACCACAATCGTGAGTTTTGATTGGATCACAGACATTACATTCGTGTGCATAACTACTGTATAGAATAAGTACAGTGTGACCACTAGAGGATTATCGTTGCTTTCTTCAAATACAGTTGACAAAACTCCTTAAACCCAACACATAATAAAAAAGGAACCAACCACTCTGTAATAATTGAAGAATATTTGTTATTAAGCAACATTCATCATCGCTGAAAAACAAAAACTAGATTGTCAAACTAAATGAAGAAACACCCTGATTCGCTCCTAAGCAACAGTTATTTTAAGACGATGCATTATTTCTTATTAGTTTATTATTGCTTTGGAATCATTTGCAGAGAAAGTTGATGTGAAACCGCAGCGTCCACACAAAGAACATGGACAGTTAAGAGCCGAGAGCGTGTGAAATTCAATATGGACCTACTTAGAGTACATGTGTCCCTGGTATATAAATACTTAAAAGCAGTATGTACAAACGTGATATAAGAATGTGGTAGAATATGACTCTTTCCTCATTCATGAGCTGTGGATCTACAGTAGAATTGAACCATGAACCCAAAGTAGCTGCTATTTCCTCCTCACACATTCTTAAGCTCTCAGTGCAGTAGACGGGCGTGCGATAAATTGCCTCAGTGTTGTGAACAGGCCCTCCCCTTCACATACACATACACAATGCAATGCAACGCCTTGGTAATATTATAGGACTAAAGAAACTCTCTTTGGAGAAATAACTGGATTTTACCCCCCCCAGTATAATGTCTCGGAGGGGACGCCGAGAAAGATTAATGTGGTAAATATGAAAGACTATTTTTAGGTCTCCTGGACTGCTCAGTATCCGCCTGGTTTCTGCTCCACTGTGTGCGGCAGACGTACATTAGGTCTGGTGAGAGTCACACTTCGCCCCTCGTATCCACATTGACTGTGTGAATTGGTGCCCGGGCTCCTTTGTTTCCCCTCAGCGAATTCGCAGATTCAAACTGCATGAGACGCTGCGCTCCGGCGTTGTTTAGGTGAGTGAACGGATGCCAACGACACAGAATCTGCAGATAGTCTCAACTGGCAGGCTTTCTCTTAAAGAGATCCCACTGACTGCACAGAGATAGAATCAAATCAGCGCAGATTATCAAGTGCTGGCACTTTGCAACCCCCTGCTGAGGGACTGTGATCTAGCTGTGGGCAACGAGAGTCTCAGTGATATCTCAAAGTCGTTTCTACCCACACGCTGCAGAGCATGAGCACGGAGATAGGAGCTGATACACTTCAGATGTCTGTCAAATGAGAACGAGATAACTGGGCCTTCCTGGAGTCTGATGGAAACACTGGGACGGCCTGATCTGTGTACGCCCATGTTTGACTGATATAAAGGTGATAACGTCCCTGTATGTCTGAAAGCAAGCGTGAAATCTACAATATATCATTCATTTAATACATTTTTCATTCACATAACTCTATAATTTAACATTTGATACTGATAGTTTGTGTTTTTCAGTCTCTGATGCATGTTTTATTTCTGTCTAGTGTCTGTAAAACTACAGAGTTTGTGTTTATTTCATGAAGTTTAAATGAGAGTGTGAATCACTGGCTTTGTTTGCCACCGTTTCTCTGAAACTCATCGATAAAAATCAACCTTTCACAGACATATTGGTACCTGTGCTCATGTTTGCTGATATTATTAAGTTTGAGGGGAAACAGTAAAATATCAAGGCTCAATAAAATGTATTTGCCGTAAGGGTTTGATGAAGATATCTTAGAAATATTTCAAATATTTAAAGATATATATATTGGCTGATAATAATAATTTTTAACCCCTAATATCAAATGAAGCATCGGACATCGCGTTTTGGCCAAACTCTTTTAATGTGTCCATCTCTATACATCATCGTATATTGAGAGATATAACGATAGACTTGTTTTTTTATTGACAGAATTATAACACGTGGTGCGTTTGTAAATCTGGGGGCTAAAACAAGCTTAATGAGAAACAAACGATCTCTTACAGATACCAATAAGAAAAACTCTAAACCCCCAAACTGCTCCACACTGAAGCACCAGATGCATCGTAAAGGGCGACCGCAAGTAGATGGGAGTTACTTGAAATACACACAGTAAAACACGGATGATGGCGTATCGATTTGAGCCTCTGTTGGTCCTCTCTGATCTCTCAAAGTTGAGAGGGGCATGTCTGGCAGGTGTGCTGATTTTAAACCAGCCTGCAGCTCACTCACACAGCTAAGAAAACACTCCAGTGCATCTATAGATAGAATCTGTGAAAAGAGTGGAGCTGCAGACTGAAGAGCTGCAGGTTGCCTTTGCTCCACTTTGTCTGAGCGTCGCTGTCTTGTTTTAATCCATCGTGACATCTGAGGTACTTATTTATGCTTGATAATTGCATCCCTGTTTGTCCTCTCGGGATGTTTTGGCCTTGTTGCCAGTGTGCGACTGAGCATTTCATCCACTCCACGATCTTGACATTTCCTGCTAAATGTTTTTAAACCGTCTTGATTGGGAAAGTAAATAAACATCATTTTTATTTCAGTATAAGTAAGACGGTAGACGTCTGTTACGGTGAGAGTTGTGTGAATTGGTAACCCTTTATATTCATAATGCGTTCGTGTTGTTTAAATGTATTTTCTATCCACTGTGAAAACTTGCCTGCAGGGATAAATAAAGTTTATTGGATTGAATTAAATTTAATTGAAATGGCCCTGCAATGACTATAGAGTGAACATTCAATGAATCAAAGCCCTCCTAATTTGACACACAGCACAGATAGATCTTTATTAAATTAAAAAGAAGTGATGGAGTTGGTGTTGCTCGTGCTGTGCTGTGAGGAAACAATGCTGCTCATTCTAGAGCTTAGACTCTCCTCATTTTCTTGTTGGAATCATCCTATTTAAACCCCATCCCCTTTTCTAAACCAATGCTTTTATTTTTGTGTCATACTTTGCTGTTTTGTATATTCGTCTTCATGTCAACAACATGCCCTTTTCACTTTTTAAATAGCCACTGGCCTCTTCTTGAAATTGTATATTGTTATTTTTTTCGATTTTTTGATGAGCGTCGATATATTTTCTGTTAAGGTTTTTAGTTTTTTTTTACCTGGATTTTCTTCTGACAAAGACAGTCACACTCTCGACACCTTCTCCACGAACTTATCCTTTAATTTTCTGCTTCTTTGTCATTTTTAAACAGAGAATTATAAAGAGAATTTGAGATAATTTTTAAATATTGCTTCTAGACTTCTTTGTCTATAACTGCGGCCACCCAGAGGAAGTGCACTGGGGTGGATAGAGAAGTCACTGTCAGGCTACGACTCTACGGATGACTTCCTGTGTCATCATAAGAGAAGAAATTCTGTTTGGTGGAGTGAGGTTGTATGAATAACTCATGCAGTCCAGGAGAACGATATGGGATAGGCTTTAATTTAGCTTTTTCAAACAGTGCTTCGTTTGGAGATGAGGAGTCGTCCACAGTTCTGATATGGGATCAGCTTTAAAGCAGCTCCGTCCTGCTGCTGGGGAATGCGGAACTGTCCGTGCTGCTGATTTGGGATCTGCTTTGAAGCAGCGACGTCCTACAGTACACTGTTCATGGGGCTGATTTCAGATCAGTTTTTTTGTACGAGTTGCACGTGTTGTTCATCAGCTTCGGATCAGTCCACAGTCCTCCTATCTGGAAATATAGAGCTGTCCGTGGTGCTGATTTTGGATCAGCTATAATGTAGCTCTCTACCACAGCCAATATTTGGAAATAAAGAGCTGTCCACGGTGCTGATTTGGGCATCAGCTTCCCGTCATGTTCATTCATATTTCACAGGCAAACTTTCGCCTCCTGTTCACTTCTGATCTGTGCAAGGGAGGAGGGAATTTCAAACATGTTTTTGAAGTCCTGCAGTCTTTTGCTTAAAAATGAGAACTTGTCCATGGTGCCATTTTGCAATCAACTTTTCTGCATTTTTCTGCCACAGCCATATATTTAGAAGTAAAACGTTTTTCCATGGTGCTAATTTGGGATCAGCTTTAGGGCACAATCACACATATGTAAATATGTCTACTTCCTGTGGTGAGGCAAATTGCAGAGTGACTTCGTGTGGAGTTCAACTTCGGAGAATATTTGCTTAGCATTTGCATATATGTGACCGGGCCCTTAACGTAGCTCTTCACCGCAGCCCGATGTTTGAAAGTACAAAAACTTGTCCCTGGTGCTGATTGGGGATCAGCTTCGAAGTAGTTCTCTACCACAGCCATATGTTTAGAAACTAAGAGTTAGTTGGAGATCTGCTCTTTCCTACAGTCTCTCACAGCCAGCTGCACAGAATTATCTCTGTATTTAAAGGTGTTAGTGACTTTGATCAGAACTGAAGCAGGTCTGCTTTTCGATGTCTGACAACCTGCTGTTTGGAAATTAACAGACTGTGGGAATGAGGACTTGTCCAAGTTGCTGATTTAGGCTCAGCATTAAAGCAGCTTTTTTTTTTCTCCAGTCCATTTGGAAATGAGCAGGCAGAGAGCCATAAACTGCAGCACGCATTATTTTTTAACCTGCCTGCTATTACGACACAGTGTGACAGTTATAATATAGCAAGTAGTTTCTCAGTTCTACACATGTAATCATGCCAAGGTAATTTATATTGTCTGACTGTGGTTAAAATTGAATTGGGCTTAAATACAGATTTTATTAAACCAAACAGGAACCCACAGTAATAGGCTGTTGATGAGTGTTGGTAGTGTGAATAAGGGTAGAATCACGTGCAGAGGTGGCCATGATACAAATGTCCGAGACCACACCTATTTTGCATTTGTCTAAATATAATTTTAATCACAAATATTACTCTTTTCAAACTGTAAAGAATATCTTAAAATTGTTCCCCCTTTGGCTTTAACTGGTTTGACATCGTACTTGAAAAACCTGATGACCCAGTGCGAGTTTGACAATCGATAATCTGAAACTCAGTGAGGAGAAGTTAATGGTCAACGCTTCAAATTTTCTGAATTGAATGTCATTCCTAACCCTGAGTTTTGCAATATTTCGTCTTCATGTTACACAACTCAACTAATTGTATTTTTAAATCCTCTAACTTTCAGATTATTTCCAGTTTTGTGTGAAATGTTTAGAGATGTTCAGTTCGGTCTTGTTTCAGGAGAACGTGTCTTTACTGGGAGAGAACAGATTGTGTCAGTTACATTAGACTGATTCCTTCACAGTCTACACATGTGAGAGAGAGTATGTAGGTGAAGTGTCCTGCTAACTCCACCATTACAACCTAAAGACCTTTTACCCACCGTCCTTCATCTCTCTCTCTTTCCCACCCTCTCCCTGGCCTGTATTGATCTGTTGCTGGTCGTGTCTTACAGTACTATTCCCACACATATTTATGTTTGTAGCTGCTGGTCTCCGGTTCCCATTACGGGCTTGAGTGATGGGCACGGGCAGTGTTTCAACACCTCGCTGCTGAAGAAAAATGTAATATTAAACAGACGTGCCCTTAGTCAGCACTTCCACCCTCCCCCCCCCCCCAAGAGGCTGATGTAAAATGACCAGGAACAGCGAGTACGCGGAGGCACGACGGAAAGGTTGAGCTGTTGAAAAGTTGATTACGCGACAAAACCTCTGTTTGACTGTGTTCGTCAAATTAATTCAGTACTTTACTTATTAATCATGTCAACCGGGGGGGGGGGGGGGGATAAATCAAAAAAGGCCAAAATGCATCAATAATGAGGGGGAAACAGTGATGATAGGATAGAAGTGACGATCCAGTATCAACACAGCGGACATTATGCTGGGGGGCCTGCTAAGTGGCAAGGTGATGACAAATAATGTTCATGCTTACTGGACCATCTCTGCTCGTGTCGTACAGGTCCTACGTGTAGTGTTTTGCCTGTGGGGCCACATGATTTGCTACCTGTCCGTCATGAAGCCCTGGATTTGGGATTCAAATGAGACCAAGTATGTCTTTCTCACTTTCTCTGCAACTCCCCCCTTCCACCCTCTCTCACTCTCTCTCTCTCTTTCTCTCTCGCTGGGTCTCCCCTCATCCCCTTAGCAGCTCAGCGCTCTGTGAACAGTGGCTTTTGAAATCCTTGTTGGTACATCAGCTTCCTAACCCCCCCCCCCCCCCCCCCCCCAACCTTGCTTACTGAGCCCCGGAGAGACTCCAGCTGCTTGTGGGTAACGTGCAGCCAAAAGAGCTCCCGCCATCGCTTCTCCTCTCCCTTTGTCACAATCTTGTCCCCACGTATTTCTCAGCCACACACACACACACACACACACACACACACACACACACACACACACACACACACACACACACACACACACACTGATTAGCAGGTGAGCCACTTCAAAGAAGCAGGCGCACTTGATATTTTCACCCAAGAACATTCATCTGAATACCAAGCATGGCCATCATCACAGTCCATTGTGCTGAATGTGTTTCTTCATTTCCTTTAGCTCTTGTTTCCTTCCACTCGTGCAGGTGCTGGATTTCAGCTGAAACCCACAAAGGGCTCTTTTGTGTCATAATTTAAAGAGGAGGAGAATCTAGACAGACTTTTCAATTAGGTGAGGAGTAGAAGAATGAGGGCGAGTAACAAAATAGAATTAGAAAACAAAGCAGACAACTTCCAGGTCCGTGCTGTAGACGCTTGAGCTCTGAAAGTTATGGAATCAGTTGATGTTTCAGCCCTTGGTTTCTTTTTTTCTGTCAGAATATTAAGAATGAATGAACTATCTTTGTGTTATGGACAAATATACAGTGCTCATGACTTTATGCCAAAATCCCGAGGCTTTAGGTGAAGAGTCCATTAACACACCTCTTTCATGCAGGCACACACATATTCTCTCTCTCTCTCTCTCTCTCTCTCTCTCTCTCTCTCTCTCTCTCTCTCTCTCTCCCTTGTAGGTTCCCTCCATCACCACCAGGGGCTTTCCACTCCGCGCCGTGCCGAGTACGCGGCTCGGGTTGGCCGTCCCCTCTCCCTCATGCGCTCCTCTCGGAACGGAGCCTCCAGACGCGCAGCGCGGTGGCAGACGAGGCGTACGGAGCGTCCGTCCCTGTGATTTCCATCACGCCGAGGATCCTATACATTTCATTCCGGGGGAGAAGCGGTAACTTGGGCACGCGTCCCCGCATCCCCCTCAGCAACTTGTCACGCCTGAGGCATCTGCTTCCCTCGCAGGATAAGAAAGGTAAGACTTTGGAGGGGGTGTTTTAATGAAAGGAGAAAGTTGCACCGTGCAGCGGCGTGGCCTCAGAGCGTGCAACTCCACCGGACGTGCACACTGCCCGGCGACACGGCACCGTGGGACTTCAGTGTGTAGTGCATTAGAGGGAAATTGCATGAATGCACACACGGAGGTTTTTTTTTTTTTTTTGTGCGCTAGTATTGTGCGTGCGTGCGTGTACGTGCACGAGGAGACGGAATGGTTCTGCTTGTACCGAACCCTCCTCATCCTCACTTCATGGCACCACCACCGAACTTGTTGCCACTTGTAACACAATTAACAGCAGCGTGGTGGATGATACGCGTTGTGCTGGAGACGTTAAACCGTTTAGTTGCAGGACACCGTGAAGTATCACACTGGTCACACTGGCGCACGCATACGCACACGCACACACACACACACACACACACTGTGGCTGCACGTTTATAACAGCGTCATATCATTTTTTACTGTTGCAACATTTCCATCAGATCTCCTCTGTATGATTGTGCAGCACGCGTGCGCACGCATGTCTTTGCACATTTAAAGAATTTCATGTGATCAAGAGGAGCACCGTGTGTAAACGTGTGTATATAAACATGTGTAACAGCAGCAGCAGCGCCTACTTTCCTAAATGGAATTACAAGGGTGTAAAGTGATTGAACGCATCTCCTGCACTGTGGGATGCGTCTGCGAGCACTGCGGCCACTTGATGCGCCAGCAGGACGCATTTGGAAGTTGGACGTGTGCCACTGTGCTCTGAAGCCACGCTGCTGAACGACTGAATGCAGACTTAAGAGCACGCTGCCGTCAGAACTGTTTTTATATCTGGGAACAATACCACATTGGATTCCGTGTATATCCGGATTAGTGATGATAATCCTTGACAGATTCAGTAGTTGTAGATTAAAAAGAAAAAAACCGTTAAAAGTGTCATTACAGAGAATATGTGGTGCAAATAGCCGTCGTGTCTTTTTTTTATTATGTCGATCTCTGCTCAGAACGTGTTCACATTAACACAGATTACTGTAGGTTTTAGTCACATGTATTTAATATTCTTATCTTTTTTTTTAATCTGATGGATATTCACAGATCAAATTAGCATCCACAGATATTTCGAGTCTGTTTGTTTTAACACATTTTGTTGGACGAGATCCAAATTATGTGCATTTCTCAGCAGTTTCTGTTTCTTTGCCGGCTGCTTCTCCCTCACAACCCTTTTCATTGTGCTTTGTTGCCCAAGAATTCTCTCAACCACCCAAATCATTTGTAGATGTGACATTTAGATTTACTCAAATACCATCTGGCATTTGTGTGGCTCATGAAACCGCCATTGATGAGACAGACGAATCGTAGCCCCTGGTCTTATTATAGAAGAAGCTCCATCGGGCTGTGTTTTTATTTTCCCGTATATAACCTCGTAGACACATGCACTGTCACACGTACATCACAACTACGAGATTCATCAAATTCCTTCCATTCCAACGCAATATTTGTTTTGTTGGGCGGCAGAGCCTTCATCTCTGTGGAATCCAGATGAAATACAACCTATTCCCAACAGGACGACTTGTCTCTGTGTGTGTTTGTGTGTGTGCAGGCTTCATATTACCAGAATATGATTTGTGACCTGGAGGTTACAGTACACTTTAAGCTTGGATATTGCTGAGTGACCTTGGCTGAGGTTAGAAATGCTCAGGTTAACTCCTGTAGGATGTTTGATCTTGTTGATCGTGCGTATTTGACATGTCCGTGCACGTGTGTTAGTATATGGTAGCTGTGTGTGTGTGTGTGTGTGTGTGTGTGTGTGTGTGTGTGTAGCTGAGACTGCTGGCATGCCTCAGTTTACGATTTATCCTGAGCTAATTGGTGTTTGCGAAAGTGAGAGAAATGCCTCTTGTCCCAATAGCCAATCAATGACTTTAATTTTCCAATTAGATGCCGATCTGAACAGGAATCGGTCAAAGAGGCAGGACCTCTGGTGAGGACCGTGACCTTTAATGACCCTGGGTTTGGAAAATTGATTTTGCAGGATGAAAATTGCTCGGTGTAGAGATCAGCAAGAACTTGAGGCAAATGGAGGGCAGAATTAATTTGAAGTCTCCCCTAGAATGAATTGTTCTTCTCTTTATTTGTATGCTTATAAACACTGCAATACATTTAATAATGATTTTCAAAAAACAAGTCATGTTTTTTTGGGGGGGTAACAAACATTCAGTCATTATTTAAACATAAATCATGATGTGATCAGGATCTATGCCGTGCTACAAATGTACCACATCCAGTCACATGTCTGCACCATCGTCCAAAGGCTCTAAATGTCTGTTATTTGATTGATTTAACTTCTTTATTTACCAAACCCATCTTTTGTCTGCTTTCCTACCATCGCACTTTATTATGTTACAAGTCTTTATAGCCATGATTCAAGATCAGCTGATTGACACATTTGCAGTGATACACATATTCCATGTATCTTTAAGTGATATAGAGAATATGAAACTTTTTTCTCTCTGCAAGGAGGAACAAAAATGAGTGGGAATACATTTTCCACCCTACTGTCCATTACAGACATGTTTCTGCTTTGTGTCCTGGTCTGCTCATTTATTCAGCTGGTGGTCTAACCAGCGTGTACATTACAAGGGCCATGTAGCAGTAACCCAGATGGCAGAATGGGCTGATTGTGATTTATGTACCAAAAGTGAATGCATTACTGTGGGCTTCTGGAGTCAGTGCCAATTCGCAGGCAGGCATTTTCACACGTCTTTTTTCAACAAACACACACACAGCCACACAAACCATGGATGCACGGATAAATAATTGTAGCTGCATATACAATTTGAATACAGATGAATTTACATACATACATACATGCATTTAACATACATTTAAAGACAGTAAATAATGAGCATGATTTAATCTAGGAGGTTAATTGTTGTTAAATGTATTCAAAGGTGTGAAATATTTAGGTGAAAGAGATCTATTGGCAGAAATTGAACATTCTAGAACATTCAACAATAATCCTAGTGATGTTTTTACTGGTGTGTTTCATCCAAATTGTACGAGTTGTTGTTTCTTTACCCTAGAATGGGCCCTTTATATTTACATAGTTTATATTTACATCAGAGCGGGTCCTCTCTACAGAGGCTGCCATGTTTAGTACAGTAGCCAAGACTGGACAAAGTTAACACTGCTACATGCAACTTCACCAGTAGATGTCACTAAATTCTACACACTTAACCTTTAAGAGCCGTTAAGTCTCGTTAATCATATTCTTCAATAATCCAAACATAATTTAAATGCCAGTGAAATGTTTGGCACTAGTGTGCGACGTCCATGACAGTTTTTATTGTACGAAACATGTAAATAACAAAAGGTTGTGTGGTTATATGTCAGTTAAATCTCTGTATACAACCTTATTTTTCAAAGTCAGAATCAGGGTTTATTGCCAAGTAGGTTTACAAGAAATTTGCTATGCTGTGTTATGTGCAAAATACTAATAAAATAAAGATATTATTTCTATCTTCTGGATCAAAGTACTGCCAAACCCCACTGGTTTTATGAGACCTCACCTGCCCCACCTCTCAGCTCGCTGGTTTGCAGCTGGCGGTATCAAGTGATTAATTTATATAATCTAATTAATATCATGCTTTCGGATTAATTTATCTAAATTAATCACATATGTTACATGTAAGTTACGTGGTGCAGCAATTCCATCTGTCCCTGCAGGGTTTAAGCTTCATGGTTTCGCAGCAGGAGCAGCACATACACGCTACATGACATTCCTTTCTCCCCTGTATCTCAGCCGTGAAACTGTGTGAGATGTTCCTGTTGGAAATATTAGGATTTTGTCTGAGGCTGGAACAAAAAGATCAATTTTCTTAAACAAATGAAAAGTTTGCCAAACCAGAACACTTGAAACAGGTAGATGGCGTACTATGAAGAATCGTTTTAATCCCTTTCGGGTTCAGGGGGCATCGCAGAGTGTGATTAATCTGTGTTTACCTTTTTTTGACACATTATTTACTGTGATTAATTAATCAAACTTAATGTGTTATTTTGACAACCCTGTTCACAACATGCAGGCATTAGTGCGGGGAGGGAGGTCGTCGTCTGCACTAGATGACCGACGTTGCGACATTAATACAAAATGGTAGTTTAAGTAATGAGTATTAGCAGTTTTTAATCATTTAACAGACAGATCATGCACATCCCAAGTACAAAGAGTCAAAGTTGTATCCTTTGATCCGTCTCTGCTTTTTGCCCTTTGTCTTTCTTTTTGACTCAAACACACACACACACGTTTGTACTTCTTAGTGAGGACACTCAATGCCTAACCCCAACCCAAACCTTTACCTATTTCTAACCCTGGAATCAAGTCTTAACCCCCAAACAGTCCATTAAAGGTGGGTCAGAAAGTTTGTACCGGCCAAAAAGGTCCTCACTTTGCCCGGGTGTACTCTGTAGGTTGTATAAATGGTCCTCACAAAGACATCTGCACAAAAGCACATGCACATGCACATGCACACACACACACACACACACACACACACACACACACACACCTCCTGAAAAATCGTTTAGATGAAGCAGTCCTCCGTTGTGAGACATTGATTACCGTTTACCAAGCTGGAGCATAAACGTAGTGTTAACGGAGAGATGGCTTGGATAGAGAGAGAGAGAGAGAGAGAGAGAGAGAGAGAGAGAGACAGAGAGAGAGAGCAATGGAGAGAGAGAAAGAGGCTGACAGATGGCAGTAGTGTGGCAATAAAGATGACAGATACAGGGGTAAACCAGAGGATCTTTATGGCCAACAGAGGGGAGCAATTAGGCCAACTAACTGATCTGGACCCATGGTTAAGTGCCTGGTTCATTCTCAGCAAACTTGGTACACACACGTACACACACACACACATGCCTGCTCTCACTCTCTCACTCACACATTTTCACAGTCACACTCCTCACTGCTCACTCCTGCTGTCTTGTCGCCGGTCAGGGACGGTCAGCCCTTAGTCACTTCATTACCCCCTCTGGGCAGGGACTGCATCAAGCACTCCTAAGCTCTGTGATGGAGTCGTCAGGTGGGAGGAGACAGAAGAGCTCAGGGCTGTGGACAGACTCCACGGTTGATTTTCCAGACCTGTTTGCACCTGATTTCAAGGAGAGGGTTGCAGGCAACACTTTGATCAAACAATTTTCAAACAGTGTGGCTTTTTCTGAGGAGACTGCTGGTTCTTTTTAATGCTTTTTCTTGTGATGAAACAGGCTACGAATACAGAGCTCTTTTTGCCATTGTTGCAGCTGTGTCGGAGATTAAACGGCTGAGAGGCTGCGTTGGAAGGTAGCAGGCTCTTGTCCTGGGAGACGCAGTTTACAGTGTCATCATCACGGTCGTGGGCAATCAACAGTAATTCAAGTTAAAAAGACGAGTTTTTGAAATAGCACCGTGATTTATACCATCAGGTCTTTTTGCTAGATTTTAAGCTGTAGCCTGCAAGAAGAAGTCTTACCTTAGCCTATATTAGCTAGACAAGTTGTTGTTTACAAAGAGCTATACAACCATGGACTGTATATAAAGATGGAAAAAGAGTCTCCACTTCCTCCCACTACCTAGAAATGAAGCCAAAACCTCCTGGATGAGAAGCCTGCCATCTTGCGCAATTATTATTAAAACAAAACGACCACCTGAACATTATGATACGAACGATGTATAAACAATTTAACGGACATGTAGTTTGACGTTTTAGTTTGGCCCATGTCCCATCCTTTAACATGGAGCAGGTGGGACCTGGAATAGTTAGAGCTGTTTTACTCTTCTTCTCCTCTTCTGCTCCAGCTCATTTTAATTCACCAATTTAAATGTAATATCTAGTCATTTTACTCTGTGTCAAAAAACAACACAGTGTAAAAAAGAATAAGAAAGAGTCATGTCATTGGTCCATTATGTTTTGGTTGGACAGTTCATTCATGCCGACACTACAAATGCCCACCATATTCTTTTATGCTCGTCTGCTGCATCACATCAGTGCTTTGATGATTATATATTTACATTTGAAAGCCGCTCAAAGGTTTTTCCTCTTTTTTCCACCAAATATCTGCATCACACAGATAGATTCCAATTTTCTAAATGTTTTAGGCACCATGATGCTGTAATTCCCAGTGCAAAAAAAAACAACAAAGTACCACTAGCAAGAGGAGAACACATGGACAATAACAAGCGGCAGACAGCTGTTGAGTTCATCTGTCCTAGTGATGCAGTGGAACTGGTTGATGTCAGCCATGCCATTTGAAGCCAAATGAGTGATATCGAATGGAATTCATGCATTCAAATGTACAGTAAGTGAAAAAAAATCAAAAGACAGTCAGTGATCTGGAGAAGAGGCCTTTGCCAAGATATGGAAGTAAATTCAAAGTGATGAATATCTAGGTTATCAGCATACGAACATAGCAACATGTTTTTAGTCTGGACATTCAGGATCTGGACAACATCAAAGGCATTGTGATTTTAGTTGCCTTCATCCTTAGCGTTGTTTAATGATACTCTGATCATCGCTGATAGGTGAAGAAGGAGACTTCATCCTCAGTTCTCCTAGTGTGCTGTTTTCTGTTTGTTCCTCTGTCTTTTCTACATAATGTGCATGATTTCCTGGAGGCATCTCTGCCGATGGGACCCAGGTAGTCAGTCTGCCTTCTGTAGCTAGTCTGCTGGTCTTGGTTTGTGCCTCCTGCACTGGAGTGGGAAGAACAACTGACTTGTAAACAGGCAGTTCTTCACCTGGATGTCACGGTTCACAAAGATTCTTCCTCGGAGTTTGGCGTAGCCCCACTGGCAGAGCTTATGCGGTGGTGTATTTCTGCATCAGTGTCGGCTTTTGGAGGGATGAAGGCTGCCAAGGTAGGGAAAGTCATCCACATTTTTGAAGCTGAAATATTTGATGTGCACCGAGACACACAAACACAGTGAATCACAGCACACGTACTTTACATGCTCACACACACATGGACACACACACATGGACACACACACACACACACACACACACACACACACACACACACACACACACACACACTTGTGCACTGATACAAAGGGAGGTTTTTTTTCTGTATGCGAGGAGATTGAAATGAACAAAGGATTAGAGGTGATGGGAAAAATAATAAGTTATTATCATATTGTTTTGTTTGCTCTTCTCAGATTTATGCATGCGACCCAGTGTGAGAGGAGGCTTTGGGGTCATTTTAATAAGTAAACACTCTACATTCAGTAGTAGTTAATTTTATTCCCCGCTCGGCAAGTGACTGCAATGCCAGTAAATATGAGTTTCATTCTGTTTGACAGGGGAAGCTCTTGTTTTTTCAGCTCTTGTCTCATCTCCGATTATCTACTGGCAGTATAAGGTGACATTTTTCCAGGCTGAAGATGCTCATTGACAACGAGTGTCCCTGAAATGAGATTTATGATGGGCTGTCAGCTTCAAAGACCTGCAGAGTGATTCAGGTACCGCTATGAAAGAAAGGGAAAATCTCTCTATCATTTAGTTTGCCTGGAAACTAGACCATGAAATGCTGGATTATTAAAACAAGCCTCTTGAATGTCTTAATCCTTTTCTGTAAGTCGAAAAACGAAATAATTGTGGCCAGATATTATACCTTTGTGGTGAAAAATAGACTAGTTCATATTTTAACAAATGAATGTGAGTAAATTAAGTATTTTCTGTAGATTTAAAACCGTGTTTGAATATATAATGCGTCACAAAAGAGCATCACTGTGGCTCAGTAGTTACAACTGGTGCTTAGAGCAACAGGGATCCGCACTCATTGGTTTCCTGCAGCTGTCCCAGTTACCTGCTACAGTTCCCATTCACGCATGTTATAGGTGGACTGGAGACTGCAGATCGTCCTTAAATGTGAACGTGAGAGCAAGTGAGCGTCTATCTATGTGAATCCATCTGTGAACTGGCTACTTGTCAAGCGTATTTTCCTTCCTGCCTTCAGCACAATCTACACTGGGACAGGTTCCAGCACCGTGTGACCCAGAGCAGGATTAAGTGAATAAGACAACGGATGCATGACGAGACATCAATAAACAATTTGTGTATTTGTCAGAATTACCATCCAAAGCTTTTCATTCGATGTCCAGCAAAAACAATCCAGCAACAGACCGTTGGCTCCTGTAAATACAGGCTTTGGCTACTTTTCTTTGTCCTGGTGTTGGTCTGTCTCTCTTGCTCTTGCTCTTTCTCTTCTCTCTCTCTGGCCGGATTTTTATCTTGTGGCCGGTGAATCGCTCTATGCAAAATCAGTAATAATTATTCGGCATCTTTTGTCAAAAAGCACAGTCTCTAATAACTGTAATAAGTGGCAAAAAAAAAGTTGAGTTAAGTTAAAATAGAAACATGCTTTTTATGGTTCAAAATTTATAGTTCTTTTTGTCCCAAAGTCCACAGTGAAAGGAGCTCGTCTCCCCCACAGAAAACACTGCTCCTGAAACCCCTCGTCAGTAGACCTGCAGATACTGTCAAAGCCCCACATTTGCCTAATGCACGCTAGCCTCTATCAAAGCCAGGTAACGGAGGCTGAAATCTCCTGTGTGCGCTAGAAGTGGTTGGCCAATCAGAGCAGACTGGGCTTCATCAAGAGGCGGATCTTAAAGAGACAGGAGTGAAAACTGAGTGTTTCAGACAGAGCCTGAAAAGAGGAGCTGCAGCAATATGTATGAGGAAAGTGTTTGTGAACATTAGACTATGCAAAAGTTTTCAAGTAATTCAAATTCCAAACCTGAATATGAGATTAATGTGGTTCCTTTCAGTGTTATAGGGATTATTTTATACAGTCAGATACAGTAGAATATTTATTTTCCCCAAGCAACGTGTATTGCTTCACGGACTGCGGTCGAACATCTTTGCTCCTTTCTGCTTTTTAGGTCATCAGTAGCACTGTAAACAAATAAGCATTTGTATGGAGTTGAAGTCTTACTCCTTCTCTGTTGTAATCTATAGCATTTACCCTGCATCTGAACTGACAGGGAACAGCAGGTGTGTGGGTAAATGGCAGCTTGGAGAAACGTGTCTCCATCCTGCATGGATATCACTTCCTCCAGACAAAGTAATAACTCTTATTACCGCCCTTTTAGGGACTCCTTGGGCCTGGAACTAAGATGTTTTCCAATGTGATGCTGTTGGCACCTTGCTGGGGGAAAATGGAAAAGATATGCTTTGATAATTGTGGTTAAAGTGATATTGAGCTGCTGCAGAAAATGTATATAAAGTATATTGTACAAAAACTGACAAGTTTGATTGTGCAGTGGAATTTTCCTTTGTGGGGAAGGCCCGGATGATAGTTTAGATGAGTGCATTGGTACGATGTTTTTTATAAAATCCTGCTTGATGCTCTTTCCTCTTACTGCCACCCACTGGCACACAAACAAACACCAAAAAGGATCCAAATTCTTAAGATTTTATGTGTTTGCTGAATTATGTATTGAGAACACACTCTCGGGGATAGATGTACAGTCTCACTAATGGTATTAGCTTTTGCTGGGTAAAGCATGTTTACACACGCTCAGAAAAGAGAAATGCAAACACGTACAAACACAGAGACTCAGACACACACACACACACACTCACAAACACACACATAGATAAGTGCCTGAGCGTGCACACAGATACACTCTGAGACATCATACACATTCAGAGTAATACAACTTGCCTCCATACTGAAAGATTCAAAAGTTTCTTCCCTTGTGAAAACATTTCCTACTCGGGTGAAAAAATGTGAAGCTCAAACATGCACTGGCCGGCTAGTTTGAATTCTAAACTTACTTTGCTTCAAACAAATACTATTTACTGCCTTTTAAAAGGCATAAACATGCAAATAAATCTCAAAGGTCATCAATATAATGCCTTTGAATAATTATTTATTGATCTCTTTAGTCTGGTGTTACCCCTCAGGCTTCTCTCTGATGATAGCAACATCTCAGTGAGATCAGCCTGCTTGAGTGATCACCCAGCATCACAGATTACGGTCAGGCATCCATCTATTGACCTGTCTGTCCTGGACAACTGAGCCTTCAGCGCGACAACCCTGACAAATTGCTCCTAATGCTATAGCTCATTTTTCTTTTCAGTAGGAAAAAAACATAATCTCCTCAATAACCTCATAATGGAACATAATTTTACAGTAAGCCCCAGACATGGACCCACGAGGGCATAATAATCTGTATTGTTAGGAAGTCATGAAACTTTAAAAATAATCCTCATGGCTCCCTTGGAAGCAGACAATAAGAAACTTGCACAAGACTCAAGCATCACTTATTCAGCGGTATCTCAGTGGTCTAAGTGTGCTGTGAATGTCTTGTGTCTAGAGAGACTCTTAAAATCAGAATAACACGGGCTGACTGAAATGTCACCAATATTAAATTGAATTGATTTAATGGAAAATGATGCATGATACGGAACATTCTGCATTTAGGTCAGGTTTTGGGCATTAAGCCTCTTTTATTGATGGGACAGTGAGTGGGGGAGACATGCAGCAAAGTGCCAGGTCGGGGGAACGAACCTGCGGCAGCTCCAGGACGTCTCAAGCCTCCGTACACGGGGCACCTTCGAGGAAAAATATTCACAAACAGCATCTGAAATGCTCACAGTCACATGTTTTAATGTTGTGAGATGACCTTTTCCTTGTCTACTGCCTGTCTTTGAGTTCGTTCTCTAAATCACTCTCCATCTCATCTCAAACTTGCTTTTGTAAATGTTCTGCTGTGGTGCCTCTCTCCCCTCTTTGTTTCTCTCTGCACTTTCCAGTGACTCACATGTTAGAACATCAGGATGAGTTTCATTTAGCCTTTTTTCTTTTCTGTGTGGCGCTTGCATATTCTCTCCGTGTGAATGCACTAATGCATCCTGGGTTTCGCTCCAGCACCACAAACCCTGCCTCTTTAGAAAATGGATGGACACAGGATGCCTCTGCTGCTTTCTCTCCGTTCTTTTGGTCTCCTGCAACAACATGCAACACTTCCAGCTCTGCTGAGCCTGGACCATCATTTGTCTCCTTAATGACCACTGAGGTGGCATGTTGACTCACAGTGATGACATATTAACGTTTATTCCATTGTCCAATTTAAACCCTGGTGAGAGCGTGTGGCCCATAATTTTTTCTTCCATTCAACCACTGCAGGTCGCCTCCTATTTCTTACTTTCCATAGTAAAAAACATTGAAAGTCAGACCTGCTTTATGTGTGTACATGCTGTCAAGAAAAACAGCAGTTTAATGCCAATATCATTATTTTAAAATTATCATTGGTCTAGAACTGTAACTATAGCAACCACTTCAGAATCTGAGTAACTGTATTAGTGCTTATAAAAAAAATACATATATATCTGGAAACCAAGCCAAATCTGTGTCTGAGAAAGGTTTGGATTCGGCCAGATTCTGTATTTCTACCATTATTCAGGGTGCAACCACACATATCAGTCAAATGGTACCATCATCTATCATTTTACAGACACTGACATATTGTGTCAGTGTCCCAAATATATCCAAGCCCAATCAATAGATTCAAAAGATAATGTGCCCTGCTGTTTTTATTTTTTTACTTTTTATTTATGTTCTGACCACTTATCAAATTATGACTATGTCTACTGTCTACAGTTAAAAACATCTACGAGCAAACTGCCAAATCCATCCCGTCTTCTTGTAGGAGGAGATGCTGCAGTAGTTCCAGCTGCTGTGTCATTCTACCACACTGAGGACGTAAATAAAATAAACGTCTATTCACTTCATCATGTCACCTCGGAGGAAATTCCACAAATTGCACAACATTCCAAAACTTAATTATGTCATGTGAACACAGTTCATGCCATTATTGCTTATCTGGTGTCACCGGTGTTTCTTTTTTCCGTCTGATATTTATCGGGAAGTAAGACGGCACAAAATAAACCAGCAATAACCCAGTAAACTAATATATCAATTAAACCAACCTTTTTTTTTTGGTTCATTGAAAAAATAAAGGAAGAGGAGAAGGGTTCACTTGAGAAAAATGGAGCATGTGTGTTTTTGTGTGGGTTTGTTAAACTGTTTAATATATTCCTATTCTACCCCATTAATGCCCTTTTTACGACTTCCTGCTGTATTCAGAAACTATGCTAAGCAGCCAATTTTCAATGGAAGAACATTTCAATTCCTAGTGTAGCTACAACGCTGGAGGAGCTCAATCCATCCCCACCAGAGCAGCTAGTTCTGCCTCATCCAATGTTGTATCTTTAAGTTTCTATTTTTACAAACCTGCAAATAATAATAATAACGTAATAATAATATTGAAATATTGTCACGATAAAGAATACATTGTGTGTTTTGTCATCATAATGAGAGGTGATGTGGTCGCGGGTTGACTGCTCTGTGTAGCTCTGCAACTTTAAACCTGTTGAAAATAATAATAATGAAAAATCTTGGAGACGATGTGAGCGTCAAGGTCACAGTCACCCAAACTGTGTAACAGCACTTTGATTCGTCGAAGCTATAAAAACAAACAGGTGTTATAGACCCCCAAAAAAACAACCAATATCAGTATCAGATTGGATCATGTACTGCATGACAGCCTCAAGGGTATGTCCTTTCCCAGATTTGCAATTCTGCAAAACCCCCTTAAATCTCTCAGGGGCTCAGCCAACAAAGTTTGTAAGGTTACAAAGCAGATCTGCCAAGATGGTTCGGAAAGTTCCCCCTCTCCAGTGGGCCGAGGCTCTTTTCACACAGAAATGTTGACTAGACTCTAAAACATAGATAAGTTGGGCTTTTAGATGAAGATTCACTGGAGTCGGATTTTGAAACATCTTTGAACAGCCGCCGCGGTTGTGTCATTCTGAGCAGGGATGTATTCCCTCATAACACAGCCTCAGTAGTCTTTAGTGCTCCATATGCAGCGTTTATATATAAGGTGATTTGGAGACACCAGATACATTCAAGCCAACAGTATCATAATAATAATGATAATAATAATAATAATCATAATAATGATGATAATAATAATAATAAAAATAAAATAATAATAATAATAATAATAATAATAATGTGTGTATTGGGCTCTTGAACTGAATGGTGGTCCAGTTCCAGTTCAGTCGAGTATCAGACACACTCCCACCACCGCGGTGCTTGGAAAACCTGGCAGTTAAATCTTAATTGCGGAGCAGAAGTACAATCTGCAGTCGTGTGCACAGTGCGTGCATCTGTATTGCAACATGAGTGCTCATTTAACAGAAGTTCGGGAGGCCGGGCTCTCGTCTGAGTTAGCAAGTACATATGCCTCTGACAGCACCAGTGATTATGACTGCACCAGCTTAATTCACTGAACACCCAACAAGAAATTACAAGCTTCACCGGGTTATGTAGTGCAAGTGTCTGTGTGTGTTTTTATGTATTGTTTACACATTGCTGAATTTGCGCTACTCACATCATCTGTCTCGGAGAATTTATGATATGAAAATGTCACATCTGTTTTTAATGGTGCACAGCTGCATGCTCACATATCAGTAATCCGGGGACACGCTGGGATTTGTACTGATAATACATATCTTTGCAAAGATTAAAACCGCTACGTGTGCGTGTGGCGGTGTGTGTTGTGTGTGTATCCACGTGCGCACACTGGAGTTCCTACAGTTCTGAGCCTGTGCCTCCTCTTTGTTTCTGCGGCATAATGGGCTTTGTAAGATAAAACCCAAGAGACAACAATACTTCTGAGCTCGGGGATTGTGAAGCCGTCCCAGTTCGCAGCGTCGCTTTGGCTCCGAGCTTCAGCTATGATTGGAAAAACCAGCGAAACCTGGATTTACCGGCAAATGATATTAATCACCGCTGTGGTCCTCTTCACTTCATCATGTCCTCTTCTTTCAATCACTTTGCTCTCAGTTTCTAAGCTTTTTACTCTGTACCTCACGATTCACTCCTACAATGACACTCAATGTCAAAATAGGTTCGTCCTCTGAAATACTTTTTCGTTATCGCATCAGAAAAAGCGACTGGAACAGAATTCACCTGTGCACAAAAACTCAAAGTAAAACTAAGCCTTTCGAGACTTCCGAGCAAATGCAAAAAAAATAACATTGCAATAAGTCAACATAAAATCCAGTCTACAAATTGCAATGCACAAAAAATATTCCACATCCACAAATTTCACACATCATTGTTGTAAAGGTAAAGTATATATATACTTATGTTGCCAGCAAATATCCACATATTAACAAAGAAATACAACCTAACCCTGCTCAAGTCAAATTATTTATTAACTATGATACAAAAAAAGTAACTGTTGTTTTGTGGCTATTTGTTTTAGAATAATATTTGTGTGAAAAACATATAAATAAATACAGCATCCTCATATCAAATATGCAGAGATAATGTTGCTGTGAACTGTTGATTTATTTTATATGAAATTTTGTGAACTGGCTAAAATAACCAGCTATTATTAGGCTAACTTATCAACCATGTTATCGACATAAAAAAACTTCATCACAGACAGTCTGACACTAAACACAAGTTTTTATTTATCAGCTTCGGCTCCTCATGTCAGGAAGCCTGTCGAGTAATCGGCCACCAGCTAGACAACAGTTGGCTGCAGCCTTCAACCAGCTGTTAGCTCAGCTCAGTCAAAGATAAATGAAAGACAGCAGCCAGTGCCAACATATAGGAATAAGAGAGCAGTCGACCACTGCCTACGCTCTTCTCTAACCTAATGCTGTTGGTTTGAGTAGTTAGTTACATGGTTGATGAAACTAGCTGTTGGTGGTGGATCGTGATGGTGATGGCAGCTGATCATGATTACAAGACTGCTTGATATACAATATGTCTCCTCACATATTCTACCATTACTGACAACAACTCCTCCATTTCAAATGTCATTGCTGCTCCCTTCATTTTTTGTTATGTATAAATACTTTAAACATTAACACAACTTTCCCTTATGCTCAAAACTGTTGCTTCTAATCAATGTTTTAAATATTGTAATTTAATAATAATGTAGATCTCATAGAGAGAGAGATCCCTCACATGTGGCTCTCTGAGGTGTCTACATCTCTTTTGTGTTGCTGTGTTTGAATTAAGCAATGCTAACTTTACATTACACAATAACATCACGTACATTAGGGCAAAGAATTGCTGCTGTTTCAGAAAAGAAAGTTACACTAACTCCACATGACTCTTTACACACCTGTTCATCTTCTTATGAAAATACATATAAATACTTCATTTATATTTATAACAAATATCACAGTGAAATCCACCTCGAACCACTAGAGGTATAAATGATGATTTTGGCAGTGGCATGTATCAGGCCCCTGGGGTAATGGCTTTGATATGGGAGACGTTGCTCCCTAGAAGACGTGGGAATAGATAGCATAATTCTTTTTTTGTGAGGGATGCTCTGTTTATTAGAGATATATCAAGTGAGATGGGGTATTGTACTGAACCTCTGCAGTACCTGTGTTTATTTATTGCCCGAGGTTGATGGCTGTAGAAGGCCTGTAATAGAACTGATAAAGCTGACAATTACGCCCGGAGCTCCTTTAGCCGGTATCGATAAGGACATTTGGCCCCTAAAGCATAAACTGTCTGGGCTTCATTTTTCAAGACAGGTCATAGTTTAGCGTCGGCCACAATCTCGCGGCAGCTAATTTTACACCTCGCGAGTCACTTTCTCAGTTTGTTTATCCAGCCAGTTGGGATATTGTGGAGGCAGGGGCGGAAGGCGAGATTACAATCCAGCCCTCCAGTCCATTAGCTGCCGAGTTTGTGTTTACATCTTTGTGTGTCAAGTCCAATAAGAATTCAGCCGTATACAGGCTGTCCAGCAATCTCCCACTGAATCCACCGTCCTATCGCGGCTCATTGTTCAGCATTGTCCCAGTTTTGCATGGAGTCACTTCTGTCAAGCTTACAAAGACTGCCGTGGCTGCCATTTTCATCCTGTCCGTCACAACCTCCCAGTTTACATGTGACGTTGATGTCGAAAGTGATATACTATCTATGAGGCAGTTATTAACAAACCACTGTGAATGAATGCTGCAACCCTCTGATCTGTTTTCATTTCTTCTGTGTTTATAGGAGCAGAGATAACCCACCGTCCCCTGATGAATCTCCTCATATGCCCCTAAGCTGCTAGAACATCTGATAATGATTCAACCGAGCATTCGACTTTCCATCTGTAAGTACTGTAATTGAAAGCCGAAGAACGCATTAAGCTGTCATGTGATTGAGGAAACGGTCTCAGATACCAGTTCCTTCATATGTTGTTATATCATGTGTGATTTGATGTCTTTCATGCTTTTGGCTCCTCATCGACCGTGTGCGCTGTATCACCAGCTATAAAACACTTACTATGGTTGGGAAATGTGCGTCGGGTCTCACTGACGTTTTGTCTACAAGGGCTTTCGGCCATCCTAGGAACAACCCATGCTTTTTGTCTCAACACTCAAAACGTTGAATTAGAAATGATACCCCCTCTTGAGTCCACCGAATACAAAATTGCATTGGCCACCTACTCTGTCTTACATGGACTTCAAAGAGCGGATTTGTTTGAAAGGTTCCCAAGCTGAAAACTCTCAAGTGAAGAGGCATCAT
Source organism: Verasper variegatus (assembly GCA_026259375.1). Lineage (NCBI taxonomy): Eukaryota > Metazoa > Chordata > Actinopteri > Pleuronectiformes > Pleuronectidae > Verasper > Verasper variegatus. Next base: position 20,506,347 of record CM048040.1, read on the forward strand.
TTTTGCCTATTATCCCCCATGCTCTTCCATTGCACTGCTACTGGTGGGGATGGGATTTGACAGACAGGTTCCAGCAATATGAGTCTTTGCCCTCCTACCTGCATACTTATGAGGGATTATGTGGCATTGCGGGCTTTGTATAAAGTCTCAGTAATGGATTCTCGACTCTGTCATGTGTTTGTGCCCAAGATTGTTTATACGCCTGCTTTAGAGGAACGACGGAAAAAACAACAATGAAACACTGTCAATGTGTGTGTGTGTGTGTTTGTGTGCACCTGGGTCTCTGTGTTGTCTGAGAGGTTTTGGTGTCCACAATGACTAGGTTGTCAGTGTGAATGAGAACTGTGCATGCACCTGTCACAGCCCTTTGAATATGCTCGCCAACTATAGTCGGACAGAACCCCAGAGTTAGTTGGGGTCATTTTGTTTGTCTGTAGTGGAAATTATGGACTGATCACACTTCAGATAGGCTCTGTTCGTGTGTGTGTGTGTGTTTGCATTGGACTGTGTATGTCTGAACTTCTATTTTGCACACACCGAACTGGAGTCAGGTGCATATCAAAGGGAATAACAACGCACACTGAAATGACGTGCAACTGCCAACCACAGCCGGTGGTTAAAATCATCTCACGTATTGACAAAATAGAATTATAGATTTCTGTCCCCCTGTTTAGCAGCCGCGGGGGAAACGGAAGTTAACAGCAGCTGTGTGATGGAGAAACTGTCCCCTGCTGGTTCGCTCTGGTCGTGGTTCAACATATAAGAGTTGAAGGTGGCACTCAGGGGGAAAAAAGGGAGACAGGGGAGTTGAAGGTGAAATGACAAAGTGAAGTGTACAGTCAACGTCACCTGCAGGCTGCTACAGCTGCGGCAGATCAGTGGAAGACAGTTTTCAAACTGCCGCAGTAAACATCCCTGTCTATGAGAAGATCGATGGTGTTGATTTTGAGGATAATCCGTCGGGAAAGTTTGGATCTTTGAGGAAGTGTTGTAGAGTCATGTCAGTCAATAATAAGTAGGTGGTGCATTTACTGGAATGTGTTTCATGGACGCTGGAATCTGCCTGATAGTCTTTTTATTGTCAACCTCACATAGTGTGAAAGAATCTATATAACAAGTTCAAATATGTTTTAAACTCCTCTCTTCAAACACAAAGTTTTTGCTCCGGGCTGATATGTTGTGCGTACTCCAGATGGCTGCTGTAATAACACCAGTAGCATAGAAATATGCTTTGTTTACTTATTTCATTGTAAGAGGAGATGCAGCATCAGGAAATTACATCGATTTTTCTGTTAGATGTAAAAGTGCAATCATGTGCACATTGGCAGGCTGTGGTAAAGCATGACAAATTCGGAGAGTTCTTACTTATAATTCAGACGTGGATGCATCAAGATGGAGCTGCTTAAGTTGTTTTTTATCACACCTCCGGGAAGAAAGACAAAAAAGAAAAGGAAACAGAGGTACCAACGCTCTATATGTGCGGATGAAACTGTCACATCAGCATGAATCATAACATTTAAACAATACCACGTAAATTCAGCATTCTCACAAATTTGTTAAGGAAACTACAAAACTTTGAGGAACGCAAAAGATTATGTAAACAAGCGGCAAGGACTTTTGAAGCTCGAGGCGGGACTTTGAGTTTCATGACCTGGATAACAGTGAAGCTGGAAGTCTTCAAATCCTTCTTGTAACCACTTTTTTGTGTGTCTGCATCAAAAAAGCTTGAAAATGTACTTTGTAAATAAACACACCAGCTGTTCTGGTGGTTATTGTTTGAAGCATGGAATCCAGATGTTTACCAAAAGAGAGAGGGAAAGTTTCTTCTTTGCCTCCTTCGATGAAGCCTTGGGTCTAATGGCCTTCACACGGATCCATTATGGAATTGTTTTGATAATTACAAACATATAACTAAAATGCATATACTGGGACCCATTATCTTCACCCTATTAACAACCTCTCTTTCCCATTTCCTGTTTCTTGTTCCCTGGCAGTGAGAGCCTTTATGAATCATTGGTTGTTAATGAGACATTGACTATTCCAGTCACAGCAGGAGTGAGGGGAGGGGGCAGCTGGGAGTCCCAGGGGAACTCAGACCCGTGGCAGATCCATTATTCATGGTTCACCATGGGCTTGTAGCGAACACTGACACCCGACCTGCCTAAATCAAACAGGGCCAGTGAGTTTAATGCCCCCTGGGAAATGTGAGGCACAGGTAAAGGGGAGGGAGTGGGGAGAGGAGGGGTTATAGTGAGGGTCAAATCAGAAAGGAGGGAGCGAGGGGTGAGAGGAAGAGAGAGAACGGCCCCTCTTCTTACTCCACTGGCTCTTGCTTGAAAGCTGTCAACACAGTAGCTGCTTTATCAGTCTCCCTCGCTCACACTTTCTTTCTTTCGTTCTGTCTAGCTGTCTCTTTTTCTTTCCTGGTAAGTTCTAAACATGAAGACCACTAATGTAAAACACTTGCGTTTCTGAGTGGATCATATTGCACAACAACCTCTGAAACATTTAATGGGCAGATACAGTACATTCACATGAACTGGATTTGGATTTAAATTAGCCCTGTAGACCCGTCCTTTCATGTCTGAATCAGAGTTCTCAATGTCAGACCTGGAGAGGAACAGAAGTCTATGAATAATACAAACCAATGAGATGCTCCGAGGCTAAAATACTGTATGAACGCGTAGTTTGGTAAAGAGTTCGCCGTGACTACACTGACGGATCAAAAAAGCCCTGAGAGGGGATGTTAAGATGCTGTAAGGGAAATCAGGGAACCCTCACTGGTGCCCTCTCTGTGTCATTGCTATGCAGGAGGTTTAGCAGTACAGCTCCATTCAGCCCCTGAGCCCAAAGGTGACACTGTATTGGAGCCAAGCACTAAATACCCAACGAGGGACTGATTGCTTTTCACAAACCAACATTAGGGATGAGATAGATAATATCTAATATCACAGTAAACCTGAGAAAACCTTCACGGCTGTCATGAAGACAACAGAACTTATGTCTAATGTTTTCTGAACCTTTATCTCATGTATCATGAACAGTAAAGGGGTTCCATGGCTTCGGGAAACAAAAGCAAACTACCTCATAAGAGAAGCGATCGTCTTTGACTCAATTCCCTGCTCTTCTTGTTACTGAGATGGAAAAAAAAAACATTGCCAGCAAATGCCTTTAAGATAAATTCTCCCCTGATATTATCTGCCTCAATGTAACAGGTCATCATCAGCATGTTTGTCCATGTCTGCTTTTCCTTGAGTAATTGTATGAAATCAGTGGAAAACATAACAGTGGTGCAACTGCATTAATATTCCTATATTTATTCTCCTTTTGATATGGAATGTAATGAATGCAGAGACCGATTTGCCGTCTTCGTACATGATGCACAACTCATTTTCCGGAGACAAAGAGCCCCTGAAGTCTCTTGTAATTACCCGTAGAGATGCAGAGTTCTTGGGTTGTGTGTTTATCTCCTTCAACTCAACACATCCCATGGGCAGCGCCTTCCCCGTTCCCGCTGCAAACTCCTCAGCAAAAGTGCAGCATTCTCTTTGATCTTGCAACATCGCTAATCTAAGTCAAATTTCCTGAATTTGCTAATTAGATAATCGTTAGCTTGTTTCCACATTAATTGACACGGCAATCAATAGCAAAGACGTGTGGTGCTGCAGATGCAGTGTGTTCACATGGAGTTAGCAGTTACTTGTGAAATTCTGAATTATTTAGTGAATGACAATTTAGCAATTGCTTTTTCAGTTTCTCTTTCCTCTTGTGTGTTTTATAGTTTGTTTTGTGTATGTGAAGAGTCTACAATTTCAAAGGCCGCAGCACAGGAGCTCCTCTCTCCCACAGAAAAACACTGCTCCTGAAACAGGATTGTCAGTACTCCGGCTGATTCTTCTGGGTTATCACAACGTTACGATATCCCAGATAGCAATTTTTTCATAAAACATACCTTGCTGCTAGTTTTGTATGCCCCCTAGAGCCAGGCAAAGTGAGAGCAGAGACCGAAAGACCCTACATGTTCTGCAAGCACTTGACCAAACACAACAGAGTGGGCGAGCTGGCGAAACAGAGCATCCCGAGCTTTATCTGGAGGGTGTTCTTAAAGAGACGGGAACTTTTTAGACAGAGGCTGAAAAAAGGAGCTGTGATGTGTTTCCTGAACATTAGAGGATGCAAAGTCTAACTCTGAACTCCAATAATTCTCCTTTAAAATGTATTATTATTAGTTATTAATAAGTCTGTAACAGCTTGTCAATGCTTTGTATTCACCAGGCAGTAAGGACTTGATTCGTCCAGGGAACTTGTCCTTTTTTCGTCCGTCCTGTCTTGGCTAATGTGTGAGCATTTTAGCATGCACTCTCCGAGACATTTTCTTGGGAAGATCGCCAGAGGCACTCAATGTTTCATCAATTCTGCAGTGTCACCTCATTGAGCTTGTCACTGCATTAGCTATGTTGCTTCTAATAAATATGCTTTATTGAACATGCTGCAGTTTACAAAGTTTCAACGAGACACAGCCAAAAAAAAAGTACCTTTAATTTAAACTTGTCTCTAGGTGTTGACAGGCTCTCTGTGCACGCATGCTGCAGACACTGCAACACAAAAGGCCAGAGGAAAAAGGAAATGTAAAAGCAATCAGTGCACCAATCAAGGTTTGAAAGAAACGTGGCTCTTTTTCAAGCAGATCCAGATAATGTTTGATATGGACCGTTCACAATTCCACCTGTGAAATTGCCATGATGAGGGAGGAATTATCTCATGGAGAACCAGGGAAAGTCATTTTCGAGCAATTTTGGCTTTGTTGTGGAGAGGTCAGTGTGCAGACGGACCGAACAAGGCAGAAAGGATTGCAGTGGTGGTGGCCAGGTGCTCAAATCTCTGCTTTGGCCAAGTATTATCAGTTAGAAAGAGTGCATGTTTTAATTTTATTTGATCTGTTTTCTCCAGCATCTCTCCCTTACCTCTTTCCATCCGTTGCCAAGCTTTAGATTAGTGCATTTGACAAACCAATGAGTAAGAGAGGGCATTAATAGCTCCTCAAAGCAAAGAGCTATCACGGGGACCCTTGTGAGAAAATTATGCATCTTCAAACCCCGCAAGGATAACAGAACACTTCTGCACACTGTTTCCGAAAATCTCTCTCTCGAGCCTGAAAAGAGACATGGACTTGAACCGGCAAGACAAAGCGGGGGGGGGGGGGGGGGGGGGGGGGAGATATAAACACTTGCCTTATTCTCATGTGGTTAATTTGCAAAAACTTGTGTGTTTTTGCCATTTGATGTTATTCTCATTGACAAATGACCACAAAAAACACTGCAGTGTTTACTGGTGTCTAATTACATAGTGTGTTTTGACAACTGCGTAACCCTCAGCGCCCGGTCCTCCAGTGTTTTCAAATGGCGGACTCAAGGTGAAAAGAACACACATTTAGTTCCAGCCTGTGAGCAAAAATAACGATCCCAATAATTTAAATAAAAATATTTCCAAATGCGTGACATATTCAAGGGAATGTTGCGGATACATTTAGTTAATTAACTCTCACACAACTGAGAACAAACCAAAACAAAACACTGTCCCTCTTCCTTTCCCGTGTAATTTTTTGAAGAGGCTCATGGGTTTCTCATTTCAAGAGATTATTGCAATTTTACTTGAAATGTGCAGTGACCTTTATAATCACGGAACTGCTTAGATTTTTTATAAATGCCGCTCTGTTGAATATTGCAGACTCAGCATCACTGCTTCTTCTGGCAAATACTGGCAAACCAAGGTTTTCCTCCAAAATGCAATTATCAGTTATTTACACACTTAATATTTACGCGGTTGGATTCCAGAGGATTTAGTGACTCAATCCCAACTGAAATGCTGTTTGTTCCTCTTCATTAGTATTCAAAAATAATAAATGCATTGTCAATAAACAGACCATGTTAGTTATGCTGTCAGTATTTAAAGCAGGGATGGGGAACCCGTCCAATCAAAGGCCATTTCAATGTTTCTCACACGTATGCAGGTCAAACTATATAATATACAAACACATATATAGTAGATCATAATTCGTACCTTTGTATGTCCCTCTCATTGTTTAAATGATTGCTTGTGATTTTAGCCTATGGTGTTTTTAATATTAATATATCTTTGTATTAACATAAAGCATTTTGTGATTTCATATATTCATATGCAATATGGTATACAAAAAACACAACATATAGATCTATATATACCTGGAGATTTCGTCAGTGTTTTTCATTTTCTTGTCCCATATCCGTCTTTTTCTTTAAGACAAACTGACTTTGGAAGAATGTGACTTTGTCCAGTTCCAGCAGCTCTGTAGTGGAAACAAAATCCTTCAAAAATCTTCTCCCTTACTGGATTTCATATTAGCTTAGCTTGTAGCTCGCTCACCACAAAACAGCTCTTTGTCATCGCTGCATGCACGTCCACGCAAACTAGGCTCACTGACTTTAGTGTTTTTCCATTTCTCATGGAACCCACAACATTCTGTATAAACTTTTTCTTGATATTCACTGTGATGCTTCACTCTGATTGTGACCATGCAGCCGAAAGCTGTAGCTCAAGGACAGTGCTCTATTCTGAATTATTATGTTATCGCAAAAAAAAAACCATTTTGCTGTCATTCACTAACTAATCACTAACTAATTCACTAACTAATCTTCAAACAACACAAAAATAGACATATCACTTATATGCTGTTATGTAATAAACAAGAGTTAAGTGTAAGCCAGTCAGTCCATTTAGATTCTGCAGCAAATCATGTTTGACCAATATCAATGTCCCCTGCCAACAGTGGGAGTAGTGTGTCCTTCACGCTGCCAAGTGAGTGTGAACGTTGATGTAAACACTGTCAGAATATCTCAGACAACGCTTAACCAGCCATTTTAGCAACTTGACCACTCAAACATACTGGAGATGACATGCACAGATATTTGTTGGCGTTAGACATTTTGTGTTTCTTGTGAAGTTAGGCCTATTACTCTCAAACAGTGTGTTTCCATATAGAGGACATTAGTAGGGTTTGTCGCCTGCACAACCTTTTGCTGCCTGGAGCTCTACGAAGTGGCTATGACACATTCAAATGATTTGGGTCTTTGCTCTTTATGCATTGTCGACCCACAAAATGCCACAGGTTTGAATAAAAGCCCTTTTAAGAGCACATTGAGTCCAGGGTGAAGAGCTCCATTTCACCATCAGCACAAATAGTAAATGGTAAATGGACTGCATTCATATAGTGTTTTTCCAGTCTTATCGACTCGTCACATTCACCCATTTGGACATGCATTCATATAGCGGGTAATATACGCCATGCCTTTTCAGTCATAATTCACATACTGGTGGAACAGCCATCAGGGGCAATTATCGAGCTTAGTGCCTAAGGACTGGAGGAGCCGTGGGATTTAACTATCGACCTTCTGGTGGACCAATTCCACCTGTAGCTCACCTGGAACTACTTCCCCAGGTTTTCTGCTGCATTTGAGACTTTTTAATTAAAGCAAACAAAACATCTCACATATTTAATTCAGAATTGGTTGCATAGTGACAAATAGCATGACCTCCAGTGTTTATCTTATGCTAAACACCATTTAATTATAGCCAAAAAATTCCTGTAAATACTATCTGTCCTAACGTAACCTCAAATAGAGTCCCGCTATGATAAATATATATTACAGAGATAATTACGCCGACCTAAAACAAAAGTGTAAGGGTAAATGGATATATCAGGACATAGGGGAGTTGCTGTTCTTAATGGATCCTCTAAACTGCACCTGGGCTATAACTGTAGAAGATAAAGACCATTTTGTCCCTCATTGAAACTGCTGGACTGTAAATAACATTGAGGTTGATGTATGAACACATGAGCTCTCACACGTTCACACACACACACTCAAATACTGTGTATGGAGTGTGTGTGTGTGAAAGAGAGAGATAGAGAAGCATATAGAAAGATGACAAATGTGAAGCATCATTTGAATGGCTTTAGGCTGTTGACAAGGGTTTTTCTTTTTGTATGGAAAAAATCCCACATGTGCACACACACACACACACACACACACACACACACACACACACACACACACACACACACACACACACTTACACACACACACACACACACACACACTCACACAGCTCCACAGTCACACACATAGAAGCAGGCAGTGATCTGACAGGTGAGAATGGCTTACAGCGAGGTTAAAGGGGAAACACACTACATAAGCAGGTCACCTCTCCTGGGACACAACTATTTTTCAGTGCTGCACTGGAGGGAGAGGAAAAAAAACAACAACCATGCAACACAATGACATTTTTTAATCTGGTTATCTTTCGAAAAACACTTTTATTCCCTCTCGTCTTTATTTTCATGCAAGTGACTTCTTCATTAAGTCGAATTCTCCATTTCAAAAAAATTCGGACAGCCTTGAGAACAAATTGGCATTTAATAATTCACTGCTTTATATAACTGTAGCAAGTTATATGACTTTTCTTTTTGAACACTTTGTCCATGCAAATGGTTCATTTCTGAGCATTTCTCCTAAGTTCTCGCAGCTTGGTGCCGTATGAGGAAAGCACGTCTTGACCTTGACTTTCTCTCTGGTGTGTGTATGTGAAAGAGGAAAAGAGAAAAAGGGAACATTAGAACAATAGAGTCTGTGTATTACTGGAATTATTGGATCAAACTACCTGTCAAGTAGCATGAAGCCTCCCTGTCAAATTTTAGGACCACAGTTCATGGTTAAAGTTAGCAATTAAAGATGCCTGAAAGGAATTAGGTAACAATTCATGCTTTTGAGTCATTTCTGTGTCATGTGCGGATAAGAAATGTGTGCGTCCGTCCCTCAGTCTTTGTGAAACCCGGCTGTTGAAAATATGAATTTCAGACAAACTGTACCTGCATCCACAAAAGCTTTTCACACATGCATGAAATATTTATTCAAAAGTGGATATGCAGAACTCCAAGCCGTGGCGATCACTTACCCTTATTATGACTGTGTAGTTGTATAGATTCTTAAGGCATGAGTGTGTGCACTAATGGGTGCCACTCCATTAGAACATGGTCGAACAGGCAGGAAAGTCTGAAATACCTCTTTCAATACATCTATCATCTTTTATATAATGTGCTGGCCTCAGGAGCAACAGCCACTTGTGGAGCTGTTCCCGCTGAACAGTGATTCCATTTGGACGGGTCGATGAGCGGTAGTAACGGCAAGGTCAGAGTGCTGTTCTTTCTACCTCTCGAATGGCTGAAGAATTTGTGGCCTGTGCTTTTAAGAAAAACAGACTCCCAGGTTTGTCGTCATCACATTTGAGGATAATGGCCCAGTGACTAAGATTTATTCTAATATCAGGGAGCCTTTTCCGGTGAGTTGACACTTTGTCACTGAAGCAGCACCTGTGTCTGCTTTCCGCTGCTTTCCTTCCAGTGTGCTGAAGTATGACTGCAGTGATTGGCAGATTGACTTTTAGATGGTGGCAGGCTGCTATTAGTCAGGCCTGTGCTCAGCATGCTTCTTATTCTCATATACATTTTTCCATGTGCCACTTCAGACAAAAGTAATGTGGTAATGAGCGCGGTGATAACCGTAAGCGATTGGCATTGTCAGTTTAGAGGGATGGAAATCAAGGCAGCCAACCAAATGCAGAAAGGTTTTTTTCATTTTCTCATTATCTAGATATCTATATGTGTGTCTTCAATGTGCCAACACATAATTACAGCAGTATGACAGATTATAACAACATGACATTAACACCAACATTCTGAATAAACATATTTTCTTTTGTTTTTGCCATCTTAAGGTTTTTCCTTTTGATTTTCAGCACTATTTTCTTTGCCATAAAGTTTGTGTCAAATTGAATCTGAGCGGTATCTGTGATAATATATATTATTAGGAAAGGTGGGTGCTCTTTCTTTTAGCCTCAATGCTGCAAATATGATAATTCAAATAGAAAAATACAGAGAAGTTGGGCTCTGTGGTAAATAATAAAAAAAAAGTCTTTAAATTCAGCCTTAAAATCCATGCGATAGATCTTTCAATCTCTTTTTCCCCTTCTTGTAAACATCCTTGTACATCGTGTTATAGTTTCAAAAGCTCTTGCCACTCAATATTATTTTCTCTAACCCTGGTCAATATTTGTATCTGATTAAAATAGCTATGTTCCTTTTTGCTGCACATAAACATCACCAGCCTTGTTCCTTGTTTTGAGGTCTCACAGAGGGCATAGCCCAGCATCTTTGACACGGACACAGTGGAATCCACAGAGACCTCAGGAATACGTTTGACATCTGTGTTTGACCATTTTCATGTAACTGATGCAGTCATGAGTGTCTTCTTTTTGTCCCATTTGTCAGTGTAACAATACAGGGGAGGACATGCTACCTCGGGTGGATTTAAAGATGGGGGCTGGAGCTAGTGGTGCTGGCTAACAAGTGACATTCTCTCATTAGGAGGGGAGACGTGTCTGAGTGGCCAGTTAGGCGGAGGACATTACACAAGGTCATAGCCTCTGGCTGCAATGGGACAGTAAGTAAAGTAGAAAAGAGGTCGAGCAGACGGCTAAAAGATGAGATACTTGTTGTGCTGTCTGGTAGCTTCCCTCCTCTCTGCCTGACGGGGGTTTCTTGATGTGAGAGGAGTTTGAAGTTTTAGACTTTTGGTCAGTGTTGAACATGGAGCTATTTTAGTCCTGGGCGTACACGTGTGTGTGTGTGAACTGCAGCGTGATGTGTGCCAGTGTAGGTATGTGTTTAAACTGACTTGCTGACCATCACCAAGAGGATACTGGAGGGGTGCTAGCAGAATGGGAAATCAATAACGTCAATAGGAGGAGCATTAGGACGGTCAAGTGGTTTTAAAAGCCCCATTGTCATGCCACCATTTTTGCAAAGCAGTGTGTGGGCCATGCTTTCTGCAGTCTTCAATTTTCAGAATGCTGAGGAAGACAGACAGCTACAGAAAAAGAGAAAGACGGCAGACAGGCAAGGAGAAGGAGCCCTCAGACAATCAAACTGGAGGCATGTTTCTGACACGTCTTCTGTTCAACAACCATTCACAGGAGCTTTCAAGATGGGATATTTATTTCCACACCATCAGCCTCTGAATTGAACCATAGTTGTTTTCTCATCAGCAGTGAACACACCACACAACTTGCCCTTCACCAAGGAGGTTGGCCCTTTTGATCAGGTCTCCTAATACTACACCGTACAAAACGTGACCTTGTCTTTCAGAATGTAGTACGTGGCTTACTTTACACGTCCTTCTGAGAAAGACAAATCAACTATTTTCTTTTTCAGAAAGGCATATCAAGTTACTCTTACACAGAAAAAAGTATATATAAAAATACACAATGCAATATAAAATACAGTACAGTGATATTTAGACTAATACAAATGTATTCTTTTTAAATGCTATTTTGTGTTATTATAGGCCTATGTTGCGTATTGTTCATTAGTGGAATATACACCAGTTGCAATAGCCACCCGAATGGCTGTGCCTTGTGCCACTAGCAGTCTCAGTAAATGTGTCCTAAATGTCGAAATAATTATCTGTTTAAATCTCTATCATCATTATTATTATTTGAAATAATAAGAAAAGAACCAGTTAAATAGCTTTGTATAATACTAGGATTTGAGAAGTGATATTTGGGGACAGATTGCTCAGATGCTTTGAGGTACAAGCACTGACAGTGTCAGGGCCAATAGTAATTACCTTAGTCTTATCAATATGTAGCTGCAGGAAATTCTGAGCCACCGAGCATTTGAGGTTAAGGATGCTCTCATTGAGAATATTATATAAGTGTCATTTGATTTAAAAGAGAGAAACTGCACAGGAATGGATCACATTATGCCCCAAAGAAATGAAGAGAACCTAGGATCGACCCCTGAGGTACCCCACAGCTCATTCTCATAGAGGGTGGCTGTGACTTACTAGAGGCTACACAAAGAAATATATCTTGTAAATAAAAATATAACCACTTTGACGAGAGATGCCAACCCAGTGTTGGAGATGTTCCACTAAAAGGAACGACCAGCAGTATCAAACACAGCACACAGATCTAATATAACTAAAAGGAATGATTTTTTCTGTACCAATGGCATCCAGCAGATTATTTATCGCGTTAAGAAGTGCTGTCTCTCCTTTGATTTGTCTTGAATCCTAACTGGAATCTATCAAAGACTTTACTCCTCTGAAAGAAGCAGTACATTTGTTCAGCATCAGCTCTTCTCTATAAAAAAAAAGGTCAGTTTGGAAATTGGTCTAACATTTAGCTAAGACTCAGGTTCCAAAAGGGTTTTTTCAGAGTGGGTTGACCATGAAATAACACGAAAAATACAACTCAAACTAAGCAGGGACAGAGCCTTTCAATAGTGAGAGGGCTAAAAGATCCATATACGTCTTTCAGAAATCTCACTGGCAGGACGTCGATAACACACAATGAAGGCTTCATTTAGTTAATCACCTCTGTGAGAGTGTCTATAGATGTTGTGTCCAAGGCAGTCATTTTAAAAGAAACGGTGGTGTCCAGCGCAAGAGGGGGGAGGGTTCATTCTAATGCTGGCGATCTTGTTGACAAATAGAATTAAAAAGTCTTAAAAATGTTCATGGGAGGAGTCCATATTGATATCTGGCAGACCCTCTGTGGCATAGTTATTAACATCAAACAAAGTTCCATAATTGTGCCTGTTCTGTCCGATAAGGTCTGATAAATACTGTCAGTTTAGATGCTTTCCACTTTGCCCACAGTAGGTGCATGTATGCTGTCAGTCTTCCATGGTAGGGGATCTTTGCAGGGTTTTTTCCTGCTTCAATAGAGCAATTTGAGCCAAGACTTAGGTGCAAGTGTTAAGTGTGTCAACATCATGAGTCAATGTCAACTAAGGAGGATAAAAAGTGACTGGAGCGTAAATTGAAAACGTGAGAGCATCCAGGGTTCGGCTTGTTATTCGATTATTTTGGACCACAGATTCCCACATCATGGATTTTTTTGTCAAAGACCCCAACATCCTTCAATAGCGTGTTGTCTATAGACACATCACCCAAGAGGACATCATCAGAGGACGGTTATTTCCCCAGATGCCACTGTCATAAAAGCATCACTTTGAGGTGTCATTCAAGCTCACATGTCTAGAAGCATCACACATCCTATTTTTGGTGATGTCTCCTCAGACCAATCCGTCTCACAGAGGAAGGTTAATCTGAATTGTAATCTGCATCATGATGTCATCCCTCGTATCCGGGTCTGTGCAGTTTGTGCCGTTTCTGTCGCACAGTTAAATTCAGCAATAGGTTCTGCAGCAGGTCTTCCAAAGGTCACTCTCACAATGATGGCTCAACATTCCTGTTCCTTGTTTTTCTATGTATACATTGTTGTTTTGTCGAGTGTTTGATTCTGTTATGTTGACAAGGGAAGTTCTTTCATCGTCAAGCCTTGGCAGGACATTTAAGAAGTTTCCTCATGGGCCGGTACACAAGTACAGTAATGTTCAGTGTGTAGCAAAGAGCGATTGGTGGTGATGAAAGTAGACTGTGGATGACAAGACAAGGTAGTAGCGAACAGCAACAAGATAAAAGGAAGGAATAATAGAGGGTGATGGGGACGTTCAGTGATTCCTTGATCTCTTTATTCCTTTGCGACTCATTGTTTTTACAGAAGAAGTGATTGTAGAAATTACTTTGTACTGCCAACTTACTTCACAACACCAGCACTTGTGTCTCGTTCTCAAGAGGAATATCAAGAAAATGTTTTCCTTCGCTGCAGCCGCTGTAACTTCCAAACAATCACGTCCAACTTTCTTAAAAAGAGGTAAGAAAGTTTAGCTGTATTACAAAGTCTACTTTCAGATGTTAAACACATGATTCTGCCATAAGCATAAAGAGATGTGCATCTATGTGTTTAACTTTGAACACATTGTCTGATCTATTTGTAACACCCATGTGTTAAAAGGCCCCATTTTCAAACCCAGTTGCTTGTTGACATTAGGGGAAAAATGTTCCGTCAAAAGACAAAGAGATTAAGTGGAAGTAGTAAAACAAAATAATCTTAAAAGGATCCTTTTCAATTACAAAATTATGTAAAGTGACATCAAAATCTTCTTTTGAGAAGATCATCTCATGTCAGACTTGTGCAGATATCAAACACAAGTCATACAATTCTTATTAGATTTCAGCACTCGTAACTATTACTGGGGAAGATACTAGACTATCGTATTTTTTTCTTTATTCTACGCTGCAATTTTCTGAGGCGTCTTCAGCCTGAAACGTCGTAATGAGGTCTTCTCGGGAAGCAGCAAGCTCACACACAGACTAGAGGAGTATGCATTTGAAAAAATAAGAAGAGAAAAAAGGGTTTTATGGTAGTTGCCTGCACTGTAAAGGGCTGACTGTACAGATTACAGCCGATATCTGGTAAAACAGTTTCCACCAAAAGTGCTTCAAAATTGCTCTTAATTAACGTAAAAATAATTACAGTATATTTCAGAATACTTTTCATGAGCTGGTAATTTTTGTATAAAAATGCAAAGCCTGATTAAAAAACTGAATTCTTGGAAATATGATGTTAAACATGTCAGCCAGTCAAAGGAATTCAAGTTAGCACAGTTAAAATTAGTTAAAAATTACCATGTACTAGGTTTAAAGGCTAAAACATATGTTAAAGGACAAAGTGGTATTACTATTAAAATAATACTATTATTTGCTGGTCCATGCTAATATATTACATCCACCAAGTCTACTCTGTTATCTCACATCCCACTTCATGACAAGAATACACACGGCCGCTTTATAAGAGAGAATCCATTATATTGAACAAGAAGGTGATTATATGGCTTTCCAACATTAAAAACTGCAAAACATGAAAAGCCCAAAAAAGGTTGATAATTGTTTTTCATTGTCTTTGTGGTCCAGACAAGCGGCTCCGGGAATGCAATGACTAATACTGTGAAAATGTAGGATCGGAACACTTGATGTTCGGATTTCTTGTCACAAGATTTTCTGAGTTACTGACCAGTGTAGTGATAAAGTTGTATCAGGACAACCTCCGGCAGCAGGTGCTCTGGTCGGAGATTTCCTGACCTGCCATGGCTTGGATGTACAACAATAGCATCATACAAATCACTCCAACATAAACATTTTAGCATTCCCAACAGAATAGAGTAGTATTTTGCTGCCTTGGGCCCCTCCAAACATTGGAATGATTTTAGTAGTGAAAAACAGTCTGGATACACTGGAGCCTTTTCACATAGAATACCACTGCCCAGGGGCCTCATTTATAAAACAGTGCGTAGGAGTCATTCTAAAAAGTATGAGCGGGCCGAAAAAGCCATTTGCAAAAAGTATTCAGATTTGTAAAACCCTGCGCATGCACACCTGAATAAAATGTTACCTTTATAAATCACTCTCACCCTGAAAGTGTGTATGTGGATCTGCCTCATATTCCGCCCTCTACTTACGGTGTTGGTTTTAATGTTAATGATAAAGTGGATCATTAATGTGACTTCAAGTCAACTCCTCATGTGTGCCTCGCCACTATCCTGGCTATAAAATGTTTGTTGCACATTCTCCAGTCAAAGTTTGTCATGCGCACAAAATTGGGGTCTGAAAGATGAGTACGCAACGGTTATAAATGAGGCCCCTGGCCATTGTGCGCTAAAGAGTAGTTACACATTTTTTATATTTTCAGTGTGAAAGCATTTCAAATATATCATATATAGTATAAGCTTTACTGTATAAACTAAATTTTTTGACTAATTCAAAATTGTTCGGTCTATGAGTGAATTTCGCAGCGTTATTTTTTAAATGTGTAAACATGTTGCGTAACTCACTTCTTTTCACTTATTTTAGAAGAGTTGTCTCATCCATTCGAGTGTTTTGAAAAATCAAACATTAAAATATTTCAGTCGTGGGTCTCACTGTTTGGATGGACCAATTTACCGGAGCCTCACTTTAGTCTGGCTCCATACACAGATAAGAATAACCCAGAGCAGCTGCGAGAACCTTTTCCTTTCCCTGATCGTGTTATCTTAAAGACGTATTCTCTCACTTCTGCTGCATACTGTCATGTTTCTCAGCCCATGTTTTATTTCGCTGTGCTGCACAGGGGAGTAAGAGAAATTGCCCCTTTCTCTCTCTGTCTTTTTGACTCGCTGTTGAGCTCCCCTATCCCTTTTCTCAGTAGTAAATAATGCTTTTTCATTGCACACGTACCCCAGCTCAAGAGTGTGTTGAAAGCGTTTTATGAAAATCAGGATCTGTTTGAAGTCGGAGCTCGTTCGGAACTTAAATCTCTTGGCCTTTTGTACAAAGAGCTTGATTGAATTTATATTACATTTTTCTCAATCGTCTTTATTTCATCAAATGTAATTTCTGAATTTCTGGAGGTTCATAACCTTCGCTGCAATCATTTACCTTTGATGTTTTTTTTGGGAGAAGATTGCAGGAGGATAGAGAAGAAGAAATAGTGGCTGATCGACTTGGATATTTGTTTTGCTTTGTAACTGCTGTTTGAAGTTGTATACACATGAGGGGGGGGGGGGGCATGCTTACCAAACCTTGCTCAGAAATGTCCTGTGTCTATTAATTTAGCGTGATACGATCTTCAAAAGTTCCTCTTGCCCAACCCCCTGTACACAGTCATGCTGATATTTTTTCATACAAGCACACAAAAAGTCACAGGCACGCAAGTTAACACAATTACAATGCACACGATGTTCAGACTTCAACACAAACAAAATGCATCACTGAGGGCTCTGTCAGGCCTGACAGAGTCAGAGTTGACAGCATGTCTGTCATTAGCATAGTTTTGACTTGCAAATCAATACATTTCTGGCTGTTTCAATCACTTGTTGAAGTCAGTGTCTTTGAAAGTGTGAACGAGTGGAGTACAAAACTACGATTCCAAAAAAAAAAGGTTGTGAAAAAAGCTTTTGAGGCTCATGAGTGTTCAGGAATATTTAAATATTGATAAACAGATATACAAAACAGTCAACAAAGACAAAGTGACAACTGCTCTGTCTCACATATCTACACACACACACACACACACACACACACACACACAAAACCATAACCGTCGTGGAAAGTCAGAGGAAAATAATAAAAGTTACATTAACCGAAAACTAAACCTAACCTTATCCTAACCTTGAAGCAATGACACAAAATATCGATATGAGCGCTGCCATCGTGCACTTCATTTGGAGTCACAGTCTGCTCAGCAGTTATCGTGGGTTGGAGCCACGGTATCACGGTCCTGTTGGAACACGCGCTCGACCAATCACGGGTCAGTTTCAGCCATCAACAATAACGTTTTGCCCTATTTTTATAGCATCAAATATCTAATGAAAACCAATCGTACCAGAAAAAGAAAAACATTGTAAAATACATCATTGTGAGAAGAGCTTCCTAAAATGATAGGTTCCATCTATTACGTAACTGTTTATCAATATTTAAATATAGCTTTTTTGTTTTATCCATCTGCTAACATGGAGAAGGCAGGCTCAATGCCCTATAGAACAGCCAGCCACCAGGGGGCAACCAAGATAATTTGGCTTCACCTTTGTGGGGCTGACACATCCTTCTTGTCTTCTCTTAAAATGCAATGATTTGATTGAGAATACTTTTTCAAGGAAGAAATGTCCTCATAATGTGCAACATTCAGATATAGGTCCCAATAACAGTAGCAAAACCAAGACTCTCTCACACACACACACACACACACACACACACACACACACACACACACACACACACAGTCACTGAGTCATAACTTGGTGTGTTTTTAGCCATAGGGAAGTCCTTTATCCACATAACTAGATTAACTCACAGTGAGCTCTGATCAGCTTAATTTGGATTCAGCCTGCTTACCCCTCCCTGGTCTGCCCGTCAGTCTGCATGTTCATCTGTCATTCTGTTCACGTGAAGTTATTTGCCGGTACGTCTCTTCGTGTCACTTTATTTAAAGATCTCACTCTGTCAAGTCTTTAACAAGGATTACCACCAGCAAGTTCCTGCATACCTCACCACCCATTTTCAGCACCCGACCCCCCACTGTGACTCCAACAAAGCTTATTTCACTGCAGAGTGGCTGTGTTGTTTATTGAATGATATAAAAACCCTGTCCGCTTAGTGTGAACAGATAAATAATGATTGCATTTGTAAAAAGAAACACTTACTGTTTTTTTAGCTACATGTAATGAACTGTTTCTGTCACCATGTCCTGGCAGGGTGTCAATGTAGTATATTGACTGCAGTACTGTTCTTGGATTGCAGAATCTTTCGGATGCCCCTTTAGAGACTGAGTGACAATAAAATAACACAGGTGATGTGTTATTCAATTGTCAATTTCCTGGATAAATATTTCATTTCCAGAGAAGTGAACATTTCTGCAAATAAAGAATTGAATACAGTTTTCAAATCACTTCCACTTCAGGCAGCTGACAAAACATGTTATTTATCAATTGTTTCTATGCACCAAGCATCAAGTCTAGACAGAAGTGTTTTTGTAAAATGTTAGTATTTCGATCAAAATTGATGTAATGACGCTATTCAAAGCAGCTGTCCCACCCAATTACAAAACCACCCTCTGTTCGAAACGACAAAATGAAAAACCCTTGTTGACACAGCCAGACATGAGTCTGTTGTTCTGTTTATAGATCTGACTTTATTTCTCTGTCTCCCTCTGTCTCCCTCTGTTCTTATGTCATGAAAACTTTGGCCTGTCCATTAAGTGACAAGGATATGACAATGATGGGAGTTGAACCCCCCGCGTGCTGAGCACAATGGATTATAGTGGAATAAAAGCAAAACCCATGGTTACACAGCCAGACATGATACTGACATACAGTTATATCTGTTCATCTATGACAAGTGATTCAATATGTGTAATGATGTTAGTTTTAACTGATAATACATTTTCTTATTTAAAGTCTCACATTGGGTTTACCTGCCAAAGATGTATAATGTATATAAAGGATTCAAACCCACATTTGCAGAGCTCAATGGATCAGCCGTCCCTCACCTCAACCACTTGGCCACCTCATCGTGTTCTGGCCTGCTGTTCCTCCTGGTCGTGGCCTTGTAGCTCACATCAGAAACAAGGTCCTCGGCAAAACTAATACTCCATCAGTGTACCTGTCGCTCTGAGGTGACAGCACAGAACCACCCCGCCCACAAACATGCATGCACACCCACTGCACAGCTACCCATACAGATGTTTTTCCATAGTACTTTCACCATTGAGTGATCTGTTCTTAACCATCATTTATTTGGTTGTGACAACAGCTCCAGGGACAGTTAGCTTGTGATTAATTATTATAATTCTTCAAACTGCATCACCGAACCAATGAGGAAATGTTTGTGTGTGTTTTGTAAATCCGTAAAGGATTCGGGGATTGTAAGCTCACGGGCGCACAAACCAGTTTCCCAACTAGTCACTTAAGACTTGATGGATGAGGAATCGGGAGAGTTTAGCCTTTCAGTACATGAAGACAGTAAGACAAGTAGCCTTGACTCCCATTACAAGGCTAAGCTTGTGTTCATTGGACTGAGGTTACAATCCTGCTTACTCTCTCGACGGCCACAAGCCTTGTTCATTACACAAACCTGCAGAAAAGAAACAGCAAGAGGAAGGAGAAAGATGGAGAGAGGGACACAAGCTAGGAGGGGGAGCCGGATTGAGGAGGCATTGAGAGAAGAAAGGCCGGAGGGAAGGAGGGGACAGATTGTAGGACAGAAAGCATGAGATGCTGACGGAAAGAAGGGGGATAGAAATAATGAGGGATGGAAGAAAAGTGGGGATAAGGGAGGGATGGAGGAGAGGGAGGGGCCAGCAAAGAGAGAGCTGAGTGGAGCTGAGGAGGCGCCGGGCCTGGGGAATTGCTACGCGTTTATCCTCCTCTGCAGCAGGCTTCTGAAGCACTACCTCAGGAAAAGACTTTAAAGCAGGGTGGCTGCTGCTCTGCACTGATCTGTTAATACCCACAGATACACAAGGCTTCGCCATAGTACTCTGGGGGTGGGTTGGGACAGTGTGTATGAAACTGCATGTGAGTTTGTGTGTATTTTTTGTTATGTGTTCAAGGATCATATCATATCTCTGCAGACAATATCCCTTCCTTACCGCTAGCTCGCCTCAACCCACCCGGAGACATGAAGTTACCGGAGCGATTAAAAGATTAGATTGGACTATCATGTGGCTGTGTGTCAGCATTGTCACCTAAAGCTGCTGCTGCTGCCGGAAGGGGGGGGGGGTATGACCACCCTGTTTTAGGATCCTGTATAAATAGACCGCCGCCCCCCTTTGGGAATTGGTGTAAAACCTTCCCCAGAGCCGGAGAATGCAGCAAAAAAAAAAAGCTGGGAGGTGGAGAGGCTGCATTGGATTTATGTTGGCTGCTTCACACTTCCTGAGCTCTCAGGGGGGCCTATGATTAATGATTAATTCAACAAAAGTAAAGAGCCTCAGGCGGGATAAAGATGTAGGAAGATCGGTTTCTTTGTGTGGAGCCGTCACATTTCATATGTGAGCTTTTACTGATAACGTAAACTCACAGTATCCACACAATAGCCTCATTTCGAAAAACTGAGACCATTTATGGGTTCAATTTAAGGTCAATAAAAAGTCTTAAGGCAAGGCAAGTTTATTTGTATGGCACGTTTCAAAAACGCGGCAAATCAAAGTGCTTTACATGAAATATGAAAGGCATTATAACAAAATTGTAAAAGCAACATGGACAAAAAAGAAATCAAGAGTTAAACATATAATACGAAAATAAGATTAGAAGCTGTAAATACATCTTTATAAACCAGTAACATACATGTGCATGTGTTTGTATTTTAAAGGTTGTCGATTTTCAGAATTGACAGCAGTGCTGGTTTTTCTTTGCTGCTGCCGGGTTTAATACGGAACTTGAGAAAATGACACATTATGTCTTTGTGCAAAACCCACCTTGGTTGCACAACAGTCAACAATGTCATTCATCTTGAACTTCAATACCTTTCATGCAATGGAATCACTTTCCATCTGACTAGACTCTTTGTAATTGAATCGCTATTGTCAAGGTAGATTCAGGTGTAAGAGACAGAGACACTGAAGTGTGGGAATTTCTATTTTTAACTTCCCCACTGATGTCATTTCTTCACAAGTTTTGTTCACACAGTGTCTTTGTTACATATTCAAATCTACACATGCACAAACTAGAATTTTTCATGTAGATATATTTTACAGGTTTACAAATGTACCAAATACACACATTCATAAAAATATTTTTGCAGATTGCTTTGCATGCTCATAATCTTATTTACCCTGATTCTAGCCCATGAGATGTTCTCTGCCGTCCCATCTTTTAACATAGTTCCCTCAGAACATAGAGAAATGTTGTGTTTCCCAAATCTATTTCCGGAAATCCTGCAATAAACCTGTAACACTCCAGTATTAACCACAGATCAACCCAGCAACATGTGGAGCGGGTTCCAAAAATGACTCTATATTAGTGGCTGGCAGTGGGTTCACTGTGCACACTGAGATTCTTCTAGAAGCAAAGTCAACTATTCTACTCTAAAAAAACCCTGTTATTTTATGATTGTGTAATTTACTGACTGCTGATTACAACTACATTTAAGTTAATGCTTAATTGTGTCTTAATGACCATTTTGAATATTGAATATTATGCAAATCGTCCATAGGCTGGTTTGAGTCGGAATATTCTTGAATTGAGATCTCAGATTGTGGCTGTTTGTTAAAAGTTTGTGATGTGATGTGTTTGGGAGGATCACAAACCTTTACATCACAGTGTCAGGCACAAAACAATTTGCCGGTGAGGGGACAGGTTAATGGACGTGTTAACGGTAAAGTACCGAACAACAAGCAAAGATTGGAGAGAAAAAGAACGGGGGAGAAGTGAGTGGCAGGGAGGAGAAAACAAAACAAAGAAACCATTGCAGGCTTGGTTAGAAATCACCACCATGTCGATGTGCAAGATAATCTCAGAGATTTGCCACTTCCTCAAGGACCCGTGCAGCCGCTCGGCAATAATCTAGAGGAGATTCCTTTTGTTTCCCACCACAAACAGTTTGACCTCATACTTACACGTCAAAACAAGTCCCAGGGAAGATGAGGATTGATTTTTCACCTTATCTCCGTTCTTATACTGACTTCACAACATATGTTGAACATGCCTGTTGTCTTGTGCTAAACATCTAAATTCAAAAGTGCCAAGTGGTCTTGTCAATGTCACAAATGTGGTGCGTCTCTTCCTGTGGGCCTGTTAGCTGTTTCCTATCCTCCCCGTGCCATTTACCCACTTGATCAGAATCACCTGTACTCTCAGATAACATGACAGGCCATTAGAAGGACGCGGTTAACCAGGCGTGTGATATCGCCTGCAGTCGTCTTTAATGATGGTGTAAACAGCGGTGATCCTGGGTCACCGCTCTGTGCCACGTGCACCGAGCCTCTGCTGCTTCTGTGCAAGTGTGGCCGATAGAAGTAGAAAATCCACTGCTGTATATTTTCATTAACCAAATACACAGGTTTTAAACATTTTAGATACCAGGGTTCAGGGGAATCAATTCATCTGTGCCCCAACGGAAATTGGAAATTATTCATAAAGGTAAAATGTGTTGTTGCTCGAGTGTGTTGGGTCACCGGAGTAAACGTTGCACTGTGTCAGCCTGCTGTGATTGCATTACCATGTAAGGAGATTCAAAGAAATATTAGGTTCTGTTGTAATTTTTACGAAAAACACTTTCAATACACGACATTTCATTTGCCTCACAATTCAGAAACCCTTCAGCTCTCTTAAAGGTTAATGAATCATTTAACGGCTTGATAGAAAAGTTAAAACGCTGGAAGTGAATGCATTTGTAATATCTGAAGTCATCAGTCTACCAATATGGTTTCAGCACTTGTTGTTGTTTCAGTCTCCTCATTTCCAAATATGTCCTGTAAAAGTGTCTCAGCTGCAACATGCAGTCGACTGCACAGGCCCACGAGCGGATGTTCAACCTCCTCTGAGGTCCTGGAATTAAATTTGATGTTATGCGCTTGCATTTCACTCAGCCAAACATCTCCCCGGTTCAGATGACCTCCATTCCTGCCAGTCGAGCGAGATTGTAAATAATGTTCCACTGAATTAAGAGCCCTAAATCCTGCAGCTTCATCTTGCTGACAGAGTCTGCAGCTTGTAATCTGGACACACTTACAGGGCAACCAGGTTTCTTGGGATAGCGTTTTTGTAATGCCATCGTCGGGACAAAGTTTTGTGTGATTGGATTCCAGTTAGACTTTAATTAACATAGTTAAAGAGCTGCACCACAATCTCCGGGGACCCCTTGCGCGTTACACCCAAGGTAAGCGGAGAAGGGGGCATTCAGAGGCACGAGGCAGGTAATTAAAAGAAGATTGTAGACTATTGAATGATCTCCTGGGCAAATACAGTGCCCGCTCTTCTTCCTCCCTCCTCTGCCTCCCTCTAACAATCACTCTCCAGCCTTGCACCTGAGATGAAGATGACAGTTAATGATGGTGTTTTTTAAAACCACTTAAGCCCCTGCCCTATAGCTCACTCTCTCCAGAAAGGCCGAGTTTTTTTTTTTTTTTTTTCCTCCGGCCTTCTTTCATCCTCTCTCGAGTCCACACCATTTTTCTCTGTGTTCCATTAGCAAATTACCTCCCTGCTCTTTCTCCTCCTCTCCTGGTTTCCACCTCCTCACCTGCTCGCTAACCTTCCCAGAAGAAATTTCACTGTGCGAATTTATTTTTTTAAACTGGGCAAAAAAAAAACCTCCAATAAGATTCATTTCATTTTTTCAGAAGTTGGAGAGGAGCCACAGAGCGAGAGAGAGCCTCGTCTTTGGTCGGCGCTGTGGAGACGACTTGAAGAGCCTGAGAGCCGTCATTTGCACTGAGTGGCAGCGGGGTCATCTGATTACAGGATGGTGAGTCTCTTATTTGCATATGCTGTCGGCTACGAGGTAATAAGGTCTGCGTAGCCTCTCCATTTAAAAAGTGTTAAGACAACCATTAGTTATCTACCTCGGCCTGGATAAGATATTCTTACACATCTTTTTTTTGGGGGGGAGAATAAAAAGTAAAATTTTATCGTCAGCTGATGTCGGGAAACAGCCATAAAAACGTTTGTTCTTGAGTTGCATATAGTAATTGGATGACAAGCCATAAAATGCAGGTCTTGTTTGAGGAATTTTGGGCTAATAAAGAAAAATAATTCCACTGTAAAGCACACGAGAGGCGGCGATAACACTGTCGGCAAATCTCCGCAGCATATAATCACAGAAATATCTCCTGCTGAATAAACACATTAACGTGATCCATTATTGCGAATAAATCTCGTCCATTCACCACATTTTTGTAAGCAAAGCCCAACATCTGCGTCGCATTTGGGCTAATCACCGCTTGATTATCACAATAAAAAAGAAGTCATTTAGTTAAAGCTGAGTCTTCTAAACAGGGAGATATACAGTGTTTCCACGTCCAAGTGCGATTCACTCAGTATTCTGTCCACATGCGTGTTTGAGCACAGCGTGTGTGTGTTCCAACGCTCGGGATTAGCCCACATCTAAAAAAAAAAGTGCTGAGTCAGCTGGTTGGGAGCCCGTCACACAGGCCGCTCCTCGTCTTAATACGTCTGGTCCTGTGTCAGGTCTTTGGATATCAGGGTTAATATCTAACTGAAGGATCCAATCTTCAAGATTATGTGCGTTTGATTTGGTTTACACCATCTGCCATCAGATGTAATTGAATGTACTGCATGGTATAATCTGATACATCCGGGGGTGATGTTTTGCTTCTGCTGTCGTTTTGCGTGTGTGTGTGTGTGTGTGTGTGTGTGTCGGTGTGTGTGTGTGTCGGTGTGTTGGTGTGTGTGTGTAGTACTGTAGCGCATAAATGCTTTGGAATAATTCAAAATAGCCCGGACTTATGAGAGAATTATGCTCTCTGAGCTAAAGTCCTAACTCATTATGAAGATATTCTTTTTTTAATTTGTGTTGCAACATGCTACACATCCTAATGAAAATATTTTGGTTGGTATTCATCAATGTTTCCAAATTTGACATGTTTCTTGTCTGACTCATGCTGTAATTATATCTGTCAAAAGGCAGCAGCTCTGATGTAAGAGTTTACTTTTTTAAATAATTACCAATATTATTAGATAATTATTAGATTATTAGTCACTCGTCATTTACCACAACCTGAGGTTGACACACTCAT
The DNA here is from genome assembly GCA_026259375.1 of Verasper variegatus. NCBI lineage: Eukaryota > Metazoa > Chordata > Actinopteri > Pleuronectiformes > Pleuronectidae > Verasper > Verasper variegatus. The sequence goes on from CM048040.1 coordinate 20,531,580, forward strand.
TGACATTTGGTCCGACGCTGCCATAGATGCCACAGTGAGCCGGTGCAGTAAAGGGATGAGTGTCTGGCTCAAGGACACGTCGTCAGGGCACAAGATCACATTGGCATTCAAGGTGATTGATCGTCCCTATGTTACAACCAAGTGTCTCTAAATGGCTGATAGACCAACATGAGATCTTAGCTTCAGTTGGTCATATTTTCTTTGGGTAATTACCTCCACCCACAAGGTCATCGCCCTGTCTGTCTGTCTGTCTGTCTGTCAAAAATTAGAAACCAAAAACTATTGATCAGATTTCCCTGAAAGTTTGCGGAGGGGTGGGTTATGACTCAAAGAAGAACTCATTAAGAACCGGAGCAGAACCAGATAAATGGGAGGTTCATTCTTGGAGTGCTCTTCCTTTTGCATGTGAAATCCATAAACAGAGTTTTATATTTCCCTTACCTCTGTTGTAGGAATAGCTTGACATTTTAGGAAACATCTCACACACTTTGCTGGAGAGTTAAATAAAATGCTGTTAGATATGTAGATACAGCCAGGTAATAATGAACCAAGCTTATCCCTGCAAGCAGAGGGATACAGCAAACCTTTAGGTAAATGATCCACCTACAAGCGCATCTGTAGCTTTACACACAAAGGAAACTGTGGCTTTATATTAAATTACCTGCTGAACGTATTTTCTTTCCTGGGTCATTATAATAGTGAGGTTGCCAGGCAACTAGTGAAACTTAACAAACTAGATGTAGTGGTTTTATGGTTTTCTTTTTTTTTTTTACCTCTGGACACAGCAATGCAAGCTGTTTTAATCCCCAACTCTGTGAGCTGTGCTAATAAATCTGCTACTAGAATCTACCATATTCGCTAGTATCCATGCATATGCTGCCGAAATGCTCCAAACAGGAGGTAAATGCGTTTCATATGTTTCTAGCTTCATTATTTGTCACCGCAAAAAAAACAAACAGCTACAGTAGACTCCAAAGCTGCATCTCGAGAAATACATGAAGACGATGTAACGTGGGATTTTCTGGTGTTTTTTTTCACCCCCTGGTGGATCTGCAGTTCAAAGAGGTAGAGGAGTGAAAAGTATGTCACTGGTACCACGCCAGGATAAGGTATTACTAGCTTTAAATCCTTCAGCACTGATCAAAACCAGACTTACAAACACACAGAAAACTGGGACATCCAACAACACACGGCCCGGCGCACGCACACACACACACACACCCACACACACACAGAGAAGTCATGCTTTGATGACAATAACTTGAACAATCACTGCGACAGCACTAACCTCTGTGGACCCGTTCATGAGGCCAGGTGCCAGTCAACGATAGATCATGTGACACGGGGATGCTGCTGTACTGTACTCTTTCTGGCTTTTAACAGACTTTTTATTTTTGTCCATTTTTAACAACTGCTCTATTATCAATAATGCATCAGCACCACAAGGCCAAACATTTTTGATCTCGCAGATACAGTTCTTATGCTGTACTGTTCTTGTGTACAATCACTCAGCCCTTAGGCAACTATTACGTGTTGTTTTTACGGCACATAATAATCACTAGTGCTGCGAGTGTTGAAACAATAAGTTCAAATTCAGATGTGGTGCTGGGGAATAGTTTAGCTCAGAGGCTCTGGGATGATGGGAGGTGCTCTTTTGAGTGTGTTGCTCCAGCCCCAGAGGTTTAACAACTAAAGATTTGGATTAACTGCCTCAAATGAAAATATGACTGTTAAGTCTGCATGTCTGCGGTGCAGGGCTTTTAGAGGCTTTTCCAAATCTCAAATTCTCACAGTTTAGTCAATTTTGTGACGTGGAAAGCTTTAATAAAAACATGTGGATATTTGCAGTCCATCTGTGTGTGAGGGCGCGCGACTGTATTAGTTTCTGACATCAGTGTTTACACGTACACGTATGCTGTTTTTGTAACTGTGTGTGTGTGTGTGTGTGTGTGTGTGTGTGTGTGTGTGTGTGTGTGTGTGTGTGAGAGAGTTCCTGAGTTCGTTTACTCATGCTTGTGTTCTCATGTGCCTCCATATGTCTCATAATCCAGTAGACTGGCACACATCATGGCGTCGGGAGCTGGGGAATTCAGAGCCATTCTGCCACATTCATCAGTCGAAAGACACAGACAGGGAGAACGTATGGGGCTGTGTTTAGCATATTACACAAAATAAAGACAGATTTTGACTGTGAATCCGCGCTGAATGAGGAATCTGCTGTGGAGAATATTCAAAGGGGCAATTTTACACCAGCTTATGTGCGAGTGAGTGAATAGAGGATGCACACCGCCTGGAGACCGGCAGATGTTGCACAAGGGAATCCATCTACAGCACGATTGACCAAGGGTGGAATGATTCTAAATTGGCTCTGAGAAATTGGGTCTGGGAACAGAGTGTTTTAAGAAAATCGGTCGCCATTCAGCTACTTTCCCAGTAATGTTTGCAAACTGGACAACAGATTTGGAACATATTTGGTGAAAGATTCGTTTTCGTTGCAGATCCCAGTTTAGATTATTCAATTATCCGTTAAGATTAAAGCCTTTTTGAAAACGTCTATTTATTCGACCAACTTCTGCGTTTAGGTTAATGCATGTCCTGTTCACGTCACCTTTTTAAATGTGTTCATACAAGTGCAGATTAAACTGTCTTCAAATATTTCTGTCATTGAAATAGTCTCACAGAGGACAGAAGAGCATGCAGACTTGTAAGAAAATATTTGTGTATTATAATATACTACACAATATCTGATCAGGGTAGGTAGAATATTTATTTTGGCAACTGAGAATTGGCGAGAACGGCAACATAGAGTGGTTAAAGATGTATGTGATATAAAGGTCACATAGGTTAAATCCTTGAGTCACAAGTCCTAGATGGAGGCCATCTGGTCATTCCATTTGTTGTCCGTATCCAGCAGATCTCCTGGGAGCAAGGTCACGATGAGACTGAAATTGAATCAAAGATTACAAACAAAAACAAAAGTTTGGGTGTAACATAGTTACCGCCGAAGATATCAGTGGTCAACTTTTTCTCGCTAAAACCGAGCGATGAAACTAGATGATTTATTAACGGTTATTCAGAGATCCAAGGGTTGATCTTATAAACACAATGAAAACACATCCAAGGATGGGACCGCTGTGTGTTCAAACCCTGTTATCCTTCTCCGGAGATGCTGTGATTCCGTGGCAGATGGGAGAGGTGAGAAGCAACAGCATAGAGCACATTGATCATTACTTTCGGCAAACCGTGTTTGCGTGTGTGTGTCCTCGAGATTGAAGCAACCGCTGGTTTAATCATTCGGCGTGTTAGCTATGGCAGGTGGCTGGCAGTCAGGCGTGCTCCATGTTAAATCCAGCTCCTGTTGGGTTTATTGATCTTTTATCTTTTAAGAAGTAACAGACAGGTCTTTTGTTTTTGCATCTGTAAACACCAGTGATGGGTGTAGGCTGGGAGGTTGATGTAGACATTGATTGTGACTGAATACAGCAGGGTGTGTAGATGAGTTCGGTGCATACAAATGTGAGGAAGTTCCCCTTTAAAGTTGCTGCCCCCCCCCCCATGTCCCATTTCTTCTTAATCCACACATATGGAAGTCTGTTGGGGCAAATGAGCGGATCCAGACAGTTGACCTCTGTCAACAGTCTGGCTACCTCAAAATAAACCAAGCAGCAATTATTGATTTATATTTCACACTATAAATTTCCTCTGTATTACTATATAATATAATTCATGCTCCTACAAGATACCATAGTGTAGAGAACAGCCAAGTTAGTGCCTCTTCTGTGATTCTTACATTCCACTAATAAGTTCCCATAAGTCTTGTCTCTCTGTTTCAAAAGCTTTCCTCACATTCTGTGAGCTTTCAGTCCTTCTTTGACTTCCTTCTCTATCTTGCACCAGCTGAAAGAGAGAGAGAGAGAGAGAGAGAGAGAGAAAACCCACAGACTTGAGGCAGGAATGGAAATTCTGCCAGGCGCTGCCACCTCCTCAGATGCAATAGAGAACTGAGCAAGGGGATCTTTGAGGAAGCAAAGTGACTTTTAATGAACAGGCCCTTTATTGATCTGTGGACAAAACAGTCGTTAATTATGTGCGGGTGGGCATTTAATTGAGGGAGTGAAACAAGGTCCCTGCTTGCTAAGCTAATGCATGGTCAAGAATTAGGAGAATTTGATTGAGCCCTGTGCCATTGGGGTAAAGGATAAGACTCAAACGATCACTCAGCCAGCGCCTCTGGATTATTCCTCCTCCCTCTTGTACTTGTGCCTTTTTCTCCCTTTTCTTCTCTTTGTTTTTTTTTGCAAGTGCCACTGCCTGTGCCGTTCAAGTCCTCTTTTGTTTCCAAATTAGGAGGAAAATGCCCTCCATCTCCTCATTGTCATCTGCTCTGCGCAGCCTGACTCGTGCCTCTTTGATTTTCTGATGCATAAAAATGGCAGCGGGCAGGAAGTGTCTGAAATAATAGGGAATAAGGAAGACGAGCATATTGACTCAACATGCTGTGTATGTTTGTGTGCTTATTTGCAATTGCAGCCATGGACTGTGGACTCGCTTTGATTTGTTCTTGTCAGTCATCTCATGGCTGTTCTTAGTAGGTCTGATTATGTGCAAGCACAACTCTTCGACATCTCCGTCAACCCCCTGAAACTGATGGTTATTTAATAGGCTCTCTTCAAAAGTTATAGTCAATGCAGATTAAATTCGAACGTTTTTAACTCACAAGAACGAAGGAACAAACCAGGGAGGAAGATAAATTAAAAGAAGAAAACATTTATAACGTCTAATTAAGAAGCGGATAAATGAGAAGGAGATGCGTTTAACATAGAGAAGTAATGGCACATGATTAATTACCCTCATTTGTGACCTGTTGTTTGAGGAATATCAACACAAAACAGCACACGGGGCGTTTCAGTGAACTTCTGAAGTTACCATATATTAGTGCCTGCAAATACACACACAAACCTGCGGTACCTCATACATGGGGTCATTTGGGGGGGTTCACCTGCGTGGGGCAAACAGATGAGGCTTGAGTCGTCGTCCCCAGTGTGGTGAACTTCATCAGGGCCGTGATAACCTCTTGTCACTTGCTCTGCAGACAGTGCTGGAGATGAATGGTGATGTTTGCAGAGCTACACAAGATGTAATCCCTACAGGGGATGGGGTTGCGTTGCTTGAGCAGGAGTGTACAAGCTCAGCATGACTTAGATTCTCATTAAAAGAGGCTTATTTATCTGTACACCTTCTAAAGAATCAAGGCTGGCCGTCTTCAAGCCTTTGGGCTGGCAGCAATTACCATACCTATCAAGTAGCTTTTATAACGCCTGTTCTGTGTCATAAGAGAGATGTGCCAAGGTATTACTCAAGCTGCTGGCACTTTTTACAAGGTGTATACGCTGAATGTGCTCTCAAAATGGATTCATGTAAAGGGATCAGTTTCTGTGCATAAGGGGGGGAAAAAAACATCAATTTTAGAAGTTAAAAATATAGCTGTGCTTTATTTTCCTGTCTGGAGAAAGGAGGGGTTGTGTTTAAACCTCCTTGTTTGCAGGGATTTAAACTGCAGCCTTTTTGTGACTAAGTTTATAAAACGTCACTTTTAACGTTAACTTAGATTTCATCTTGAATAGGACTGCCACAGGAGTAGAAACAAGGAGGTTATGTTTTCATCTGTTTGTTTCATAGTTAGTCAGGATTACACAAAAAAACTATGTGACAGATTATCAAGAAACTTGGTAGAAGGTTGGTGTCAGGGAGGAACGCACTGAATTTCAGGCGGCGCTTTTCAATGTTTCTGTTGATTTCTAAGAGAATTCTTCATGGATCTTGATGAAAAACACCAGACATGTTTAAAGGGACCAATATATATATGAGTGTGTGTAATTTGGTGCAGATCCAAAGAAAAGTCCAGATCTTTAAACTTGGTTTCACGAGGGAAAGGGTGTTGGGTGTTGGTGGAGGTATGTGCTGAGTGCCCCTTAATCTCTCTTTAATGTGATCATCTCTGTTGTATACTTTGGTTGTGACAAAATAAACAGAATGCAATATTTAATTCAAATTTTAATTCAAACAGAAAACACACGAATGAAGTTGGAGTCCGCAAGAGGGTTGTAGTGTCAAGTACAGTTCAATCTCAAATAAAAACTATTCCACTCAGTGTTTAGATTAATCCATTTATTAGCCCTAGTTGAGCGATACCTCTTTAATAATGCAGATGGCCCTCCAAGTGTTCAGCCAGTGTCAGGGTCTGGCTGTGGAAAATGTCTCTGCTGATAGTGTGGTGTGACTCGCCATAATATCACACTGCTGTTTGGAGGGCGATTACTGTCACAGTAACCCAACAGGGTGTCATTATATAGCTAGCAGCTGCGGCTATTTGTTTTTTTCCTGTGTTACCGCAGTCTCACAGCTGTGTTTGTGTATGTATGAGCACGGGAAGGAATGTATACATGCATGTGGGTATGTAAGAGTGTGTGTTTATCACGTGTGTGTGTGTGTGTGTGTGTGTGTGTGTGTGTGTGTGTGTGTGTGTGTGTGTGTGCGTGTAATCTGCAATGCTCTTTTTCTCCCCGGGTCCATAACCTCCCATTGCTGTATGATAAATGTGTGGTAGCGCTGGTGCATGTGTGGCCTTGAAATGAAATGGTCTGCCGGCCCCTGCGGGAGCAGTGCCCACTGTGTTCAGACACATCATTACTGGAATGGATCTATTGATTGTTTGTTGGTGTTTCTTTTCTTTTTTCTGTAGTTGTGCTGTTTTTCTTTTCAATTAGCTGCACTTTCACACAAATTAATCTCAGGACACATGCTGAATTATTTGCCCGACTGAATCGCAGTTCAAGCATTGTAATTTGTGACCGCCCTGACCAGAAAACGTAAAGTACTGATCATTCAAATGCTTAAAATGACTTTGTTTACAACTTTCTATTTAGCAGCCTGTGTGAGAAATGATAGGTCTTTAATGTTACATATTCAGTAGCCTGGGAAATCTTGGGAACAAGGTTACGGTGAAAGAATGGACATAGAAAAACTGAGAAAGCAGAGATTGGGGTTTGCATCATGTCTCCGACACAAACTGTGATGATCTCTTTTAAGCATGAAGTCAATAAGTTAGCCAAGAAGTTTTATTTTCCTAAAGATACATTTATCACACTAACAGCAGTTCAGAGAACAAAGTATTCCATCCAACCTCCTTTTTCTCTACCTTGTTTCTGTGTCTTAAGATTCACACTAACACACTTCAATAGATGTCACTGTGACTGAGTATTAGGTAATATGTCGAGAATAAAGTCATAATTGTAGAGGAGAAATATCAGAAGATCGTACGTCTGTGTTAAAATGAGGAACACGAAGCATCTTGTCGGTTTAGTTTTACTCTTGGTTTCACAAATAATGAAATACAGAATATTTTGGCTCCTCAGCTCCACATTATCATAAGTATCAGGACTCTGAAAACATTGTGCAAGAAACTAAATCTGTTAGGAAGAAAAGAAACCACACAGACTCTGAGGACATTTTGTGGAGGGAAAGGTTTGCTATCATAGGTAACAGCTGCGTGCTTTTCTAAAGGGTTTCATCGAGAAACAATAAGGTCGTTTTCAAGGTTTGGGATTCAGACGGGGAGGCACAGGTTCTGTTTGCTTATTCCTGAAGAAAGTTTGTTTTTTAATTCTAAGTAATATTAGGACTTTTTCTCGTTAAATTATAACTTTATTCCCTTAGTATTACAACGTTGATCTCAAAATCTCAAGAATTTGTTTTTCAATACTCTATGGCCCCAATACCCCAATTCTAAGTTTTTAAAAATGAATACAATATAGTTCATTCATCATCACAAGCCCACAATCTCACTGTAATTGAGGTTTCACGAGTGATTTATTCGCTTGCAACCTGCTTCAACCCACACACTCGACCCGGCTAACATTTTGACTGAGCACCTTCAAGGCCTGACTCTCTCCAACTCAACAATTTCTGAGTCGGTCATTTTGTTTCTCTCAAGACGGAGGAAGTCCCTTCTTTAACAAAGCACCATTCAGAACAGACAGGACTATTTGTCCTCGTTTTCAAGGAAAGCACGGATATGAAAGTTTAATTTAAAGTGTTTGATTAAATGTTAAGGACTCAACAGTGTATGGTAAAAGCATATTTCCCGTTGCTCTAAATAGAAACGATCTCAAGTCAAAAAGGAAAAAATCTACTTTCACTTATCACAGCTGTGCAGGAAGTGAACAGCTGATGTACGTTAGAGTTTGAATGTATGTGCGAATGGCAGAGCTGTGCACTGTGAAGCACTTTGAGCGGTCATCAGGAGCAGGAAAGCTTAATATAAATACAGACCATTTACCATTTCATCAGAGCTCCCTCCCTCAACGAAAAGTCCCCGAAACCCTGAAGAGATTTTCAATTTCCAGCAGCGATCTCCGCTAACAATCCTGGCCTACCAGGATATATAAGGCCATTACTATTGAGTGTAACAACAAGAAACAAGGCAGCACAGAGGTCCCATAAGACTAACAACAAATGCATGGTCCTGTCTCCTTGTGTTAAATCAACATCACGCTCTGCTTAAAAATAATTTTTCTTGAAGCTTTGCTCCCCCTGTTTGTATCGTTGCTGTCTGCGAAATTTGTTTTCTCTGAAGTAGGATCAGACGAGCCATAATGCTTTATTTTGGCAAGGCGGCACGGCAGACTTAGAAGACACTGATTGCTTGTGTCCTCCACTCTAATGCTCTTGTTAATTCTCCAATGAAGCTGATTGCCACATTCAGATATGCGGGGGAGGTTAGAGAGGAAAACTGTTAGCGGGGCGGCGACGAGGTCCTGCAGCAGCCTGCCATTAATTCAGCTACTGAGTTGTTTCACCTCTTGTCTTCTCCTCGCCCACTTTGCCTCTCGCCCTCTCTCTCCCTCCCCTTTTCTGTCCCTCAACCGCTTCACATAGCGCTCTCGGAATTAAATTAGAGCTTGCGAAATCTTCAGACATGCTTATTACCGGGCTGGCATTGTTGTAATGTGCCTGACCTTGAACTGTTAAACATTAATCCAAGCAGACAGCGCTGAGCAGGCTCCCCATCTTATTCCCATGCAGAGCACAGACAACAGTGGTGTTTACCAATCTGAGATAGACGAGGAGAACAAACAGGGAGTACCAGCTCCTCGCACAGGGAGAGCAGTGTGGACTGGACTCAGTGTGTCACGTCCGATGACAGGAGGGATAGGACTGATGTTTGTTGTGTGCACGAATGTGTGTGTGTGTGTGTGCGTCACAATACCTTATGCATATGGATATTCAGCGCTTTTATTTGCAAAGGTTAAAACTGAAAATTACATAGAGTCACTAACGTGTCTGCCAACATGTCCATGATGTCCTCACTTGGGTTACTGGGATTTGGGCTTGGTTTAACCCACATGGTCTCCATGTACTGTGTGTCAGTCACAGAGATGAAATGAAAATGTTATATCACAATTATAGTATCCCAAATTATCAGTATTATTGTGGTATTGATCAAATGTGCAATACATTTCAAAAGTTACTGATACACAAACTAAAGGTATTTCACCAAGTTTTATATTGACTGAATGAAAATTATGATAGTATTTTAACTTGTAACCAAGATGGTTTGTTCATGAGGGAAAAAAAATGGCTACAAGTTGGGGACATGTGGTTAAATTGGTTATACCCCCCCCCCCCCATGCTGGGACTAAGGTGGGCTATAAAAGCTCTGAATGAGAAAGTTCAATTAAGTATCATTCATGCATTCTTCTCCTTTTCATCCCGGTCAATCCCCTCTCATTATTAAAGACAGGAAGCAAACACTGACTGCATTTAGCTCAGCAACAAGGAAGAACGATAACAAATAAGCCAATAAAGCTAATAATAAATCCAACAAGCTTTTGTAAATAAGTAACTGCAATGCTGAGTGGGCCATATAATGATACGCCTCCAATAAAACAAACTGTAAGCATTAGAAAAACCCTTCTGAGGACTAATCAAATTCAGCCAAATTTAAGCTTTAGCAAAAGGCGGTATCTGTAATAGCACATTCAGTGGAAGCAAAGATAGAGCTGCCCACAAAATGTAGACGAGGCGTTGCAAATATATAAAAGCAAACTCGAGCGAAGGCAACGATTTGTACGGAACAATCAAATACACGATAATTCAACGTCGCTTAGAAAGGCTCCGAAACTGAATGAAGTGGGAGGAGAAGAGGAAAATAAATGGTGGAGACAACAAAAATAAATAACAGGGGTTTTGTGTGTATTTCAATTCAGCTCAAAGTTTAATTAAAATCAATGACAGGTGAATAATGACAAGATTTCAGCCTTCGTTCAAACGTAGTAATTCTCTCTTTCTGTATCATCTCATAGAAGCTCAATGCAGCTTCACCATGATTGGATTTTAGTTTCACCTGCCTGGAGCTGGCGGGCTCGTAGTGTGAAAGATCGAGTATGCATTTTGATTCTTAAAACACAACCACAGGCCCAAAGCCAGAGCAGACAATTAAGAGCCGGAGTGATGTGCTCAGCTTGTTTTGTCTTTGTAAAGATTGGAGCAGCAGCACTCTGACTCAGCTCGCTGTCTGAGGGCTTTTACATAGATCTGTGAAAAGGCCGTTGGCTCAGGCAGAAGCGGCGAAGACAAAAGGTACCGATGGGTTTTTTTCTCAATCTGTTTTGGACGTGAATTCTCTATTTCTTACCACACTCTGTGCTGGTGGTGATGATCTGTTTTTTTTTCGTTCTCGATATGGCTGCTTACATTTTCTCAGCCGAGCTCCTCTACTTTCACTCTCAAATCTGGCAGCTCCAGTCACTGTTTGGCTTAATCCACTAATTGAACTGCTCTCAGCATGAATGTAATTTGGGTGATTGGCATCAGTTGAGCAAATAGAAAATAATGTGTACTTTATTTTACAGAGACACAAGCCAGAAAGTGTTTCGAGATTCAGGTCCTTGTCCGGGGTTAGGATTTGGGTAATGCACGTAATCAACAAGCTGTATAGGGCAAAGTCCGTTTAATGTCTGGTTGAATATACGTTTACAAATACCTCTTCTCTGGGTAATGTGGAGAAAAGTTGAGGTTTGCAAATGCATGTGTGAAAGTAGTGAGCAGTTTCTTTACTTTGGCTTCTCGTGTCAGAATACTGGTTCTTTCCCAAGGGAGTTGAAAGAGGAGTCCGGATTCCCCTCTTTCACAGAAAACCGCGAGCCCTATATAAAATACATGAAAGCATGTGCACAGACATTTTGAAGGGCTGCTGCTCTAACCTGAAAAAGGGGGCAACCGCAGCCTACTTGTACCTGAATGGTGTAAAGTTTGGTTCATACTTCGTGGTACTTCCTCGAAGCACTCTCCCCCACTCTCTTGTCAGGAGACTAATGGTTTGCTCTGAAACTGAATTCTTCGAATCGGAATTAATTAACCATTGTCAAAATTGCTCGGGCAGAACCAGAACTATTATTTAAAATAGCAAGTACCTAATACTTCTGTGGTTGAACGATTCCAATCATTTAAATTCTGAACATCCGACTTAAAGTGTCAACTTTAATCTCTTGCCAGGACAACTAAGTGTAGCCAGCTGAATTTTCATGGACGTGAGTGGGCTTTATCTTATATAAAATATTACTAAAATTCTGAAGATATTCAACACATTGTTGAACATTTTGTGGCTTTGTCATCACATATTTCAAAATAGCTTGTATTGCTCTCATCCCCACGCTGTGCAGTGAACCGGAGGAGTTGTGGTTAGTCCCCGTGAATAAGCACTTTAAAATCATGTTAAAGATGAAACTCAATCATGTCGCCATAAACAGATGTGATGTATTGTGCATATATATATATATATATTATAAATATCATCAATTTATTTTTAGTTAGTTATAAACGTATACTTCCATCTTTAAAAATGCTTTACACAGGATTAGTTTTGCAGGATTGATATTTTTATCGTGATGCTTCACCTGCTTGTCTGCACCCCCCCCCGCCTCCCTCAGCTCTTTCTTTCTTTACTGCTTTTGGAAAGACGATTACGTGAGCGTCTGTCCAGAGGCACATGTGAAGATTTTTATTCACAGGGAATCCCCTGGATTTTTACCTTTCGTCATCACTTATTTGAACAACTTCAAAACTAGAGACGTCTGTGTCAACGATATATGGAAGCTTCACTGTCACATGACAGGGGGTGCAGGTCGTCGCCACCCCATTTCAAAAATGGCCTATTCTTAAAAGCAGCCACAGCACCATCTAATAAAACCATTGATATTATTTACCTTCAGAGAGCTGTTGCTGAGGCAACATGAGTCCTTCATATTTACCTTCATGTTACAGGCACCTTGAAATCGTATGTAAAAACACTGGCATTGGATTCAAGTAGACTTGATTATTTGTTAGCACAAATCGCTCTTATTAACTTGAGGCAGCTTAAACAGCTAACTTTTAAAACATATTTCCATGTATTGTATTATTTCCCGATTCTGTGTATATTGTATGCAAGTTTTAATTGCATCCCCATTTCCAAAAAATATAATATTCTATGGTGCTTTGCATATATACATTCAACATGGAAATAAGTGCATTCCTAATTGCTTGGTTCCATATTCTAGCGTCATTAATAAGGGGAAGAATAATAAGCATTATTTACAGTATCTCCTCCATATGCAAACATCTGCCGTATCTCATGAGGATGAAGAGAAATGTTGATTTGTGAAAAGCGGACTGCAGCGTAGCCTACCTATCATGTCTCTGGTGCACATATCTCCCCCCCCCCCCCACGCGGCCTTCGTTTTCAAGCCATCTTTCTCTCAGACATTCTAATGTCCGTGTTTATCCCAACTCCAATTACTGTGGAATATTTCCACCACGCTGAGTCTTATCTTCACCACAGCAATATGGAAAATGAAAAAGGAAATGGAGTTATCTTCCCCTTATAGTCGTTTCCATAGCAGACTGCAAACTTGATTCCCTGACCCCTCATTTGGACTCTTGCTTGGCCCTATAGCCCCTATTAGCCCTAAAAGACCCCCTCCACCTCTTATTCTCCTTCCTTTTTCGTCTCTTTTCTCTCCCTCCTCCTGTATCTGCAGTGAGTTATCCTCTCACAGTTTCTTCTTCACCACATTTCTGCATCCCCGTCTCTCTCTCTCTTTCTCCCCCCCCCCCCCCACACGCACACACACACACACACACACACTCACACACACACACACACACAACCATCTCCCTCCTCTCACCTCGCCTTTGTCTCTATTCCTCTTTTCTCCCTCGGCAATGTTTTGTGATTGGCAGCTGAAGCTTGACTGCAGTAGAGTTAATAGAGAATAGAGAGGAATACCTAGAGGATTTACAGCTGAGTGGAGACGCACAAATAAGATAATGACTTGGGAATAACAATTTCACTGCGCCGTTTGGGAAGGCACTGGAGAGAGAGAGAGAGAGAGAGACAGAGAGAGAGGAGACAAAGAAGGTCTCAAAGACAGAGGGGACGGAGGAAGACAGGCAGACATAAGTGAACAGATTCCAGGGGCGGCCAACTTAACAACACATTTCTAAATTGGAGAAAACAGTCTGAATCCCTGTGGGTTTGCAGGAAAGATAAAGGTTTGTATTTTCCGACAGGTAGAACTGATGAACTAAAACAATTATTTTCCTTCATGTCTGTTGATACGAGTGCAGCTGATTGCTGACCATATCTTTCCATTCCTAATGTGTGTGTGTGTGTGTGTGTGTGTGTGTGTGTGTGTGTGTGTGTTTGCCGCGCGGCGTCGCCTCATTTGTCTTATATCTAGCTTTGTTTGTACCGTTTACATTCCTCATCCAAAACAATGTCTTAGTACCAATATAAAGACACTTCTCTCCACAATGGGGAAGGCGCCTGGCGCGGAGAGATAACCCAGTGAAATTCATAATGCCCGAGCATCCCTTTAACTTTGCCAGACAGGAGTGGGTCACCCATCAAAACCATAATCTATAGTCATTTGGTTGTCAGAGTTGTTGGTTGAGTTATAGAGGCTGGCGGCGCTCAGAAGGCCCCTCTTAAGGGACCTAATCTCAGACTAAAGACAAGGGCTCTTGGTGATATAATTTTCCCTCCCTCGCTCCGCTGCTCTGTCCCTCCATCATCTCTTTGACATCACTCAATGCTCAACAAAGTAGCTAATGAAGCAGAAGAGGGGAGAATATTTGCCTGGTAATTAAGAAAAATGAAAGGAAGTGGAGTTTGAAAGCTGACATGGATGCACACTATAATTGTCCTCTCCTTGACGTGGGAGTGTGGCGTAGGCTATACTTTGCCAGTACACTCTCCTTAATTCAAGTCTCATTAGCTTTTCGCACTATGCGGCCCTAAGATCTGTCAGTCTCACAGTTTCTCCCCCTGCTCCCTCCCCAGTCGTCAAGTTTCCCATTTATGTATCGCGTTCGTCAATGAGTTGAGGAGCTGAGGTTAAAAATGTAGCTAACACAGAGAGCGTGTGTTGTGTTGAATGTGTTCATCACTGTAGGTTTGTCTTAAAGGTAATTTACATTATTTCAGGTATTTCAGTAAATACCAAACAGGCCACTGGGATTAGAGCTTTTGCATCAAATCATCTGATTAAACCTGAAAAATTCATGTGAACGTCTGTAATTCTGACCTCAAATTATCAGTGGTATGCTGCGGAGTTGATGCAGCACTGAATGTAAAGGCTTTAGCTCAGGTGCACGTGCAGCTCCTTCACTCTTGTCGAGAACACAGCTGGAAGTCTTGAAAAACACTTAAGAAATGTGCTTTTACCAAGCGGACCCATTATATGTGGATACGGGCTTGTGCTACCCTTTCGATTGGTCACAAACACATCTAAACCTGGGATGACACAGGTCGGAATTCAGAGTACGTGCAGAAATAAGAGCTATAAATTGACTGGGTTTCCGCTTGTTTAACTGCTGGCAATTTTTGATATTTTTTTTCCTTCAGCTCCTAATCGGAAACTTTACATTAGAAGTCCACCAGAGGCTTATAGAAGCTTGTAAGGGATTTCCTCAGCTTACCTGACCTTCATCAGGAAGAGGAGATGTACCTCCGAGCTCTTCTCATTACCCAGGTCTGCTAACACCAGGGTCAATATGTTTGTAATGTTTATGGTAATTTACATTTCAAGCATTTAACAATTTTAGAGTTTGTCCTTGAAAAGGCGGACTTGTATTGAAATGCCTTATTAACTGGGTTTGTTTGAATCGACATGCATTTGATGCGTATTCTCTGGAGCCAACAAGAGAGAACAGACAGCTCCACATCTATGAAGATGTCTTGATTGCTACTCAAAAATACAGAATTCCCCCAACCAGACATTTACATCCAGTTGTGACTAATAAAATGTGCATTATAACTATCGTCTATTAGACACAGATTACCCTAATAACCAGATTACAGTTTGGTGTCTGTTTGCTCGTTAATATGTTGTATTTCTTCATTTGCGGGATTTAAATGGAAGTGTGTTACAGAGAAATAGATGCTATTACTGGTTGGGTAATGAAAGCAATTAATATTTAATTCAATCATGAACACATTATTATATCCCAGGGGGGGATCTTTTTTTAAATTGTTCTTTATTTATTGAAAAGTGATTTTACAGAATGACTAATTCAATGGGATGTGTAGAAATTGACCTCAAGTTCTAACGCTGATTAACAATATTTTTACATCTTCATTTTGTCGCAGTTTATTCATTTCTGGGTATTAGTGTGTAATTTTGCCAGATTTTTTCTCCATTTGCAAGCTCAATATTTAAAAGACAAGTAATTTAAACAATTTTCCATTCTCTGCTCCTAAATAGTCTTCATCGTCGACGTAGCTGTCACACATCCACTCCTCTTTGTCTCGGCTTCATCCTCAACAGCAGCCTGTTCTCTGTGTAACTGCAGCAAAAGCTTGTTCAATCAATGGCAGTCCATTAGTTCTGTCTTTTAAAGGCTGCAGAACAATATGTGGGGAATCTTTCGAGGCATTCTCAGTTTTACACAAGAGTGCAAATGTAATATTCTTACTCTCTGAAGTCCATAAAGCCAACTTGACTGAATTTAACCCTGACGCCCAACTAACACAGCCACCCTCCTCCTGCCGGTCCACCCGTGGCCACACGCTGGGATTCTGATTGACTTATGATGGACATTATTATCTTCCTGTTGGCAATAATAACCTCAATGTTGTCCTAATGATAGTGATAATGCTGGGAACTCACTCTCCCGATAGCATGTTGATAGCCATGCGGCAACCCCAGCAGGGAGTGAGTGAGCTGACTTCAAAGGTGTGATTTACCTCCCAGTGGAGTGCAGGGCATTGTAGACATGTAGGCGTCTGTCATCTTCTCTGTGAACTTCCCCCCCGTTTGATCCTGCGGCTCAGTACCGGAGCTGTTCACCTTCTCGGCCCTTGAAGACCGAGAGAAAGACTGCGGTGGTCCCAAGTCACACGTAGAGTTGACTCCCACCTTCATATAGTACGTATTTCTATAGATAGTCGATCTATTTAGAAGCAGCACCGATCATGGCCGTGCACTGTGGTGCCAGCTGCATTAGACAGAGAAGGAAAGTTACACAGCTCTCGTCTTGACATCAAATTGATCAGCTCGCCAGTAAATGCCACTTCGTTGCTCGGCCGCAAATTGAACCACGACACTCATCCACTCCTCGGATTCCGCAGTGCAATCCCTCCTGCACATTTTCATGCAAAAGATTGCCTCTTTTTCTGTCTTGAGGAAAATACAATGAATAGATTGATTAGGCAATATCATAATGGGGATGGGGTAATGAGCCTGTCAGTCATACAGTGGACAGTGTCTGACAGAGAAAATACACCCAGGCAGCAGAATTACTTTGCTAGCAGATAGTAGGCATAGTGTGTGTGTGTGTGTGTGTGTGTGTGTGTGTGTGTGTGTGTGTGTGTGTGTGTGTGTGTGTGTGTGTGTGTGTGTGTGTGTGTGTGTGCGCAGTATCATTATTTACTGGCAATAAACAGAAAGGTAGGAAAAGTACAATCAGTGGATTTGCACACATCATTATGAGTCAGCCTGTGCAGCAGTTCTCTGTCCGGTTGTGTCTGGGATGTGAACTAATCCAAAGGTCAAGGGTCACATAGCAATGGCCGTTCCCAGGTGATATTAAACATCAATTTCAAATGGGTAAATGACTTACCGGTGCGAATGCAAGTCCCGAAAAGCCACACACGGTGCGGCTCACACATGCGACAGCTCCAAATGCCAGTGTGAACGAGTGCATTATGAACTAAAGAAGGAAGAAAACCTCCTCCACGCCGCCGCATTTGTTTTGCTGCTGGGTATGGAGAACAAACTGCATCAGAAGCCGAGCAATTTGTTTTATTTGACTTCTCGCCCCATAAACTGTCAACTTCGGTTCCCCCCTCCGAACCCAGAAGAGAAAACAAATGGGCTCCGTACTGACCTTCTCCAGCAGAGTTTGGTTGTTTTGGGGGGGGGGGGTGTGTGCATCTCCGCATTTATCCGATGTTTATCTACAACCAGGTGGAGAACTAGTAAGTTTCTCCACCGTGCGCCTCACTGTTTGTCCTCATATCGTTTCATGGATCTCATCACTTCCTTAGAGAGTTGTTAGAAATTGGGGGAACAACTTCAAATATTTATAGTGCTTCAGAAAAGCTGCTATGAAATTCAGGACACTTTTAAAGGTGTCTTTTTCAGATAATGGTGCTATTCTTCCTTTGTGTGTGTGTGTGTGTGTGTACGTTTGTGTCTGTGGATGGTGCAGACAGACAGAGGGAGGGAGGCATTTGTTTTTGTATGTGTGTGTGTAACCATGAAGAAGTGAATGTTCAGCCAACTATTGATTTTGGAGAAGGCTCTCACTGAGATGATGAGGAGGTGTGTCCTGTGAAGTGGCTATTATGTGAAATCAGTTGCTGTTGGCTGATTCTTTGTGCTTTATATTCATTGCTTCTATTTCTCCCAAACAGCTTAGGCTGTATCTCTTTAGGACGCAGCCCATTTCATTCAGATTCTCCCATTCTCAAGAACACAGCGGCGACTAAACATGGTGTGCAGGTGCATGCACCGTAATGGTTCCAGTTCGAAGCAGAATTAATCGACTGCCTTGCCTCTCTTAGCCCTTTGGAAGATTTTAAGTTCATATATATTGAAATCCACCAACTGTATGCAGTTGAATTCTTTAAAGAAAGTTTGTGTGCTAATATAGAACAGGTGCTGCCTTCAAATACCGAGTAGGAGGAAGTTTTTCTTTCTCTGATTATGATTTAGAATATTACTGCATTTTAAACTCCAGCTGATCAGATAAAAACATAATAACTGGTATTGGAAGTAATGTGCTGCGGTAAATTTGTTTTCCCAGTAACACATTTTGTCTTGATTTCTCTTCCGTGATTTTATTACAGTTATTGGCATGATGAAACACGTTTCACTGCATTATGAATAAAATCTCGACAGAAAGATCAATTCAAATCAAATTATTTTTATGGCTCATATTCACAAATCACAATTTGCCGATGGGGCTTAACAAGGTGCGACATCCTCTAACCCTCAACAGGAGAAAAAGCTACCGAAAAACATAGACACATGCATATTTCTGAAAAAGGCTGGTTTGGGTTTAAGAAAGTGAATAAAGTAACAAACTGAGTAATCAATAATCAATTATTTTTCTCAACTGACATTTGCAAATAAGATGGGGAGGGGAACAGCGTATGCCGCGCCTGTTGACATTTGACATGTTCCCTGATTTGTGAGCAGCCACATGATAATTACTGCAGTTATACAACCCTGTCCCCGGGCTCGGAGGCCTGACCTTTCAGCAAATAACACGTTCATTTCGCTTAATGTGAAAACGGGGATGTCATTTCCTATTGTGTTTTGCCGATGCAAAAACCCAGATGTTCTCCTTACATGAAATGCACGTGTGTGTGTGTGTGTGTGTGTGTGTGTGTGTGTGTGTGTGTGTGGTTTGGAAACTCCATAGCAATACTTAGTTCTTAGTTCTTAGTTCTTTAGTTCTTTATACTTCTTATGCGTTCTTTTTTTTTTTTTCTTTCTCAGATCATAATGATGGTTTAGCCTTGAGTAGAGCATACCTACACAAGACTCGGAAAGAGACATTTGCACATGTCTTCACGAGCAGTTTCACAAACACTCGACCGGCACAGAGGGCGGAGAGGGAGACGAAACACGCAGTCAGGTTCGGTCCTTTCTGACCACAATCTGGCCTAATGGGAATCTTATAGCTGAGTGCACCACACGGGCAGACGGAGTGAGGATGTATTGCCACCCAGTTGAAAGCATTCCAGCAGGAGAGATGAACTACACTGAGGAGAGGAGGAGGGCTATATTATAGGGGGGGATGGAGATGGGGAGATACAACATCGGGGTTGGCGATAAAGAGGTTAACAACATCTTCTCTTTATGAGATCACGCCGATTGTTTTTTTGTTTTGTTTTTACAGTTGCGGACAATAATTGGCTGTAATAGACTGACTTCTGCACATGCATCTAGTACGCATGATTAATTCTCTGGCAGAGGAAGCCTCAGTGCATAACAGAGGCGAAGCTGTTCACAGTGCTTTTACTTTGTACATATTTGCTCTTGGCTTTGAGGTGGGAGATTGGCTGTTGTCACAACATATTGTGTCGCCGGATTCACACGCCGATAAGGAGGAAAGTTAAATAAACATGTCGCAGCCTCTGAAGCCGCGTGGAAATGTTTGCTCCTCTGATATTAAAGGATTAGAGATCGTATGTAACATGATTACGAACAAAGCAGCTGAAGTGCGATCAAAGGGAGAGAGGGAGTAAACACACACACTTACACTTGCAGACACATGCACAGGAGACGGATAAGGTGAGGGATAAACAGAAATTATGAGATGGATTAAGAGATTACTGCAGAATGAGAATTTTTTTTAATTAATGAAAACAAAACAGGAGCAATGCACTTTGCAATCGAAGACACTTTGTCACTTTTTTATATTTGGCTGATGATTTTTATGAGACCTCTACTTAATTAACATCCGTAGGGATCGTGAAGAGACGTGTTTCCTCCTACGGGCTCAAAGCATGATTCGCTTGGTCAACTATAATTAAGAGCCTTGTTTTTCTTTTATTAGTATTTGTCTTCCCTTTAAGAATTTAGGGTTATACTGGCAGTGTGTAAATCATCTAGTGAGATTAGGTTCAAATGTCAATGCAATGTAGTGTCAACATCTGAGCTAAAGTGCCCAAACAAACTGCAGATTTCAGGAGGCGTAGTCGTCCATTTTTATTGGGTTTTAATTAGTTACTCGTGAGTATCAGGGATTAAACTTCATGATGGATTTATGTCAGCTGGATTCCAGAGAGGTCATGTATGAGATCAGTGTAGATCTGAAGGGAACTTTAATCAGAGTCGGGTCTCAAGGGGACTTGCACTACCATGTGATTGAAGTTAGCGATAGTGTGGATGTGCTTTCACTGGAGGAAGACTCGGATGTATCGCAGATGGATGAAAGTGTCAAAAGTAAAGAGATGGAGATGGGCTTGGTTTGTGAAATAAGGGAGAACGAGAAGCCTTTGGTGTAAAAGAAACGAACAGTATGGAGTTTGTTTTTGCATTATATGATTATAAGTTACGAGAGTCTGACTCTCCAGGGAACTGCGATAACTCCAGAAACATGGTTGAGTACTTCCTTGTTTGGTAATAATTAGCAAATTAGAGTGTGCAACACTGACTTAACCCCAGGTCAATGTTAACATGTCTAAAGTACTTGCTTGACAGTTTTTTTTTATGCTCAGTCGACCATATTCCTAGACACAAGGACTCCCTGCCAAGTGAACCAAAGGCCTGTTTGTAATAGTTTATGATTGCATTGCTCTAAAATGCTCAACATATGATGCAAAACCATCTGTTCGAGACCCCTCCACTGATCCATGATGCATCAAGCCTCTTTTCATATGAAACAGCAAAGAAACCTGTCATACTTGCTGTGGGAGATATTGAACTTGTTGACAGTGTGGAGGTCCATCCAGCACTCCAAGTTTTTGCATTTGCATCGGCTCAGAGCAACTGTGAAAGGCACCAGTGGTCTCTGGTTGTCCTAAGTATAGTCGGCCTGAAGCAAAAGGGCAGAGTGAGAGCAGTGTGTTGACAGACACCAGTGCTCTTCTACCAGCCTGGCCCCATGTGTGCTGACAGCTGTCAACTACCTTGGCCATCACCTGTCTTTCAGAGAGACACACACACATGCCTACATGCATGCATGGACACAGGCACTGACTCGCATAGTATTGCCTTCGCACACATGTAAGCAGACACACACAGAGTCACAGAGGAGCAAGCTCTTGGCTCGGGCGCTTAGTCCAGTCCACCCTTTAGATCCCGCTGCCCTTTACTTTTTGTTGGAGCCATTCACATACTCCCTCTCTCTCTCCTTCTCTCTCCGAGTCTGTGCCTCCGTTCTCTCTCTTTCGCAGCCAAAGCTGCGGATACAGAGTGCCAGCCACCCGTGAGATGAGCGATTTAGTGAATGTGTAGCTGGCAGCCCAGGCAAGGGGACCTGTGCAGCAGCAGTGGACTTTGTGGCATGTATGGGTGCTAAGACTAGTCCATTGGGGAGAGAAGAGAGAACGAGACCGAAAAAAAAGGTCAAAGAGACTCAGAGTATGGACTGAAATTGTGGTAGTTCTTGAAAAAAAGGGTTATAAGAAAAATAAATGGATGTTAACTGAGTAAGAGCGAAGAGAGAGAGGGGGGGGGGGTGATCGCACATCTTTGTATGTGGGAGGAAGCTTTGGAGCCTTGAAGAGTAGCAGCAGCATTGGCATGAGAGCGAGGGAACAAGGAAGGATGTGAAGAAGGGAAGGGCAGCGATTTGAAGAGAAAGGGAGGGAGAGCGGGGCGGGGGTGGAAAAGCAGCAATTAGTGTAATTAGGGGACCAGCTTTAGCAAGGCACTGACAATATGTCACCTCTCATTATAACCCATAAGCAAACACAGCAGCCTAATGCAAGGCAGCACCCATTCTCCAGACAGTTCCCTGTGTCAATGCAGATTTTGTTCTCCCCAGTCATGCTCGGCTGCATATCATTGACTTGCCAATAAAACACAGGCTTTTGGATTCAGAATATAGAGTCCAGTCAGGGGAGAGAGAGAGAGAGAGAGAGAGAGAGAGGCCGGGACAATGGGCAAGGTCCAACTAGCATGCTGCTGGAGTACAGGATGTTTGGCAGCCAATCAGAGCCTGCATCCATGTTGAACTACAGTGGGATTGATTAATTCAAGAGAGACGAAATGTGTTAGATGTCTGGCTGCTTTGAAAGGAGGATTACATTTTTGTGGTCAGTTGAAAATGATGCTTTTTGACAATTACGGGCTGTGAACTGTGTTGTGCTTTGAAGCTGCAGGTGATTTGCTTCAACGTGTCATCGGACACATTTATAGACTTTGTTGTATGATTGCACGTTGAACTTTCTATGACTTGAGTTTTTTTTTTTTTTTTTTTCGTCAGTGTGTACAGTATATACGATACAATATGAAACTTTGAAGTTGAATTTAATAGGAAAGAAACACCATGCTGGTTTAGTCCATGAATCGCTTTGGACAACTATTCACAGAATACATATATCTGTCATTATTGAATGCTTGCCCGAGTAGCAGCCTCATCATTTCTGCCCATTTCTGTATATTTCCAAAACTTCCAGAAGCCGGTATACTTTTTTTTTTCATGGCAACCCAAAGCAAATGGCCCATTAAAACTTTAGCATTGCAACATAAACACAGAAAGAGACATGTTTTCTGTTGTGCCTCCGGTTCGTTTTTTTTTTTTTTTTCACCCCTCTGTGACATGGCACAGGGCCGCTGAGCCAAGTGACTGTGACAAATTGGGATTGGAAATGACAAAATAGACTATTTAATAAGCATGGCGGAGGGGATTGGACTCTGGTGTCGGGTTCACTCGAATACGCAGACTGTCTGAACTCCTCCTGGGCCCGGCTTTGATGGCAGCTTTCATCCATCTGATGGGGAGATTCTGGCAATGGAAGATGGAGCTGGGTAGGTTTCGCTATCTACAGTGTGTGTGTGTATGTGTGTGTGTATGTGTGTGTGTGTGTGTGTGTGTGTGTGTTAAGCTGTGTATGATCCTCTCTGTGTGCACAGGAATGGTTTTGAGTGAATGCAAAATCAGTGCACACATCAATCCGAGGCAGAGATATACTGCGGCGAGCGGGTGGGCCCAGAGGGAGTAAATGTGGCCATGTGTTAACCTCAGGCTATTAACTTCCAAATATAAACTCCAACTCTTGCCTCAGATTGTAATCACTTGTGCCATTTTTGTCACAGTGGACCCTGGAATGAGAAGTTGTTATTACAGAGAGCGAGGCACACAGCGATTTTCTCTAATGATACCAGGTTTAACTAAGTTAAAGAGTCTGTGTGGGGGCAGATTGTTGGCTTGTGCTTCTGCATATGAGCAGGAGTGTACAGAACACATGAGAGGATGTGAATGAAAAAGTGGAGAAATTGTGTTTTGAAGTAATAAAGCATTGAATTGGGAGCGAATGAAAAGAGATAAAAACGGAAAAACTGCAAACCTGCACAGGGAGCGATGCTCGGACTGTTAAACAGACAACGGGAGGGGGAAAAGGCAATAAAACAACAAATAAAAGTGATGGTGGAGTGCAAAGGAGGAATGAGTGAGAAAGATGGTGTGGATGAGCAAGGGAAGAGAGGAAAGGTGTGGAGGCAGAGTGACGGAGGAAAAAAGGGTGAGTAAAAGCCCAAAACCCAAAGCCCAGAAAAGGACAACAACACAAAGTGACATGGAGAAAGATGAGAGGAAGGAAGGCAGAGAAGCAATAGATTTTAGGAAGTTGTTGACAGGGAGTTAGACGCAAAGACAAAGACAGAGACAGCAGCGAGATGCATGGAATATAGAATAAGGGAGGGAGAGAATGAATAGGATTAGTGATGGAGGAAGAGGGTGAGAGAGAGAGAGAGAGAGAGAGAGAGAGAGAGAGAGAGAGAGAGAGAGAGAGAGAGAGAATGTGTGTTGTGTTTGCATTCAAATCAAATGACTAAGTTTGCATACATTCGCTGTCCATGTATGTTAAAGTGTGTGTCTGTGCACGGGCAGTGAGTGAGTGAGTGTGTATATTTGTGTGTCTCTCTCTCCATGCATTCACGTTTTAGATCGTACCACCCTCCCAGGAAAGGAAATAAGTTTGTCCCCCCCCCCTGCAGGAGACAACTACATTTTTGACCAGCTCCTCTAACACAACACACACACACACACACACACACACACACATTAATGTCGACATGAATTATTAATTAAAGCATGACATTTTCCACTAATTTGCCAATTCAATGCAATGAGGAATTGTTAATTCAGCTGCCACAAAACACAGCATTTTGTTCTCGGCTATAATTCACACCTGCGTTTCAACTTTTCGACCAAACCAGCTGAGCTAGTGGTGACTGTCATGGTTGAACCCAGTCCTCCTCCTCCTACCTCTGATGGAAAGAGCAGACCGACAGACCCTGTGCCTTTGTTGCCTGCACTCGTGATTCACGGAATTGTTACAAATCCAGATGGGTTTGCTTTGCAGTGGCAGAATCACTTATTCACAGCTTTACAGCACAGAGACCTTGAGCCACACTTCACCTTCAGAGCATTAAGCTACAGTATGGTTTCATTTGATGTAAATGGATAGTCTGGACATAATAACCTTATTTTTTTCCCCTTGCGTGAACCTCAGGAAAGTTCATGTTGCGATGCCCTTTATTCCCCATTGTAAAGGTGTGTTAGAGGCCACCGAGATCATTGGATCATAACCTCCATTTGTAATCTATCAGACAGAGCAACGTTTTTTCAAGATAAAAACGGAAATGTTAAATTGTATAATACAAAATTATATGAACAACTGAATATCAAATGTAGAAGTCAAATCTCTGCTGAATAAGAAAAGTTTGGATATTTTAATACCACTGGGTTAGTTGCACTGAAAACCTCTGAATTATTTTTTTCTTACTTCCACTTTACTCTATTGTCAATGCCCAGTTTTAATTAATGCAATTTAAAAAGTTATTTCCAGTATGAATTTATCTTATGTCCTCAAATTCAGATAGAAAAGTCCCATATGCGTACGCTGAGTGTCTCCACCATAGTGCTGTGGGCTTCCTTATACTTCTGCACTTTTGTGCCTTTTCCAGTCAAGCCAAGTGAGAGCTGCTCATCTGAGACAATATCTACTCATCGGAGACTTCCACAGACTGACTTCCTGATGGCCTCCCGCACACACGAATGGGAGGAAATAATACAATCATATGGCTCTTTTAGACTCTCCAAATGTTACTGGACTGAAAAGGTCAAATTCTGATAATGAAAAGAGTCGTTTTGCAAAATATATACGCTCCTCCTCCGGTGATTGTGTATGGTGTGCTCCTGGAGGCTTGCACGGACGGCAACTTACTGCATATTTGAGCAACAATTTTCAATTTGGACTTGAGAACCCTGAACTAAACCTATAATAGGGAAAGTTCAGGAAATTTGCACAACTTGAAAGTGGCTATTGAGAATTTCACAAAGTGAAAGCCAGACCACTTAAATTCAGAAATATTCTTTTCAAAGTTAAATACTTGGATAAATTATTCAAAGCATAATGGCAGTGATTAAACTGGCAGTGCTAGATGAGAAATCTCAGGAAATGTCACGGCCGTTAGTTCAAAAGCTTTTTGAGATGTCTCGCACAAAACCAAACTTGTCAACCTTGTGATGTTTTTTTTCTTCGTCTTGGAATCGCCAAGGTCAGAGGGCCTTTAAACATTACCATCAGCTTTGTTGCTTTACAGTTATTCCCTTTAACATGCTGGTTGATTTATTTTTTAAATCTATAAATACATCAGTAACACGAGGAATAAATAACAAAATGCATGATGCTGTAAGAGGCTCTCTGCTTATCTGCCAGTCCATTAAGGAATCTGATGAGGTGTTGCGCTACCTGCTCGGCTTGCTGTTGCCGCAGCCTCGCAGCGTGTTGTTTGCAGTAAATGGTGGCACCTTAAAAAAACAAGTCGACTCGTTTGCCTCGCTCTGACATCACTGACAAATGGCACAAATCGTTATGGAGACTGAATCATCATTTTCAACCCAAGTTAAAAAGTGTTTCTGTTGGAGGGAGGAAAAAAAACAAGCAACAAAGAAAGAGCCTTGTATTTTTTTGCTCGTTAATTCACAGTACTCATGCACCCGATACAACTCTCTGAAGTGGCATCTAATCAGGAAAGGCACAATAAAGAGGAGAGCAGAGAGAGGAAGCGATAACAAGACTATCACAGTGGGGAGAAAATATATGTGAGCGTAAACTTGTTTTGGAGACAAATGTACGAATGTCCTGACCAATCAGCTGACATGTCACATTTCAGCAAATAATCCTCAAACCTGAAACAGGGGAAAGCTGCAGGACAACTAGAGCCGTGAACTCTGTGAACCTTCCTCCACAGAGTTTCCATACCGTGCACCGTGTTGCGTGCTGTAATTAAAAAAACACATTTATTTATTAATTTATAGAAGCTTCACTTTTGTGAAACTGCATTAACCTTAAACCCTCACCACAGTCGCCAATTAGTGTGAGGGAAGTATGAGCTGGAAGATACAGGGTCTAATGTAATATGATGAAAGTCATAAATGTCTGGGTCATCCGTATGGGTTTAAATGATTTGGAGGATAACAACACACTGGACAAACTCAGCATCACACGCACTCTGTTAATTAAGGACACAACAGTGATGAACTAGAACCTTCCTCAATTAAAAAGTAAAGTATTTTCTGTATTTATATAATGTCTTGATGACTCATTCCATTAAAACACATTCATACAGTGCATCTATGTGCACATTCACCAGCACGTCACTCACACACCAGCGGCGCGGCCGTCAGGGTCTCTTGAGACACTTGGGCACGTGCTGGGATGAAGGAGACTGGGGTCAAACCGCTGACCCTCTGGTTAGTGGACGACCCGCTCTCCCTCCTGAGTCACAGCCGCCCCAAATAAGGTTATAAAATAGTTACTAACTTTACATGGTGATACACTGTGACCATGATTTCATGCTATATAACAGCCATATTAATAATAATGGTATGATATTCAAATAGTAATAATAATCTGTGAATATGTATATATTTTTTCTTAATTTTTTCTTTAGGATATTCCTGCTAATTTATGTATTTATATATTTTATTTGTATATTGTTTTCTTCAAACAAGGGCAAAAGGCCAATGATTTGAGCCTCTATATGGTGCCCCTGCATTTCTCTGCTCGAATGCATTGCTAAACAAACACACATGCGCTGCCACATTACAAGGCTGTTTGTCACCCATTGGCCCCGTGCCTATCAGTTTGCAGTGATCAGTCTTGCCTGGCTGTCGTCTGTCGGCTGCCAGCTGTCAAAGGGCCTGCTCCGGGCATGCCCACTGATGAGAGGCTGCAGCCATGCTCTAGAATCAATCCAGCACTCTAATAGGTCACGAATGGCTGCACAGTGCTTGCCAATAGCTTAGGACTGGAGAATGAGTAGAGGAGGGGCTGGACAGAGACAGAGGAAAGAGAGAGATAAGGGACAGGGAGAGATATGTCAGCTATGTTTTTTACCATCATCAACATGCGAACGACCGTAAAAAAAAAAAAGAAAAAAGGACAGCGACTGACATGTCGCTAATTTGTGGCCTCGAGCGACGGCTTCGGACTTGACTGTCGTGATCTGCAACTTAGAGTAACAATAAAACGTCATAAACCCCTCCTCTCTCTTTCCGCCTCCCTCTCTAACTCATTAGAGTTTCCCAGTTTTAGACCTAATTATGAGTAAATGTGTACACACTTAATGGAATTCTCTAAGTGGGGAGGCAGAACAGAAGGAGAGGGAGATTCATTGGAGGAGTGTGGATTTTGTTTTTAGACGCCGAGCAGTTGGTGCTCGGTAAATGTTTCAGTTTGCAAAGCAAATTCTCTGCTGTTGGTTCACACAGGAAAGAAAAAGACTCGATACAAATGCATTCAAATTAAACTTATACAAACCGCCTGCCGCACTGTTAAGTCATCTACTGTAAGGAAACAGGGAAAGTGGAGATAGGCAAAAATTAATGAATTCCTTCCACCCGATGCTGTTTGCCTTTGAGGCACAGGGAGATACACTGTATATTGTATTTCTTTGAAGTTGTCGCTCAACAGCTCAAACATATCCAATTGGAAACTAGAAGAGAGACATTTGTGATCAATTTAAGTCAAGAGAAATTTTTCTTTCCTTTTTTGACTGACTTTCATTCAAAGGGCAACAACAGATTCAGTCCTTTTTTTTTATCTCATTAAAAGTATTGTACCTGTGCAAGTTTTTCAAAAGCATGAACTCTTATTTGGACTTGTGTTGTAGTTGATCGTGTGTGTACTAAACAGGGAATACAAACACAATTGTTCTGGCTGCAAGAAATTAGACATTCTTTTTTTTATATATATATATATATATAGATATTATTTACAGAACAGAAAGCAATAAACAATCACCATCCACAGCGATGTGCAAGCACCAGGCAGATCACTAGGCTGCTATTTGTTTATTGTCAGTTCAAACCCTGAAGTAGCAGCGTGGGCATGTTGCTACAGAGAGCGCTGAGGAAATAAAATAAGACGCAGGAAGTCTCATTGCAGCAGGAGTTTTACTGATCCCTTTTAATGATTGCAAGGGAAAAAAGTCAGAACTGGCACCATTCACATGAAAGCTTACTTGTAATCTGCATGCATTTGATTGGTACATGCGGGCTGCCACCTGATGCTGCTGCATTGCGTTGAGAAATATAGGTCCTCTGATTGCAGTTCAAGAGTGTGCTGCCATCAGAAGCTGATGGAAGATGAGCTGCTCCTCTTCTGCTCCAGATACCATCATGGAATCGTTCAGACAAAGAATTGTCATCATCCCAAAGTGATTGTAAATCATCCCCAAATGAAAAAATAGTGTTTCTTTACTTTGTCATTATCATCTATAGGTCGTGGAATAACAAAAACACACTAAATAAAAACTGAAAAACATATAGATCCTGCTTTCAGCAGCTTTAAACCTTTCCATGGTGAGCTGTGCCTTTGCGTTTACATACACTTTTTCTGCAGAATGCCGTGGAGTATTACTTGGCTCTGCTTATGTCATGCAGTCTAAATGTGTGCTTTGTGTGCTTTTGGCTAATATACTTAAACACAAAGAAGGTAGCGCCTGTAAAGTCAGTTTCGCAAGGAGCATTAGCGAGCAGCTGGGGACTGCTTCAATCCTAAGGTGTAATAAAAAATACACCTATTTAAATTTGTCCTCAAGTTCCCTCAGACTCCTCAGGTTTGGAGGCCTGCTCGGCGATGCTGATGCAGTGGCCCCTCGGTGATCGCTCTGTGTTTTGTTTACCCAGCCCCGCGCATTTGTGAGGTCCTGACTAAGTGGCTGGATGGACCAGAGTTCTGTACCTGAACATACCAGGTCTCACGCTGAGCCGCGGTAACTATAGTAACAGAGTCAGTGTGCTTTGTTGTAGTCATGGTTAATTCGGTGAGCGATAGTTTTGTCATTTAGACAAATAAATGGATGAAATTACAGGAAAACTGAATCTCGGAGGCATTCCAGGGAAGAACTTTGTATGTCCCAAACACGTTTTCTCACCCGCCCACTTCCTGTACCTGAGCAGATGGTGGAGGAGCAGGACATTGTTCATAACCGCGAGAGATCACTTTGTATCTCAGGTGGAGGCTAAGCAGCAGACAGTCTGTGTGACTTCTGCAGACTGCCACAACCTTACAGCGAGTTTGGAACTGGAGACCAAAAAAAAACAAATGTTGCTCTTTTAATAACACAGTGGAGTTTGGTTGGAGAGCAGCACAGCTCCTGCCTCGGCAGACGGTGATAATAGTGTGTCATCCCCACTGCCAGGCAGCACGGACCGGCCAACAGCCTCTGCGGGGGCAAGTGGTGGATCTAACAGAGGGGCACGGGGCAGAGTCAGAAGACACTGCTGTCAGAGAAATATCCTTTCTGAGGCGAGCACTCCTGCTGTTAGTGAGTGCAGGGTGGCAGAATGCTCACACAGTGCACCTCTGATGTTTGTCTGGCCAAAACGTCCAGGGCACAAAGGGGCAGCGCTGAGAGACAAAGTTTACCTGGACGCAGTGTCGCTGAGTTGAGTCCTGAAGAAAAGTGTGTGAGTTATTGGGTCTGAGTGGGTTGGAGTGTTGGGGGGGATTAGATATCATTGACCTACTTGTGGGCAGATGTGAAAATGAGATGGTTATTGAGTCGAGCAGATGGAGTAATTCTGCGCAAGATTCAATCGGTGATTAGTTTTGCAGCAGTCCACCAAGACATTTGTTGTCTTGGGGGAGTCGCCTGGTTTGTGAAAACAGTTGCTGCTTTGCTTTTTTAAGCGGAACTCCTGCGATGCACTGGAGACGTGACATTTCAAAGATGCCGCCTAATTAAAATAGTTTTTTTGTGCTGTTGGTGCTTGACCTATATTAAAATCTCAAAATCAAGATCTCAACTTCAGGCAAAAGTTCTCCTTTTAGACACCCACCTCCCTGGGGGTCTGCTGGCCCAACACTTTGGTCCAGACTGAAATATCCATGTGGGATATAACTATTCAATTAACTGTCATTTAATCAATTAAATTCTCAGGAGTTAAAATCTAACAACTGGGGTGATAATCTTTCTCTCTTTTACTGCAGCTTCACCGTGACGTCGACCCATACAACAACCCATATATAGATCTTCCATTAATAACACCAACCGTTAACAACCAAGTGAATGAAGAGCTCTAAGCTGTTTAAGTTGTTGTTGAAGTGTTTGCTCTGGAGATTGGACCGCCCCCCCCAGAGCGGTTGGTTTCCAATACCACGGACATTGCCTTGACCAACAGCCTGAGAAGGAATTATTTCCGGAAGCTCCGAGCTCGCTACCGGGCAGCAGGCGAGTGAGATTAGAAGTCGACTCCCAGCCGGCAGAAATGCAATAGTTTAAACCACCTGCAGGCCCGAGGAGTTTTTCTTTAACTGGTGTTGTAGCTTTTCCTGGGTTGTAAGGCCAGAGACAGACTAAATGATATTATTTCTTGTATGACTTGCGTTTGTAATGTTTCAAGGAGGCTATTAATCACACCTACAGCAAACCAAAACTTCTGCCTCATTCCCTCTTTTAGTCTTTCACTCATTATTTCAGTTTTCCCGTTCTTTCTTTTTTTGTCTGGCTCTTCATCTTTTTCGCCGCCTCCCTTTTCCTTCTTCCTCTCTGTCTCTGCACCGTCACTTCTGTCTTTCTCTCTCGCCTCTTTGCATGTTTCACAGCAGCCAAGGACCGTGTCTGCCCCCCACCCCCCCCATCTACTTCCCAATGTTTGTCTGAAGTATTAGGTTGTTGTTGCCTCATTGGATAGAATTAATTAATTAATACTTTTATCCAATTAGTGCTCCCTCATGCAATTAATCAGCTGACTGAGGTTAGGGCCGCTCCATCAGTCGGACGAAAGGTAGACAGATGCTTTGGGTCTGGTGTGTGATGAACAATGACCTCTCTCTCCCTCTGTCTCTCGCTCCCTCTGTCTCTCTCCTTCCTATTTTCCGCACACCTGGTTTCTTGTCCTCTTTTCACTGTTTTCCCATTGCTCTCCAGCTCACAGCACATTGTTAGAATCTTGCTGAACACAAGAATCACTGGTGGAAAACAGTTTCCTCCGGATAATCCTAACGGAACCAACACATTATGGATTTTGTGTCTCTAGGCACACAAAGGTGAAAGGAAGGCAAAGATGAACAGAAAGTTGACAGAGGATTTCTTTTCCTAATTTGTTAATTGCAACAAATGAATTCATTATGTCAGGGATGTTTTTAAATGAGCTTAAAGAAAGTAATAGCTTAAAGTAAAAATGGTGTCTTTGCAAAGCCAGACTGATTTCAATTCTCAAATGACCTTTAAAAGTATCAAGTAGA
The DNA here is from genome assembly GCA_026259375.1 of Verasper variegatus. NCBI lineage: Eukaryota > Metazoa > Chordata > Actinopteri > Pleuronectiformes > Pleuronectidae > Verasper > Verasper variegatus. The sequence continues at coordinate 20,563,567 of CM048040.1, forward strand.
AAACACTTCAAGATTCAGTCCAAATTGCAATTATGATAACAGCAATTTTCTTTTCTGCATTACAGGTTTGTCCTTTCCCTGCCTTTGAATCACTGATGAAGCTGTCACGATGGTCGAAGAAATACCGTGGAACCTTTGAAGAATGAACTTTCCGAACCGCTGGTTTGTTCTGGAGGAAAAAGCCATTGAAGATCAAACAATCTCACCAGCAGTAAAATCTGCTGGCCTTTTCTCAGTTCAAGGATTCTGCTTCAGGAGGCAAAACCAGTCATGACTTTTCTGGGAAGTGGACTACAGAAGATTCTTCTTTGCAAAAACAGTTCCACAGAGTAACTTTTGGACAACTTCATATTTAAAAGGTGGAACGGCCATTTGAAGAGATCTGCCCCGAAGTGCGATGGGAAGCTCTGCCATCAAGCGACAGAGGAATAAATGAACGGAAATAAAACCTCTTCAGAGGCGTGCTCCTCAATGCCAGTGTATCCCCGTTTCCCCCCAGTTCACCCACTGATGGCTGTTCCGATCTTCTAAAATAGGTTGAGCTTGCCGGGGGTTGTTTGCCTGTTACTGTAGGTCATACTTAATATCAGAAACTCCATAAGGTGGGGCAGAAACTCTGAAAGAGTCAGAATGACTGACTGTGTTACAATACACACAGGTACTCTGCAGGTGGTAGAAATCCAATATGCTCTATGACCCGCCTTGTATTCAGCAGATAACTTCAGATTGATTCGTGATCCCATGGATTAACTTTCAAGATCTCACACAAGACCTTTTAAGTTTGCCCTGATGGAGTTTTATTTGGTGTAAAACTACAACTGAAAAACTCTCTCTGTCTTCATGTATCTTTTATATTACATGTAGACCCAGGTTGGATATCTTTCTCTTTTTTTCCTCCTATTTTTTTGAATGAAAATGGCTCCTTCTCGGACAACCGGACCTCGGGCACTGTTGGCAGCTTTGGGTCTTCTCAGCTGCTGTAGCTTGGGCTCGTGTGAGGCCTCAAGGACTAGTGGTTCAACATCAGCAGGGAATAGACAGGAGCAAGATCCCTCGTCACTTGAGCGAGTCAAGAGGGGATGGGTAGTGGAACCAGTTCTTTGTGGTGGAGGAGTACACCGGCACGGAGCCACTATACGTTGGCAAGGTAAGACTGAAATGTAAAAATCTTTGTGAATGGATGTTGATGTCTTTACTGCAAGAAGAAAAATGTTAAGTTAAAGCTCAAGTGCTCTGTGCGTGGTCTACAGGTTCACTTGAAGACAAATGAGCCAAGAAGCACTTCTCTACCTCCTTTATCTATTTCATTGACCTCAAAACGTTGGTCCTCTCCAGTGGACCCCTGGGAAGAATAGCTGCTGCATTGCTGTCACTAATGGGGGGGCTAATAAACTAGGCTAAAGTCCAAGGTCAGTAGTTCCTGATCACCAAGGAACTATAGTTACCAACTAAACTAGACATAACTAACCCTAAACTCTTAGATCCCAACTATATCAGAGCCAAGTGCTTCCTCTGAAAGTCTGTTCATGTCTTTGTATCTGGTCATTCAATTAAGCCTGTTTCTTTGTGTTTGAAAACTGTGTGTGTGTGTTTTCAAATATTCTTCACAGTTCTTTAGATGCAAGACACACAATCTGAACTAGTGACCCCCTGTTCCAAGTTTAGCCTCCGTAGTTTCTGGAACTATTTGGCACAAAGCGACATTAATCAGTAATGACAACATATGCCCTTCTCTTTAATGTCCAGGACAACGTCCTGGCACCAGAAATGCGCTGATTGAATTGTATTTTTCTAACGTAATGATCGACAATGAATATATGTCAAATCAAATCTGTTTGCAAATCATCTCTGCTCCACGCGTGGTTGGGGAATAGCCTCCCCTTCTCCTCGTTCTCATCCTATTCGTCAGCTGCTTCTCAGACCAAACCTCAGTGAGTTGATGAGAGTGGACAGCATGTACGATTTGATTGCCTTACGTAGGACATGATATGAAAAGATGGAATAATGCGGACAGCATCAGACTCTGTGATGAGTCACGCACATCAATCATGCGATCCCCTTGTTTCTAATCATTTAGACGTGGTAATTGACCAGCTATTGCATCTGCATGTGTTGATATCTCTTTTCTCACAAATAAAAAAATAATATAGATGTTCTCCACAGCAGCGCCGGGTGTTGGAGAATCATTTTCTTTTGGCTGTTACTTTTCCGCCATCATGATTTTGCTGCATTCCTCCCGGCGAGACCGACAACAAAGCCGACAGGCGGAGCTGTCTGTCTGCTGCGAGACGGAGAGATAGACGCAGAGAAACCCAGTGATACAAGAGGAAAGGAATGAAGGAAGAGGGAAGCGAGCAAAGGGAGCCTGTAGGAAGCGAGAGGCTTCATGCGCTGACTTGTGATTCATTACAGGACAGGGGGCCAGAGAAGCCAGTGAACTGATATAAAAGGGTTGAGGGGAGCTCGAGGGAGTGACACAGCAGGAGGGAGAAGAGAGATGATTTTATTAATAAAAAAGTAAAGTTATTGCACTTCATAGGGCACTGCCCAGTGCTATCAGTTCTATTAATGGTGTGTGAGTGTCCATCTGTGTGTGTATATGCATGTGTGTGTGTGTGCAGACTCAGCTGGATTTCTGGTATCAACACTTTAATTTGAGCAGTGGAGGATTAAAGCCAAGCAGCAGGCTTCAGTACCGGACAATTTTTTTTTTTTTTTCATGTTACTTTAACCCAACTCAGCAAACTAGCCAAGCTCGCTCCGTCTCCCTCTGTGACTGCCACTACTCTGCTAATGAAATCAGATCTACCTATAAAATGGTCACTCGCCTGGCATTAAACTGGCAGCTCTGGTCAGTACATTTAGGCAATGAATCCTTGTGGACTTCAATGATCTGACAACTATATCATGTTTTCTTGCCAACTGCTTTTCAAAGCGGTGTTGTAATGGAAGGGCGGGTATTGGGAACACACTAGAAGTGGAGGCCGCCCCAATTGTACAAGATGGAGCTGCTGCTGAGCACAGATAATCCTAAATGGCTGTTGCTGAAATAAGTGACGGAGGGAAAAAATTGTCTTTTCTTGTGCCATGTTTTCCACGCCTCTAGTTTGACAAAAGGTGTCAGAAATAAGCCCATTGTGTGTATGTTTGTGTGAGTCGTGTATAATGTGCACAGGTTTGGTATCTCCGCTGCAGTTCAAGGGTTTTGTGAGTGGTTTCACACAGCTTTTGTCAACGTCCAACTCCAGCTGATCTTTATAGATGAATCTGGCATGGCCTTCCTCATGTCGTCTCAGCATAAACAGTGAACAGTCCACTTCCAAGACACTTTTTATACATCTCTGCATTCAACTTGAAGCCAAACTAAACAGATGGCCTCATCCTTTCTGCTCACCAAAATGTCTGCATTTTTCTGAAGAATATCTGTTTGAGTTATGGCGTTTCCGTGACTTCGGCTGCAGCGTGTTTGGTGTGTGGTTGAACAATTCTCATAGAATTGTGAAGTAGGGTAATAAGGTAGTTTATGATTGGCTGTCTTGTTTTGTGACATTTTAATGTGGGGAAAAAACGAAGTTGTTAAATAAATAAAAGGTAGAAATAGTAGAAAATGATACCTCAGTAATGTTGGGTGGCATTATGTTATTGTGTTGTGTGTGTGTTTATGAATGAGCAGAAAACAAGTGTTTTGCCACGGACACAGTCGATCAAACGACAGAAAATGTGCATACTATGCCCGTTACAGCAATTCTCCTTGTTGTAATGATCCGAGCTATAATTAGTCAGATCTAGGTCCAATTGTAACGACATCACAAGGCTGTCATCAAAGAGGAACCGAACAGCTTAAGATCGGAGGGATGGAATAAAAACAAGCCCTGCGGAGCTGTTGGACACGTTGTTTTTGGATGAGAAAGCCTTTTGTGTGCTCTGCTTTTTTTTCCGGCTTTTGGATGGATGGATGGATAATGGATGGATGTCATCTGTCTGAGCTTATGCAAATTTACATCTCGTCCCACCGCATCCTTAGCTCCAACACCCACCTATTTTAATTTCTCTTGTCCGTCTCACTTTCGTCTTGTTTTCACCCCTTCGCTGAGTCTCCCCTTTCGTCTCTGAATCAGATTTCCTATAGTCCGTACCCTTCCTTCCCCGTAGCTGTCTCCACCTAGGCTGTCTCTGATACAGTCACCTTGTTAACACTTTGAAGCTGTTAAGATCAGAGAGCCTGACAAGCTGCAGTGAAATGTGGCAGGCCTTCTCCTGATTACACAGACTTAAATGTAAGACAGCCAATTTGCTCCTGCTTTGAAACCCTCAATAAACCGAGGATTCAGTGCGGAGCGCAGCCCACGTTCTGCCATCTCCACTGCAAACGTAAAATCCTGCTCCTCGAATGCCTCTCTATCCTTTTCTCATTAGCTCGTCCCTTAACTAGGAGCAACTTACTGCTTTTTCAAGTGTTAAGAATGTCTAAAGCTCTGTACTCCTAACACCACATCATCCAAAACCATTAGGTTTGTGCTTTGACTCACTTTTAGTGTAATCGCTCAAAAAGAGCTGACTGCCAAATCAGAAGGAAACTTCCTGTCATTGCATCTGAGTCATATGTCGTCCCCTTCAGCAAGCTAGGCTGCAGTGACAGCCTGACACTTTGTTATGACCCAGAGGTGAACCTGACAGGGCATTAACAACCCCGCTCTCCCCTGAGTCACCCTACAGCCCTGCACTGTAAACCCTGAGGCCTTTTTAACTGGTACGAGCTCGAAGTTGAACTCAAGCCTGACACTGAATCATATTAACTGCGATGTTACTGTGACAAATTCACATTTTTAGCAATAAGTATGGCGAGTATAAGACTAATGAGTATCAGAGTATCATTCTTATAACACTATCCCGTGTTACCGCTATGTTCTTATTTTCTTTAGTGGTAAGAAAACCCACATTTTCGTTTTGTGCAAAAATGCCAAAGTTCAGGTTCAACAGTTTGAGCTGAATAACAAATGTAAGTACTGTGTTAACTATTTGTAGTAAACATAAACAATAAAAAACAATAAAAACTGTATCTGAAACTATTTGTGTAGCTGTGATATATTGTTCTTACTGATTAACCACTATGTTAATCTAATAACAGTGATACTGTTGCAGTGATGGCAACATTACAGAATATGATCAAATATGAAGCCGTCATGTCTTGTTAAAATGTGCAAAATTTAGTATGCAGCTGTGGTTCTAAATGTATTAATTTATATGCAGTATAAATCCCTCTGCTGGACACGCCAACTGCTGACTGTGTTGATAAATGGGACTAATCAAAGGGCCAAACGACAATAAATAACTTCCTATTGTTTTATAACACCAGTATGCAACTGTCCCTTTCACCTTGTGCAGTATCTCACCTCCCTTCTCTCACCCTGGGGAGGCAATGCTGGAGTATATCTGCTTTCAGACATGTGTTCATGTCTACATTTTCTGTATGTGGCTGTATGTGAGAATGCCGGAGTCAGAAACCTTTACTGCAGACCCCATAGTAAAAGTGTCCAGAAAATGGAAAGCAGGAAAATGTCGAGAAATGATTTATATCAAACAAAAGACTTAATAAAGAAAAATAATAAATACAAAACAAATATCTCACTAGAGACAGAGGTGACACACGTAGAAGACGAAGATGTCAACTTGGAAGGACAATGAGATTCAAGAGGTTTTTGTGACAAGGGTCATCACGGGTGTCGACGTGCTGTAAACAAAACCATTTGATTTTGGCAGTGGAATTTATTCATCATGTCCCGCCTCCTGCATGCGCGCTATTCCCATCTGACTCAACAATCTTGTGCTGCGTTCTTCACAGAAGTACAGAAAATCTCCAATGACCCAATTTTCTAGACATTTCTTTGGGGAGTTAATGTCTGAAAACGTCTTTTTGGGTGAACTAAATAACAGAAAAAGTATAAGTAGACCCAAAACATCCATGTCAAACGTGTTGGTGTTTGGTTAATATTTCAATTCTACTGAATAAAGTATCACCGTGTCCATAGAAATTTCTCAAAACTGCAAACTAAATCTGCTCCAGTATAATGCACTTCTCTGCACACACACACTAGCTTTGTTCCTGCTGATGGAAGTGAATTGTGCTTCTAGAGTGGTCTCCTGTGGTCCCGTGTGTCCTTTATGTGTCCACTGGAATCTGTCCGTGACTGTACTTGAGCTGAACGAAGCTGCTGTTACCTGTCAGTGAGAAAACTTTTTACGATCCTCTTTCCAGGGACTGTTTGAACATCAAAAGATAGATTTGTGGAGTGTCTATTAAATATTAATGGTGTTTTTGTAGGTGCACGTATATATGTTGGTGGCGTTTATATGACCAGGCCTATATATAGCTCGGCTAAACCCAAAAGGGGGACATACAATATTTTACCATCATCATATTATTGTATTGATCTAATGACACAGCTGCATAATTGAACACACAGAGAGCTCAGAACGAGGCTTCAGGGATTCGACTGATGGAGCAGCAGTGATTCTTGGTTATGCTCATCAGAGGGTTTGAGTTTTCTCCATCTTCTTATCATCTAAATTTGTACGACACATTTTGACTCCTGGTTACTTTTCCTGCTCCACGAGTGGAATCCTGGCTTTGACCTTTAGTTTGCAGGGAACATCTTAACTAAGCATAGTCTGTGTATTTTTCAAGCTGCCAACTTGAATCACTCCAGTGAGGATAGACTGACGGATGGGTATATCCAGCCTGGAGGGGGGGGGGAATGATGAACTCACTCTCCACGCGTGTGTGTGTGTGTGTGTGTGTGTGTGTGTGTGTGTGTGTGTGTGTGTGTGTGTGTGTGTGTGTGTGTGTCCAAACACGCACATTGGGCAGACGTGTGTGGTCATGTGCACATGTACTGCAGGTATGAACTCGCATGCATTTGTGCAATTTAATCAACGCGCGACGGCGGCTCACACACATGCTCGTCTGAAATCCAGAGGAGCAGTTGAGAGAGGGGAATCATATCTAGTGCCGCATGAGTGTGCACTTTTATTGGATAACTCTCACAGTTTCGGGCCGGTGAAACTTATTTTATTATAACTGAAATATTGATATCGCCGAAGCATCCGGCAGTATATTTTCTCCGACTGTTCGTGTATTTGTCTCCAGGATGATTCAGAATGGCAAGAAGAGGCAAAAGCAGATAGATAAAGAGGGAGGGGAAAATGGATGAGGGAAGCAATATCAAGGCACTGGCTTGCATTATTCCACAGTTTTACGACAAATACTTAATGAAAACCCCCGTGAGGGTGATAGGAGCCTGTATTTAATTAAGCTTTAATAAAATATTAACCAGGGAGGCCAGGGCGATTTCCCCTCTCCCCTGGTCTGCTCAGTAGATTGAACCACACTTACACAGCATAGACAGCTCTGAATTATAATTTCCAATGGAAGGTGCACGGACAAGAGAGAGAGAGAGAGAAAGAGAGAGAGAGAGAGCAGGTCTAGTGCTCACTAAAGAGCCAAAGGGGAGGTTGGGATGGGGGACCGATACTTCTCCTATTGCTGCTGCTGGAATGTCTTCTAATCACATTACGGGGGGAAATATAGCTCTGATTTATAAGGACTCTTTTAAGTTCACTCTCCAGCCGCGCCACCTCTATGTCTCTACCTTTAACAATCTTTGAAATGACTTTGATCTCCTAATTTGGGCGTCATCCTGTGAAGGGCACAATGTGCAGGAAAGGTGTAAATCATTACTGGAAGTGTGGCTTTTTTTTCTTCTTTTTTTTTCACGACAATGGTGATGGCTGGTCTACAGGGAGCTAAAGAGGGTCTGAGCTGCGTTAGCAATTGGCCGATAAAATAAGGGGAATGGAAGGAAAAAACTTAACTAATTTCCTTTTGGACACGGCTGGCGACCAAACGTCATTTTCTGACAGCTATCCATTACAAAAAACATCAGTATTCGTAGAGGTTGAATCTAAAAAGAAACTCACGTGGAAAACGTGTGACAAATAACCTCGACTCAAAGGTCCCTGCACTAGACATCGGCAAATGGAGCAGGTTGAGGTCTCATCAAGAGTGGCTGTGGGTCAGGTGACAACAAGTGGTTGTATATAATGGGAAGATCATCACCTCTGTCATGGTTCAATGATAGCCTTTGGCAGCAGATGTGAAAGGGGTTGATCTTTTTCCAGCCGCCCTCTGACTCCTGGTCAATTACCTCTTCCCAAGTGGCCAGTTCTGGTCCGCTGAAGTCCTCTGCACCTTTGAAGTCTAGCGTTTTGTCCTAGTCTTCAAATGGATCCACAATAAAGACCATTTTGGCCTGAATATAAAACGATATTGACTATACGAAGCATTACTCTTGGTGGGAGAGTTTCCTGAAAGATACAGTTCAAACAGAAAGAGCTTGAATCCTGCAGTCCTGCTCACACATTGTCCGGTCAGGCTCTCGAAGCAAATAAGATGATTTTTTTTTTTTGCTGGCTGTAATTTGTCAAACTGTCTTTATGAGCGCCTCATTGTGACTTCATGTGACAGCCGAATTCTTGGCTGGTTGACAAATGACTGTCCCAGGGTCAGTTTCTGCAGTAAAACATTGTAATGCTTTCACCTAATTTTCTGTCATCAGACATCTGTTTCCTGCATGGCTACAAAATAAATTTTGCAGGAAACACTTTAGTTAACACAAAAAACAAGCGTTGTCAGCAGTGTTAAGGCTTCCAACAACTCATTGTGTAATTATAATGTATTTTCAGAAGGACCTGAAGTCAAACTGGTGATTGTTCCTTTCAACAAGAGTCCAGTATCTTGTCAATATCTAAATATGTTGCTTACTCCATATCGTGTGTGCATTTGTTATGTATTATCCAGAGAAACATCCATTCTTAGTCCAAAGGCATTTTTGCTTGAGTAAATTAATGCTATGCACAAGATGTAATATGCCCATAACCCTACATCATGGCAGGTGTATGGTAGGGGCTCATACTTTCTATGGTCAAATCAGCGTTTATTTAAGTGCTTCACGTCTATAATGATGATCACTTATTTTTACTGTGATCTTGAGGTAACTATAACTCAAACTCTTGCAGTTGCGCCATGTTTTTTATTTTATCTTCAAACTTCAGATCTGGATGGTCTCTAGTGGAATATTCCAGTAACACGTATAATACATGGTATGCTAACAATTACACTGTTATATCTCTGATCTTGGACCGACTCCAATACAGTGGTGTAATCTGCTTTTTCTTTATTTCACATAACCTACTGCAAAAATATTATCTTTAAAAAAAGGAAAATTTAACCCTAATTTTGTTTCAATTTACAGATCCATACGGACTCAGATGACGGTGAAGGCAACATCAAGTACACGATCTCTGGAGAAGGGGCAGGCTCCATCTTCATCATCGACGAGCAAACGGGAGACATCCATGCCACCGAGAGACTAGACCGCGAGGAGAAGGCTTCTTACACACTTAAGGCTCAGGCCCGGGACGAGCTCTCCAACGACCCTCTGGAACCTGAGTCGGAGTTTGTCATCAAGGTCCAGGACATAAACGACAGTGAGCCCAAGTTCACGGAGGGTCCCTATATCGGCAGCGTGGCAGAGCTGTCACCCATAGGTAAGATGAGAAAACGTACAGTGCAATCTGACTGGGTTTGAGGCTTTGAACTCAGGATGGCGGAGAGGTGCACTGTCGAGAATTACCAGTTATATTAGAGCCATTTCCATGATGCATAAGTAGAGTCTGTAACATAATGGTTTGTCCGGGTCTCAGGGGAGAGAAGAAAGTGCCAAAAAGAGCAATATGCAGAAATTCTCCCCCATTGCGGAGATGGAAATAGGAAAAGCAGACAGGAGATGGAAGATGGAAATAGATGTGGAGTCAGTAAATTCACTGCGGATGAGAAGTAAGTAGAGTGGTGACATGGATGTTTGAGGAGGATCCCCACATGGACTGTGTCAGAGCTATTATCCATAGGAAGCAGTGAGATTGGAAATGACGGCAACTGTGTAGGCATGTATAGAAAGGAGAGGCAGACGGATTGCAGTTCTCCCAGATGAGCTTTGTGGCTGTGTTCTGACACATTGTTATGAGGCAAATGATAAAAGGGGGAATAAGGGGGGAAAGAGGAGAGGAGCAGAGGAGAGGCTCTTCAGAGGAGTAGATAATAGCGAGACACTTTTGCCCAGGCTTTTGACATTGAAACCACAACTCTTTTAATCTTGACAAACACGTTTTCATTGTGAGCATTAGCATGGTTGCTTCAAATCCTCAGTGAAATGGAAAAGGCAGGTGAATGAGGGTGTCAGGGGCTTCATTAGCATGGTTTCAATGTCAAAGACGCAGCTGATGTTTCATAAACACAATTCTGTGTAGCTGCCAAGCGATATCACAATACCCTGCATGCTCCGACTGTCGGGGTTGATACCATATATGCATTTGCGTGTGTGTGGACGACTCTGCACAGGTAGTAGAGGTGAGCTAGCCGCTTGTTTGAGTGGCTCCAGGAGAGCTGAAGAATGGAATAGCTCTTTCCTGTTCTGGCACGATTAGAATTAATTCCCGCTTCCTCAGCCTCATCCAAACCGCGGGCATCTGTGCCTACAGTGCTCTCAGAAACTGAACGAAGCATGTGTGGGTGAGAGCGTTACAGAGGGAGCATGGGACAGAGCTGATTCAAGATGAAGAAAAAAGAAATAATGCAGACTTTTCAAAATAAGAAAATGCAAAACCTTGGGAAGAAGAAGAGATCTTTTATCTCCTCAACAGAGAAAGTGATGGAGCCATAAAACCGAGCTTAGTTAATGTAATCCAAACGATCAACACCCTTCCACACTGAGTGACTACCTCCCTGGTTTGACCCTGTCACACCTCAGTCAAATTACACACTAAATGAGTGTGCGGTTCATGTTTTAAACATAGTCATGGAACGCTAGCCCTAATGAGGTAACAGCTACTGCTTAGTCAAAAATCATTATTTCTCTTTCAGCCGTTCTCCTGTGGAACATCGGCTAAGCAAAGCAGTATTTCTTGACATGTCAGTGATAAGGTCACAAGAACAATGACATAACTGGGGGGGGGGGGGCGTGGGGGGGGGGGTGGTTGTTGCAAACAAACCCCAAACCTACGAGAATTGACTGTACTAACAAACACTGCATGTGTCAACAAAGCCTGATAGCTTATTCCTCTTTACTGTTGTCAATAACCTGTTGTAAACACACCAATGAGCTGCACAGTCTTGCATGGATCCATTTTGCAAACCTGCACCCACCAAGTCAAATACAGACCTGCATAGACTTGAGATTTAGATTTGATCAAAAAACCTGACCCGTCATCATTGGATTAAACACACATGCTACACACAGAATCAATTGCATTAAATGGGTTATGGCCTCCTGGTCTTCTTGTCTTGTGTTCTTGGAAAAGTATCTTTCAATTGTCGTCGGACATGTTTCTTAATCATAATTATAATAACATGGGAGCTGTATCCTGCTGGCTGCTGTAGATATTAGCTGCGGGATCAAATGTGTGTATTCATCCACAGCGAAAAATAATCCCCGGCATTGTTAAAATCTGTTGAAATGGCCAGGTGATTTACGTCATCACTGGGAACAAATGGGTTTGGGGTGAGTGCTCTGGACGGAGCAGGCAAGTCAGACGTATGGAGTCCTGGAGTATTGTTTGTATCAGACTGTTGTTGGATTCAATTTATTAGGGAAGCTACAGAAGCAGCAGCCTTATTCGTAAAGACAAATGTTTCTCCAAAGGTTTAATATTTAATTTCTTCATTTGTTTGCTTTAGCGATGTGTCCGTAGCTGTTTTATCACCTGCGACAATTTGTTTTAATTTGTTCCAGCAGTGAGAGGCTCCTCTATTTCTTCTGTACTTTGTGGCATTCGTTAAAACAACAAAAATGATTGTGATTACATAAGCCTGTTGACGTATTTAATACTATGTGCTTAATTGTGTCACTTCTCCTTTCTGAACGCACTATATACTCAAAGCCTGGTTAGGATCAGTACGTTTTATGTCGTTTGGACACAGCAGGCTGGGATCTAAACCATGGTTGTGTTTTATGCTGTGATGGAAGCAGGTTGCGAGCATTAGCCACACCATTGGTATGCTCGCTGTGCTGTTTTACGGCCAACCATATAGCAAACTGCCTGGGAAAACGTGAGGCCATAATAGCAAGGAAGTAATCAGTAGTCCGCTGCCGGAGGCATATTCATTTTTACTTATCACTCCTGTCAAGTCGCCCAGTCCACATCTTTGCCATAACTTTACTGCCTCCACCCCTGCCTCCCCCTTCTTTTTGCAGAGACTCCCTGACTGTCTGTCCTCAGTCTGTCTGTCTGTCTGTCTGGCTGCTTGCTATTTGCTGCCAAAAATAACACTCTTGTTTTTTCAGGGTTGGTTGACTCTAAAAAGGAGCAGAGAGGGCAGATAAAAGAGCAGTCCCAAAAAGACAATGATGAAGTGTGAGGGCCTGAGCTCCGTCTCTACATCCCCCCCTAATAGGTTGAAGTTTTAAAACACATCGCTTTTGCTACAGTTTCTGCAACACGAGAAGACCTTAAACACCAACATGCACATGCCCCAGTGCACGTGAATGGTCATGTGATATGCGTTTTCAGGTGATTTAGCATAGACCTTATTATTTCTGACACAAAGCTAAAGCACTTGTCTGGATGGAGATCCTTTTTTTTGTTTTTTTTAATGCAGGTTTAAATTGAAAACGTATTAGCGTGGCCGTAGCCTGTGTTGTCCTGTGGAAAGTGTGCGGCTAATGAAATTGAATTCTTAAATCAAATCTGTAGTGCAGTGGACGTTGCTTTGAGAAGCCTGCGTGTCTTTATGCTGATACAGAGGAGGGAACATGGATGGAGTCGCCCTGCTGAACGCCCACAGTGGCCTCTGATGATAAAGACTGTGAAAGTGAAGGATGGCCCCATGAATCTCAGTCTGATGGTTTCTTGCAGCGACAAGAAAGGGCTTTATAGAAAGAACAACTTTTCATCTGCATAAATGAGTGTGAGGTGGCGTGGATAACTTACATGTCTATGTAACGTGTATTACCCACAGTAAAATTGATTAATGATCGCCGTTGATGATTAATAGTTGCCAAGGCTACGTTCAAACTGACTACAACAGACTAACTGTCTTGTCTTGTCTTTTGAACTTGTTTAAAGCAGAAACGCAAGTTAAGAGATGTTTGAAGAAATCAACGGGGAAGTGATTGTCAGCAAAATGTTCTATGCAGTGATGTGTTGCAGCAGGTAAACAGAGTCAATTTGAGTTGTGCTTTGCAATATAGGTACAAGTAATTCCTTTGTAAATCTTACATAGTTTCCATGGATACTGTGCCGATTTTAATGCTGATATTTTCACTACAAAACCAAAACAAATATTACTAGTCTCTTTTCAATTTTGTTACTGTTTAAAAAAAGATCTGATCTGTTAGTCTATTCGGGATTGCGTTTTCATATTTCTTTCATTAAGATGACAAATATTTTGTGTGTCTCTCGGGTCATTCTGTGTTTTCTCTTTTGCTTAACCTTCCCTGTTGTTTTCTGATTATTTAGTTTTATATTGCCAATTCACTTTTTGTTCCATGTGATAATCAAATATTATATTATTTTTCCCACGAGTGCTGCTTTGCCCAAACTAATATTGGAGAAAATCCCACATTTCAATATTTAAACATTTGCTGCAAAGATTAGAGCTTTTCGAGAAGTCGATGATACGGATAATGATGATGTGAAAGTCACCTTAAATGGATCAGTACAGTTTAGGGTTCAGTTTGACTAAATATTTACGGCAACGATCGCGAGCTTCTCGTAGCATTAAGAGACGTCAACAAGAATCCAGGCACCGATTTCTCCCTTTTTCGAAAACAGAACAGATTTACCATTGCATATTTATACCAGGTGGCTGGCGCAGGATGACATGTTGTGCTAATGTATATGTTTTGGAAAGCCTCATCATTAATATTTGAATTGGATCCATCCCTTTTTTTCCTGTGGTTTTCCCCAACCATATTCAGTGCTTAAATATTTATGTGGCTTTGAGCTACGCTTCAAAAGGTTTAAAAAAGCCAGAGGCTAAAGTAATGTCAAACTGCGATGGCAACGTCTACAGTTTAGCATTGGATGGACCGAGGTTATGATCAATATCTAGCACACATACTGCAGACATTATTGGCAACAGCACAGCACAGCACAGCACAGCACACCCCAAGCTAATGCTTATGCTCCACACGCCCAGTTAATATTGAAGTAATAAAGACAGGCCTTTTCCAATTTGAAATCAGTATTACACCGTGTTACAACATGCATACTAAGACATCTGTCACTCTTTTTTCCTGCTCAGTCTTCATGCAAGCTGACCGACAAAGTAGCACAGTTTGTCGAGTTCGAAAACCATTTAGTCACTGAGGCAGACATCCTCCCCTACCACTCATAGGTCGAATGACAGCGAGCGAGTCTGCAGGAAATGTGGCTTGGAGGGAGAGCTCTTGGTGGCAGAGTCACAACAGGGGTGAAAAGTTTCCACAGCGTTAATCCTGTGATTGATGTGGTTCCATTAGAGCGAACCTCGGGACCTCTGAGTGGCAGAGATGTGACACGACACAACGTCCGTGCCGCAGATTCTAAATCTCAGGTTACACTGACTGAATAGTCCCAGAGTCCCAGAGAACAGCGATCAGGAGAACTGATAATGGACATTAAGCCGAGCACCATCCTCAGCTTTTATCCCCTAATGACACAAGCTAATGTCGTGTAGAATCAGCAAACACTGGAGGCAACAACCAAAGTTCAATGACGCACAGGAGTAACTTTAAACTGACATTTATCATGTTCTCTCAAAGACGCAAACTGATGGATAAAGTGAGGTTGGAGAAATCGACAAACCACAAAAGGCCAACATTCCTCCCTGCATTTCTTACACCTCAGCCACATTATCCATCGCTACAACACTGTACATTTTCATTTAGTTTTGTTGTTGTAGAACAAATGTTTATTTCATGGTATTTCAGGTTTGAGGACTACTGAGGTTCAATACATCATAATTATAGCAGTTACTAACAATTAAAATACGATGTTGGGTAGAGCCGGGCAGTTTTTATTTGGGACAATGCCAATACCAAATTTGGGAATAAAACATCTGATATCTGTATTGGCTGATAATCTTTATATACATGTATGTATAAATACACGTAAATGTATATACAGCAGGGGGAATTGGGGGAATTGTTTGTTTGCACAAACAATGTAATTCACAAACTACTTGACCAAATAACAACAAAACTCAGATTGGGATCTGCTGGAAAAACAATTCCACACATTTACAAATTGTTTGATTTACCCCTGGTCCTTTTATTGCATTATATTCTGCGAAATGTAATACAAAAAAATATTTGATTTATTTGTGATGTGATAGAATTTGCCCCAAAAAACAGCTGATCAATGCATGACTTTGTCTCTTTTGTGGAGGATCATATGGAAAGATCAGCTTCTCCCAAAGATACATTATCTACGAGGGATGTAGCAACTTCATAAAAACCTGAATTCATGCAAAGAGACTGACAGGAATGAAAGCCTAGAGAGAAAACAAAATAATTGTAGAATGTGTCTTTAGTCGAAGGTCGCTGCCTTACATCTCTGCATACAAAAGTGTAAGACTGATGTCAAACAAGACACAAGATGCACAAACTAACTGGTATTTGATGGGTATGTTTGGTGACTGAAACAGAGTAGCACCAGGCGGAATAAAGCAGTAACAAGAAACCTGGTCGATAAACGTATCTATTGACCTACATTCTTTATTCTGTTGGGTAAAATCCAAAATTATGTTTATGTGTGTCAACAAGACTTTTTTCAAGAGATTTAAACAGAGACGTAAAAAGCCTTTTAGAGGGATTAAGTTATACAGCAACAAAATAAACCATTCAGGTTCCTTTGTGGATAAGTTGTTCAAAACAAGGATCATATTTCCTTTGGTTTTCTCCTCTTATACTTTTGATCTCCCTCCGTCTCTCTCTCCCTCTCACACACACACACACTTCACGCCGTCAAGATAAATCCCCCGCTCCTTTTGTACGTAATGTGAGAACTCCACGAGGGGATTAAAGTAATAATCACCCTCCCCGTTGCTTTGGTCCAGAGAGGTTGCCCAGGAGGCTGCAAATTGCTGCAGTCACCATTAGGACAGCTGGGGCCTGTCATGCTAACAGTAGATGAGGCATTCGGAGCGGCGAGATCACAGGAGAGAGCGATGCAACAAGGCAGGAGCAACGTACAATCAATATTCTCTGCCAGCCACCTTTATGTATATGACCAGTAACATCCACCATTACGCTCCCGGCCACGGTGCCTGACATAATTGATTTTGGCTGATCTGTGTGTGTGTGTGTGTGGTCATGTGTATGAATCAGTGTCTATGCGTGGGAGGACGGTGGACGGAGAGAGGGAGAGAGAGAGAGTGTGTGAAGAGGCATGGAAGATGCTCGTGACAACAGCAGCACCATTTAGTCACAATTGTGAAATTGATTAAGGCTCCATTTTGTCATTATTGCAGACAATCTGAATCAGGCAGAGAAGCATGTGCGCTGCAGATATGAGGGGGGTGGGCGAGGGGTATTCAAATTGTCTACTAATGTGGCTCGATAAACTTGATGGATGTGTTTTTGTCTAATTTATTTTACAGTATTTAAAAGAAATTCTGCAACAAAATTCTCTATGCTTACTGTTTGGTTTTCTTTGAGTTGAAATTGGACACATTCTACATAATACTAGTGCAGTGCCCGTTCTACACCTGCCTGGTTGAAATGGCCTGTTTTATCTTGTCCTGTGTTGAAGCTCTGGAGCTACTTCAGAAATATTTCTTGTCATTAGTGAGTCCTCCTCAAACAGTTCTACAAGAAACTGTCACATTTTAATTGTTTGAATGCTGGGCATTGTGTGTAAGCTTTTTTATTAACAGTCTATGGGACAGAGAGCGAAGTTAGAACAAAAATTGCGTTCATCCAACAAACCTTAGTGACATTAAAATAATACAAATTTGAAAATGATCTAGTGTCAATTTTGGCCCACACATACAGTACACATGCCAAGTGTGAAGCCGATAAGATGAATGGTTCTCAAGACGTGCATTATTACAGATGGACGGACATTCCTGGAATTAGTAGATATTTACATTAAGTTCAGGTAATGAAGTGCACACAAAGTGGATGTCAGGGTGTCTGAGGTGAGAGGAGACGACGTGACGAAAAGATGACTCTCAAGTTTCGAAAGGGACGTCCCTGCTCTTTGTAACTATTTGACTGGAGGATGCATGAAAGTGATGAGAGGTTGAGATTTAAAACTGACACGCCACTTTGGCCCACCATGCTGTCTACAAAACAAATAATAATCTGATCTATTAAAAAAAAATGCTGGTACGACGGCTAATAAAGATTCGATTTATGATCTTTGTGAGATGCAAGACATCCCTAAATCCTTGTCGGGGATCTTGAGGAGGATCAATGGAAGCACGCCGTTGGCTTTTATGACACGGCAGATTTTTCTTCCCTTTATACTCCTTTCTTTCTCACCCTCCTTTCTCTCCATCACTCTCTCCACCCCTCTCTTTCCCAAGGCATTTATGTGGATGAGAGGGGAATGAATCACAGTGGAAGTAGTGAAGAAATAACTTTTCATGTGAAAACACCTCAGCTTTTATGGCTTTACTAAATGATCCATAATGCGGGCAGGGAGCACTCAGTCCTGCAGATTAAGGCGGGTCGGTGCAGGAGAGGGGCTCTGTGCTGCAGCCGTTAGACCCCTCCACTGAAGCTCTCACCAGTACAGGCACCATCTGAGATGGGCACAAATCTCTTTTACGAGGCTGCCTCTTAAATAGCTGTCAGTCTAGTGTCTCACACGTGGCACCCTCCTCCAGCTCCCCTTGCAGTAATTGAACCATCTCTCCCAGAGTGCTGAAGTGGTGTGGGAAGCCATTCCAACAGCCTGTGTTGATACCATTAAACCAAACTCATGCATAAATCTAACTATATAGCCATCGTCACACCACCCTCCCCTGACGCCTCGACCCCCCCAAAACATTCCTTCCTCCGTACTCCATTTCACCGGGTTTAGTTTTTGTCTGAGTGTTATTTACATTATCCTTCAAGGGATATTGTGCACATGCTTAAATGCCATTTCGTTATTACTTTGAAATAGTCTGTTGCATGTCCGTCCTACCATGACAATGTTGTACAATAATACAGCACAAGAAGAAAATAATAATTTCAAAGGTAGATCAAGTGTTGCTGCCATTAATAAAATATATATAATATAATACCCATCATTTATAATTATGATAAAAGGCAAGTCATATAGCCGCCAATCTTGTGTATACAGTGTAAGTGTCTTGCGGAGGAGTTTCCATATTATAGCAATAAAAGTTATACTAATAAAAAGCTATTACTGAAAAGATGGAAATGTGTAATAATTAATTATTTGCTCCGTCAGAAGATTAACGTCTCTGGGACAAACATTGCTAAACAGAGTTGATCTCATGAATGATGAGAAAACAGCTCAGTATAATTTGCCGTTGCATCATCTCATTGTTATACTGAAGGTCGGAATATGAAAATCAGCATGATGCATTCTTTTTTTTTTTGTCTCTTTTAATATTGTTTTAATACTGCGACCCACAATGCAGATATCTTCGGGCTGAATACATTAGTTTCACTCTAAGTGGAGCCACTGAAAGCACGAGCAAGCAATTTGACTAAATATTTATTTGTTGAAAAAGTGTCAGAACTTGGCGAAGACTACTGGCAGAATTAAGGTCACAAGTAAGTTTTGAATAACTCTGAAAAGTATTGTTTCACTCATTTCTGACCGGTTGTGGCAAGAATCATGTCAGCTCTGTTGAACCTGTAATCACACCGAACACTGATGTCAAAGTTTCTATGGTAACAATATAACTCTCTGCACTATTGGGACAAGAAAACAACTTTAAATGTCGGGTGTCAGCAAAGGATTTATTCTTGTCTATCTGAGACCAGGAGGTATCGCTCGATTTCATTTTGTCTTGTGACTGCAAAGGTATGTGAGAAACATATGATGTTGGGTGCATACACCTGGTTCCCCTACTCTCTCACCCAGTTTCCTGTCTGCCCTTCACTGTGCTATCAAACACAGACATACAAATATTAAAAATATACAGTATATATGTAGTTGAACAAAAGTGCCTTTGAGAGGGAATAAAGACAAACAAACCTGCTCATTAAAAATAGCATTGCAACAGGACGTCTTTAGCCTCGTTCAAGAAATGTGGAGGTCAGATTGGTACTCTCGGGAAATTGAATATCTGGTACTTCTCCTAATACTGTAATATGCATTACATTCCAATCTGCAAAAGTCAATGATTTTTTTTTTTATTGAATTCCCAAAAGTCCATCAACAGTAGAATCTGCCTAAGTGAGACGCTGGCCAGGCCAACAGATAATGCAAGTAATGACTTCTCCCACTGAAAACACGGATGCAAGCCAGAGCTCTAATAAGAACCCAAGTGCCAAACTGACTGCCTCACTTCTCCTTTTAATATAAACACAATAAAGAAGCATTTGCATTTATATAGTTCTTCCAAGCCATCTGACATTGCTGCCGGCCAGTCGCCCAAAAACAGCTGAGCGTCGAACTGATTGTTACCTGGGGAAAATTAAGATAAGGGAGTAATCCCACTGGACAAAAATGGCTTCGTTAGGCCCACAGCAGTAGAGCCGACAGGTAGGCAGAATTAACGAACCCCTGCATATAGCCGGGAATGAAAATGCATAACCTCCATACTGCCTGAAGTTTTTAATACATTAATAATGATATCTCACTCAACTGGGATGTTGCATGTCTCGATCAGCCAAGGATCAGCCCGGTGTGTACTTTTGCATATTGGTATGAGTTAATGACTGTGTATAAATTAAAAGCTCATTCCGTCCTCGTTAGTATGCAGTGCTTTGAATCCACTGGGAGCCGCAATATATCAGGATTTAACTGAGAACCGCGCAAGGTTGAAGACGGTCCCAGAATTGATGATCCGATGGTGTTGCACACATTGGAGGAACACCGGTCCAGTCCATTTATCCAGCCATTATGTGCTTTGTTTCTTAGGATAATTCACTGCTGTGCTAATTAATCACAGAGAATTGCTGCAGAGTAGCAAACCCTCTTTTGTTCCATTTGTATCATAGACCAGGTAGAGCCGTGCATCAGACCAGCCCCTAGCCACATATATGAAGAACAAAGGGAGAGCTATAAGGTGACGTTCGCGGGGGAGTGATCTGAGCCGTCTGATTTAATGGGCTGGTGACTTTAATGATAATCCACTGGCTTCTACCTCCCTCTCCCCCCCCCCCCCTTAGGAGCCCTGTTGGATGACAGGAAACAAACAGTGCTCTGACACTTCCCGCTAATTAGCATCATTAGCATACGGCCATTATGTGGCTGGACAGTAGCATGACAGGACTCGGAGAAAGGCTACGGCGGTGACCTTTGGTGGACAACACCAGCTGTCACTAATTACCCATAGCATTGGCCAGAGGCACGGGGACAAAGACTGACTCCTTGTCCTTGACAACCTATGGCACCAGGAACGTCTCCCTTTTAATCTCCCTTTTGCCCGCAAGTGCAATTATTTATAAAAAAAGAAATGTGCAAGTATGCAGTTTTTAACCTTACAAATGAAAAAAACCTAAAGTTTCATCGGCTCCAGGCAGAGCTTTAACTAAAACGTGTGACTAAATGGAGAGATGCGACTGTGTTTTTGCTGCCAGAGGCTCGTGTGTGGTGTGCACACGGTTGACAAATACACAACGCAGAGTGGGAAATAATGACTTAAACACCGTGGCTCCTTCAATCTCACTTTTAAGGTTTCACGTGGAAGTGACTCCATTCTCTGCGTAAGTGCCCGTAATCATGAGTAATTGTTTGCTGTAGATTTTCTTTTGAGCCACCAACGGTCTTTGAAGATGTTCGCAACTGCTCGCTCCCTTTCATCTCCGAGCACAACTTCTCTGCCAATGGGAGGCAAAGCAGCTCTGAGGATCGGTGTGGTGAGAAGGTAATTGGAAACATCAAAAAAATCTGCTGGGAAAATTATGTGCTTGGAGATGAAATGTTACCTGGCGCAGTGTTACCCCAATTGCGTTAACCCTCCTCTCTCAAGTATAGTCAGACAAGTACGCTTGAACGCATACGCCCAGGTGTCTGCACAAACTCACAGACAGATTTCTGTTGCTATACTTGCGAGTCCCTGTTGCATTTTCCAAGCCATTGCAAATAACCTCACTCTAAACCAAAATTTCCTCTGAAACATACCAAATAGTCTTCAGACAGGTCTGTGAAAGACAGTATGTCAGACGTTTGTACAAATGTCCTCACTGTCAAGGTCTTAAAAACTCACACTGGTCAAAGATAGATGTTACAGCGTTTCACAAACAATGACAAAGAAACACATACAGGAACACATCTGCCCCTTCTTGTACAAAGTGCAATAACTTTCCTCTCTGAGTCTGATTTAAACTCACATTTTCAGATTCCAACACTTCCCCAGTGACCCCCCCCCCCCCCCCCCCGGGCCTGGACATTTCCGTTCTCTTTCTTGACATTTTGTTGTCTATCTTCCACAGGAACATCCGTCATGACGGTTACTGCATCAGATGCCGACGACCCTGCATACGGGAGCAGTGCCAGAGTGGTGTACAGCGTGCTGGAAGGAGAAAAGTTCTTCACTGTTGATAGGCAAACGGGTAAGAGCGATAAATAACCCCACGTTCAGTATTCAATGCACTTGCCATTTTTTCCCCTCACAAGATTCCGTTGGTGCTCCTTCAGTAATCTCAAGCTCAGAGACCATAACTCCCATATCAATCAAAATTTTCTTGCCAAAAAACATAAAATCAATCGGCCAAAAAGAGAGAAACTTTATAATAGTTTTAGCCAATAACTGCAGGCTGATCTTAGCAAGTGCTCAAATACCATATGGCGCAAATTGCTCCGTGTTTAGTGCCACCTTCAAGTCTATCTGTGAAGAAGTAGCAACAGGCAAAATAAGCGTAGACAGCTTATATGGCCTGGATATTCAATTCATGAAGTACATGTTTTTTTGGCTTTTATTAATACCACCTGCTTGATGGATTTTTGAGACTGGTATCCATCGCACCAAATCCACACTAAAATATAGCATAAAAGTGAAATGATTTTGCCCCTCAAACGCTTAGGATCTAAGAATAATCCATTTTTATAAGTCATCTCCAACCGTTATATCAAGAATCCTTGGGTTACTGTTGCAGCACATCAAGATTTGCACTATGAAGAATGTTCGCCAGCTTTATAATGGAAAACTCCCCATTTCCCCCCCGGTGTGGAGCTTATAGAAGTGATATGGCCTGACCCACAGTCTTTCAGGAGTAGCTTAGCATCACTGTTGCCTTCGGAGGCCCCCCGAGGGAAAAGCACTAAAGTTTTAATGATTCCTTTTTTTGGTGTGCACCACTTTGATTCGGTCAGCCTCGGTGCCTGGATGATAAATGGCTCTGCCTTGGTGGGACCTAGCGAGGAGACTGGATGGTTCATTCCAGCTTCTGTCTCACGACCCCCATTCCACCCGCCCCCCCCTCCCCAGTTTGTAGGTTTGTAGGCGGACGGGCCAGCCTAATAGGTGCGAGTCAAGAAGGTCAGAGATGAAGAGGAGACAGAGCAGCTGTGAAATCTGCGTCATTAATATCACTCTCTCTCACCCTGACAACAATCTGAACAGCAAGTCACCGTTTATTTATTTTTATTTTTTGATGTCGCCAATCTGGAATTATCTATAACTCTGAACGCTGGAAAACTATAAAAATTCTATTTCCACGTTTTTCAATATGAAGTAGATCATAATATTGTAAAATAAAAATCTATGAAGTAGTAATTCAATCACATTTTAAAAGCAATACCAACAATAACACATTCCCATTGGTTCTAGGCTGTTCCACTACCTATTATTCTATTATTTTGTTTCTGTTATTACTTGGAAATAGACTTTGTATCCACTTAGCCATCATTCAGGAGCAATACAAAATATATTAAATAATGTTTTTCTCTAAGATGGTTTCTGTAATTTACATTTTTATAACAATGACGTTTATTCAAGCTTTGATTTTGCCTCAAAGTTTTGTTTTAATTAGCCATTTTATGCCATTAAACATCATGATCTACAGCGGGATGGTCGAGCCTGTGTATCAGTCACTGTTGTGCAAAGTGATTTCAAGAACCCCAGGATGGCTGCAGCCGTAGCTGGGGTTATTTCTGCTTCATTTTTGCACAACAGGAAGAAGTGGAGAAGCATCATCCATCTTTATGAACAGTCTATGGTGCTAACACAGAACCACCTTCTTCCTCCTCCGCCTCCTTCCCAAACAAACAGGGAAAATGGAGGCTTCCATTTCTTTGTGGCCAATGGAGTAAAAAAGGTTTAGATGTTCGATGCTCAGAGTGCAATGGGTGCAGCCATGAAAAGTGAGTGCAGCAGTCCAGTATGTGCAGATCATCTGTTACTGACTTGCAATGTAAACTCTATCGGGCACAAAAGGCAAACTAACCCCACGGCCCTGCAAATCTACCTCTATGTCATTTTTACAGTGGTCCCATTGAAGGACAGATCGCAAGAGATGGATTTTCATTGCCCAGTCAGATGAACTGATGCAAGGGATATGAGCAACATTGTGAAAACATGGTTATTTATATTATACTAATGTAATGCATCATATTGAGTCAATACTTCACAGTTGGTGTACACAGCCTACCTGGTCAGACTGTTAAAACTATGTGATATGCATTGATATGCAACGGCACAGGCTTATCTTACTCCATTCATACAGATTCCTCTACATACATGCGCGACCAGAGCAACGGTGCCGTGCTAGCTGCAGATTGCTGCTTCACTCTTCCTAATTTAGATCCATCCCCTCTGGTGTTTGGCGGATGAAAGAGGAGCATGTCATCTGCCTCGCTCCTTAACTCCTCTTGCTGAATGTACTGTATTCTGGCGACTCATAGAACCGGCCCTGGGCTAAATGTGACTGGAATCAGTGAGTTGTGTACCCAACACAGAGCAAACCTTTGGGAGTGAGACAGCGCACCGAGCCCAGGAAATGCATCAATAGATTCTGATGTGGAAAATCCCGAGGGGTAAAGTGGAATTATATTACTACTGCACAGCAAACCAGCCAACTGCTGGGCCAATAAGGGGAATGTCTCTTTTACACCGAGGAGGGCCATGTGCTCGACTCTGAGACATATATAGAATAAAAAGAGAGGGCAACTCAATACAGTTTTATTTAACCTTTGCAGAGATCCTTCACAGTCCCACAATGACATGACATTATGGTCCAGAAATCACACATAACATATATATGGTCAGGTTGTGTGTGTTTGGACAAAGTGGAATGAACAGATTTTTTTCAGCTCTTTATTGTTCTGCCGACCAACTCAAAGTCAAAGAAATGGATTTTTTTTAATAGTTTGTTATATTAAAAGACTTTTATTTATTTTAACAGAATGTGGACTGTGCAGTAAAATGAAGTCTGCAGGTGCCTCTCTATGTGCACTTCCTACCTCTCTCTCTCTCTCTCTCTCTCTCTCTCTCTCTCTCTCTCTCTCCCTCTCTCCCGACGTAATATCACTCTCTGTGTCACTTGCTTTCTCTTTGGAAATCCACTTCTCAGGCTTGAGTGCAGCTTGATCCAGCATGGAGGGCTTGTAATGCTGCGCAGGCTGGCTGAGGCATGCCTTCATTCTGCCCCTATATTTTATTCATTTTAATACAGCTGAGCCATAAAATGGTGTATGGGCAGAGGTGCAATGTGCCACAATCTCTTCCATCCAGCCTGTCTGAGGAGATGAAATAGAATGTGCTGCACTTGTGCCTCCATAATACAGTGCTTAGCAGAAGTTGATATTCAAAGTGTGAGGGGGAATGTAGCTATCGTTTAAGTGCTAACCACTAATGCAACCTTTCCACTGGCCTCACTTACTAGTTCCACTCTTTCACACTGTCTCTGCCTCTCTCCTCCATCCCTCCATCATTAGGGCTCATCATGACAGCGGTGGCAGATTTGGATCGCGAGACGCAGGATCGCTATGAGCTGGTCGTCAAGGCAACAGACATGGCCGGACAAATGGGCGGTCTCTCCGGCTCCACCACAGTGACCATAGTGATCACAGATGTTAATGACAACCCGCCGCGCTTCCCACAGAGTGAGTGTGTCCAACACGTTTGCTTTCTTTTAGACGGAGGGAGGGAGACGGCGAGACACGACGGGGAGGAATTAGAGAGAAACAGTTTTGATAGTGTAAAGAAAAGAGCGAGAATTGGAGAAAATATCAAGGAAAGCGAAAGCCCCCACATGGAAACATGACAAAAGACACACATTATAATTTGCGACCTGCAGGCCGCTGACACCAGTAAGCGATGGCAGCGTCAGTGGCCGTACTGAATGGGCTGCATGTAGTCGGAGAAAATCACCTAACTTAAATTTATGGGCCAGTCAGACCCGCAGCGCAGAGCCCTGTAGTAGTCCATCAACTGCGGGGGAACTGATGCTTGCTCTTTTTATGTGAGACTCAAGAAAGGATTGAATCACTGTTGCTGATTGTTCCCTCGTTGTAATGTTAAGGATTTATGACGGTCAGGTGCTTTCTGGTCCTAATGGCGTTCACGTGGCTTTCTGTGCACACAGGCCCAACAGGTACGATTAAAAATACAGTCCCTCTCACATTACCACGGTGAATTGGAGCCTTTCTTTAAAGCAAGTGTCTGATTTATTTCTGACTCACAACACCACATAAAAAGTAAGGGTACTTTTCCACCTTTTTGAAGTAAACTATTAAAGCCACATAATCATATTAATAGCTGAATTATCATTTATTTTTTATGTTGCTTTCATTTGAATTATTTATTTTGTCTACCTTTTTTTTCCAGAGTCAAACTATTAGTTTGTATTACAGCTGGAGGAGCAGCGTCTGACAGTGTGGTTGATTGTGTTCGATATGTTTCCACACCTTTATCTTATTCGTGTATAAATCCCTTTTTCATCTCAGTAAATCATATTTACCCAGTCAGAGGGATAAACCCTGCAGGATTATAGCATCTCCACTGTATGCTACTGGGGATAGATACACTTTGGAAGGCAGACTCATAAATAGGATGCAGAAGAAGATGGCACTCTGCATATGTAAAGAGTTTTTTTTCCCATAATATGCCTCTGGGGGTGAATAAAGTTTTATAGTATCGTCTTACTTTTCTCCGTTTTATTTTCTTCATGATGAACTCGAGCAGACGTTTACCCCCGGCCTTTTTTTCTGCCAATTGAAATGTGACTTCACATTCAGTTTCTACGATGAGTAAACGTTAACGTTAAGATGTTCATGCTCATGCACACCGCATGGCTTCAATTTAACACCTGCATTGCATAATCCCAATACAATTAAAAATTACAATTTGAAATGTAATCTGAGTTTAATTGACATTTAACTTATTTAAATGTTTTACGTTTTATGATCATATTAATCAAATTACATTTTAACAGGAGTGTACTGTTATTGAATGCAATGTGACTCTTAATAGGTCGGTGAAACATAAGGCTGGTGTCGTGGGTTATAGCACAAGACGACAAAACATGATATGTGATATCTTTGGATTGTAGAAAATTGTTGAAATAATAATGCGAGTCAGTAAATGTATGTAAATGTAATGATCTGACTCTCAGTAGGTTCCTTGAGTCTAACTCCCATCCCAACCTCCTTTTTCCATTACCTGTCTCCATTCTCTCTTTATGTCTTTATTTCTTTGTCCCGATCTCATTCCCTTCCTCATCCCACGTTTCTGTTTCTAGTCACTATCAATCTCCTCTACCAATATCCTTGCCTCCCATTCTCCCTTTTCTACCTACGGCCAAGCATCTATCTTTCTTCCTCCTCCCTCCACTGGTGTTTTTCCTACTTTTCTCCATGTAACCTATGTCTCTCATTCTTCTTCTGCTGTCGTGCTTTTCTGCACATAAACGTACACAGTTTTTCCCCCCCCACCTCATTCTTCTGTGGCTTCGGCAAATCTCACTGTTATTGATTTTTTTTTCTTTTTCTGTCCATATGTTTTCCACATGCGGCCACTTCCTCCATAAACCAGAGATGTACCAGTTTTCTGTGTCGGAGGGGGCGGCTCTGGGGACGCCGGTTGGACGCGTCATCGCCACGGATGCGGACATGGGAGACAACACAGACATGAGCTACCTGATCAAAGAGGGAGGCGATCTCTTCAAGGTCACCACTGATGTGGAGACCCAGGAAGCTGTTGTCTCCATCAAGAAGGTACAGTTAATTTACAGGAAGTCTGCACTGTTGTTGCTCTCCTTTAAGCGGGTGTTTGTATTTAGCAGCACAGAGGCTGCAACACTTACATACTCATTCATTCGTATTATTGTAGTTACACCCTCTGGCCATCAGTGTCAGTAATGAGCATTGTGGGCGTGTCTTATCTTCCAGCAACTGGACTTCGAGAGCAAGCGCACGCACAATGTCGTGGTGGAGGCGGTAAATAAGCACGTTGACCCCCGCTTCGTGGACCTGGGCTCCTTCCGAGACCAGACCATCGTGCGGGTCAGTGTGTCGGACATCGATGAGCCACCCATCTTTCAACCTGCAGAGGGCACTATCATGGAAGTGCAGGAGGATGCGAAAGTAGGCGCTCTGGTTGGCGTCGTCACTGCCAAAGATCCGGATGTGAAGGATATACCTGTGAGGTAAGATGAAGGATAAAAGAAAAATGTCTAGGTGGTAGAATGTCACATCGAATCAGATTCAGGGCAGTTAACATTAAATTGATGTACACTGTCCATGCTAATACTCTGGACAATGGCAAGACCATGACCCACATTGGAATTTAAACCACTACCACTTAAAATGTAATAGATAAAGACTCTATGACCCAACAGTACTGACTTTGTACTTCTTATTCAAATAGATATAGATATAGATATAATTAGATAATGTCGGTACAAAAAAGAATATCAGTCAAAACACAGGTGAAAGCTATAAACCGATTTTTAATGGAATAAAATTAGCACTACGAAAAACTTGAGTTAAAATTCTAATTGAGTAACTACAAGTAATAAGGTGGCTGATTTTTGAGTTTCTAAGTGCAAGGTCTTTTTTTAAACAATAGCTTGGTGTAGTGAAAGCCCGAGCAAACAGAGAACAGTGGGACTGGCACAATGAATGTAGCCGTACAGTACGTCTCTTTCTTGTTTTTACTCTCAGATCACTGTGTGTGATAAAAACAGTATCATCTGATAATCTTCTGTACCAAGGTCTGCGGTTTAGACGTCTTCAGAAGAGCAATTGCGGTATGAGAGGGGAATACAGATAGGGCCTAAGACAGTCTATCTGACGGAGCACACGCCGACACACGCAGGGCCTGTGCAAATTACCTTGATTAAAAATGCATGAGGCTCAGAGATCCAGGTGTAATAAAGTACAACACAGTGGCAGCGCTGTTGTTCATCTCAGTCTTGGCAGCCCAGAGCTGGAAGTGTGTGCGATACGTGCGCACGCATATATGACTGATTGTGTGTGTATGCGTTTGAGTAGGTGAACGTGTGAGTGAGGGAAAGCGAGGGAGGGTGGGAGGTTGGCGAGTAGCCACCTACAGAGCGAAATTAGCCAGCTCATGACTTCTGACAATAGATAGCACTTTAAAGTCCACATAATCAAGCCCCCTGAGGGGTAAGAATATTGTGCAAAATATGTGTAATGATATGTAATGTGTGCGATATGGATCTGATCTCAAATATCACTTTGTTCTACAGCTTAAGCAAACTGAAAATAGACCTTGTCATGAAATAAACACCAAAACTGACACAGAATAAGGATCCAACTGAGCTTTCATTTGGAAGCACTTAAAATATGCTGTTAAATACAGAACAGGAGGTTATTGTCAGTTTTGAAGAATACACAGTGAATTCTGTTTTGCCTTTATTATGTCAATGTGGTAAAAGCATGTGTGAAGCAGCCAAGTTTGTATTTCTGTGCCACAGATGGAAGTGGTTTGTTTCTGACGGTGGGAGATTGTTTTGTGTTAACCAGTGAAAGAACGAGTGAAAGTCTGAAACCTCAGGGATGATGCCAACCTCCACTCCCAGTCTATAAAACCTGACATGTACTGGAAAGCGATGGTTTATTTTTGTCCTTTATTTATTATTTATTGTGGCTGTTGTCTTCAGCCAATATCTAGGAAAGAAGGCGAAATAGCACAAGAAGCTGTACAGCACAATTTTAGGTTTGGTGCAGGGGAGATACATTTTATTTTCAGTTAATATATTGAAAACAAGTTTTAGTGGCAGGTATAAATATGATCCAGTCAAATCCAGTAACTGCCCTAAATGGTATCATGTAAAACCCCGACAAGGAGTTTTTAATTGGTTATGAAATGGTCTGATTTTAATATTGCTGCCTCTTTATGAGCTACAACAGCAATTGAGACAATCAAGGGGGCTTTTTCTATGAACTATTCTTAATGTCTGTGGTTGGGACGTATTACCTGCGAGGTAAGACCAAAGATTTACGTCAGTCAGGCTGGAAAAGCCCATGTTTAGGCCGGCTGTCCAGTGTCCGTACTTTAACGAAAAGGAAAAGTTCCTTGTAGGAGCTTTAATTTGATTGAGTAAATGAATGCACTTAGATATATGGTACATGGTGGCTGCATGTTGTCTGTGTGGAAGTGTGTTACCTCACGTCAGTGTCTTAGACACAGCAGGGATTGTTGGATCCTCTGATTCTCATGCAAACAGGCGGGAATTAGTTTCAAACACAGATTATCTTGAGGGCAATTCATCCAGATATAGTCACTCAGCGACATATAAACAGTACAAGAGGTAATTCATAAACAGACTGAATTATTTACATTCAGTCGCATGAATAAAACACAAATGCAAACACTAATATATGGAGAAATCATCCATGCAGTGCTTTCTATAACCCACCAGTTTAGCATATGGTTCACCTAACATTACCTTTTAGATCTACATCATGTGACCAGCAGTCCCATGAGACCTGGGAGAACGCCGGCTGGCACGTTTGTCAGAGAGGCTGATAATGCCCATGGTTTTTTTTTTTTTATATTCTTACAGTCATGTGTGCATGAATAAGCCAGCTGCGCGTGTGATGAGGAACTAAGCACAAAGAAACCTCTCAGCAGATTTTTGTTGACTCACCAATCTTTTGAGAGCACCAAGTACCCGAAAGAAGGAAGGCTGCTTTTGTGGGTTTTCTCTAAAGTACACAATGAAAATTTAATGTTTGTTTTCCTACTCTGAATAGACAAAGAAAGAGTCAGTATGCAGCTACTTGCAGTTAAGGGACTCGGCGCCAATAAGTCACAGAACCTGTGACAAGTCTCCTTTAAATGCCTTTAAAACATAATTACTTTAGCCAGGTCCCCTCTGTATAGGTTGTTGGTCTTTAGTGTAGCCCATAGTGGAATTAGTTAACGTCCTTGCGAAGCCCCATGAAAAAAGAAACTCAATTTACGTCAAAATTTAAATTCCTATACACTCTCTCACCTGCCTGTCACTTACTATTTCTCCCTCTCAACATCTATAGTGCGTC
This sequence comes from Verasper variegatus, assembly GCA_026259375.1. Classification (NCBI taxonomy): domain Eukaryota; kingdom Metazoa; phylum Chordata; class Actinopteri; order Pleuronectiformes; family Pleuronectidae; genus Verasper; species Verasper variegatus. The sequence continues at coordinate 20,594,245 of CM048040.1, forward strand.
TCACTTTTTCTTGTCTGTTGTAATAGGTTCTCCATCGATCGGACCACAGACCAGGAGATGATCTTCCATATCGATCCGGACTCGGGGGCCCTCACACTGGGCAAGATTCTCGACAGAGAGACCGCAGGCTGGCACAATATCACTGTGAAGGCTGTGGAAGCAGGTACGTGCGTCGCCCCGTCGTTTCAAATTGAACTCATCACGCTGGGTTTCCACATCTTCACACTGCTGAGTGTGAGATAAATTCTCCTACTGTGACATTTTTTTGTCACAGTAGGACATTTGTCACAAATGTCTCTCAAATGTTTGTTTTAGAAATACAGAAATACACCATCACTATTACACCAATGTAAAAGCAACAGAATAACAAAATAGTTGATATTTATTTTTATTATGTATTAAGTTAATGTATCAGCTGTTTACCAAAGAGCACAACAAACAAGCCCAGATAATGACAAATGAAATTGTTCAAATTGAAACTACTTGCATTTGTTTGAACTCTTTACAGCCCAGTGTTCAAAACAACAAAGTTACAATGGCTCTGACGACTGATGCACTTTGTCACTGGGGATGATAAGAGGTGGCAGAGAAACCTAAACTGCTGTGATCTTAAGCCACTGAAGCTTTTGGCACATTTTCTAGCAGCGGAGTTTTGTGGCTTTTAGCTTTGAGAAAGACAGAGACGAGGAAAGTAACGCTAATAATAGAAAAGGACTTTTGTTGGTAGATGCAACTGAGACCAAGCTACAGGAAGAGTCAGGGGGTGAAAACTGATAAAACTAACTAAAATATTCTGTATTGCAGTGAAATGTATTCAAGATATACTTTTTTTATGCATGTACTGATGACAATTTGTCTGTAAACCAGCCATTGAAAATACTTCCAACTTTGCTTATATATATATGCAGAACTTTTACGTGATCTGAAAATATATAGATGACTTTTTGTTCTTCAGGTTTATTTATCTTTTCTCCATCTATCAACAAGCACAATAGCTTGTCTGTGGAAAATCTGATAACTGAGCCAGTTTTTATTTATTCTGTCAACCCATCATGGCCATTTTCGTCTCGAGTAGTAACCATCAATTGCTCTTGATTCGTCATTTTTCTGAAACCAGGTGGGGAAATACAGTCCAAATACAATTTTATCACCAATCTTGTTAAAAGTGGGTGAGCAGACAAACTGAGAATGAAGGAAGAGCTTACAGAGTTTATATCTTTTCTATCTCTTTGGTTCCTGTTGTCATAGCAAAGAACACGAAGAATGTAATAACTTGGGGAAACTGGGGGGGAAGTTATTACAATATCATTAGAAGTAAACTTGAGAAGGGAGGAGGCCTATTCCACACTTTTTCAATCTTACACAGATGAAGTGGTTGTGGGATTGCAGTGAAAGCAGGGGAGATTGCATTCTGCATCTAACTGGTATCCACCATCGCACATAAGACGGAAGCGGAAAACAAAGCACATAAACAAAGCCGATTTTAAAATGTCTTCATATTTGTTCCCCTCTCATAAAGCCACAGACTGTGATTACTGCAATAATCAATATGGCCTAAACTGAATAGTAAGCAGTCTCACCCAACACAAACATCAAGACAAAATTAGACTTTCAGAGTCTTTCTCTTTTTTTCCTTCAAGCTGTAATTCCCAGAGCAATTTGGGAGCTTTTGTGCTCGGCCTCTGTGCTTGGCATTATGTCATAGGCACATTTTAATGTTAATTGAACATTTAAAGCGTCCCTACCCCCCCCTTCCAATATCAGACATAAACACATGCCTGGACTTGACAGATAAAGCCTCTCACATTGCCTTCCAGTGAAAACATCCGCACTGACAGAGTCCGTGGTCAGCACCGTCAGGATTCCCATCCACGGTGGTTCTTTATCACCTGGTAGCTCCCGGAGTCCCGAGAGCTGCAGATGCACAGACAGGAGACAGAGATAGAAAAGAGAAAAGGGCCACAAGAGAGGTGGGAGTGGGGGGGGGGGGGCGGTTAGGATGCATATTGTGAAGAAGCTTGCTGGAGTATTTTAAGAAAGAACTTCATTTTCTCCATATTGGTTTGGATATTTATTTATTTTTTTGTTGGGTCCCTGTGCTCATTAAGGCTGGAGAGCCACAAGGTCAACCTGTCTGAGCACATTGTTAAAACCCGAGTTTTGCAGCACAAACCTTAATCATTCCCCGAGTCCATTACCGACCTTTGAACTGTTGCGTTGCCACCGCATCAGCAGCGGACAAGTGACAACAGCTCCTCCGACAGCTCTTCATGTCCGCGCCCTGGGATAAACCCGCAGACACGAAACTGCAAGAAACACACAATACGTTCCGCTCATGTGTCTGTGGGCCCAGTGAAGAAGGTTTTACTGCAAATGCAAGTACGAGCAAACTCCACTGTAATGACAGCCCACTCATTCGAAGATGATACACACACATGCACACACGGCACGTTTTTATTCAAATTCAACCAGTTTTAAAAAATAGCAACCACTGGCATTTCTTCCTGCTGACATCGTCGGTGCAAAAGAGGACACAAGCTCTCAGCTGTGTAGTATTCGTTTCCAGAGAACACAGAAGCTCCGTAGTACAGGAGTAGTATTTAACTGCACCCCCACTAGCCAGGGTACTCGTACTTCCTGACAGACTTCACCATAGAAACATATCAGGGTAAGTCAGAGTGACACATCATTTTCGAGAACTGATAGCAAGTATGATATCACCTTGCAAAACTGCTTTTTTTTACCCAGACAGGTAGGCTTGGGGGGGGGGGGGGGGGCATCACCCTGAGGGCAAAAAGATACAGAAGAAGCTGGAAAAGTCTTTATCTCCTGCACTGTTGCGGGGAAGACATTTTCTACAGAATAAGTTTTCTAACTTTTCTGTGACAAACAAGTGCACACCAAGGAGCAGATGGAAAAAAGGCCAGTCCCGTTTGTGGAGTAAAATATGTGTCGTATTAAGCTGGAAGTCGAAATGGGACGACATTTACGAACAAAATCTAGATCAGAGGATGTTATTGTTAGTTTTCTCAAACCCTGCAGCACAGAGGGTTGACAGTGCTCTGCTCTGAAGAATAATTTAGATGCAAGTGCAGTGCAAATGTCAACGAGGCCAGGGAAACATAATAATGTGTAATCAAGGAGCAGAGGTTGTAACCTAGCTGACATTTTTCAGTTTTTTTCTGAATCTCTCACCAGTGAACATAGAGCTCAACTTGGTGTTTGTAGAAGTAGAAATCCCATTCGCCTACTGAATAGAGATTTTGTTGTCTCTGATTAGTGGAGCTCGCTGTTACCATGGGAATGTTTACCGCAACTATGAACATCACGTTGGCTATGACCGACTACAATCGGACATGATCGGAACGTGTTACTACTTCAGGTTACGATACTATACGAAACACTATATACATACATACAATACACAAACTACCAAATATTGCAACGGGATATTAATACCCAATAGTATTTCAGAAGAGGCTTGGAAAGGGATCATTTTTAATGGTTTATAAGATGCGTACTTTCTTCACTCTTTCGCCCTTTTTTCATTTTTCATTCCTTCAGTTGTTAAGTTCCAAATCAATGTTTTATTGTCACGATTCGTCCAGTTGCTGGTCGGCCGGCTTCCAGGTTTCAAACTCTCTTTCTTAGGATCTTCTGAAACAGCAAAAAAGAAGCAGTGTATTTACTTTCGGGAACCAGAGCCATTCTAAAAAGTGAGCGGCCACTGTTACGCCCTGTTGTCTCTGTAGTTGTGGAGCAGGAGGAGATCCTGAACACAGATGTGTTTTGTATGGTACTAAGTGCTTGTGGGAGATTCCTGGTACTCAAAGTCGCAGAGTTATTAAATTGCTGTATTGGTCCCAAATTATTGTATAAATGGATCCTCAGACACACTCCACTGTCATCAGGGTTATTTAAACTTGTTTTTGGTGTATTTTTTATTGATGTTTTTTATAGATTCGTAGCCTTCGCCGGGAGAAATATAAAGTCTACTTTTTGGTCGCTTGCTTCATTATCTGTTCATTGACGATTCAAACCCCACTCTGTGAATTTTAATGAAACACAGACTCGACACATCCACCACTGCAGTGCAGCATCTTGATAATCACACCGATTACCCTCAATACTCATTTGACAAACTGTGTGTCGCTCCAATGTGTTGCCACACAAAGACTCTCACTGGCAGGTTAAGAGTATTGCTATTAGCTAACGGTGGGAAACAATGACTTATTTAAATCTTAAGAAATAACATCTCTTGATTACATTGATGATAGGAATAAATCAAATGTCCCCTTGACATACTTGTATCCAAAAAGAACTCACAAAAGAAGCGGCGGCGAAGAATGAAGAAACATTTTTGAGGAGCTCGGATTAATTTCAGTTGTTTTTCAGAGAGCACCTCCACAGGCAGTCGGCCAAGTCGTCCTCCAGTTAGCAAAGAAGTGGAGTCAGCAGGAATTTGAAACAAAGCCTGAATCTAGAGGTATGGGAAATGTGTTCACGGTAGAGTGTCAGTTTTCAAACAGAGTACGATGTTAATATCCTCTCTGAAGAGGGCGGCTCTGACGGCATCAAACACTTTTTTTTACGGGAGTGAAGTTGACAAAAAACAGACTCTTCTTACAAGATAAGATTACAGTGAACAAAACGGAGCCTCACTCGTGACTTATCGAGACTGTGTGGATATCATAGGGGAGCAGATAGATTCATGCAGCTTGCAGACCTGCACTGGACTCCAGACTCAAGAATTTAGTTTTTCCTAGTGAGCCCATGTAAGAATATAGCAGGATCATTCCTGGAGAATTCCCAGCGTGCGCGTTGGGGGTGTTGATCACGTTTCTAACACACGACGGACATGAAACTGTACACGCAGAGAACACTGGTTAAGATGTCGGAGACAATGATATTTGAGAGCTTTATAATAATAATAATTGTGCTGTAAATAAAACCGTGTGACTTCTACAGCCGACTGTAAACGTTATGTCCTGCCCCCTGAATCCAATCCTCACCTAAATGCTCTCATATGTAAAAGTAATATCTGAAAATGACTTCACAGTCTCGTTGCCAGAATCATCAAAACTTGCCAATTTGTACCCGAACTGTCCCTGAAGCTAATGCGGAAGGTCTTTGTTTAAGGATTACAGCGACTAAAGAAATGACACAAAACTAAATCGTGTCACCCACTGAACAATATGTCACACAATTTCACAACTTAATACGCATTTGGATGAGGTCGAATGAGAATTTATTCATAAGTGAGCAAATGATGGCTTTGTCAAGATTGTTGTTTGCATCGGTTTTGTCCTACAAGGTTGTTTTTTTTTGTCATGGAAATAAATGTAAAGCAGCTGAATTTCGATTATATTATCCTTGGTTTGTCAGATATGTGTGTGTATTTCCAGATGCTAAGCTTGTTTAATCTTCATAGTGGTGAATAACATTTTTTTGGTTATATGTGCTGGCTGACTATTGTCATGAAAATGAGTGGCTCTCATTGTAGATGGAAGCCAGGGGACTGAGTTCTTTTCTCCTCTGTTACCTTGTTTGAGGGCAGCCACAGACAAGAGCATGAATCAGCAGCAGCTCGTGTGAGCTTTTGTGGACATTTTTTGTCTTTGATAAAAGGGTAATTGTTGAAATGTATCAAGTTTATTTTTTCATAAAGCACGCACCATGTAATTTGCCCAATTTCCAGAATGTTACATAAATAATTCAGAGTGAAACAAGTGAAACATGCTGTGCTGATCGTTTACAGCCACTGCTTCTTAAACACACAAAGTACAATGAAGAGATTTTGGTCAGACGCTGGCGAATCCGTGTAATTTCGGAACAATATGCAGTTGCAGACAAACGAGCGTAACACTTCGGAGCCCCTGCGACTTCATGGTCGGGCCTCCGGCTCGGGAAAGAGGCCAGAAGCAGACACTGTTGACTACAGCTGCGTTTCCAGTTACCCCCCCCCCCCTGCCAAAAGTGACATTTTAAACCAAACTCTTTCCTCCGGCAAAAGAGGATGAGCCATTCGGTCACAAACAGCATGACACCCCTGACACAAACCGACACACACATGGATGCATGCAAAGACGTGCGCGCACACCCTCGCAGCCTCTCCCTGTGTCTTCCCTGAAGTTATGTCAGTGTAATTCAGTGCCTGAAAGATCTACTATAGTCATTCTGAAGGATTTGCAACAGCTGGTGTGCGCCTCACAGATGCAGAGCATGCCAATAATCTGTTGAAATCCTTTTATTCTCCTTCTCTATCTGAAGACAGATTTAGAACAGCGCCACTTGGTCCAGATGATTGAACCTGTCTCACTGAATAACTCCTTTTTTCCCCATGGAGAGAGTTTTTCAATGGGTAGGGAAGGGTGGAGGGGGGGGGGCATCCTCACATTGTTTCATCTGTTTTGAATTCTGGGAATTGAAATGTAAAATGTGCAGCATCTCATGATTGCTGGTTCTCATTCTGGCACAGCGGGGACGGCGGCATAATGTGAAGACGAAATTAGAAGAAGAAGAGAGATATCTGGCGCTGTGAAGCTCTCTGTACATTTATGTTCTTGCTGCTCCAGCAAAAAGCAGTCAATTAAAACTCAGCATTGATGTGAGGATTATGCTATTAGTTGAGACCAGCATTCTCATTAGCTGCTGTGCCACTGTTGGACGGAGCTGTGTGGTGAGTGAGGGAGAGAGCTCGTCTGCCATAGTCTGACGATTATCGCTTTGAATTGCTCTCTCTGGTAAACCTCGTCTTTTTCTTCTCTCCCGCCTGTGGCCCACCTCTGTCAGCTGTCGACATCTGCCGTCAGTTCTGCTCATGAATGGAAGGAAATCATAGAAATGGTGCCTTATAGGCATGAATGAGTGTGCGGGGGGGGGGGGAAATCAATCAATTCAAGCCAACACATCACCTCCTTAGGCCTTGATATCTACGTTATAGGACAGAAATGATGTGAGGACAAATAGGAGTAAAAGTAATTATTGATACATATTGGTGAGCAAAGAAATTCAGAGCTCATGAGGGACCAGTCCCCAGGAACATTACAAGACCAATGTAAAGTATCAGGTTGGAGTTTTGTGTCTTCTTACAATGATACAGGTCGTTTTCTGAAGGTTGCCGGTTGATTTGAAATTTGTTTATAGGCAAACCAAAAGTATTCAACTGGCCAAATAGGGTCATTATTTGTGTTTTTCGACTATGAAGGTGCTCTTTTCCCAATGTTTACTGTAATAATAATGTTTCTCTAAAATAACAAAGTAGTTGTATTGCAATTGCCATATTGTAGCGTCCCTCAGTCACAAATCTATGAGGCGTAAACCGGTTCTCGCCGACTCTTCTTTTAGCCAATGCCAAAACACCAAATCCTGCCTGGTTACAGTGTGAACTCCGTGCTAACATCCAGCTGCAGGGTAACATCTGCTCACGAACCGACAGGGACATTAACAACTGTCCTTGGTTCTGCCCATCACGGTGAGGCTGACTCACACAAATCACTGTCACAGGTCGCTGAGACAACTGACAGGGTTCTACCGCGTTTACTGACGTCCTACGAAACTCAGTAAATTCAATAACAGTTTAATTTGAACGTGACACGATGACACTACAACCCAACAGTGATCATGTAACCCAGTCCATTACAGTATGTTTACAAAGGTCTGTAGATTTAATAGATACAAGGCTTTTCCAGGTCACCACCACATTGATCCACTGGCAACAACCTTTCCAATTCATTAAGATTGCAAATTCTAACCATCACTTAACATCTACATGGTTCAATACGGAGTGACCGTGTGTCAGTCAATGTGAAGGTGCTCATTCTGAAGAGTGATTTAACTTCGCCGTCCGCTATATTTACATAATTACTACAATTTCATTCCTTCAGCCGAGTTCTTTTAACTGCGAGGATTTATGTATGTTTTTCCGTCGTCGGGGTAATTGCGAGCGGCTGCACGTTGCTGCCTCTTCTGTAGGATGCCACTCCGATGTGCAAACTGGGTGGTGACAGATGCGCATACTCATTTATTCATAAGCTGTGTACTCTAATTAACCAGGATATCCAGACCAACACTTGAAGCAACCACATCACTCATTTAACGCTGTGATAATGCTCTCTCTCTCTCTCTCTCTCTCTCTCTCTCTCTCTCTTTTCTATCCCTCTCTCTAACTCACATTCGTGCAGACACATATAAAGATACACTTGGGGGCCTCGGGCTCCCTTCTGCTCTGTACATAGTGTTTTATGAGTAAAATGGAAAGTAAGTCAGACATTATCACACGATTAAGAATGGGGATTAAGATTCAAGAAGTCGAGCTAAGTTAAAGTGGTTTTTCATTGTACTAATTATATAATCTTCTTCACTCCCACGTTTACATTCTGGCACATTAAGAAAATGTCTTGAGAGTGCATCGTGGTGTTATCCCTCCTGTTTTATCTGTTTAGAAGTGGCGCGAGAAGTAAAATTACAGCGCTGCATTTGCAATTTTGTCAAAAGCAGTTATTTGTGATTATCGCCCTGCTGAGGTGTGCCTCTTGCTCTAGCCTATTAAACAGTCATACACTGTAGTGTCATTATCAGATTGTGAGAACCTCGAGACAAAAATGGATTCCTCGCTGCCATTTTCACGTCACCCACTGCTGCCAGAAAGTGTTATTCAGGTAATTGGTGCAATTTGAGGAGACATTACATTAAAACCCGTCAGCGCCGTCTGCTTCCTCGTGGAAAAACGGCATCCATCAGAGTTTCGTCCCCTCACTCATAAAGAAGGCAGAGGATGACGCCTCTTACGCCTTGTGTAAGCCCCAGCCGCTAATGGCAGAATCAGCAGGTCAGCGGCATGCGAGCAGCAGCTGCCGTGCATGTCCACACCTGATCTGTTCGGCTCTAGGACTGCTGGGTGGTCATTTGCATCTTGGCAGAGCTCAGAGCTTATTACACAATCCCTGTTGTTACATACATACAGTTAATCTGCAGAAAATTGGCTTGAAATTTAAAAAATCCACATGGGCAGTTGTGTGTGTAAATAACGAATGAAGCACGGGTCGTTTTAAAGCCTGTTGTACAGTTGTACAGATTGAAGTAAATATATATCTGTACTGTTCGATGCAGGTGGACGGCTGAAAAGGTCTTGAGCGTGTACAGGCAGTGACTTGAGAAACCGGGATCAGAACCCTCAGTCATTTCAGTTGTCAAGCACTAGTGTGTATGTGTCGTACCCCTACTTTATCTAACCACTATACTCTAGATAAACCGTTCTCTGATTTTCTTCAGTCCACCTTGTCAGAAACCTTGTGGTTTTTGACGCACCAAATCCAGCCTGGAAGTGATTCCGAAACAAACGCTGTGCATCTGCCACAGTTCGTCACACTTAATTGAATTAAAGAGAAGTTGTAAGTGTTTTTTTTATTGTGTCTCTCCTGCAGATAACCACACCATGGCCTCCCACTCAGCAGTGAGTATTCGGATCCTGGATGTTAACGACAATCCTCCTGAGCTGGCCACACCATACGAAGCCTCGATATGCGAGGACTCCAAACCAGGGCAGGTAAGGATTTCTGTGTGATATATACATTCATGAAGTCAAACTTCAAATTACAAATCTGTTGAGCAACACATTAAAGATAAATGTGGTGATCAAGTTCCTGTCGCTGCACAGTTTGTAATGAATACAGAAGTCAGGGCACTTGAAAACACCAGAGGACACATTTAGATCTTACACAACATGTTTTTTGGACATAATAACTAAAATGATAGATTGGTTTACGAGGCTAAAAAACACATATTACTTTTGTTTCAAAGGCCAGTACCAACAACAGCACACAGCCCACACAGCACTGAGCACAGCACATTTAAAAAAAACAATGATAATTATGGATATGAAGTGAGCTGAAATCTATTCAGCAGTGGATTTTACATTAGAACATCAATAATTTTGTCTTTGCATTGTACACATTAATCACAGTAGTAGATTAACACGCAGTTAATGCACTTTACACGTTAAATCATTATCACAAACAAGGCATTTGCAGAGATAATTGCAAATCTATTTACACATTGTGGGAAGTACCCATACATTAAAAAGTACACTGAAAGGAATGTAAATAGGTTTTATTGTGTCTCTAACTGAAAAAGTGAAATGACTGTTTATAAAAGCAATAGTCAGGTTTCTTAAAGTACGTCACACTTCTTGCTTGCTATAATCATTCCTCCTGTTCATAATGGGCATAAGAATATCTCCTAATGCACCTCACACCCAGATGTAAGGGGCAAACTTCAAACTCCTCAATTATGACGTCTGTCGTCACTGGAAATATTATTTGGCAAACTGTTGGGATCAATGTTAATCCCAAACTGGGCTCAGTGTCCTTTCTTCCATGACCACATTTGATTTAGACTGACGACTCCCAGTTAGAAGTATGTGTTCAGTCCTTTCTTTAAATGAGAAGCATCTACTGCTTTATTTATAGGCTGCATGGATATTCTACAAGATGAATGACGTAGACTGTTCAGTGTCTTCCTTTCTTCTGCATTATCTTTAATAAAATCAACTTCACCCTGCGATACATCCATCATTAAGAATCATGAAAGTAAAACTAGATACACTGGAAGAGGTAAATCTACAATATCACACTCATGAAAGGACTGAGGAGTAAAGTACTAAACGTAAGCAGGGTTATTATTATGTGACAGATTTCAACACTGATTTGTCAGAATTGTGTTTCTTGAAACTCAATTTTACATTTGAATGGAGACAGCGTTTTCTTGTCTGGATGCCATTTAACTTTCAAATTTTATTCTCTATATTTCTGAGTCAGAGAAATGAAGTTCTCTATCAGCTAGTTTTGTACCTTTTTAACAATGTCACACAAAAATCACTTATACTCTTTTTGTAGACAATATCTGCCTATATATACAGTCTAATCTGCACATATATTGACATGTCTGTCTCACCATCTCCTTATACCATATACTACCTTATACAAATACAGTTTTACATAATGCTGCAGTCATCCTTTGCCACTGTCATACAACTAATATTCTTGCAGTGAAAGGCTTATATTATCTACATGTTTAGTATTTTTATATCTATTCATTTTTATTCTAATGCCTTTTTATAATTCTCATTCTCTTGTCGACCTCATTCTGCTGCTGTAACATGCGAATTTGCCCAGGGTGTGGATCAATAAAGTCTCATGTTATATTATCTTATCTTATCAAAACGTCAATCAGCGGCTGCAACAGAGTGTCATAGATTCAATGAATTAATCAATATTAAATCATCCATCAATAGTTCGTACCAAATAAACAATGGGCATTATATGTTTAATCGATATCAGGACAAAAGACAGCAGGAGTCCACTGATCACCATTAAAAATGGGCAAAGTCATTAGGGTGTTTTATTGTACTTACATATTCAGCCGGCCCTGAGCGAAGCTAGAGCCAATTATCATGTGCAAAGCAAAGGAATAATTAGAAAAAAGTGAGGCTTTAACGTGGGGCCTCCATGCTGGAAGCTGCATTTACATGTGTAATGAGCCCCCCCCCCCCCCCCCCCCCCCCCTCCTGATCGACAGACTCTTAACCACTTATTGCCCCCCTGTGCCTCTGCAACGCCGCCCACCGGTGCCATTCTCCAACATTGTCCGGTCTTATCTCTCTCACTTCATTCCCCTCTCCCATCTGCAAGAGCTCACATTAACCTTCAGCTCCTAATCACACGGCGATGATTAGTCTCCCAGCAAAAAGATCACTGCTGACTCCCGGCAATGTAACAGAAAAGTTGTTCGGAACGCTCTCATTAGCCGTGAAATATTTCAGACTCCAGTTACAAAACCAAAGGAAGTACCTTCATGACAATATAAGAGTGTTTCTGTCTGTCTGTCTGTGTCCATCCATCCCCGTGTTCTGTTTTCATGAGGGGGGGGGGTCAACAAAAGAAAGGGACATCTGTACAAAATCGGTTCATTTTCCTTCTTTATTTTTGTATCTTGACTGCTCTTGAATTTTGGAGCTCAAGTCTCGTCTCTTCTCTATCGACGCTCTTTTTTTGTATGTTGTTGGTCGGAGCGCTGTCTGAGACGCCTGCTGAGATTGAAAATGTGTTAGCCCCGGGTCAAAGGCTTTCGAACGCTCAATTTCAGCCTGGAGGGGTAACCACTGGAGGGCATGAAGGGAAAACATATTTCTCCTCCATGTTATTTTCAGAATAACATTTTAAAAACTGGTTTCCACTTGTTGTTGTCAGTCACTGCGTCTTTACCTTTGAAAAATGTGAGTGTGAGTTGTTTGGAAAATGTTTTGAATCGGAGGGTTCAGTGTGTCAAGCTGGTATTTGTAGCATTTCTCCACTGATTAACAGCAAAGGGCCTTTCATTCAGACTTTGGCCTTTCAAGTGTATCAATTGACTAATGACTAACTTGTATATGATATATAGTTTTCTCCATTGCAGAGAGACCAATAAACATTTAAACAACTTTTGCTGCACTGGACCAAAACATTGCTTTGCAATCAGAAGTCAGTGTAATGCCGCTGAATTGCTCCCTGTCAATACCTGAGATTTTGATTCACAATACAAAATCCGAGGTGCTGGCACTCAGGTCTCTTGAGGTAATTGAGTTGCCTGGCAACTACCCAATCAGAGCAATTTGGCCACATCAGATATTCAACCGAGCACTTGGTCTGTTTCTTTGTCTTGAAAACAGCAGCACACAATTCTTTTTGGAAAGACGCAGCATCGGAGGAAGGTGACACAAAGTAGATGATATCACACAGTCATTAGGAATCGATGTCATTGATACATCAACGGAGAGATTTGACTATTTTCTACAGCACAAAGTCGATCTCTGTAACTTTAGTCATACACACACACACACCAGCAGGCAGGTCCTTCATACTCACACACAGATCTACATTAAGGCTCCATTTTGCCAACATGTGAATGTTTACTATGAAAGTAATATAAAGTTATGTAAAGACGAATTTTTTGGAAGTGACACTGCTTTTAGGTTTCTCATGAGACCAATCCTGAGCTACAGGCTTATCACACATTAATTGTTTATAACAATATATTTGTTTGCTTCCAATAAACCATTAAATTTGTAAAAGCATCAGACAGTGAAAAACAATCTGAAATCAGGGTAAAGCAGAAGATAAAGCCAACGTCACGTCACATTGAAAGAATATCTTCAACGAACAAATACTGGTGCAACCAATTATTGTTTTTAATCTGTTTAAACTGTTCCTTTTCACGAGCTGACTGCTCGGAATGGAACTGACAATAGTCTAAAAGCAGCAAAGACTTAACTGAAATTATGTGTTTTTGGGTTCTTTAGCTCTGCCGACAATTTAACTGTCAGACATGAAAATAAATACATTGCAGAGGCCTCCAATTAAATGTAAAGATAGAACATTGCTAGAATATTGTCAGATTTTTTATGGGGCTCTTTTAGTTTACAATATAAAGGCAGAAGTAAAAAGTATTGAGTAAGGATCTGTTGAAGCAGAGGAACATTGCCTGACATGTTAAAGCACTTTGATGTCTTCTGCTTCCCAGGATGCACTTATTTATTCAGTAAAATAAGGCACCAAAGGAGTAAACCAGAGGCATGAGCATCAGCCAACAGATGTTTGCGTGTAAAATGAGTTTCAATTTTGTTTCAATTTAGTCTCCCAGAATGTTTTTCATCAATTTGGAAACTTGGTTACAGGGCCACGGCTCTCGGAAATAGGTATAATTAAGTCCATTTTGCTTTCACCTGCAATAGACGTCAAGCACTGGCGGGCCTGCCCTCCTTTGTGTGTGTGTGTGTGTGTGTGTGTGTGTGTGTGTGTGTGTGTGTGCCTCTGGACCAGAGAACGTGCACTTTGCTCACTTTTTTTGCTCACATCTTGCTGTTGTTCAACAGAAATCTGAAGTTAGAAAATTGTTATTCCTGCTATGTTGTGTCTGTTTCACATTTATCTATCTATCTATCTATCTATCTATCTATCTATCTATCTATCTATCTATCTATCTATCTATCTATCTATCTATCTATCTATCTCTCTATCTATCTATCTCTCTATCTATCTATCTATCTATCTATCCATCTATCAATGTGTAATCTATCCATCTATCCATCTATCCATCTATACATCTAGCTGTACAGATACATTATGTATTTGCTTTCTCTGTTTAGATCATATCATAAACACAGCCGTGCATCGCTGTTCTCGCAGACGCTACAATGAAACTAAGACATGTATGCACACACCCACACACATGCTGCTCACACGTAGCCTCCACTGACACACTCTTAATATGTCAGATCAACCCCCGGTTTACTGAGCTAATGAGGAGCGCTCCATTGTCTCCGGTTGTGCGCCGTGTTATCACCCAGTCTCTTTCATGGAGTGTCAGCTCCCTGGCTCGGGTCTGGCTTTCCGTGGAACCGCAGAGAAAATCAGATTAACCTAAGCCTTTTAACCACGGTTGGGTTTGATCGCATTTGAGAGTTGGCAACACAACCTATTTTGTTTGTGTTTAGAGGGAGAATGCAAGTGGAGGGAGGGTGGGGGGGTGGGGGGTTGGCTGAGAAGTAAATAAGAGAAATGTCTAAGTAGCTTTTTTGCTTGAGGACACAGTTCAAGGCAGGGCCTTGACACAAAGTGTTAAATAGCTTGTCACCTTCCCGGGTGTTATGCAGGTCGATGTCCTGATGGAAAGAGATAGCAGAAGAAGTAGCTTTACAGTACGAAGGAATAAGGGAGAATGGAAGGCAAGTTTAATCCATTTCTGGCACATCATTTTCTGCTTCTTCTGCACAGTAAATATGTCTCTATTTACCTATTTGATGTGAAGCAGTTTTTCTTTTTTGCATTGCATGTCCTTGAGGTAGAACGGTTGGCACCCCGCTGTCTATAATAATAATGTTTTTTCAAGCAAGCAATGATGTTTCTTTTGCTTCTTCCTCTGTGAATGCCGCATTTCTGTTTTGCCGACAGTTACAGTTTCCTGCCTTTATGCTGCTCTAAAGACCCCACAACTAAATAGGGCAACACAGCTATTGCATTATGGGGTTTTGTGTCAGAGGAGAAACACTTTTATTAAAATGTCGGGAAGCAACAGTGACATGTTGTGAGGGCTTTAGAGAACACGGATCGGTGCAAATCTTTCAAAAAAAGTTGAGAAAACATGTTATTTGTCCTCAGAAGTTTCAGGTTTGGCAAATTCCAGTTTAGTCGTGACTTCCCAGTAGGGATTGAATTGAACTCTTTTAATGTTAAGTTAGGAAATAAATAAAAATATGTTTCTTGTTCGAGACTTATTCTTCAATTCAGTGTCTCGCTTCACTACAGATGGTTTTTATAACTTGGTCTTTTGGATAAAATTATTCTCTCAGTACTTAGAGACAGTTGTTAATTTTGATATCAGTATAGTTGCATAAAATATTATGCATGCGATGATAAAAAAAACTAGTTATAAACATATTTCACTCCATGATGCTTCTTTAAGTCGGTTCAGCAGATCTTTTTTATTTCTTTAACTGTACTTGTCTCATTAGCAGCGAATGTGTAAAAACAGGACATAGAGGGATGTCCTAGTGGTTTCTGCCCTCGGCCTCAAACTCTCTGTTTCTCTCCCTCCCTCCCTCCCTCCCTCCCTCCCTCCCTCTCACACACACACACGCACGCGCACACACACTTGAACTTCTATTCACATTTATATTCATACGAATTATGTTCTGCTGTTTCGGTTAATTGCAAGTTACTCTGGATAATGGTGGTATGTAAATCCATAGAATGCAAATGTAAATCATGTTCTTCATATTATCTCATTGCTTGTAAATTGATATAAACAAAGCCAACAGTGGAGCAAAAATAATTGCCATGTTGATCACTATGCAGAATATTTTTTACATTCTTTATTTTCTGCCTCAATTATTTTTTTTGCTGGAAGGATAGGAAATGCGGGGGGGGGGGGGGGGGGGGGTGACATGCAGCTCTGGGTCTGAGCTTTGGGGTCAGGACTCAGAACATGCGGTCTGCACTGTGGCCTCTACCAGGGCACCAATTTCTTTTAAGATTTTATGCAGTTTAAGTTCTTCAGCCATGTCTTGTATCAGACTAAATAATCGAAATCTTAGCTTTGTGATGTTATTGTTATTATTCTTCACAAGCTCTAAATCCATTTCTACCATCTTGCATCCACGTCTCCAATCTGCTGCACCGCGCCGAACGACACGTGAACCCAATCTGCGCCCATCAGGCCGTCCCTCGCCCACCTCACGGTATTTATCTGAGTAAATGCAGAGGGACAGATATCATATTGTGCCATGTGTGTGGGCGAGAAAAGGCAGAGTAGAAAGCCAAATACTAAGTATGGCCCGGGGTACCGCAGGCCGCTGTCAGCTCTGCCTTCGCTGTCTCACAGCTGGCTGAGTGGGTCACTGCGACAGATCACCTCAGTTCGGCCACGGCGCCGCCAACCTCCAAACCCTGGGAGAGTCGGTTTGAAAATGTTAAGCCTGTCTGAAACACAAACACTGCCTTCACACACACAGGAGCTCACTCCATGCACATTAGAGAAATGGTGCAAAAAGGAAAACACAACAGAAGTGAATAGAAGATAAATCCCAGACAGACTTATGGTTTTGACAGAGAAGACAGCGTGAGTCATTTATTCTACTCTACCCGATGCCTTTCCCTTCAGTCGTTTAATTATTAACGTTGTATTGAACGAAGCATCAGACCAGACAGACAGCTGTATTCAGTATCCATCAGTAGTCTTTGTCATCCCAATGTTTACAGCAGAACGGTCTAGGTGCTTTCGATGTCTGATACGTGTCACTTTCTGCAGTTCTTCTGGTGCTTCAGTGGTTCTCTGCTGGATGCAAAGCCCTCAGGCTTAAATAAGGTTTGTCTGTGAAATCTTCAAATGTCCCCAGGATGGATTTTGTGGTCCTAATTATAAAATTATGATTAAAAACAAGTCTGAAAAAACATTTGATTGTTGCTTTTTAGTAAAACTGCTCCAAACTCTTTTGGCACTATGACAACACCCTGCTGCTTATGCTTTATATTATATGGGTTCCTGGAGAGCACATTGTTTTTAATGGGAATGGCGACAAGTTGACAACCCAGTGTAAAGTAATTCTAGTGTGGATTGTCTCCGACGTTCAGTGTGAACGATGGCTGCCATCACCACCGACAGATTGAAAAAGACACTTTAATGTTTAACTGGTGTCGATCCAATAAACCATCCAGCTCGACGACCTATGCACAGACAAGTTTATTATATATTTGCCACATATTTACAAATTGGAAAATCTCTGCAGCGAATGTGAACATACCAATCAGGACGATCATCTGAAATAAATATGTTAGTGTTTAATCTGACTTTACCCCTAAAATATGAAACTAGCCATGCAAATTGAATCCAGTTCAGAGTTATATGCAGAGAAATCGATACTTCTCCACTGGACATCATGGGGTGTCCACTTTGAAAAACTTTAGATATGACCTTTGCTCGGCTTTTTGAAACTGTTGTGTATTTTTCTTATTTATTCATGACCTCGTCGATGCCATGGAGAAACTTCCGATTTCTGCTGCGGACGAGAAAGCCGTCTCCCTCTCGCAACCTTGACCTTGCAGGCACCTCGAGCGCGGATGGGCTGTACTTTTGGGAGAGTCCCCCCCCACTAGATGCAAGAGATTTAAGGGGGTCAGGAAAGGCGACTGCTTGATAGAAATCTAATTAGGTGATTGTGCTTCAGGGAGCTTCGCTATAGCTGCTCAATAAACTCCCACACGCTCGCTCTCCTCCTCTCTCATTTCCCCCTCTCTCTCCTCACCTCGAGACGCAGCCGCCTGAGAGTCCCCCTGCTGAGGGCACAGTTGCAGAACGCGGATCACGGCTCACTTATTACATCTTCACCGCTGTTCATATTTCTTCAAAGAAATGGGTTGATAATAGAGCTTTTGCTTATGGCTTTGTCTCTTTGCTCGTTATTCTCTTACCTTCAGACATAAATCTGAGAGGGAGAGAGTGATGAGAGGATAAGATCAGGCCTGGGTTTGGTGTACAGCACACATTTTTCCACGGATCACTCTGGACTGAGCGCTCTTCTGCTTCGTCTCAGTGAGTCTGCGCTTATGGGTGAGGCAATGGGAAATAGCTGAGTAGAACAAAGGACTTCGACATGTCGGGGAATTAAAAGGTTGTTAGCCCCATTAAGACACATCTAGAGAAACCATTTCACAATGCAGACCCTCTGTTAACGATGAGTTCTGTCCTGTGTGAATTAATAGATAGATAGATATAGATAGATAGATAGATAGAACTTTATCCAGATTATCCACACATCGAGGAAATTCACTTGTTACATTTATATTCATATATTATAATACATTTAAACACAGTTATTGCATGGCAGTAGTCTCCTATGCAGTAATGAGACATGTCGCAAAAGCCAGTAATTTAGGGTTAACTGTAAAAAACAATAATAAAATAAAACTACTCCCTGACCTTATGAAACCTTTTCCGTTTCTTTACATTCGACTATAAATTCACCTTTAACTTTAAATTCGCATTGCACTAAAGCATTCCTCCCTGGTGGACAATGAGTAATATGAGGCACAAAGAGTAGTGTGGCAGGTTTGGACTCCTCATTTCAGGAAATACTCTGATCCAATGCAAAAATGTAGCACGATATAACCCGAAATATGATGAGCAGCACACACCGACCAAACCCTTTGACCCCAATTGCTCACACTGGCCCTCACATTCAGATCAGGTTCATTATTCGTCCCAAACAAAATGTGATGAATTTGCTTCTTTTTCTGGAGCAGCGACGCCTCGCAAACACAACACTGGTTCATCCCAAGCCATTCAATCCGATTCAATTTTGTTTGTTCGGCACCAAATCACAACAGGCATTATCTCAAGGCACTTTTCGGAGTAGGTCAAGACCTTTCAATATTATAGAGAGAGGAGCCCAGCGGTTCCCACGATGAGCGAGCAGGAGGCAAAAGAGAAAAATAAACAACCTTTTAACGGGAAGAATTCCCCCAGCAGAAAGAGAGAGAGATCATGAACTGTTGTATTTAAGCACTGGTTGTTATAATGACTATAATAATCGCATTAAGGTATCAGTAATAACATCAGTAATATCAATAAGAGGCTAATAATGATAACAATAAGAAGAATAGCAGTTGGGATGTAGAATCAGATGTGGAGTCAGATTCCCGCCTCTTTGATTCAGAGGAAAGTTTAATGTGAATGTCAACAAAACAATAGTTTGATGCAGTTATACAGAGCTGGTTTGTGAGTGGTTAAAATTGTCTAGAACTTTAAATATATGGCAGTTTAATCCGTTTTTAGTTGTCAAGCTTACATTTTGTAAAGTATCATCAATCAATCAAATTTTATTTGTATAGCCCATATTCACAAATCACAGTTTGTCTCATAGGGCTTTAACATGGTGTGGACATCCTCTGCCCTTAACCCTCAACAAGAGTAAGGAAAAACTACAAAAAACCTTTTAACAGGGTAAAAAGAAAGAAGTAGCTGAGTAACTAACAATAAGTCTGCTTTGTTGAAGAGAAGTGCATTTCATTTCAGTGAATTTATTTATTGCAATATAATGTCCTTCATGGGGTCATCTTGGCATTTTCAATTTATTAATTTGTAAGAATTTAGATCTCAAGCTGGACGCTGGCTGAGGCTTGTGAGGTCACGTGTTGATTTTGAGGAACAGAGGCTGCAGCTCCTCGCGGCCATTTCCATGTACTTGTGTCTTTCTTTTGTTTCGGATTTCGCAGCCTGCTGAGGAAGAAGCGTGTGATTTACCCTGAAATCATGCCACAGCGTTTTGTAATTACAAAGTAAGCCATATTATCCCAAACAGGCTCCCTGACCCTGTGAGCTGAGGGTATGACTAAGCCTGTTCCATGTCTGTGAAGTGGGTTATTGTGAAGATGCACCGGGCCCGGAAGTGTGCTCTAGCGGTTTCTTAGTCACAGTAACGCACACGGCTCAGACTCACAATTCACAGTTTTGTGTAAAGGTGAACGAGGCTGACAAACACAGAGACAGGGAAAATAAACAAGGTAAATAAAGCAGATGAAAGGTGAGAGGTGTATCTACACTGTTGTTGCTTGAATCATCAGTTCGCGGTCGAATGATGAATGAGCGACACACTTTTCTGGAAAGGAGAAGATGGGTACAGAGGAGGAGATAAATGCTGAGCAGGAGGAAAATCTCAGTGATAAACAGAGGGAGCAGATTGAAGAGGCGTAGAGGTGAAGGAGAATAGATCGTCCAAGGAGCTCAGTCCAGCGAATGAAGCTGCGTTTAAAAATCTGCCTGCTAAAGATGAGACTGCTTGTGTAACACCTGAGCGTTAGTTCAGTGAACTTCCCTCAATCTTATCTGATACGGTGAGCGTTTGTGGGCCCAGACAAAAGGAATTACAGCCTCCAGCATCTCGCTTTAATCGCTCTGAGAAATACCTCCGTTAGTACCGGATTCTGGAGACTGCAACCGAAAGAGGAAAACGATGGCAGAGTCCTATTGTACGGCAACAAATACTACAAATGTAGGTGTTATTTCCACAGTACTGTAGGGAACCAGTCCGCTCTTACAGCAGTAGCCAGTAGAAAATCTACTAGACAAATGGAGTCGACATGTTATTTAAACAAAGAATATGTGAACTTTGGCCACTAGGGGTCTCTCGATCAAAACAACAACAAAAGACCTAATTATAGGACGTTGTGAAGAAACGTGGGATCATGGGAGTTGTTGATGAAAATTCAGGTGCAAATCATTTTCACGCTTGAGGTCAAGTATTAATGTTTTATTCACTTAATGTTGCAACCGGCAAAGAATAATCATGATCCGTTACAAGGGATCTATAAGAACAGCCAACTTGCTAACTGGCTAGCAGTGGGTCCTACATGAAACGTCTCGTTACCTTGAATAAAATTGGGGATTTTCTCTGGGTTTGAACATTGTTGGAAACAATCTGGATATTGTAAGTACACAAGTCAACCAATCATACTTCTAGTCGTTTTCAGATACTTTAATGAAGAGTTGCTACATATAATATTTGTATTAAAATATTACTAAATGATGAGGAAGCATCTGAGGCAAAATCTCAACCTTTCTGTGAAATACAATAGTTTTCCTGAGCTCCAAGCAAGCAAGCATTATTCAAATCACTGTCTTCCTCATCAGACTGAATTGAGACTAGTAAAGATTTTGCAACAACATGCTGTATTTTTTTTAGGGGGGGGGGGGATTGACTTACAATTAAAAATATTATTGGGTTTCTCTTCCCGAGGTTCACACACACTTTACAAGATTAAACTTTTAAGACACTGTGATAAAATGCAGCCGAACAGCACGGGGGGGGGGGAGTTCTGCTTCCTGCTGTTACAGCCCATCACCTACCTCATCATTGTTGTGTCCGCTGTCTCAGCTAATGCAGGAATCGGTGAGTCAGCCATAGTGACGTCACAGCCTGAAGCCTCGGTGCCAGAAGTGTTGTGGCCTCGTTGGGAAACATGTCTCTGCTGCCAGGCCGTTCAATGAGTCTGGGTCACAGGATCCTCTGAGCGCACGGCTACATTTAGAGATATATTCTGTATCTTTGAGGAAACTTTACTCTACACTTTAAGTTTAAAAAAGATGAACGTCATATGGTTTGTCTCCAGTGATTCTTCTTTCCGGCAAGTTGAAGTTCTAGTGTCCCTCGTTGCCCGAAGCAAATAATGAACCTGCACATTTGTCTATATGCTTTAGAATTGTTAAAGATATTAACTCTGTCTGGGAAAAGATTCATGGGGGAAATTTTTTTCTGTGAGTTTACTACCCTACCCCATAAGTTACTTTCAAAACTAAATTTAAAAAATACTTTTCCTGCACTGTTTATTTTCTCCAACTTGTTTTTCATGAGCGTGTGCAATAAACAAAAGTGAGGAAAAATCTAAATAATAAGAAAAATGTGGACTCGTACACTGTGTGCCAGCAGAGCAAACACGGACGAATGCTGTGAAGTAAAAATATCATTTATCAGTCGGTGGTTTGATGCCGGCTGTGGAGTAATAGCATGAGAGGAGGATGAATTGTCACTGAGAGGCCTGTGTTTGGGTGAAAGAATCTCCAGGGACTGTTCGAAGCTGTTCAGCTCACTCTGAATCCTATCTCCCCTTATTGTGTCCACACAAAGTTCTGGAAATTGGATCTTATTTGAGTTTTATCTGTGAATGTGGATTACTACTATTGCATTAGATAGGAGGACGACACCCTCGCCGAGTGCCGGTGTCTTCTGTTCCCCTGAACATTAGCATTTTCACTTTGCTCCCTCTCAGAGCCCAACGTGGCAGCCTCACACACTATCTCTGTCCTTCTGGGTTCAAAAAGAGGCTTTTCAGGAAGGTACTTTATAACGGTTTTGTATTTCTAACATCAAGACATTTTTGTATTACTGTGTCAACTTCCTGGACAAAGACGTTTCTTTTTTTTTTATCTCTTTGAGACTGTGCCACCGTTTGAACTGCACTTTCATGGGAAACCTTCTGTGTCTTCTGCATCCAAGTACATTCACTCCACCTCACTCCCTCCCCCATGAAAGAGGCATTTGAAATGTAAAGTTTGAGTGCTTGCTATATTCATTTCCTTGTTCCTGTTGAGTGGATCTGATAGGAAATCTAACCTGTTTCTTTCTTCTTGTTCTTGTTCTTGTCCTTCTCTGTCCTTTTCCACTCTGGTCGCCCCTCTGTCTTCAGCTTATTCACACCATCAGTGTGGTGGATAGAGACGAGCCACAAACTGGACATCGCTTCTTCTTCACCCTGGCGCCCGAGGCTTCCAGCAATCGACACTTCACCCTGTGGGATGTTAAAGGTGAGAGGCCATATCGGGGTGAAGGAGCATATTTGAGTAGCTCATGGCACAACTTAATGTTAAATAATAACATGTATATATGGAATTTCCAGCCCAGAGTGGTACAGTGGGCGTCCAGTCCGTCCCAGCCTATTTGGATTATTCATTCGGTCCCAGATTCATCGCCTTGTCCGGTCCCATTCTCATTTCTTCATTTGTACACGATTGAATGCAAATTTCAAACGTGCAGGACTACTGCAACACTTTTTCCCTGACTCAAATGTTGGAGATCACGATAAAGCTTGTAAAGACAGAAGGGTTTAAAGTGATTTCTGCATTCCCCACAGTGATTGGCAGTCTGACAGTCTGGCGAAGTGCTTAAGGGTATTCTGTCAATGTAGACCTTAAGGCAGTATTGAGTTAGTTTAAAAGACTGCTGCTCCCAAGACTTCAAAAACACATTGTCTGAATACTCACTGGTAATTTCAACATCTTAGTTTCCTCACTCAGGTGCCAGCTGGTTGACATTTTAACACGGAACATATCATAGAGAACACTGTGGGAAGCTTTTTTGACAATTTCAGGAGACGTTTCAGAGTCTGCGATTTAGAGGTCACCTCATTATCAGGCAAATTTTTTAAAAAAATTTAATTTCATATAAAACACCACCTGTTCTGGTGCTGCAAGGAGACTGACATTTTTCATTTGATCACATGCCCCTGCATGTGTGACACTCTGTACTTGCAGACAAGACAATTTTGACAGTTCTTCTTGTTTAAAGTGTGCTTCAGTGTGTGAGGTTAAATGCTTTGCAGAGCATTGTTTCACCACAGTAGGGGGATTTGATCTGAATGTCATTATCCTTGAAATAAATTACTGAACACTACACAGAAGTTTCTCTCGATTCCTCTTAAACACGGTGTCAACAGTTTATGTAATTTTTCTGAAGTGTCATCAAATTGTTATTCTGTGAAAACACACACAGTTTTATGTCAGTATCTGCACGGCGTAGGAAAACATTCAAATCACTTTTCCCCTGTGATGACTCGGCTTTGTCAGGAAGAGGGTTTTTTTTGTAGTTTTTTTTTCATGCTCGTCTGTTTTTGCAAACATTCTTGCAGATCCCACGTTTTGCAATGTGTACCTAAGTGAATGTGACATCTGGTTAAATCAAGATTGATCTGACACCAGGAAAATGTCAGGGGAGCAGCCTGGGCTCGGGAAATGTCACAGTGCAGAGGCTGCGGCGTTCTCCTGCCGCTCACGTGCACGTGAAAGCATAAACGAATAACCCAAGCCTTGTATAACGGATCAACACTATTCTATTTAAAGTATACACGTGGGTTTTTTTTTTCTTTCTCTCCTTCACACAAAGAGAAAAAGCACAAACAACATATATAATGTACACATGCACAAACACCATTATCTTTTTCCACTTCAGCCTGTGATGTGATGTGTGTAGATGAGCGTCTACATGCAAGAGTGAAATAGTTTTTATGTTATGTTGAATTAGCCCCTAACCTAAAATAGTATAATATGAATGTTGAAACCAAGTATTTAACATCGAACGGATTGAATTTGCATGTAATTACCTAAATGTCCTCAAAGACATGGACTCATACACACACACAGTTGTAAAAACAAAATATATAATCATTAATATACCTTATATGCCAAGACAAACACTATTGCTGATCCTGTTTATAGATTTATTTTGAAAGACACAGAACCCCACGCAGACTTTTCATCCTCCCGCCCCTCTGTTTTCCACTCCGGTGTCTCTTTTCATGGACACATTTGTCAACCCGTCACTTTCAATCTATCACTTCTTCTTTTCCCTATCATGGCCTCACATCGTGTTCTGTCTCTAAGCCGTGACACACGAGGATGAACAGCCATTCTCCCCCCCCCCCCCCCCCCGTGTTGCTAAAACGTTACCTGTGCTCATGTCCCTGCTTATAAAGCCATGTAATGGGATATGAGGCTGGTGGAAAAAAAGGTAGAAATTTACATATCATGTGAAATATGGCTATTGAAGGTTTTGATTCGAAACTGCACCAGATGCCACCGTCTGTGTGTATTCAGCCCTGGTAGAGAACGCCGTGTAAAAGTCAAAATGACAAAGTCAGCGGTGTAACGTTCCCGTACATAAACGGTAATATGAAGATCGTTCTACATGTGCCAGAGGAGCTCCGGGGCGACATGGATAATGGTGATATATGTTCTGGAGATGGATTGCTCGGTATCCTCTACGCAAGTCTACCCACAAAGCGGCTCCCACTCTATTTGTCAAAGCCTCCTCCTGTATTCTACGTTACATTTATCTATGTCTCTGGCAGAGAAGTTTAATTTCAAACAGTGGCTCCCTCACTCATGTTTTTTATGTTTGCTAGATAAAATGAATCGCACGAAAGCTGCTCACAGTGAAGTCATTTAACCCCAGGTTGACTCGACAGCCTTTCTTTTGGAGTCCGTGAACTGTGGCTTTTTGGAAAACGATTTAGTCAGTGTTTATTCTTTTATTCACGGCTACGGCACTCGATCATTTTCTTGAGGTTGTTTTCATTGTTGCTTTTGAATCAAATGTCAAACATCTTACATTTCTGAAAAGTATGATTTGCCTTGATATCTTAGTAACAATCAACTGTATATTTTTTTATATTTTCCTCAATCAGTAAGTACACCCTTGAGTTGAGGGGAGTAAAAACAACCAGGGTCATAAAAGCACTCACTGGATTGACATCATAAATTTTAAAGCAGCGAGGTAAAAGAGAAAAAAAAGACACATCAGCGAGCAGACGAAAAAGGTTTTGTTCTTCAAACATTGAATCACTCATGTGCAATCCTCTGCTGTATCTTGTCTCTGATCCTTCCCCTGACCCCAATGCACTCCCACCGCCACCCCAGACAACACGGCCGGCATCCGGACCCAGCGGTCAGGCTTCAACCGCCACGAGCAGAATGTGTACTTCCTGCCTATCCTGGTGGTCGACAGCGGGCCTCCCTCCCTGAGCTCCACAGGCACCCTGACCATCCACGTCTGCGGCTGCGACACTGGTGAGAACTAGACTGCGGGAGCTGCACCATTACTAACATTATCGTCACTGTCACCTTTCTGCATCAGCAGCAGCAGCAGCACAGCGGAAAAGGTCATCTACATGACATTGTTTTGGTCAGCAAACAGTTCTTATCAGCTTATGTTTGCGGAAAATAAAATATCACACGGCCATAAATCTGCAGACAAATGGCCCTTGAGTGAATTTCGGCCGGATGGAGATATAATGCATGCATGATAACACACAGTTTTTTCTTTTCTCTTGATAAAACAGTGATTAATCCTTGTCCAGTAAACAGAATCATAACCTGTGTTGAATATGTTCAGAAATATATTGTGGGGTTTTTTTTGTTTTGTTTGTTCTGTCAACACAGAGGGAGCCATCCAGTCCTGCAATGCCACAGCCTATGTAATGAGTGCTGCTCTCAGCCCTGGGGCGCTTATAGCACTACTGGTCTGCATGCTAATCCTCATAGGTAAGGATGTACTCATGTATTGTATATATGGATGGATGGATGGATGATGGATGGATAACCACAATTGATAAGAATTGCTTTTCTGGGGTCAACTACTGGAGCAGGTCCAGCAGGAGCATGAGGTTCAATAGGGGCAGGTTCCCTGAAAAGAGGCCGGTCTGAGGGAAAACACTGTATATGACTTCATGTCTTCTGCTCATAAATTCATGCACGAGAACATGTGTCTTTTAATGGATTGACCAGATTTAGAAGTTATCTATATTTCATGAATGAAATTGCGCATGCAGTGGCAGAAAAAAAAAACAAGACGAATGACATAAATAAAAAACAATCAATTTTTCATCTCTCTTTCACGAGTGGCTCTCCCGTTTGATATGTTGTTTGCTTCGGTTATGAGAAGAAAGCTTTTGTTTAAAGAGCCGGGCAAACATGATGTCTGTGTGTATGAATGATACCGAGCGACTTTGATCCTCTGAACACAGACGGAATGAATGGGAGTAAAGTGGAGGGGTGGGAGTGGAGGGGTGGGGGTGGGGGGGAGAGAGCAAACAGGCGAAAGAGCTGCCTCAGCAGTTGTATCCCCCTGGAACAGTAGGGCTTTAAGTAAGAAAAGCTTTCCAGACATTCTTTGATATGTTTTTATATATATATATATATATACACAGACACACGCACACACATGCACATAACACACACATGCACGCACATGCTCACCCTCTCAGGGACTGAAGAGGTTTGGTATTGTCATATTTGAAAATTTTATGAGTTGCCTTCTCCCTCTCCCCCTCCTGCACATCTCTGCATCCCACTCCTCAGTGACAGCGAGAAACGACATCGCTGTCATGTTGTTTTGTCTCCCCCGCTCCTCCTCGACACATTTTACACCGTGCCGGCAGTGAATGATGGACGATGTGACAGGAGGCAGCAGTTACCGAGGCTTGACTTTGCTTTGTGTTTTGTTTAAGAGCTCTACTAATGAGGGTTGTTAAAACTCTGTCTCCATTGACCAAACCATCCACTGTAGTGAACTTCAAAAGCCGGGCATAATTTATTTATCGTGGCTTTTAAAGCCTCAACAAAAATGTTATGTTCAAATCTGAGGCAACCTCTGCTGGCTGTAAAAAGAAAAAGAAAAAGCTGTGTTTGCAGTGTGCGGTGGTTTTGGTATCCTGGGACAGATGACATCCTCTCGAAGGCCTGAGTAAAAAACTATTATTTGAACTTTAAAAGCTCAACCCTGTGCAGGGACGTGCATGGGACAATTTATGTTTCTAAACAGGAGAAGCAGAAGTATCAAGACCTTCAAAATGTTGGTATCGTTTCATGAGCCATTTTGATTCCATTAATGAAACTAGTGCAGTGCCCGTTCTAAACCTGCCTGTTTGGAAAAGGCTGTTTGCTCGGCCTGTGTTAATGCTCCTCTGCCTAATTCTGAATTATTCATTGTGGCTCCTCCTCAAACAGTTCTATAAAATACTGTCTCTTATTGTTTGCATGGAGGTTGTTGTCTGCAGAGCTTTTTAGGAACAGTCTAGAGTGATGCTAGAAAATATTGTGTTCATCCTACCTGGTTTATCTGCATTGAAGGTTTTACACTCAGTGTTTTTTACAATAACTTTGAAGACAAAGGAAGTGATTCTATGAGTGTTGTTGCCGTGACAGAGATCAGCTCCTGTGCCGTGTGTCTGTGTCTCGGTCCAAAGTGATGAAATGAAAATAATCAAATTGTCAAAATGATCCGGTGGCAATTTTAAACCACGGTTACATTCCATTGCTGCAGTTTATCCAGGCACCTAGAAGAAGACATTTTATTTTTGTTAGCATGCTGCCCCGCCCCCACCGACTGCAACAGAGCGCTGTTATTTCAAACAGACAGACTGACATTTGGTAGACGGTGCCATGTTGATTCCAATAGCCAGGGACTCTAATCGGTGCTAAGCCCATGCCACTCGGAGTGACTGATTGGTTAGAAATGGACCGAACGCGCCTCATCAACACTCTGAAGTACAGGCTAAGTCCGAGCACTTGGCTTCTGCCAGTCATCACGATAATGGTAAAACCTCAGGGCTGCAGGCATCAGCAGGGTCGAGCCGTGTGTTCACGACTGTCGCCTGGTGTGAAAAACATTCCCATCGCACATTCCCCGATACTTTCCTTTACCTAACCCTGCACACACACACACACACACTCACACACACACACACACACACATTTAGTACGTGTCCACTCACGAATGCTAAGCACACATCCACACACTAAATCAGTCTTCGCCCATTCACTGCAATGCAATCCATTCTCTCTTAGCACCATTACTGCGTGCACCTCTTCTCCACACACACACACACACACCACACGTGGCTAACCGGCCAGCACTGCCTCTCTCGTGAGACTGGACCACCTCTATTACATCAATTGTTGGATGATGAGAAAAATGAAAACAAATTTCTGCCTAATTACCTTACAAACAAACAGTCCCTCCATCAGTTCATTTATAGGCCTGATGTGATGAATCCATTCCACCGCGCCGCAGCATCTGCATGCATCCGTTCCAATTACCTACCATCTGCTTGCAATGAACTCCTGGGTGGGGGCAACCAGCGCAGCCCAAGGGTAAATTAACCGTCTTGTCAGGAACACTCCCCGCAACATCTGTACACAAGGGGACCGGCTTTGTACGTATAGGAGGCAGCTATACACACATGCCTACACGTGCTTCCTACAAAGGTAAGATCTGTACGCGGCCGTTGTATTAAGATTGCCTGAGGCGGGCTAATCTCCAAGTTAAATAGCTTTTCAGTGGCTTACAGTTCAAGCAGCCGTACACATAGCAGGTTAACATAACATGTTATCAGTGAGGAAGTGAGGTTATCTGATCTTCTTTTGCGTCCCACAGTTCTGCCACAGACTCCTTTTAGCAGCGATTACTGAAGAAACAGCTGATCTGCACGTATGAGGGAGTTCATAACATCAAGTTTTCTTCCTCCTGTTACTCTCATTAGACTGAATTAAGAGGGATTGTCTTAGCGCTCGTTTAGTATGCACGGCAGCGCGCGCCGCAATTTACCACAAACCATGACTGTTTCCTCCGACCCAGTGGCAATTACTTCACCCCATTCACGGCAGAGAAGAATAAGCACAATAGTTACCTCTCTCCCAACGGAGCCCGTCTAACAATGTAAGAGAAGAACGCCTGTACGTTATCAGGCAGAGATCCTGCATGAAGTCCCCATTCAAGATCAGCACGGCTCATTACACGGGCGCCGCTTTCTGGGAAAGCAACACACGGGGCGTATGCATGATTGCAAGTTATTTTTCAGACCATTTACAAGATAATTTGTAAACATCAGATGCCTGAAACTGTTGCTTTGCTCCGGAGAAAGAAAAGAGCCGGAAAAAGGAAAGCGGAGGTGAAATATGGTGTTTTACTGTCACATCCTGACTTTGAAGGTCACTTTGTAAGAACATATTTGTCCACAGGCTTTTTTTCATGCATATTAATACATGTGCTTGAACGTGTACATTTCCTGTATGTTACCGGTGGGTTTCGGAGCATCAAACAACGCGTGCCGTCGCTGGGCCCTGTATAATTGATGGTCTTTATATCTCTGTGGGCTTGTAGGCATTTGTTTTAGGCAACAGGCTATCTGTTCCAGAAGATGCATGGTGCCGACCGGTTAATGATCTATATAAATGTCCCCTCACTGGCATCCCTTTCAGGGGAGTAGCTGGAGAAAGAAAAGGGATTCTGTCTGTGGATACACAGTCCACAGCTGACTGGCCACAAGAAACACATCCTGCTGCCAGTCAAAGCCCAGTAACTACGGGGCAAATATTTCACCTCTTTACATGGCTACTATCCTTCTTTTTTTCCCATCACTGAAATTCCTTCATAACAAGCACGACGAGCCGGCATTTCCCTGCATGTAGAATGATTCCTGATTATCGGTTTAAAAAAGCACATATCAATTAACTCCACTAATGGACGTGATTGTAAAGTGGGAGGACATTAACATCTTCTGGAAACGATCACATTTATTCTGATCAGTTCTCCATTATAGAGACGTAAACAAATGAATCAGGCCCGTTTCGCCAGCTGCAGCATTCAACACGAGATAATAAATAATCATCTGTGTAAAAATTGGTCTCTGCACAATTCTAACGACAGTATCACCTAGTTATTTATTAGTAGGATTATTAGAGTTATTCTCTCTAATCAGGATGCATGATTGTATTTAAGAAAATTCACCATATTTTGTAAATGAACCCCATGCCCACGTTTTTCTTTGAGAATGAATTCCTCGATCAAAAAGAGACAATCGCTGCTTATCCATAAAACCAAACTTGTTCATTGGCATTTTTCTCCAGTGTGCAGAATTCATCTATATATATTTTTTCAATTGGCCTCTGAAATGACATTGGGTGACATTGGAAAACCTCCAGCAGGATTCATTCGGAGGTTTGCAGCCCCGATGAGAGATGATGAAGCTATAAGTCTATAAGTGAGACTTCTCTTATCAGAAACTAAGCTGAAATCAAACTCCTATTGATTCATCCATGCATACGGCCTTTGTCTCATTTGTCCACGTCAGTGATCCATCCCCACTGTTTTCTTCTTTTTCAATCCAAATACTGAACCAGATTTTCGAAGGTAATTTCTTCTAATTTCTTTCCTTTTTGAAGGTGGTTGTCTCTTCTCTGTTTTAACTCGGGTGATGGAACCACAGAGAATAAGTAATAAGTATTGATATACAGATTGGCCTCCATTAGGCCATTTGAATCATATTTCTGAGCAAGGCAATCAGTGTTGTGAAAAAAAATCAATGTTCATGCATTTGTAATGTAAAACTTAATAATATATTATCTTCCCCTGCTGTGCCTTTGCCCTGAGAGGGGAAACCAAGTTACAATGACATTTTGATTTTGATTTTTTTTTTTAAATGGAAGATTACTTGCAAATGTTCAGCACTCTGTGTGTGTGTGTGTGTGTGTGTGTGTGTGTGTTATGTTATTATTCTTAGCAGCATGAAGAGGGGTAGCATTTTGCATGGAAGCTCTTTAAACTCAGCCTGACAGATCTTAATCCATGTCTACTGTGCAGAGAGTTAAAGCTGCAGATTTCAAATGACTTGCTGTAATGACAGTTTATAAAATCCCTTAAATAGGAACCTGTCTCTCTCCCTGGCTTTATCTCGTCCTCCTGTTCGGCTTCATCTGTCAAATCCCAACCTCTGTGTTGTTCTAGTGACACTAAGGTGCAACATGTCCCGACACTGGAGAAAAGCAATGTTTTCTGTATGAACTCTTACATGTTTAGTATTAATGTGGAATGCAGCTTGGTCTTCATCTCTTTCTGCATCTTATTCTGTGTCCTTTTCCATCAGTTCTCGTCTTGCTGATCCTGACCCTGAAACGCCACAGGAAGGGCCAGAGGATGGCAGAGGACGAGGAGGACATGAGAGATAACGTCATCAAGTACAATGACGAGGGCGGAGGGGAGCAGGACACTCAGGCGTACGACATGAGCGCCCTGAGGAACCTCTATGACTTCCCAGAGGCCAAGAGCTGTGACTCTGGCCCGGACATTCGCTCACTGCCACAGTGGATACAGGCGAGCCGAGTAACTGGTGGTGCAGAGGGAACCGCGGCGGCGGCGGCGGCTGCGGCAACGGCAGACTTCTCCCTATTCAAAGGCTACATCCGGAAGAAGGTGGAGCAGGCCGACGCTGACCTGTCGGTCCCGCCGTACGACTCCTTCCAGACGTATGCCTTCGAGGGCAGCAGTTCACCAGCGCTGTCACTCAGCTCCATCCACACGCTGTCCACCTCCTCGGAGCAGGATTTCTCCTACCTCAGCGAGTGGGGACCGCGTTTCAGGCAACTGGCGGGCTACTACGCTCCGGGAAACCCAGAGGAGGAAGGATCCTAGCACAGCTCCTCCCTCTCCTCCTCGTTCTTCCTCCTTCTTCTCCTTCTCTGCCTCCTCTTCTCACCCTCTGGCCCTCTATTGAGATCATCAGAGCCAGCACTGTGTACTCCTTAAAACAGAGCACAGCTTCTTTATCTCTTTGAAAGAAAGTTCCCGGCGTCAAAGTTTGAACTCAAGATTTTTTACTTCTGATTGTTTTTTTGTGAGATTTCAGACGTCAACATGACAGCTCTGGGCGAAAGAGGAACAAAAGAGAGACGTCCACGTCGAGTCACGTGTGACTTCTTTTCTCTCCCTAACCGTAAATGAAAATCCTTATTTTAAGCTATGAGACTGTTTTCAGAATTCAGAGAAAAAAAAAAAAAAAAAAACTGTCTTGAGAAACAAGTATTTATTTAAGGAGGAAATATTTATGTATTTATTTGTTTGTATGTATTTATTTATTTATTTTACATCATTATTACCATCATGAAAAAGTGCGACAGTGAACTCTGCTGAAGAAACCGGGGGAAACGAGGAGGACGAGGACTCGACACAATGCTGGTGCAGAAACGGCGCCCGGGTCATATAAAAACTACATTCTGGAAAATATTTGTATTTATTTTCTATGACCGCTTTTGTAAAATAACCGACTTAAGAGAGAAAAATAAATGGCGAACAGAAAGAGGGAACAGACGCATTGAAAGGAAACTCCGAGAGCTGCCAGTTCAGTCTGAATGCTTGTTGCCTGACATACTTTTTTGCCGTATTTTAGTGATTTATTACGGGGGGGTTGTTTTTGTTTGAAGGTCACAAAACTGAGGGACAATTGTGTGTTAACAATTTCTTTTCTTATCCCGTCCACAGCCATTTGTAAGGCAATAAGGCACAAACCGCAGCAGTGATTTAAGACTAATCAAAATGACTGTTTCATGGAATTGGCTGGTGGCCGCCTTCGTCCCACAGGGAGCCAATCTTCATTCCAGAATTGTGTGTGAATGTGTTCAATATGTTCCATTCATTTTATATCCTGAGACGTTTTATTATGCTTTTGATATTTTGTTTCCTTTTCGTGGGCGGGGGGGGAGGGTGAAGGGACATTTGTCGTGTCTAATTAAAAACGAGAGGTTCAAGGCTGATACCGTGATTAATGGACTGGTCCACATCCACCTGTTATCCACAACCTATTCAATGTCGACCTTAACTTGAAAAATGTATCGGAAATTAAAGAAAAGATTCCAACGAATAAATATTTAATTTTTTTGCTACAAACTTACATCTCATTGTGTGAAATATACCCGGTGAAGTAAGTGGAGCATCCATCTGCCCGGCCATTGTTTGCCACTTGTTTGCTGAAGATGTCCCCTGAATTATGAATAATCGTGGAGCTAGTTTGTGTTTACACTGGGGGTAGATTCAGAGAACAGTCCTGGATGCAAGCAAACAGACCATATGACAGGCCAGAGCCAAACAAAGGCTCGGCTCTCAGTGCGGCTCCCTCCTGTCTCCCTCCTGCCAAACTACTGTAATTGTCGTAGTCACCGGAGGACGCCGAGGCATATGAAGTTGCTTTCATCTTTATGATCTGCTGCGGAAATGGCCGGTCAGACAGTGTCTGGCATTCACATTCAATTGCTTTCATAACTCGGGTTTCAAAGAAAATGTCAGCTCTTTTTGTTGTCACCAGTAGGTCTGCTGTGTCCACTAATTGTTTGCTGAGAGTTGACATTGAACTGTGTTTCAAACGATAATTATCTATCACTGCTGAGCAAAAAGAAGCCGCTTCCAGACTTTTGGTTTTGTCAGATCGAGCTGAAGTGGCAGCGAGTTGAAAAAATGGAAAGTACTGCAAGAATTATCAGATCAGCGGCAAAGCTGGACTTCACGGTGTTGCTGCATTTCAGGCTCTCACTTATTATCATTAATTATGTAAATGACCGTTTTAAAACTGTAATTGCCTAAAGATGAATGTCCCGGGAAAATGTGGAGAGTAATTTAACAAGGTTAAAGTTCAAACTTAAATTGATTTCATAATTTGAATCCCAGTCTGCAGCACACTTACTGTACTGAGTCATATACTGCTGCAGTGTATGTATTTATTTACGTGACTTCACGAAGGAGTGATTAAGCCATCTATTATTAATCACTGCCTTTAGCCTGACAGCGTTTACAAATTGAAAAAACAAATGTCAGTGTTAGGGAGGATGTACACAAATAGGTCAGCACAAGCTGTACAGCCGCACGGGGAGGGGTGAGTACGTGTCCGCCTCGGAAGAAACTCCGATCAAGTCAATGTCACCGTGACGACCACAGCTCATGTGACTAATGCTGTGAAAAGCTGAGGTTAAATGAGGAAGCACATGTTCGGGGGGGGGGGGGGGGGGGAGAAAGCTCCGGGTCACCCCCTGCAAATGAGCCTTGTTTTTTCTCATCTTCCATCTTCGTCAGAGTAAATGCTGTTTCGTTAGTGGTGACCTGCACAAGGGAGCATATACATTAAAATGAATCAGACCCCCCCCCCCCAAAAAAAACTCCAAGGGCAACACATGAGTCATCATTATTTATGCAGATGGATGTTTTGTGATTGACACTTCTCCAGGGGGATCGGTGTGTGTGTAGACATTAAATATCCTTGTCTCTTCTCTGTGGCCCGGCTGGGTAATGACAATTGATTAAACATTGGAGGGGAAATATGAATTTGCGCTTCAGAAAATATCAATCATATATATATATATATATATACAGCCTCATAGCTGAAAAACAGTCGTTATTTAGTTTCCAGACGCACTCAAAACAAAAACGTTCACCTTCACCAGGATCAACAAATCCATTTAGCTGAAATACACCACACCTGTGAATCCGGCTCTGCCACAACAGATGCAAATGCAGCACTCTGCAGAATCTGAATTAATTAAGTGTGATCACTGTTGTGGTTTCGATGGCCATTGACTTTTTCCAAAAAACACACTTAGGTAGAGAACGGTGTTGCTGTTTTATTCTCAAAGTGTCATTCACGCCCCAGACACGCACTTCACTCAGAGCTTGTATAATGATGATGAAGATAATGTTTCTTTTCAAAGTGTAACTACTCAGGCCTGTTCAATTTATTTCATACAAAAATACATCAAAAACAAGCGGTAGAATTTATTTCTTGAGTCTGTTAATCAACCAGGATGTACGGGTGTTAAATGAAAAAAAAACATGTGAGGTGTAAGACTGTGTTAAAGTTGGACAACATGAGTGTCATAAGAATATTTAAAATGACAGAAACCATCTTTATCTTTCATTTGTATCACGTTTACTTTGACTTTTTTTAGGTTGGCCCAAGTCCCATCTATTCACATGGAGCAGGCGGGGTTTATGACCTATCGTGCAGCCAGCCACCAGGGGGCAATCAAGATGATTTGACTTGATTGCTGGGGGAGCATTCATGTCGTCTTTCTGGTGTATGAATAATAAGGGTAGAAAAACAGCACAAACACATCAAATACCAACATACATCCATTATCTGAACCGTTTATCCTGTCACAGCAGGACAGGAGAGTTTCCCAGCATGCATTGGAAAAGAGGCAGGCCACACTCTGGGCACTCTCACCAGTCTATCACAGGACTAACACACACAGACCCATGGGCTATTAGGAGCTCAACCAAGGCTGAGGCCTGTGGGAGGAAAGCTACACCGGAACATGCAGGAAAATGGGACTTTTGGGGGCTTTGAGGGGACAGTGCCAGCATCAAATATAAACACTTCTTCAAAAATAAGGTTTGTGACGTTAAGATGATATTGATCCAGTCATTGCCTCCTCAGGAAGGTTGTTCAAAGTCACGGAGGCCCTGATGGAGAAAGGCGGCTGCTCCTGTCTTTAATTCTAAATGTTGGATGTGGGCCCCGGTGGAGGTTGAGACGCTGGTCAAAATGTGTGCAGGGACAGACGTAACCAAACTTTAATAGTGATAAGTTATGAAAGATGATTTTGATTTATCTTATATATAAAAGAAAGGAGTCTGAAGGATGATAAATGGCATTAAAAAAAAAAAAAAGTCCATCACGAAATCATGAGGAGTTTCAAGTTCTGCTGATTCCACTTGAAAGCAAAAGCCCTTTGCAGGTTTCATCTGGTGGCTGGTTTCCTCTTTTGGTCTGTGTGGACTTCTGAAATCCCTCTGGCTATTACAGCTCACCCATATAAGACCTCGCTATTCACTTCACTTTCAGTCCAGAAGTTCCCCCAAACTACTCAAAAATGGCAGCGAGCCAAAGCAACAGTGGCCTGGACGAAGTTAAAAAAGCCCCGGATATTCTCTGCAGGTGTGGGATTAACCACCAGTGGAACCGAGGGACTCCTGCAGGGATGTGTGTTACCTGTTTCTGCCAGGACGTGTACAAACTGTCAATGTGGGGAAGTTATTAAGATGATCGCAGAGGCTTATTTAAATTCTTCTACACATCAACAGCGCGTGGCTTGTTTTTTTCCGAGTCAGTGACAAATTGCTGGTCTGACAGAGGAATGTGCCTGAAAACCAACATCTGTAACGGCCTCGTGTTATGTAACGGATTGGAGCGCCCTACAGAGGAATCAGATGAGGACACTGTGCCCGAACGCTCGACCTTGCTGTTTTGTAATTGTCCTTGATGTCTGGTTCAGCTGATCCTCGTGCCACTGTCAGAACTGTTCCTCATTGTGTCGTCGTGCACAAATTCATGTCCATCATTCATTCTCGTGCACGGCAGTAACTGTGCATGAGAATGAATGGGGCGGCGGAGTGACGCAAGTGTGATGACGCAAAACCACCACGAACCTCTTTTCCTGCAGCTATGAGCTTTATTTATGTAATTAAATTGCTTTATTAAATTATGTTGAATTAAATGAAAGGAGCTGTAATCACCCCTTCCCCTCATGTTCATGGTTTATGTATAAATATTTAGATATATTTATTGTATTGTGATACTTTGGTGCAGTTATATGATTTACCTTGTCTAAAGACTGAGTGTTTGTTAGTTATTTGGCTTGTGTGTAAGAATGAATACACAAAAACAACTGAACAGATCTTCATGGAACTTGTGGGTCGGGCAAGAACTCATTCAGTTTGGGTCTGGATCCGCATCAGGGGCCGGATCCTTTTGTCACTTTTCTTTGACACCGTTTTTCGATATTCTTTTTCCCCGGGAATAATCCATGAATAAAAACCAGGCATGTTAAGTAGACTGATATCAATGAGTGTGTGTGTAATTAGGCGCCACTTGATTGAATTTGAGCTGATTCAGTGTGGACTTAGACTTTTCTTTAAACTTATTTAACAGTGTGAGATAATTTCTCAGGCGATAATTTGTTGATCTTGGTGAAAAGATTTTTTTGGGGGCATATTTAAGGGACTGATAGTAATGAGTGTTTGAAATTTGGTGCAGATACAAATAAATAGAAACCAGGATCCATCTGATTTAAATGTTTGTTCATGAGGGAACTGTTGGGTCCCGGTGGACGAAGGTGACGATCAACAGGTTCCAGTTGTTGCCAATGAGGACTTTACCAAGTGAGATCTCAGGGAGGGATGAAGCTGTAAGTTTCTTTCTCTCCATCTATGATTTCCCTTTTCCCTTTTTCCTCCCAGCCCAGTGACGTTATGTCCAGTCTGGATGTAATGTTGGAGAGCAACTGTGCATTTACTCACAACCTCTATGAAGATTTTAATGTAGTCGACTGCTTCAGCTGTTTGGTTTGTCTCGCCCTTGGTGATATCCAGGTGGTTTTATCCAGGGGCTATTTAAACCTGCTATTTCCCAAATCAAGGATTTTGTCTCCGGGCTGAGACGACCCTGTCTGTCTGTCCCTGTGTGTGTCTTTCTTTGTTCAGTTATAACTTTGCAGAGACGAGGAAGCAGAATGACTCACCAGACCTTTATGTTTCTGGATTGTTGGTCTTAGTTTTGATGCTTCAAAGCTCCCGGACGTGCAGCTCATAAGAGAAAGAAAAGAAAAACACGGTATCACAGGAACCTTTTCACATTAAAGGTTTGGTCATTACAACAATAAAACACATCACTTTAGGGTTTACTGGGATTAAACCTGTCGCCCTCAAGTGGTTTTGTCAATCCCATCAACAACCAACAGGCCTTAAAGATATTTTAGCAACTACACACGTAAGAAATAAAACATTACGGTTCAGATAAAAGCTGCACCTGCTCGTCGGTGGGCTGCAGTCAATTGAAAGCGTGTGCACCTGATTTAGAGGTCAGCGGTGACTCCTCGATAACTCATTGCACATTGCCAGTGTAGCAGACAATTGATTTGACGCTGTCTGTGTTACTACTTCGGAGTCTGCCGCTGCAGCATCTCTGTCACTTTAAATGAAGGAGGACATCTCACTGAGGCCCTACTACACCAACTGAAGAACATCATTGTGCTGCGTAGCCTCTTGACTCGCAGCCTGTGTGGATGCAGTGGAGTGCGTTCTTTCACAGCTTTGGATGCATGAGGGACGACGGGTTTTATTGCATTTTTTTTTTTACATATCATTAACATGGAAATCTATGAGGCTGAGGAGCTTCAGTGTCGCTCACCGTGCCGCTCTCTTGCGAGATAAAATAATAATGGAACAATAATGACAACCATAGAGTTGTGTAGATAACTCGCAGTATATAGCTGTATACAGTAGACGGTGTAGCTATCCATCATTTATCTATAGCTGTATAATATACTGTATGTTCCCATGAGTTCTAGTTAGAAGCTGTTTTTTGTTCTGCAGTTTCTGAGCATCAACATCCTGTATAATTTATACTGATTTAATTTGCTTACATGACCTGTTCCGTATTGTTGACTTTCAGAATACAATTTGGAATGGATGCCTCTGCCCGAGAATAGTAAACCCCCAATATTAACGCTGGTATTTTGGTGTGTAAGAAACCTTTCATTTCACTTCCTCTTGGTGAACCAGCAAAACCATTTCCTGCGTGAGGAGAAAGGTTGATAAAGTGGATTGATGTGCTCTCATATATCTTCGGAGATCCCCTCACATACCCCACTCCTGTGGCCTTGAACACCTCCGAGATGATGCCTCCCTCCTCGAGATGATCAGTCCACCTGCGCTGACGTCTTCTGTCATCGCCTCCATAATTTAGTTTTTTTAAATCGTCTTGTCACTCAACAGGAGTCCCATTGTGACGTTAAGCTTCTCAAAATTAAATGACACGAGATATCACGTTAAAAAAGCTGAAGACAAACAATGTTTCACGTCGTCCTGTTCACATGCGATGAAACGACTAACACTTTTCTTTGCCCTTCAAGCAGCAGAAAAAAGACCCCTGCAGATCCTGCTCTGGTGTCTGCAACACAGCGTGCATACTAATATTATTTAATCCAGCACGTCTCAGAGGAGACTGACTGTATAGGTCCACACCTTCCTGTCAAATGTTGTCTTATTGAACGCGCGGCACTTCATCAGTGGTGTTCACATTTAAGATGTATGGATGTTTTAATGGCTGTGCAGCCAGCTGATCTCTCTACTGGGAGGTGTTTCGTGCATGAGCCTCTTGTCCCTCAGGGAGGTAGACGGGGTCTCTCACGCCTCGAGCCGTACTGCATTAGCCTCTATAACGGTGGGAAGACACACAGGGAGCATATATCACTGCATGCAGAGGTGTTCGACCACTATCCTCCACAATTCCCTGGATCAATTGTCCTCTAAATAGAGTCCGTAATTCAGCTCAGGATTGACAAAGTACCCAACCCCAAGGGCAAGGGTAGAAGTGTCCTATTTCTCAAAATTTGTCTTCGCTGCCTGTGGGTTTTTTTGGGTTGTTGAATTACTCAATTTTGACTGTCAATTTTGCTGTTTTTGTTGTTTTGGATTCAATTCCTGGTTGTTTTTTTTCGAGTGTAGATACTAAAGAGAATTTAACACACTGTTCCTCTTGATTGGCTATTCAAACATTTACGGTGGCCCCACGAACACAAGCCAGCAAACTAAAATGACTAATCACTTGAATTGGCAGTCGCTATACAATAACAATGCAAGATTAACTCCAGTAAATGGTAAGTGAACAGCGATAAACGGGCCTGTGCTGCCGGTTTGAAACACTCGCCAGCACTTTGTTTTCACGCTCGCGGTAAAATTGTCCATAAAACGACATTTGGCACAACAGATGCTGCGGAGACGAAGGGAAAGTACCGCACGGGGTCCGTCACTCACTTCAGGGTTTCACTTCAACGAGCAGCGCGTTGTCAAAGAAAATGTGCCATGACGTAAATATAAATGTCATCAGTGCTGTCACGAGTCATTGCTATTCATGAGCGGAAGATGTTATAAGGTCATCCAGTAAAAAAGGCAGTGAAGGGGCCACTTGAAGAACAGACATAAGAGAGGCACAGTCTGCTTCAGCCTCGCTCTTTTCATATGGGCCTGTATTAATAAGAGACGAGCTAATCTAGGTACGGTCACTCCTGTGGCTGATCCGCGGACATGACGTCTAATTAAAAAAAAGGAAGGGATCGTGTGTAATAAAAATAAATAGTAATAGGAAAGGGCAGAGCAGGAGCTCGGTGGAGAGCGCTGTCGTCTCTCAGCGGAAGTGTTGCTGTGATGACGTTGTGTTGTTCCCTGTGTTCACACAGCTCAAAGACACACAAGTTGGATCCTGCCTTGCGTGTTTCGCCTGAAGGGCTCACAAACTAGTAGCAGGTCTCAGGTCATGAATGTGGTGTAAAGAATGCAGAAAAGTAGTCGAGCGAATATCACCCCTCGCCCATGTCGCCCGTTCCCATCCCTCCAAACATGTAGGCACTACAAAATCATTTTCCCAGAGATGTTTATGACACTGAGAATGTCAGGATTTGGATTTCTGCATACAGCCCATGTGCTGCCTGGCCATCAAGTGATCGTACACACAAAGGAGCAAAGCAAATAGAAAAATTCCAGCTTTGAGAAATAACTACAGAAAAATGCATGTTTGAGTGGATGTTTGTGTGCAAGTATGACGCTTGCATTGCTTCCTCAAAGGGTGAGCTATTGGGAATTAGTTTTTTCGGTCCTCTACTTACCTCTGACATTTCAGCGATGAGGAGAGGAAGCAGACACGACTCAGCCTTCATACATTTCTAACTGCGTGGCGGGGGGGGGGGGGGGCCCTAATGGACAGAAACTGCAGCAGGGCTGCGGATATCAATCCTCTGAGACACATCTTTCCTCATCGGGCTGAGCTGGAGTGGATCTCTCAGACATTTTGGAGGAAAAAAAATGTGAGTCTGATCTGTTATATCGAATGTGAGGATTTGATAAAGGTCATCAAACTTGTAAATACAATTTGTACAACAATGCATTATTATCTATATTCATGCATAATTCCACAATTTCATGTCTTGCATATCTTGAGAATTTTTCTCATCAGCTGCCTGCCTGTGGGGCCCAGGGAAGTCCAGTGTCAAATTTGCTGCGATTTAGAGACGTGATACATTCACTACAGAACAGGTGTCCAGCACTATGTAGCAGCGGAGACTGGGACTCATCAGTGACGTTGATGACAACAACAGCAGCGACAACCTCCAGTTTGAGGAGGTTGTCTCTCTATGTGCAGCAGCGGTGGTGCAGCAGGAGTCTTTACTCGCCACGGCTCAACTGCTGCAGGTCACTTTTTTACCGTTTCCGAAAAGAAAGCCGCAACCAGCATCACCACAGGCAAAGTAAACAGCCCATGCAAACAGACATGTGCAGAGCACACACTGCAGTAGTGTGATCAAATAAAAAAAAAAACACAGTTTACGACAAAACCAATTTGAGTTTTACAAATGAACATTTGTGTCCTTATTGCTCTCATCTGATATTAATATCAACATTTGGGAGATCTCGGGCCCAGATGTATCAGAACCGAAGGTGATCCGGCGCCTCACAATAGCACCCATAAAAAAAGAGATACAACAAAAACAATTACAGGATTCTTTATTGAAGGCTGCAAAGCATTACCATGATAATAGAAATGTAATTAGTAATAACACCTAGAAAGTGAAGGCTGTCACTAGGGTTAGCGACATTCTAATTTTCTTTTTTCCCTTTTCCTTTTTTTTAACGGCAGCGATTAGACAATTTGTGTCGTCGGACTCACGGCGGCTTTGAATGAGCCTCCATAGCTTTGTTGAATAAAATAATGCGAACCGCCTATCTTTTTTCTCCTTGTATGTGCTAGAATTATGGGTTTATTGAAGCTGTATAATTGCATTTTATTGTTTCATTCTTTCACCTCTCCCTTCCTCTTGTGGCTCATACCCCATCCACCCCCCCGAGGAGGAGAGTCCCTTTTATTTTCTCTTTCACTTCTGTACGGAAAATTTGATCTCCCCTCCTCATGCAAATGAATTTAATTTCAGCTAAAACCTGGAGAGAGAGCCAGTTAGCGAGAGAGGGACTTGGCGAGAGAGGAAGATGAATTGGGAAAAGATGAAAAGGAAATACAACAAAATGCCTCCGAAATGAAGCATTAGATTCTCCCTTGATCTAATTTCCCGTTCGGCCCTTTTATCCATGAAGCATTCCAAGCTGATTTAGGGTGACACCTGTTTTGCCCCAAAACAATTGCACTCAGTGTCAGAGGGTGAGAGACAGATGGAGCTTTAGGATAAACTGTCTCCGTGATTACCCTCTCTGTCTTGTACAGTAAGTCAACATTATAAATCTCGGGGGAGACAGTGGAGCAGTATCAGCCAACTCTAAAAGCCAATTACTTTCTCAATGACCTGGCTCATGTGAAATTTACAGCGATATCATGGGTTCCACCTGCTTTAAAGGTTCAGTGTGTAGAATTTAGTGACATCTAGTGGCATGTTGCAGCTGGACACCCCTCATCTCACCCTCCCCTTCCAAACATGAAAGAGAACCTGTGGCAGCCTCCAGTTGTCATAAAGGTGTTTAGTTTGTAAAAAACATGGCAGCCTCCATAGAGAGGACCCGCTCCAGATGTAAATATAAGTATTTAAATACAAAGGGCCCATTCTGGGGTAAAGAAAACAACAATTTGTACAATTTCGATGAAACACTCCAGTTAAAACATCTTTATCTTCTGTTAAAAGATCCCTTTCACCAAAACCTTACACACTGAACCTTGAAGTCCCTCAGATTGTGATGTGGAAATAATACAATTATTGCCTTACATGTTCTGTGTTGCTCTGCATCAAACGTGGTCACAGCTCCACTGTGACAAGAGCTATTCATCCAGCAGCACAGAGATAAAACGGGGACTTTATTTTAAATATGGCTTTTGAAGTTGTGGGGGGGTTTTTTGAGGATTTTTGAGGAACGAGATGTTAGTTTTTCTTATTCGATGCAGACCACACCAGCTCACACACGGTCAGGCATGTTTTCCTCTAAAACGTGTCTGTCTACTCCACCCTTGACAAATTTAATTACAATTAGCAGAGGGTTCATGGAGCAGTTTGCTAAGTGATGTGAAGGCCACGGGACAGATCCCATGGTGAGGAGGCTGCCGTTCTGCTTCACGTGGAACCGTCCGATGAGTGTGTGTTCCCACTTTGATGTGTTTGTGTGTTCATGTGCCTGTGTTCATGTGCCTGTGTGTGTGTGTGTGTGTGTGTGTGTGTGTGTTCTAAGTGTGCCTGCATGGGGCCGAGAAGACGCTGGGGTGTACACAAGCTGTCTCAGCTGGCCAGTCCCTTCCCACGCACATCAAGTGCTTGCCTGGGCAGACACACACACACACACACACACACACACACACACACACGGATACAGACAATGAATGCCATTGGCAAGGTTATTAC
Organism: Verasper variegatus; assembly: GCA_026259375.1. Classification (NCBI taxonomy): domain Eukaryota; kingdom Metazoa; phylum Chordata; class Actinopteri; order Pleuronectiformes; family Pleuronectidae; genus Verasper; species Verasper variegatus. The sequence continues at coordinate 20,638,312 of CM048040.1, forward strand.
TCAGTCTCATGCGTCCCCTCTCTTCTCTGTGTTTTTGATCTATTCTCTTTTGGTACGAAAAATAATGAGGTCATTGCAGACACATCAAATAGATCCAACATCATCGTTATGGATGTGGGAGGATTTTTGTATATTTGTGTTATGTATAAGGGCACACTTACACTGCTGACATTTAGCATTCATCCGTTCGTCCCTACGCATCTCAGTCAGGCACAACAATACCACACACTTCCAAAATTACTTCTGAGCTGCATCAACCCACAACAACAACAATTTGATATTGTCAGGATACGCTTTGAAAATAAAAGTAAACACCAGTTGTGCAATAAATGGAGGAAGCAGAGTCGTCTGAGGTTCCACTTGTCTCGTCTGTACCGAGTCACCTTAATGCTGATTAAAAATACTGTTTGACTTATAAAGCACCCAGTGGTTTGCCGCTCAGACATATTGTACATGAAGTGTGTTTATGGCGTCTTTGGCCTCAGTTTCAGCCAAGAACAAACGCTGCCAGCTCCTATTTCTCGGGTTTCAGTTGACAAGCTTTTCTGCTCAAGGCTTTTAAGTCATATTTTCCAAAGTAGGATGTTGTGCTCAGTGTTGGGCCTCTGTGGATCGGACATGCATAGTATATGTGGTTTAGATGCTTGTGTGACCTTGTTGACTTATTGTATATACAGCCGGACCAGGCTTCAGGGTCACAGCCAGAAACTGAGATAAAAATACTACATATCTGTAGAAAATGGTGGTAGCTTGTTGATAAAAACAGCTGTACAAAATGTAGACAAACCTGATTTCAAATGATGTAAAAGTTATAATAATCTTAACTATCTATTGCGTTATTAGATGCAAAGGTATTTAATTTGTCTCTATCAAGAAGTTAATAACATTAAAAACAGCTTCAACTAATGATAGTCTTGCTAATAATTGTTACTGTTGCTCAACAATAATTCTTGAGAATTTGTATGGATCCCATATTAGAAATATAGTACAAATGATGATTGAAACATGTGCTTTATTATTAATAGAACTGCGTTATTCAATTAACAATATTATATGCTTTTAATGTGGGAGCAAACTTCTCAGATAGAAGATTAAACACAGCAAAATGCAATTGTCTTTTTTAATTTGTTCTAATCTTGTCATAGGAAAAAGACACTTAAAAAATAATATACATTTATAAATATAAAAAAATAACTACAAATTTAAAATGTACTGTGAATTTTTAGCCTGTCCTTCAATTATCCATCAAACTGAGCTCGATCTTCAGACTCAAGAGGTTTTAATCTGACAATTACCAACTGGAGAATATATATAAAGTTGATTTGATTGAAATATCAGACTAAATCAGTGCAGTTGGTGTAATTTCAATCACTGACATTCATTTCAATCCCATCAAAGAGATACAATTATCCACCAGAAGAAATAGGTGGTGATTCACTTTCACTGATAAAGTCACTGTCAACAATCAGTGTGGACACATCGAGTTTCCATGGCAACAGAATCAACTCCACCCTTTCCCTTAGTGAAGAAGTTTATTGCCAATATAGCTCATCTTAATGTCTCTGGACTGTGGGAACAACCTGCAGTAGAAAACCCACACAGGCACAGGGAGATCATACAAGGACTGTGGTCATAACCATTGACCCATGAGTGAGTTACGCATGTACCCGTCCTCACTAACAGATACTAACTTTTAGCACCACTTTTATAGGAGGACTCTACAGGACACTATTGACCAACAGAAGTACAAGTGCGCCACGTAAATGTATAACCTCAAAAAAACGAATCAATGTTAAATGTTTCCAAAAAAGAATTGTGTCTGAATAAAACCTCTCTTAATTTGGTTTAAATTAAGAGAAGTTTAATAGCTGGAAAAAAATATTTCCTAGTTCTCAAATGTTTTCATATACTGCAGCTCCAGATTTGCAGAGGGCTTTTTTTATTTTTACATTAGTCATGAAAAATGGCTCCTGATGTCAAAGTCACCAAAGCTGCCCACTCAGGATGGCTCGGTGAAGAATGATGTTACAGCCTCTGCGGCCCCTTGACAGCATCTGCATAGTGCCTCAGTGTAATGCTGATGTCAACAGAACAGCAGAGTCTGAGTGAGAATGAACTCATATTTACCAGCCTCATGCAGCTGCTGTGTCCGACCAACAGGTAGAACCAAGGTTCCTCTCAACTAGTTGACACATCTGTTCAGTGCCTTTTCAATTACAGTCTTCACAAGATGTTGAAGATTAATTAATATGCACAACACACTCCATATACAACCCATTGTATTAACCCTATTAGCATGAAATCATACCTGGAGAATGTATTAAGTGAAGAGTCTATGAGACTTCTGTTTGATGGGTAGTGAGACTGTCGTGAACACTTTATGCAGTGTGCTTGGTTTTATAGAGGCACGTAGTAATCAAAAAGGCCAACATCGTGGATCTTTATTGTTGGAAAGACGTTAAACAGGATGAGTTTCAAGGACAAATGCACATGTATAAAGTTAAACGCTCTCAGGAGTTTCAGTTTTCACAAGACTGCAATCCACGTTACACGGGGAAGTTTTAGTAGTGAGGGAGCTTATTGCTAAGAAGATAAAAACTCATTTGAACAACAATATACGCCACCATGTTGCTGCTTGCATCAGACAACTGGTAATTTTTCCAGTGTCACTCAAATAACAATTGCAAGTCGCATTAATCATATCACACAAGATACTGAAAAAAACATTGGAGGCCCTGCCAGAAATTTCCAATTTACTCTCTCTGGCCTGTGATGAAGGAAGACTCCCACCTCATCATTGTTGTATGATGGTACGAGGGAGGAATCGTCTTCGCAAGTCATGCATGCCTCTACCAGCGGTGAGGATTTCTGTGAGTTGCATCAGCAACATCACAACCATCTGACATCAGCCACTCCATCAAGAAAAGCAGTTACAGCCATCCCATTAGAGAGAGATTAGTGTGATATGTGTTTAATCATTTTGTATGGCCAGTGAAGGATGTTATAAAAACTGAGAAGGTCCTCGATAAGAAAACAGTTCCCCGCTCGGTCTTAACTTGATACATCGTCCAATCGTTGGTTTACGAGGATCCAAAATGTGCAAACTAAGTTTATTCTATTGAAGCTGAGAAAAAGGATTTTAATTGATTTGTATATACTTTTTTCTCAGTCCTTTTTTATTCCTTGTGCTGTATCAACAACCTTAGAACTTGCTCTTCAAACCAGTATAATTTCAACAAGGTATTTGCATTTCACACACAACCTGCATATAGTATTTGCCCTTTGCTGAGTAAGCTGGAAGTGCGGGAGGCAGATATGCCACACAATTAATTAAAAAAGTGTTTGTACATCATTAATTTTTATTGAAGCCAACTGCAAGTGTGAATGAGGAGGCTCTCGCCATGCACTGATGAAACAGATAAACAAATCATTAGGCTTTTTTAAAGACAAAAAAAGTAGATGGTTGCAAAAAGAATGAATACAAATGAAATAATGAACCCCGACTCAGACAGAGTGGACTTCCACACGGGCAATCAATAATCTGCTTGTCAAATCAGAAGGGCCGGTTAAATTATGGACAAGTACCGATCATTACCACAAACTGTGTGGTTCATTAGCATTAGCAAGTATCCTCCACATCATTTCATTAATTTAAAATGCCCCTGACAGAAGTATCTTGCGTGAGGAAGCACGTCTCGCTGGAGATGTATGACCACAATCAACCATCTCTCTGTCGGTGAGTAATAAAGTCAAACTGGGGCCTGTGATTTCCAGCCTGAAACAAGTTGACCACTTATACACTGACAACACATCCCTGCTTTACTACTGTTCTCGTAAACTGTAAGAGAAGCTGTTGCTTTATAATGTAAATGGATTTCTTTATGGTTCGCTGATGGATCATCTGCAGCAGAGCAGGAATTCATTGCAGCATGACATCCAAGGTACAGCCAAGATTAAATCCTTTTGAATAATTGCACTACAACCGCTGGTCTATGAAATACTGCCAAATTCTTCTGTTGCCACAACAACCCACCAGAAATGCACCTCCAGCATTCAGGATCGCCATTGTTGCATCTGTATTCTGTATTCTCTGGGAACTGTAATTGCCATGAGAAGCGCAATTAACAAAGCAGAGTAATTGCCTCACATCTCTTGTCCGTCTCCCTCTCTCCCTTCCCTAATGATCTTCTCAATTCTGTCGACAGATCTGCTGCAGATGAGAATATCTAGGACCGGGATGACAGCGGAAATAAATAATAGTCATTAGTGTGTGTGTTCGACCAACGCAGCACCGGGACGAAACTTGCTCATTTCCTGCCTCCACGAAGCCTCCGTGGCTCCCTGGCTCCTTCGCCATTTTTTTCCCCCCACCCAAAGAGATTTATGGAAGAGTAAAAATAGGGTTGTGAATCTGATTTATCACAACAAAGCTCTTTGGCTGGGTCTTTCTGCCACCGTGCCCATGGTCCTCTCTGGAGAGTTTCACCTGGCATCCCGCCACCAGCCACTCCACGTCTCCCTCCCTCCCTCCCTCCCTCCCTCGCCGTGTTTTTATGATTCTGTGGTGCAGAGATAATTTCTGTCCATTTCTAAAAAAGCACTCTGTTATACTGTGGAGTGGGTCTCCAAAGAGGTCACGAGGAATGAATTTTGTGGTTGATGGGATGTTATCCTATGTTAAAGCGTTTTAAAGATTTACCGTGTGTGGCAACAAGTACCCCAACGCTCCTGTTTCCATTATGTCAGCAAACAAGATTTAACACTATGTTTGTTAAGTAATCACTAAAGTCTTAAACTGGAAATTATCAGTAGGAAGCTGTTGACTAATACTTCTTAAAATATATTAGCTTCTACAATCCACAGCTCATTCATTTTTAACTATAAAAAGCCTTGTGTACAAATATTGAAAAAACAAACTTTGAATATATTGCAATCCAGTGCAACAAGTGCAACACTATCAAAGTAAAAGAAAAAAAACTATATTAACACCGAGGTTTAAATTGCTTTGGTTTTGTATGGGATTGCATGGAATTGCATAGATCTTCCTTCTTGAATGAGTAGAAAGAGAAAGAGAAAATGTTACTGTAGCTACGACTGACCCAAAATGGTCCGAGACAGATTTCTGAGCAACAGCACAACACTCAGCTCATTCAGACGAGAAGAAAGGCACTAGTTAGGAAAGTGTTTGACACATACACACGACAGCCATTGTTTATAATGTGGAAATTACCATGAATGATGCCGATGACTTGCAAAAGACATGTAACGAAAACGCAGCTCGTCTCAAATACGGTGACACAAATTGTGAATTTAATAGAGTGAGTCAGGACATGTGAAAAATGTGTTTTTTAGCCCATAACTGATCTGTGAGTTAATCCATATGTTACTATGACCCAGTTCATATGGAGCGAGGGAGGCAATTAATCAGAGGTTTGGTTTAAAGAAGAGTTATTTATTATGGAAGTGAAAATTAATACAGATGTATAAGTAATTAAGTACAAATTAATGATTTAACTAAGGGAGCGGACGTAAAAAGAACACAAATTGAACTCGTAAAAGCAGAGTTACAGGTCTACATAACGAAAACAAAACCAAACTTAAATGTCATTCAATATCATGACATCAATTTTGACATCAGGTTTTATGTTTCTTCCAGAATTTCATCAGCACTGAGCAAAGTAGCATATCAGCACATGTGTGTATCCGCAGAGTGGATACACGCATGTGTACACACGTGTTTCAGCTCCTACTATCACCTCCTCTCAGGTATATTTCCAGGTGTGATAGCCCCCCCCCCTTGTTCAACAGGAGCGAACACCCATGCTGGAGGTGATTTTCTCAGAGGGTTTTGACTTTTTACATCGTCTGTGCCTGAAAACCCTGAGAGGAGCAGGAGCAACAGGAGCGGTGAAGCCCGGCAAACACAGCAAGACTCCTGTTCATGTTGATTACTGAACACCCTTGACTCAAAATGAATGTGATAATGACTTGCTGAGGTTTAAAACACATGCACATACATCAAACCTCTCCAGCTGCAATCGTCTCTCACATTCTGATTCTTAGTTTAAAGCTGTATTTGTTTGGGAGAATGATTCGGGTAATTTGGGACTTGAAAAGGACAAACTGCATGTCACTACCCAACAAGCTATATCCACAGTACTCTGGTCACATACTGACCCAGGAGAACAGCAGCAAGGATGAATGAGTGTGATAATACTGCCGGTCTCCCGGCAACAAGCTCCTTTTGACTCGATGGAAGCCGAGGGATGAAAATGTATTAAGTAAATTAATTGAAAAGACCCCCAAAAACACTGGATTGTGAGATATGTATGCAGGCCCTCCTGTAGGGAGATGCATCGAGAAAACAAGGGAGAGAAAAACTAATTTTCTCTCAATTATGTATCAGGCTATTGTTCCAAGCAGTTTCATATAACATCGGAAGCTTGGGACTCACTTATTCGTGGAATCTCTTTAAATCAGGCCTTTTTTACTGAAAGTATTATTCTGCTCATTAATGTCATACTGAATAACATTTTCTTTTTGGGGGGATATATTGTTATTATTATTATTATTATTATATATCAAACTACATTATAATACACCCAAATACATAATATATAGTATGGGTTACAGTTAATTAGTAATCAGCAATCAATAATGTATAACATTATTAATGTAGCCTGGCCACCAAGGAGTGTTATACCTTGTTAAATGTGCAATACAACACACTGCGGTCCATTATGCTCATACTGTTTCCAATAGTTCAAGCGGCACCACTACCACTTATTGGACATTCCAGCAGGAATAATTGCATTAGATGCATTATTATGTCAGGCTGTGTCTCTCTGCAGACCTATGTGCAGGCCTCAATTCTGCTTTTACTTTGAAAGTGGCTTATCAATAATGGAAAGGGTGATTTGTTGCATGCTGATTGTCGTGGGGAGATGTTCAAGGGGCCGGGGCCAGTGAGTTGGGTTGCACCAATCACAATGAGGCCAATATGGAGTGTGGAAGCAGCAGCAACAACAGTGAAGGTGAACAAAAATTAAAAATTGATCAGAGAAATTGTCTTGAGGTCGACTATGGCAGAAATCTGAGTTTGAAGAAACGCTTCCTGCCTCAAGGTAAATAAAATAATGCACGTGGCTTTCTTTTTCTATAAGAGTGTGTTTCCTGACAGCTACTTTCTACCACCAAGGCTGTGACCTTCATTCTGAACAGCTGCATTCACGGCTAAAACCAACGTCCCCTTTCACAGATGTCAATCCTCGTCATCTGTTATTTGTCTGAAAGGCTGATGGAATATGGTTTGTCGTGTTGAAGCCACAACTGCCATGTAGGGGAGGGGGAGATTTCCAGAGAAAGAAAGTGAACTTTGTTTTTATTGTATTTTGAAATAAAAGTGTATTTTAAAAGAAAAGTTTTCGTACTTCACACAGAGATAAATAAGCTGCCCTATCTATAGTGCTTGACACAGGCGTAATGATTCCAATTGTCTCTTCAATATTCACTTAATCAACACAAGATCTCATCAGTCCTCCTCCTGCATTGTCTTTGCTTACAAGTGACCAGGACACTCCTGTATCACTCTCCGCACTTTCTCATTTTCTCCCTTGAACAGCCATCTGACATGAATCTCATTAAAGCACAGGCAGCGGAGGACAGAGAGGCTGAAATATCATCACTGAGCTCTATTATTATAATTTTTCAATCACTGAAGATTGATATGTGTGTGGAGAAAGCTGCTTCTGTCTCTCCCTTCTTCTTATTCTTCCCCTCCAGGTCTGACTACCTCCTTGGGCCCATGAAGAGGCTGGGTAGCCCCTCATTAAGCACATTCTGGATTATAGCTCCTGGCCAGGGCTATTTCCAACAACATGCTAGTGCATTGTAATGAGCCTCTCTATGTGCTGCGCAAATACACTCCAGCTCCCACTTTAATCACAGAGGAGGAGACAGGCTACTCCTCGGGCCCTCTACAGGAGCAATGAAAGGAAGAGGGGATTTGCAAGTTCCTCCATCCTCTGATGACATATAATCTCCCTGGGAGATGAGTGTTCTGTCTCTGAGCTCTGATTGACATGTCTAGCATTATGATAGAGTGAGTAAGGAGCGAAAGCTGGGAGAAATGCTACAGCCAAGAAAGATGAGGCTGAGAGGTTCACAGGGTGAACAGTGATCCTTCAGCTGTCTGGTCATTCTGTTGGCTGCGGAGCCGCAGATCATCTGTATGTCAAACAGCTTAGAGGGAAATTCGGGATGTAATGTACAGTTTGTATGGTGTGTCATCATCTGAATATACACTGGATTATATTCACTGCTTCAAGTCGCGGCACAGAGGAAGAAATGTTTCTCTCTCTTTAAAAGCAAGATTGAAAATGAAGAAAAAATAAACCGTATTTAAAAATCACAACAAAACACAACAAAAGCTGTGTGAATGCTTCTTATTCCCAAAGCGTATCTGTTTTGGTTGAATCACAAATAAACAGTGTAAAAATATTTAAAGACACAAGCATAGGCTAATTTAAAAAAACAAAACACCTTCAGGCACAGTATCCGAAAGAGTGTTTTCTGTTACTAACTAATTGTTTGTTGAGCGCTAGAGGAATTACATGCAGCGAGAGATTCACATGGAAATATAAATAGAATGAATATAAAACAGGGATAAAACGCCATCATTTAAGATGGGGAAAAAAAACCTTGATATAAAAAATGAAGAATAACAACAGAAAATAAAACAGAATAATGGCTATTATGATAAAACATATCAAGTCAAATAATACTATGAATGATAATAATGTTAATAATAAATAGTATAAAATACAAGTGCAGCATAGTTCCAAAGTGAAGCTTGCATCAGGAAAATCTGGTAGTTTAGCTTTATGAATTATTTTAAAAAACGTATCTCCTCACTTCAGAAAGATGATGAGTTTAATGGAAATAAATATTGAGGGAACTGTCTTTCCTGATATATATGATATATAAATAGTTAGTTCCATAGCTTTGGGGCATAGAAAGGCTGCTTCAACGATTTTGTTTTGGCTGTTGGGACTTAATGTGGTTTACCCATTCTCCCCCATTAAGAGCTTTTTATATCATATATTTTTATATTATTTATAAGGAGGAGAATCTTAGAGTTGATTTTAAATTTTACAAGGAGCAAATGCAGAGCAACTAAAAGTAATGTGTTCTCTCTTCTTGGTTCTGGTTAAATGACTCTTTCACCAGCTTGTACATGTGCAACAGATTATTAAACAGCATTTAAGAAATAATCTTTTATCAATGCATTAATTACCAACATACTGTAATGCTGATCATGGCTGCAGCATCATTTAGTTCAGCAGAGATGTACAGTATATTCCCTTGCCCTTTTTTTTAATGATGACACCAAGTGGCAGCGTTTATAAATGAAAATGGACCAAGGTAAGTCTTCTTTTGTGCAGCTCCAAAGCAAACATCATCTTCAAGAACTCATCAAACCTTCTCCCTCTGTGTGAATGAAGGATAACCAGAGCAGAATAAGAGAAATGGGGGATACAGGTCCACAGGTACAGATACAGGTAGAGGTATGTCCATGAATATTTATACTTTTTTTAAGAGAAAAAATTGTTTCCAATCACCTCATTCTATGCATATTTTTAATTAAACATGCAAAACATGTATTTAATGTCAGATGTGATCACAGACACCAGCTGATGAAGACACAGCATGGATGAAAAAGATATTAATTATGAAATATGCAGAAATGTTGCGTTCGTGTGCATCCAATGGGGTCATCATACTTTAGTCTCCTTTATCAACCTGTTTTTAACAGCACTGCAAAGCAGCAATTCACTTCAGGGAAAAGCAAAGATAAAATTCTATATAAGGGCTCTAAGATGTCTTGGGATGGCTCTAAAGAATTGCTTCCACAAAATAGATTATCTTTCTTCTATACAATATTGACAATACGCTTTTAGAAAAGGCTACAATGGCTGATTTCCTGCAGGAAAAACACCCGTTGGTTCAAGAGTTTCCCGGAAGCAGCGGGGCAGACTATCCCCTGAGATACAATGTAAATGTGTGTAGATAACTCTCATTTTAATGCCTTTCTGGGTATTGAAAACACAGACATCACAGATGATCTATGGAGATCTCCACAACTCTGGGATTTCACTACAACGTATCCTCTATAAAAGAATACCTTTCTCTTTGGACTCCTAATGTCTACGATTCTGACAGAGGCTTAATCAGACACAATGCTGCCGCCGGACCTTGTTTTAAAGGTCCTGTTTGGCCAGATGACAGGAAGACAAGGAAAACACGCTCGACTTTTTTTTAAATGAGCCATTGTAAAACCACCTGCTGTAGGCGTTTGTTGTTATTGAGGACCTGTTGCCGCCTCTGGGAGGCTGAAGAGAGGAAAATACAACAGCGATGACAGATGTGGGAGTCTGCTGTTGTATGTACAGCAATGAGCAGAAAGAGCTCCCTGATCTCTGTACTGTAAGCCTCCGACACTTTATCCAAGCGGCAGCGCCGAGCCTGCTGCGGCCATTTCTCATTACACTGATACATCCGCGGTGATGTGAGATGATGTCCCCATAACTCTGGCCTTACCGGAACAATGTTTGATAGAATAATTCATGGTGCCATAAATGTGTGCCTGGTGGATATAGAGAAAGAAGAATTATGGCACTTTTATTAAAACAGTAAATCCAACTATTCGCCCGTGGTGGAAACACAGAGAGGGGAAAAAAAAGAAAAAAAAAGAGAGGGGAAGACAGAGGGAACTCGCTCATGTCCGTTTCCAGTTTGCTCTTCGGTTGACGGCAGCGTTTGAGTTCATTTACAGCTTGTTATGATGCGGCGCAGGGGTGTGGGGCTTTGTGTGTTGAGAGAAGGCCAATATAATCTGTCTTTCAAACAGGAAATGACACGGGGAGGGGAGCGGGGGAGAGCAGGTACGCAGCCGGCCTAACTGGCGGCTGTATTACATTCCGCACAGGCAGCACTGCTGATGGATTGACGCCAGCTGGAGAGAGGCAGTCCTGAATCAATTAAGGTGAGTTCATGAAATTGAAAAGAGTTAAAAACCAGGGGGGGGGGTTTACTGGTAATTTGATCAAACCTGTGTTCACCCTCGAACCCCGAGACCTCATGGGTGAGAACGCATTGCATTTGCATTACTTTGCCGTGACACAACAAAATATACATTCCAAAGGTCACTGTTCCATCTCATTGGAAGTCATTGCATCTTTAAAGAGCCCCTGATCTATTTACTTATTCACTAATGATAATGTGAATCGTTGAAGGTGGTAAAACATTAGATCGTACAGGGATGAGGTCGCCTCCTGGTTCCCTAACTGCTCTGTTCCTCTCCCTTCCGTTCCCTTTGCTCCCTGATCAGAAGATAACATTTTGATTGACATTTTGAGAAGGTCATTGGTTAATTATCTGTAACTCTTCACCTTTAATTACGCATCAGTGGCATTATGTACACGCGTATTTGCTCAAGACCCCAATCGGTTCTTATGCAAATTGGGGAACAATTATCTCTCCCATCAATGATGGAGGAGGCAGGACTTGTTTGTTCCTGATGACATTGTTTGCGATATTGAGCGTGTCGTTAAGTCCGTCCCTGCAAAGATGCAGTCAGGGTGAACACCCTTTCATCACCTCTGTGCCCCCCCCCCCCCGCCTCTGCTCCCTGCTTTGCAGAACCAACCTGCTTTAACCTCAGCCTCTTCAACAAACACGTGCACACTCTGCTATCCACACACAGTATCAATTAACTCTCGATCAAAAGACATAACGCTCTACACATGGTAATTCACTGCAGAAATAATGAGGCTTCACGAGGGACAGTTTGAAAGTCGGCCTCTATGTAAAACTTGTGACTTACCAATTTCAAGGAATAACGTGAATAACAGGGAATAATAATTGCTTTTTCCAGAAACATTTGCTGTGCTTGACATGTAAGGTTTATTCAATAATGGGATATTGAAAAAAATATATACAAAATTAACTGTGGGGCTAATTAATATAAAAACACTCACTGCTTACGCTTTAATTTTAGTTGTGATGGTGTGATTTGTCATAATTAAGTTACGACTGGAGCGGACGGCTGTAGAAGAATTTTAAATGGTACCATGGAAGCTTCGAAAATACTTTTACACCTGTGGTTAAAGTGTCATTCCTCCTTCACATCCCATCTTCATACACATACAGTACATACTCACATCCCAGTCATAATTCCAAATAAAAATGTACACAATGAGAAATTGTCTTGATAAAGAATAATGATAAAATAGATAGTCAGCGTCCCACAGGCTGTGTGTGGATGTGGATGGCTAATTATAAATGCCAGTGTAGAAGCCTACAGAGCTTGCCAAGTTTGTGAGAGTTCACTGAGCCCTCAGCAGTGCCAGAGCGACTCACATTCTGCTCTGAATATAAAATGTTAATTCATGCTGCAGGGAATCTAGAACTGGGTAAAAGAGCAATACTATTACCATCATCTCTCTCTCGCTCTCTCACTCACTCTCTCTCTTATTTCATTGCCATGTCTCTCTCCCAACGAGTCACTTATGACTCGTTGCTCTCCTATCATGGTACTTTGTGTTCTTTCTCCCTGTCTGATGTGTTTCCTGTTTACTCGGAGGCCGCCGCCGCTGCCGCCTCCGCCCCAATCCGCTCCCCTCCTCCCTGACTGCTGGCCAGACTGATGACCCAAGACCCCTTGAGGCGCTCACAGTTGACATCAGTGAAAAACCCCATATGATTTACTGAACATATCCAAACTCCACACCAGTTAATGGCACAACCTTTTGGCCGAGGAGAGGGTTCCGGAGATTCAGGCGGTGGTTGTCAAAAGTCATTAATATGCAGAGGGAAACATCCTAATTGGGAACAGAAGAAAAAAAAGAAATACTGATATGGACTTTTGTAAAGCTTGTTATCACCACGATGTGTGACAGTGTGTTTCTACTGCCGTGAGCTTCCCCACGAGCCAGTGAGACATTTTACTCATTAGTAGTGTAACATTATGTTTCTATTTACCAAGTCAAATACTGTGGAGGTAAGATGTACTCTGGGCAAAACTTCTTTTTTTTTTCACTTCAGAGCCCAAAACTGGTGAAGTACAAATGTTAAGACATCACTTTTTGTATGTGTGTGTGTGTGTGTGATCATGCTCCTACACAAACAAATTTGTGTTACAGGGAAAGTTTGCACACTCGGATTACAAGAGAGAAAACTCATGCATACTGTATGTGACATGAGTGTAAAGGATTCAACTCAATCCCCCCCTGGAAAATTGCAGCCCTCTAAATGTCAGCCAAAGTGAATTTCATGGTTAACTGTCTGCCAATCTCACACCTCTCCCTCCTTCACGCAGCTTTCAGGAGTGATTGATAGGATTCAAGTCATCCATCCGCAGACTCTATACGGCACCTTGTGGGTTACATTAATCTTTGCTGCAATTACTTTGTGGAGGGCAAGGTCATGTAAATTTAATGAGACGTGCTTGTAAACAGCAAAAGATCATTGTTGTGTCTGTGGGACGATAGGCTGAGGAATTATTCAGGTGATGTGATGAGTGCAGCAGAGGTGGTCTGCACATCTAGAGCACCGCGACATTTCCCTCTGGCCTGATGCTCCTTTTGGGCTTGATCTGATAAATAGACCAGCAATTAGTCGACAGACCTTTCAAATCCACTTATCTGGCAACCGACGTAACCGTGAAACTTTCAGAGAAAAACGAGAACAAAAACATTTTGGATCTCTCATTACCACTGTGTGAATAATTAGTCAAACTTTATAATAAAATAGAAACTTTTTAATTCAAGCAACAAAATAACAGACTGTCATTGAGAAACTACCTGTTTCCACAGACTAATTTCACTTCACACCGACAGTTCACCACCTCAGTCTCAGGACATTCAAAGTAAAAGCCCTTGACAGATCATATTTTCCCTCTTTTGCCTCTAAATTCAGACTGATATAAAACTACCTGTTCCCACAGACTTATATTACTTCACAATGACATTTCACCACCTCAGATTGTCACCCAGACCACATCAGGACAATCTGTTGTAGAACTTCAAAGTAAAAGCCCTTGGAAATATCATATTTTCACTGTTTTAGGTTATAGTAAAAAAGAAAGAGATTCTCATGGCACTTGACAAAGATAAGGACATTGAAACAGTGAGTCACTGCACTGCCTGCTTGTTTAATTGTCTGGTAACCGTTAAAATCAACAAATGGGGTTAGCCTACAAAATTAGAAAGCTGGTGCTTTGCATGACAACAGTGGCCTGGAAAGGAGTCAAATTCCCGGCCTGGATTATTGTCCCAGTCTGCCCCTGGTGTGCAGTTTCTCTGCTTGGATGAAAACAGCCAACATGTATCCAATGTCTAACTGCACATGGCTGCAGGCTTGAGGCAATTGAGTACCGTGTCTGAACATGGGTCCGTCCACACTTCCACAACGAGATCCTTAGTTCATATCATGATGTCGGGTTGGAAGAGTTCAGTCCGAGCACTCTCCATAATGCCCAGCAGACCTGCACTAACTGTGGAAGTGAGAAACTGTTGAGTCTGCAGTCTCTGACAATGGTAATCAGCCCCATGCTTCTGTGCAGGCTTGGTGGCGTTTAGCTTTGTGTGTGAGTGGAGGAGAGTGTGTTGCTGAAGTGTGCACAGGTGCTGTTGTGTAATGGTTTTAATACACATTAATGGAGTTGTGCAGAACACGAATAACACTTTGCAGGTGTGATCCCAGAGCCATCAGGTGTCTCTCGTTCTGCTTAATCGTGATCAAACTCTACATCTCCAAGGATTCGCCTGCAAGACAAACACAAAATGCATTTCTCATGAATACAATCCACAGAAAACTTTTCGACTTTTCCTCCCCGAGTGTTTCTAAGTGGTACATTTGTCGCAGTGGCAGAGACCGGATCACTTTCAGTTCTCAGTGCTATGATAGAAACAGAGTGAAACACCTGGTTGGAAGTTGTCCGATTCTGTTAGGAGAGAAAAAACTGCCAGCTAAATGTCGGTTTTAATGTCAGTTCTAATGCCGACTGAATGTCGGTTTTGATCCATCTCAAGTCCTGGAGCTCTAGGACAACGGGACACTTTTTTCTTTTTGAGTTTCTACAGTTGTTCCACTATTGTTTCTGCTGAAGCTACCAACAACCATTAACCAATACCTGAGGGCTACCCAACTTTTTCTTTTGCCAGGTAGAGTTACTCCAGTTGTTCCACCATTGTTTCCACTCCCTGGGGAAAGCTATCAATAACCATTAACCAATAACTGACAACTACCAGGGAAAAGAAAAGTCCTCTCCTCTTACTGCTTTGGGTGCACTACGGCAGACACACTTCTTTTGCGGGCAAAAATCGACCCTCTATTTTTTTCTAGAAATGCATGGTGTAAAGTGAAAACATCAATGATAATTTAAAGCAAAACCTTGTCTGTTGCCACATTAATAAATGTTGTTATATAGAGATTATACATAATTCAATTTACATATGTAATCAGTTAAGTTATGGAAAATAAAGCTCACATTTGTTGCTGTGTATTAATTAATTAGTATTTTTTTATCAATAATTCATTATTTCCAGTTGGAAAACTGTGGAATCTTTTAAAAATGGCCACAATAATTTTTTGGGCACTTTTATTCTTGCTATCAATTCCCATATGTTTGTGTGCCTATAGTTTGTGTTTTTAGTGTGTTTTGTGTGTTATTGGTCCCTGTTAGGAATTATGTGTGAAACTTTTTTATTTCACTTGCTGCCCATCGTGACCAAGACTCACTGACAAAAGAGATATTGTTTCCTAGCGTTTCCTTTCTGGTTAAATAGAGGATCAATACAAAAAATGAAATGAATCATTCCCTTATACCATGGAAGACATGATGTCCTGCTGAAAGTGGGATCAGATAATAAGAAGTACCTCTTCGTTACATTATGGATAAACAGCACGTTTTATGGTTTAATTTACTTTGAGGCGCTGGGTAAAAAAAAGCTTTAAAGCAACGCAACTCAAGGAAAACATCTTATTTCATTATGTGCCAGATGAAGGGTCTGCCGAATTCCTTTTGCATAATTATTTGACAAGGTATTTTGGGAGTGAGAATACTACAAATAGCAGCAATCAGTGCAGCAGAGTTTGTGGCTTAACAAATACATCTGCTGAAGTTTGGAAAGTACAAACACATACAACTTTAAAACGTGTCAGTTAATTCTTACAACTAAACCTAATTAACCCTCAGACACTCTCACATAATTGAACTGATTTATTTTTCCTTCTGGAGAGAATTGACAAAGAATGTTTTTTTGAATGATATTTGGACGACTTGTTGATTTGAGTGGCGATGTGCCGTAGGCAGGGCTCAGTAGCCTCAGTAACAGTGGGGATCAAAAGGCATGAAACAAATTCAGGGAAAGAGGTTTAAAGTCTCCTAAATATCTTGTATGACCACAGGGCCGGAAAACAATAAGTGACCATCCCTTTAGCATTTGTCTGCTCCCCTAACCCCCAACCACCCATCTGTGTTTACTCTGCTGTACTCTTATTTCACAATCTTCTCCATCTCATGTCACTTTAATCCCTTCTTCCATTTTGCTATATTCCATTTTTTTTCTATCCTCTCTCTCTACTTTCTTTTTCCGCGTTTCTCTCCCCGTCTCTCTAACTCCCTTTGTCCTCTGTTGTCAACCTTCCCCTGAGACAGTGTTGTCACTTCTCTTTAGTCTGGCTACTCGCTGACGCCGCACAGTTGTAATAGTTTTTAGATTCCAGCTAAACCTTTGGCTAAGTGTTTTCAGAGAAGGATGGGTGAGAACAAGAGGGGACGAGGGGACGAGAGGTGTGCGTTTGAAGGCTGCAGCCATCCACACAGGCAATTAATGACTTTGAGGACGAACCTCTGTCTTCTGTCTCTAACAGTGTTTTGTGCGTTTTCTTCCTCATTTCAACATATTTTCCTCTTCTTGTTTAAAGCGGTTCCTACGGGGACACGGATGGGTCTGTGGAGGGGTTTTTTTCTTCCCTGTTCTGTTTTTCTTGTCTTATCAAAGAAATGCATTAAGGGCACAATGGTATTCCTGCCCTCACCCTCTCTTCTGCTACCACACAATATTTCCTGTGACAGCGTGGGCCCCCTTACAATGGTGCTGTTGGACATGATGACTGATGAAACAGCCAAGTCTGAATCACTGGCTTTGGGCTTCGGGCGGTGGGTGGTGAGCTGCAGAAGGTTACCATGTCAGAGGCATTGTAATGCATAAAAAAAAGCCCCTTTTTAATATGAGCCTCTTCATGACATTTGTGCCCCTCACATGGCAATGCAAATCCATCAGCAACCGTATTTAATGAGGTTTTGATTCAGAATGACGGAATTTCTCCGAGCGATTTTCCACGGAATATTATCTGGGTGAATCGGGGTGATTTGTGCACTGACCAGGGTATTTTTTTGGTGAAATGTCCACCACAAAATTTTACAGATTGTTTTTGCAGAATGTTACTCTGCAGATTTAGGCACTGAAGCATTTGTGTTTGACCTGAACAGATAGCATTGGATTAACGTGGTAAAATAGAACAAATACATTTCATTTTATTATTCCCAAGACGTAATTTCCCCTTTAATGTCATTAAAACATAATAACCTGTGAACGATATCAATACCTGGAATGATCACTGCTTCTTTCACACCTGCAGTGAAACAATCCTTAAAACATGGGAAATATTGGAAAATAAAATAGCTTCTCAAATTCCACAGACTGACAAATATGGTAGAGACGGATAAGAGATGATATATTTATCAGCTGCATGTTTAATGTCATTTGAAAGTAATAAATATTTGCTACAACAGTTTAGCAGGTCCTCTGTTTGACACAGTCACATACTTCCAAGGCAAAATTATTTTTGACCTCCAATGAATTATTGCCACACTTGGTTGAGGTTTTGCGATTTTTCATTTGCATTTCATCCACTCTGCGGCGCATGTTATTCATTAAACCTGGCAAAGCTGTCCTGAAAAGTCGGCCAATTTCACCCTGCAGATGTAAAAATAGGAAGAAGGGAGGCGATTTTTATTTAAGACAAGACGGAATCTTTGCTTCATAATCCCCTGTGCTCCTGGAAAGGTTTGAGACCTTGCTAAGCCTGTAATCTCTGCCTCCCACAACTTCAGAAAAGTCAATATGAAAGACCAATTATAAGTATAAATACTGCACATTTCCTGCTGTACAGATACTACATGTAAAAAACAGTGCGTGTGAATGGGGAGGGAATTGGGATTTCCAAAAATAGTCCAAATACTTACCTACCTACATGTAGGCCCGGATAGGATTCCCATACATCACGCCTTTTTTGTGTGTCGTGTATCAGCAGCATGGAATATAACGTAGATAATTTCTTATCTTCAGTTATACATTCCGCACTTAAGCCTTAATAGCAGCACATAAATTCTCACCCTTTCTTAACTCGTCGAAATCAGATCCCATCATCTCAACAGGGGAACCTCTTGTAGTTTGTCATTTTTATCTGCCTGTATTCCCATTGTCTCTGTAGGACACCCTAACCCTGTCTGTTTAATTAAGTAATGTTAGCCTCGGAAGTCGACTGGGAGCCTTCATTAAACTCCCTCCATTATGCAATTTCTATGTCACTTACTACAAGAGCTCCTTCAGCACTCGGCTAGCTGGGCGTGTGCAGAGGAGAGGAGGGGAGGGGATGGGGGCGGGGGGGACCCAAAGGTAAAATCAAATCAATACCTTCAAGCGAGGGGAGCTAACAAGGTCTATCTAGTGTTGTGCTCTAGTTCTAAGTAATGTCAGGGGACAAACGTGATGGTTCTCACAATTAGTCTATCACATGTCTAATGGAGTGGTACTTCCCCTCTCTCACCTTGTGCGTGTGTGTGTGTGTGTGTGTGTGTGTGTGTGTGTGTGTGTGTGTGTGTGTGTATGTGTGTGTGTGTGTGGTGACTTGATCTACTTTCATATTCATATTCAAAATGCTTTTTTCCAGAGTCAAACAAGACTAAAGAATATTTCCCATTCATAAAACTACATTTCTGTGGTTTCCAATCACCAGCAGACTTTCAGCTCAGCCTCTTTAGAGACAGTCCTGTGAAACAAAAAAACAGAAGAATCCATAGCTACATTTTATTGTTCGCCGGTCGATTGGGGGAGAAAGGGGAGCAAAGAGGAAGTAAGGTGATGTAGTTGATAGTGACAGTGTCTGTGTTAGGAGGTGGAGGAGGTCGAGGTGGTTGGATGGATTTAAAAAAAAAAAAAAAAGCAAGATGTTTCCTGTTTGATATAAATAGCTGTCATTCTTAGTAACTACTGTATTGCCCCCGATAAACCTGTCTGTTTGGAATGGGTTACTCTTTTTGACCTGTGGTGATGCTGGTTGCAGCTTTCTTTCTGACCTGCAGTAATTGAGCCTCTGCAAATAAAGACCGGGTGGTGGACTCAGTCGTCAGAACCCTGAAGCTGCGTCACCGCTGCTGCTCAAAAAGCTGTTCACCCGTCAACTCAAAGCTCAGTGAAGCTCGACTCAGAACACAGAACCCGAAACCGGAGAACCAGTTGTTGTGCACACGCTGTTGTTGTGATCTACGTCACTCACATTGATGAGTCCCAGTCTCCACCTGCATATAAAGATGACACCAAACGGAGCGCTGCACCTACTTGGTCCCTCTACAGCACACGTGCAAAGTGACAGAGATTTGTGTGTATTATTTTAAGTCCTGTAACCCTCCACTTTTCCTAACCCAGATAGTTTTGGTGTCTAAAACCTCAAATCATCCTTAAATTTAACCACACGTGTATTGTCGTAGATATAATGACAGCAGCCATGATGTGCCGCCAACACACTTTTGTTTTTGTAACCATAATGACGAAGGTCTCCAATTGAAGGTTTCAGTTGAGGGTCTTATTCAAAGCAACCACGTACCTCCTGTATTTGAAGTGGTCGCAGGCTTTCGGACCTCACTTCATATGATTGGTCAGATTTTACTCATTTCCTTTTCGACCAAACTCCACATTAAGCTACAGGTTCTTAACTCTATTAAAACCATGTTGCAATTGTAAAAAGAAAATGTAGTGCAGTGCAGCCTGCCATTTACAATGGGATGTAGGTGGTCTTTTATTAGAGTAGAGCTTTTGTTTAGCATGTAAGCTTGTCCTGATGAAGGTTATGTGCTCTTTCAATGCTGTGGCTTTTGTTTGTGTCAATGTTGACAAGAATAGAAAAGGTGCCATGTGTCTGTTCACTTCAACACGTACTAGTGACCTCATGATTCTTTTGTTCACCCCCTCGGGGCCCTGGCCCAATTAGTTGGCTTCGCTTTAGTCCCCTAACACTGTACTGAAGAGATTTAGAATTACAGAGCTCATTTCAGAATATCTCTCGGGTGAATGAAATGAATGGAAACTTCAAACTTTGACTCTTATAATCTGCATATTGTTTTCTGTTAAAATATAATGTTTCAAATAGTGTGTACTGGGGTATATAAAGTTGCCTTCTTTGTCTACAAATACTTAAATTCTTCCATCATCCATTTTAATTAGCGCCTGTTTCAGGTCTTTCCAGTGGTTGCTGTTATTTAAGCCAGTCTGCGTTCCACAGCAACAACTTCTCTACTCTCCTGCTTAATTGCTTTGTTTAACAAAGTGGCAATCAATCATACCATTCACTAGTTACCTGTCATACTATCCAGCCGTGAAATAGATGAGGGACACCATTCCATCTTATTCCTTCAGCTAAACCACTTCTACCCAGCCCCAACCATTTTTTTTTTACAGTCAGTGAAGAAGAGAAAATGTGACGATTTATCATAATGTGGTGATTTCATAATCTGTCAATCTTCATCTTGTGCCTTTTCACTGTTAACTCTCACCTAATTGATCATTCACAGCAAATTGGAAAATTACTGAATAATCAATGTGTCCTTTGGCTACAAAATACACTCATATGCAGATGACGCTAAATATTCAGCATTCAATTATATCCCTGGTGTATTCATTTTGTATGTAAATATCAGGAACTCACTCTATTCGGTTGTGTGGAGTACATTGTGTTACATCTGAATCCAATAGAGTTGAGTTCCTTCTTGATAATCTTGACAGTATACAGTACCTGTAGGGGACAGGGAAGGGATGTGTTTCAGGGAAAATTTTGGGAACTTTATCATTTGATTAATGGAGCATTGATATGCATAGCTTATGAAATGAAAGGCTGGGAAATTGCTTTCCTATCTGATGGGCTGATAATGTGAATGGGATGGGGGACTTGCCTGGCTCAGTCAACAGCACCTGTCATTACACCTTTGGTCCCTATCAGTCCAGCGATCTGTCTTCTCCTGGTCGGCTTCAGAAGGGTAATCTCACAAAGCAATTAGGACTTCCTCCTTTTCCCCACTGTATTTAAATGGCAAATTATAATGTACTCCTCCTCTCCAGCTGTGGTGGAAGCCATGGTTGCCGTTGGATGTTTGCTCAAGATGTTCAAACAGTGCAGAGAAGCCATGGCTCATTAGTTTGGGAATTTTGCAGATACGTGAAACACTATGGAGCCCCATACTTCTCTGGTACTTCTCACTGTACGGTAAATCCACAAAATGAAATGTAAATACGTATGAAGGCAAGTCCTGATAATACATTGTGACGCTGCATGTGTATTACAGGATTATGCTGATCATATGAATATTCTGACATAAACTCCATTTGAAGGTACAGACAGTGGAGCCTCCACAACAGTTCAGCTTGAGGAGGATGTGTGTTGGCGTAAACTCTAATCATGTCCTTTAAAACCGTTTTTGCCCCTTGATCTTTGCTCCTCTTAAAGTGACGTACACTTTCCCTGACTTGTGGCCATCTAAGAGGAACAGAAGGAGTATGATGATGTTATATCTTGTGTGGGACCTACAATGTCCCAGCGATACAACAAGGAACAATCAATGACGACTTCTGGTGTTTCAAACTGTCAAATCAGATGCCATAATGGACTTAATTGAAGTATTTATGTCACCATGTAGCTCTTGATCACAATGAAAGGTATCGTTAACATCATCACTGCCCTGAACTCCTGTAATGTTCATGGTGATAGGGCATTGTTTTTTCATGTTTTGATATGGGGGGGCCTTTTTAGGGGGTTTCCAACTAATGCAGTCTCCTGTAGCCAATCACAGAATTTAACTGGGGTTCTCACGAAGTTGTTGTTGCAGTGTAACAAAGGAATCAGCCATTTCCTGGGCCCCAGTCAATAGCCTGCTTTGCCAACCCTGTGGTATCGACCCTGAGTTTTTTATTTTCTGAAGAATAAGTCTGATCAAAACCTCTTTTCACAGGCATCTGCAGCAAACAACAAAAAGCTAAGCTGCCAGTGAAATGGCTGCAAGTGAGAAACTAGACCAAACTCAACCTTAACTGGTGGCTATCAACATCTCTGTCTTTATAGTCCTACCTAACCGACCTACTGTAACTAGTGGTGACGCTACCTGGTCGAAGCCACAGCTACAAGAGCCGTGCTGCTGCTTTTGAAAAGCAGTGAATTGACATGGCACATGGTTTTACCCGGAAACTTCCAATAAGTTCCATAATGAACAATAGCATTCTCAGCATGACAGCTAGAAATCAAAAATAAGTCTGACAGATGAATGAACTGTGGTGACAACAGCCCACTGTTTGCCATTCATCACTTGCTTTCATACAAAAACGTTTAACGTTGACGGTTCATTCTGGAAAATGTTTTATTCATCTTTTATTGAGTCGAATTTTTACTTTTGCAATGAGACTGTTCAATGTTGTCCAAAGACTATTGGAACTCACTTCAATGATCTGGAACAGGTTTATCAAGTTAGAGCCACTCGGAGGACAAATATCACCAAATTGGTGATATTGCACACACACACACATTTTAACAAAGACTAACAGACACTTTTTTTATATAACTTGTTTCATGATAACTGCATGTTCATCATATGTAGTTATGTATTCCATGTACTCTTATGATGTGTATGAGTTGTGTGTTGGTTGTGTGAGTATCCCGATGCAAAATTTCCCCTTCGGCTATGGGAACAATAACGACTACCTTTAACCCTTAAATAAGCCATAGTTGTGTAACACTAAATGCTTTAAATTGTCCGAAGCAATGGAATGTTATGTCACATTGAAGGTTTCACTTCAGCATTTCCCCAGTGTTACGTTCAACTATCAAAGCTTCCATCATCTTTAAATAAAAAAGCCTAAATTGAAATTAAAAAGTGTATTCATCCCTCTGAGGAACAAGACCCAACAAAGACAACACATAGAATAAACAAATTAGAAAAAAAAATAAAAAGTCATTCAAGTGTGATACAATGGAAATATCAGCTGTGAATGTAAGCTGAGTGAAAGGGAAGGTTAATTCATAGCTGGTGATTGTGTGGAGTCTCAACTGTAATAACACTATTAATCCTTAACGAAGGCACTTGCATGCCTGCAGACTTGTTTTGTTGAAGTACATTAATTTCAGTCCACTTCATCCAATTACCTTGTACTGACACGCCAAGGATAACCAACGACACACCGAGGTGAAGTAATCACAGATGGAGTTATCTGTTTTGTACTGTATAATGTTTTACAGCTATGGAGAGAGAGGGGTCTTTTGTGTGCATACCTGTATTTCACTCTGCAGTTCCATTTGACACAAGGTTTGCCTTCTAACAGGCTCATTTGATTCTATGAAGCAATGCAGCATAATTGGCATGTAGCCTGCTGGTTTGCCCTAATCAATCAGTAGTGAGTGACACATCTGTCTGGCCGACATCCTCTTTAGTTGACATGTAGACCTGCAGTAGCAGATGCCCGGAGCCCGGATGCTGCAACCGCTACATACTTCACTTACATCACCTACTATATTTCTGGCATTTTTTTCCTTCACTGTTTTTCAAAGGCACAAAAACAAGTGCAAATTACGATATATTCACTAATTTAGCATGGCCCATGAAGGAGGTTCATGATATGAAAAAGGTTCCCCACTTCTGACCCAGAAGCGAGGGTTATGGGTCTCAACCTGGCGGCACTCTCCATGCAATCTTTAAACGTGACTCTTGGGTGGACACACAATCTGCAGGCAATGGATAAGAGTGACTTTTCTGCTTGGCTGATTAGGCCACAGCCCCCTGGCCCCAGAGTCTCGTCAGCGTTTGAGTGCCGACTATCGTGTTTATGAATAAAGATGTTTGTGGATATCATTTAATATCCACAAACATGTCGGCGGCTTTTTGACATTGCCACCGACATCAAAGTCGTTACTTTTGGCAAGACTGTATCCACTGAAAAAACAAGATCCTTTATTGGAGCAAAATGCACACAAGCGTGGCCGTGCATCCTTGAACACTGTTTACCAAGCTGCTCGAGCCGACCTCTGTGAAATGCTCCCTGATTGGACAGGACGATGCGTGTCATAACTAAGACCATTAATTCTCAATCTGCTTATACCTTTTATCTAATTAATGGAACTGTCTTGATTATGTAATTGCGATTTTCCACTTCCCACAGGGGGTAGGAAGTGTAGCGACACAAGATCATCTAATCTAATAATAGGTCGGCGAGCCTGAGTGAGAACATTAGATATGAATTCAATAATGCAAGATTCGTGCTTGGACAATTGGATTTTGATTGGCATAATTGACAATTACCATTCACCAGCATGTAACACAGCCCGTTGTTTAGTGTATGTGATTAATTTGTTATCGGAAACAAACAAGACACTGTGAAACAGAACAGTGACAAACAATCTGAGTTTTCCTTGTTTCCCATAAATGTCTATTACACATTTCACTTCATAAGGAGGAACCTCAGCTGCCTGCGATTCAGATTTTCTCGTAAAAATGCTCATACCGACGACTTCTGTTTGTACAGCTGAGGACTTGAGGAGGTACAGTGTTGACGGTGAAGTTACTCGGATATAAGTGGTTGTTCAGAAATTTGTAAAATGCAAACACAAAATAATCTGTAGTCCAAAGTATACAGCAAAAATGACTCTTCCTGAATGTCACAGTGATAAGCAACTGAGCCATATCTGAAAACTATCCATCAATTTAAAATCTTGACGCCTCCCTTCCTTGTCCCTTGATGCCATCAGCATTTTATTGCTAAAGCAGAGTAAATGGGGAAAAAGGAGATGACATTTAAGTCGTCTCTCCCCTCTGAGTGTGAGCACTTGTTGGAAAGGTTTCTCTAAAGAAGGAGAAAAGTTGAGTTCCTCAACCTTACCTTGCAATCAAACCATTTATCCTCCCTTTTTTGTTGTTCACTGCTCATTAGTCTTGATTTCATTTTCTTTCTGTGTGCCCACTCGCAAGAAGAATCCAATTAAGTGTCAGCCATAGTTGCGGCTGTGATAAGTAAGCAGGTATAGACTGGAAAACACCAGCTAATTGATAGGAAGCAACAGTTCTTGAGAGAGTCTAAGAGGAATTACTGTAACTGAAAGTTCACCGGGAAGCTTCAGGGTTCAAATGTCTGTATACAGCATAACATGTATTTATTCATCCTTCTCTTGTGCTCTTTCTCACTGTAGCCATGAGTAATTAGAGAATGGATGAATTGCATGTGTTTAATATACACGTTTGCAGAAATACAATGTGTATCTGTTGTAGGTTTCTGGTCTGTACATGGTGATAAAGTGGTATATGCTCTCAGAGTGCCCTCACTGATGTACTGCATTAATCTGTTTAATCGAAATCCATATCCACATCCATGAAAAACTATTCACGTTGAATGGATTGAATTGCCATCCAGCCATTACCAGCACACAAGGCCATGGGAGAACACAGGTAGGTGCATGCAGAAACAGGCCTTATGCCACTAATTGCTTCTGACAAAGTGGATGAGAATTCCTCTTTACTCATTTGTCCAAATTGCACATTCATTAGTTTCTACTTTAGTTCGTCATTGCTTTTGTAACATTGCACCACTTACTATCCTGGGTTTGTTTGTGTTGACAACATGTAACAGTTTCATCAATGTTCATGAGTATATTCAACGTTAGAGAGGGTGACACCCAGCATCTCCTGGTTTCTATCCTCTTGGTGATGTCACGGATGACATCACTGGTACAAACCAAGCGAAGATTGTACAATTGTAAAATCCCTGCTCCACTCCTGGAACCAGTCGATCACCGTCCGATGTCTGATTGTCACTTTATCACATTTCACATCTTCCTGTTGCACATGAAACATACACAACAGTGAGCTCATGTGTGGCTTTGTTAGTTACTTGAGATGCATCTGGCACAGTTACTACCTGCATACGAAATATGCACCATATAGTATGACATGGATACTGAGGAAGAAGAATGTCGGTTGCATACAAGGATCACAGCAAAAAATGTGTGTGCTGAATAAAAGGTATTTCCAATCTATGGTATAGCTTATTAATGATTCCCAACTGATTTCTCTTGACAGAATCTATTAATAAAAAACTGTATTGCTTAGTCAGACCACTGGAAATAAATGTGGAGGAATCAGCTGAGTGCATAAAGCACTGAGTGTGGGAATATTTTGAAATTGTGAAATGAAAGTAAGTTACAAATGTTTATGATTAATAGGATTTTATGAGATGCTTGGGTTCATTCCAATTTTAAAAGCACATGCTTCTCAGAGTACAGACATTGTGTATGTGGTCAAACGTGCATGGACTTAATGATCAACACGTGTGCAAACCTGCTTCATCCCTTAAACAACATTGTCTGTACGAGTATGGGAAGTGCAGCAAGTATTAAACTACAGGGTCATCTTTTTGTTTTGTTTTGCTTACTTCATTTTCTTTATTTTTCACTTAATAAATCTGAGTTCTGGTTCAATAAATCAAATGACAGATGGACAGATACCTCCATTTAAAGTTAAATACTATCTTGCAGAAAAGCTGATCATCATAAGTAATACTAGAATAATCCCAACAGTGAGTGCAGTAGAATTTTTATTATCATTAACTACTACATAAGCTTAATTTTCAGTATTATCCAGCCATTGTATGGGTTATTTAAGGCCCTATTTCCAACAGTGTAGCTGACCGAGTTGAACTTGGCTGCAGGTCACCTATTACCTAAGAGTCTCTGTCCAGCTCATCTCCATGTGCAAGCTACAGAACAGATCATATCTGGAGAGGAAATGAAAGTCATCCTCGCCTCTTACTAGCATTTTGAATAACGAGAGTGCAGCCTCATCATTCATAATGACACTGATCATCTATAACGGTTCAGATATGATAAAAAACCCAAGCTCATGTAGAAATGCCCTCTTTTCCAATTCTGATTTCTATGGATCTGCTGCGTGTAACCTTGAACAGTGACAGATAATAGGTTTGTCATTGGAGAGCTTCCTCATTCCCACATAAAGAACCTTTAAAAGAGATATATCACTGGCCTCCAGTTGATGAAGTCTGCAGTGTGTTGGGATTATATCTCGATTCATTTTAATTTACCTTCCTGCGGGTCTCTAATTCGAATGACCCTAGTGGGATCATTAAAGCAGAGGTTATCAACTCTGAATGGAGATGAGATGCATCCTTAAGCACGGAGAATTGTTCACCTTTTTCACTTTCACAGTCACCTGGCAACAGTCTCCTTCACAAGCTCTGGTGGGAAATGATCAATCTTCTATTCCCAGTCAAAGACCAACATAATGTGTAATGGTTTGGTCCTGGCTTTTCTATAGATAGAGATTTGCGTTTAGCCTTTTAGATTAAGTTGTCCTGCAAAATGATACCTCGATAGAAGGAAATTACCGTCTGTATAAAATGCGTTTCCTTTCGTGCTCATGATTACAATTTGTGTTACATACACACTTTTAGAACACTTAATTTTCCTTTGATTTAATTAACTTTCATCCCTGCTTTCTATTGAATTTATTTACTTTTTAAAGTTTTTCATTTTGGTGACGACAAAAACAGCTTTGAGGTGGAACTTTTTAAATTTCAATAAAGACTGAAAAAATGCAGATGATCTACAAATTTAAAAATATCGGGGGCCCCTGAAACCCACTGCATACAATTTACAGTATTTACATAACTGCTAAAAGTAGCAATACCACAATTTAGAAGTACTCAATTATAGGTTAAACCAATCTGTAAAGTAATCATTGTCATTATTACCGACATCAATAGATTGTCATGCATCACAGAGATGGTATTTGGTGAGGCAGCTTGATTTAGCTACCGTCACTGTTATTATTGCCAAATGAGACCATTGTACTGGATGGGAATGAACTCGCCACATTTGTTAAGTACCTAAGAACAGACAGACGTGGTGTCCAGATATATCAAACCAATTTCCCCTCTAATTCTTCAATTTCCACAGCACTGTGGAGATCAAGAATCAAGTGTGTGTATCTGCATAAAGATATCCAATATGAGTTTTTTAAAGTTAAACAAAAATATATTGTATTGGTTTCACTTCTGTGTGCAAGTCCAAGGTAAACCCATTTATTCCATACAGCCTCCCTCTGGGTCGTGAAGCTGCTAACGTGTAATCTTGATAGATAAAAAAAATAAAATAGTGTCTCATGTTACTTTTTATAACCACTCGTAAAAAAAAAAGTGTGCACAGTGGAGGGGGGTGAACTTACAATGAACAGAATAAAGGTAGTGGAGTATTATTGGAAGTGAAGTCTTTCCAGCTAGTGAAAAATGTTTCCAGACATACATTTACTGAAGTAAAACAAAAAATTATAGATCCAACATCTTTGCCGATTTCTAGATTTAAAATTGCTGCTCCACCTCTTTTCAGCCTCTGTCAGAAACACTCCATTTGGGATCTCTTTATTTTGTCACCCTCTTCTATGTCTGCCAGTTGAAAACATCTGCTGCACAGAATTATAAAAGTTCTGCATGATAATAGCATAGATAACACAAAGTTAAGAAAAAGCCAAACTGCAGGCTTGTTACTTGGAGTTGCTTTTTGAAAAGAAAGCCTCCTCAGGTGCATTTTGTTTGTCTCTGGAAGAGAATAAAACCTTTTGCTGCAAACTTTAGCCTTTGTAACTTAACGGAGCTTTTACATGTATGAAAAAGCACAAGATTGTGTTTTCAAAAAAAGCCATTGTGTTGTAAAATTGTTGTGTTTAACCCCACACGCCTACAATAGCATCCCAGAGCAACTGCAGGGAAATTATTTTTGATTGGAAAAATAAACTCATTACATCGCAATTCATGACCAATGAAAACTATGACTGCTTTTATCTTTGCCTGATGTGAGGAGCAGCTTCACATTACCAAGCCAAGGAATTGCAATTACAGGCTATGTGGGCTGAAAAATTGGTTAAGTCATGATCTGAATTCCCATAAATTGCGACCTGTGGAACAATGAGTCACAAGTTTGCAGACTTTAGTGCTACCTGTCCTCTGATCTTTCCTTCAATTAGTGCACAAGGTACCAGCAGGAAACAGAACTATTGCATTTACACCTCAGCGTTGTTTCTGTTCTCAAAACCTGGAAGTTAGTGTGGAGTTCTTGTTTCATGTGTGTCTGTGTCAATCTCCTACTGTCTGAGAGGTGTTAATTGTCAGTGATGAGTGAATTTGTGTGTGTTGATATGATTTACATATTTTAATAAGAGGATCAGAATCAGTCTCTCACACACTGGCAGAATTATCATTTTAATGCAAACCCCACTTGTGACCAAACAGACATCATTCAAATAATAATGAAATACGCCTCTTTCCTGTTCGTCTCGTTTGTTCCAGTGTTGTGCAACATGTCGTTCATTACAGCCGTTCGCAACATTCGTGCAACAATTCAATGGCAAATGCAAATGAATCCAATTCAGCTCGGAGCAGATCCTGACCCGTCTTTTTTCTCAATCTGCCATATTGATTGACACGCATGTATTAGCACCTTTCTATTTGTTTCTTTATTTGTTTGGATCAAAATGAAATTCTCTTTGTTGAACGTCACACCTGCGAACCACATGAGAGCCACTTGAATTAAGGCCAGAGGTTGGCGCGTAGTTTTCTTGACGTGTAGGAGTTGTCAATCAGCACACGTCTTTCAGTTGTCTGTATTTCCTGTAGTCTTTCACCACCTCTTTACAACTCTTTGTGCTCTTTCTGCAGGATAGTATGTGTTGAAATGTGAGTTTATAGCGGCAGCATCGAGGCCTCACCCACTCAATCCCATTACAAAGCTCATACATCACAGTGACAGTGAATTCATGATTAAAGAGTAAGGATATGGTGATTAATCTACTTTTAATTACTCAATCATCCTTGTCTGAAGAGTTGTTTAAGGTCATATTTTTCTACCCTTGACTAAAGGTAACTGATCTTTGCATTTTTCAAATATTAAGATGGAACTGGATCACTGAAAAAAAGGCTTTGACGACTAGATGTAATTCATTTCTCCTTCAAAATAATTTATTTTTGTTGTCTATGCCTGGTATTTCTTCTTCTGCTGCAGAATACAAAGCAAAAAGGACCATTTCTTTCATATTATAGGCTGACGCATCTTTTTCCACATAATAAAGATGTATATTCATTTGATATGTGGTTCCAATCCATAAGTATTCCAAATGATCAAATTTCAGGTTTATTTTAGTTGTACGTTTGTTTGAAGAGACAGAAAAATGGAAAAGTTGGCTGAAAGTCAATGCGCTCTGTCTCTTTTTATGTATTTTTTTCTTATTTCAATTTGTTTTTTTGCAGAACTGTTCTCTTACAAACTGTCAGAGGTAATTGGTTGGAGTTTTGTGTTTCTTTTTGACAAGGCTGCTACAGAAGCGAGCTCCCAATTTTGATCCTAACTTCTTGCTTTGTTGTTAAAATTGCCACATTTTATACGTCATGCAATATGTGACATTGATGTCTTAATCAATTAAACAAGCAGCTTCGAAAGTAAAGACAGAGATTGAGAAAAAAGGGTATATTTTTATTTGAAACCCACTTTCCGCATGATCACAAGGCAAAACTAAAAACTACCCATTTTTCTCTCTAACTGACTTCATAACTTTTCCGTTGCAAAATTTTAACTTTCATGTGTTTAAAAGTCTGTTAAAGGTCTGTAGTTGACTTGTGTGGATTCTTGGGATTGTGCCGGTTTGGCTCAGGTTTTGGTAAATTCATCTACTGTAGGATGGAATATTTCTGTTTCCTGTGCCCGCTCTGCTCTCTCTTATTTCAGTGTGTGATTCTGGCAGGTCGTGACCCACCAACCACTCACCTGCTCTGGTATAAAGCCAGTTTGATCACGACCTCATTACCAGAATGTTGCCTTACCTCATGTTTAGCTGTGGCCAAACCAGGCCAGTTTAGATTTCTATATTTGAACGATCTTAGTTTTCTATGCCTGTGCTCTTTTACTGCAGGATCACCTCCTCAGCTCCCTCATTCGACATTCACCCTGGCCTGCTCTCCAGGACTCCTCTTCACCGCTTGTTTCCCCCAGCAGTTGGATTTCTCTTTGTGCTGAGCCTTTTCACCAGAACTCTTTCCTGGTTTGACGCCATCCATCTATTGTGCATCATCTCCATTGCACTGTTGGGTCAACAGAGCTTTGTACTTCATATTATTAAGATATCTTATCTTTCTTCTACGGACACCCCCGTAGCTCACCTGGTGGAGCATTTACTATGTAGTAAGGTTGAATCCAGCAGGGCCCTTTCTTGCTTGTCCTCCCCTCTCTCTCCCCTGTCTTTCCTCTCTACTAAGACTGCTCAAATAAATTAAACTAGAAAAGGGGGAAAATAAATAAATGAAAACACCTCATTCCTAAATCAGAGATAGTGAAAACGATTCATGAGCATTTACTTAGCGGCCACCTGAACGGTTGTTTAGGCAATTAGGACTTCTTCGTTAAGTTGAGATGAACATCACGGTCATGGTTGTTAGAAATCGATACAGAGCGTCGGTGGGAGAATGCAAAGGGTTCTCCACTGTCGATATTGCAGATCCTTACATTTGCCTCAACCTCCCTTCAAGGCCTGTCCCATGGACCAGAACATTATAATGACAAAAGGGTGCTTGCCAAGAAAAGACGAACCGAGGTCATTCTGAAAAAATGACCTATGTTGTTTTTTTTTCTGGTGAGGACAGTCACAAGATGACAATCTGTAGACTCACTCACCCCCCCCTCTCTCTCTCTTCCCCCCTTCTCTATTCTGTGTTTGCCTTCCTTTTAATGGAAAAGCTTTTAGATATTACCAGAGGCACTACCTCAGGCCAATGTTATCTGCCTGTTTATTCATGTGCACATGCATTTCTGTGGTAGTAAGCAGATGTTATTCTGATACCATCTGACAACACCTCAGGAAACCTCACTCTTCTCAGGGTCATGACACTGAGTCATTACTGACATTACCTCTCTGATACAGAACGGCTCCGATCAGACACGATGGGCTTTCTGCAGCGAGAGGCGTCTTATTTTCTGTTGTTTTCTACGGACTGCAAGTGTTTGCACTGTTTATGCCCCTTGCGGATCTCACATTTTAGTTCCTTGGAGCGTTTTTTTTTTTTTTTCTTCTGTGTTTTAACCTTTGCTCGATGCGATGAAGTAGGCAGACCTGAAAAAAACCCATGTGAAGACAGGATCCATGCAGGAGAAAGTTGTTGGAGCAGTTATACACAGAGTTATCAGACCTTCCCACAGTTTCTATTATTTTATCAGAAAACACCAAGTGGAGATAAAATGATGCTGTTCTTGAGATTTTGGGTAAAATATCAGGAGTGTTGTTTTTATTAATTTAAACTGTACTATGAGTGAACTGGTAGCATGTACACCATTAAGTTAAGCTGGTTACCTCACTTTCAAAATCAACGCTCTGCATCTTCCTTTGTGATGGACAGCAGAGAGTCAACACGAGCCTTGAACCAACCATCACGAAGCTCCTGGACCAGTTAGTCCAACATGATCTCTCCTCGTTGGGAGGGTCTCATGTACCCACACAGATTTCCGTTTCCCAGTGTCTACCATTGACACAGCCTGAACAAGTGCCCTCCAGCTGTAGCCCATATGTTTATGTGCAGATGTACATCTGTGTGAGTTTATGTCACATTCAAATCCTTGTTAGACTGAGGGCAGGTGACTTGCTGGTTGCCTGGCAACAGTATAAAAATGAATGCAGCACACTGCTCTTTTTTGCAACTTACAAGACCTTAATTCTAAAGAACGTGATAATCATGAAAATAAGACATGACATTTAATGTATTGTATGAATATAAGGTATGACATACATAGATACAGGAAGTGACCTGGACTAGAACCTCACATAGACTTGCTTGTGTGCTGAAATTGTCCTTTTGAAATCATCTTCCTTGTCTTTAAAACTCAACTTGACAGTTTTGATCTGAATGCATGATGCCCTGGCAGAAGGCGGTAAGGCAGTCGGTAGAGATTGAGCACATAAGCCTCTTATAATTGAAGCCCGAGGCAACAAGTGTCCTGGGGACATGATGAACACACGCTCTCACATCCAGAAGAGATATTACTGTGGAAGATGGTTTGCGTCTTATCATAGAACAGATGGATCAGTGATGGAGAAGTAGATTATATCCTACAGGACTGATTTTTAGTAAGTTTGTCAAGATATTCAGTTTTTTTATGTTAGATTGTATTTATTTGTCCATGATAAGACATTAAACTGCACTTAATTTACTGTGAATCTAAGCTGCTGTTGTTTGCGTAGAGCCAAGATGTAAAGGTAATGTATCTTTGATCCAACAAAATAAAATCGGAATTCCTTTGTTGACGTGAAATCCTGCATTGACTGAATAAACAGGTTCAACAAATATTTGTAACGTGCAAATGAAACAAAACATGTCCAGGCCTTTAATTGGATTACATGCTGTCAGTGTGTTTTAGGAGTAAATTAACTTTGATTAAAGAGTCTTTATATTTGGAAAATAAAATATTGACTATATAGGCAAAATTTAGATATACAAATCCAGCAAAGGGGTGTACAAATTTTTTTTGCAATCAGGAGGAAGGTTTTCATGTGCTTGAAGTCATTGTTTCCATGGTGTTGTGCAGCTTGAATTAGCAACGATTCACACCTCGAGGTGACAATCAATTACAATGACATTAGCCCTGTAATGAATATATAGCTTCAACCCGGATATTATGATTAAAAATGTCAGTTTAAGACCACTACATTTTGTTTCTATATACAATGAGCAGGGTTTAACGATTTCACAAAGCTTTAAAAGAGTAGAGAATCACATTTTAGATTCTCTCAGATGTCATTGCACGCTGTGGG
The DNA here is from genome assembly GCA_026259375.1 of Verasper variegatus. NCBI lineage: Eukaryota > Metazoa > Chordata > Actinopteri > Pleuronectiformes > Pleuronectidae > Verasper > Verasper variegatus. The sequence continues at coordinate 20,672,543 of CM048040.1, forward strand.
TAGCTCTCCTAATTAGATAGGTGTTTGTGTGCTGGAGGTATTTGCCAATTACTGCAGTGACAAAGCACAAACATTAATGGGAGTTCGACTGCAGCCAGACAGCAGTGTCTGGAGCTGCGAGCCCAAATAAAAAGCTCTTGCAGAAAGGGTCATAAAGCCAAAGGTGAAATCCAATTAATTTCTCTGTATCGCTGCAGATAACGACACTGAACAAGAATTATAATACATCTGTGCATCTTAATGAATGTGACTGTAATTAACCTGTAAAGTCTCTTTCCAAATCTGCCCCTAATTAAGGCAAAAGATAGATTGTCTATCAAATACTCTCCCCTCAATCAAGTCGTGCCCAGGAAACTATGTGTCTACCTGATAGTGGCACAGAGACGGCAGTTTAGCTTCAGTAATTAAGATATCATGTTGAAAGCATAGCCCTGGGCTACACTGTTAGATTATCATATGCAAACACCAAGATGCCCCTGTGGATTTAAGTTCATACAGAGTAGGAGGATGTAATGCTTGTTAGGGAACTATCTACAAGATCTCGGAGGGAAAGAAATGCTAAGTGTTTATTGTCTCCCAGTCTTGATCTTTCAAAAACTGGATGGTGTGATCTGTTGCACGTTTGCAGAAACAGTTTAACTTCATTACTTATAAACATGTTATTGCTTATTTACTCCCCAAGCACTCGCTTCACATGCTGTGCAAACATTGTGTAGATGTAACCGGTGGTGTCAAAATGGTCAGACAGACGGCAGCCACACATTAAATCAAAAGGCATGATGGTAAACATGTTTTTGCCCAAAATGCACTTCAGACAAATAATCAGCCACCGATTTTGATTTCATATAACCTGCTCAGTTTTATTTGCAACTGAGTGGTTACACACTGCTGTGTTCACCTGAAAGTGCTTTGAAATGTAAATTGCTGTGAATAAAAAATAGTGTCACAGTCTATTTCTAAAACACATCAATTCCACTGAACTGCAGGTTTGACTGCAGCTACAGAATTTACAGTCTCATTTGCTCAGTTTATTAAAAACATCAGAGCTATATTTCAACTTTGTAGATTTCCTGTAGATTTTCTTAAAACCTGTTTATGAATGTGTCTTGGACTTGCACAGAGCTGTTGTGCAAGGTTATTTATTATTCTTTGTTAAAAACTGATTCTTAAATGTATTAGATTGTTGAGAAATCCTGAAACTGATGTGTCCTTTTTTCCCAAAGCTGACCTGAAATGGTCCTATGTCATTTTATTTGATATTGTATAGTGTCTTCTTGTTGTCTTGCGTCAGGTTTGGTTCCCACAAACTGTTATGCAGAGCTGAAAAGAACCGCACCTCAAGTGTTTAGGGCTTTTAGCACATATTGCAAACATGATGTCAGCCAATGTAACATCATGTTTCAGAGAAGCTGCAACAGTTCAACAGGAGAGGCAACACTTCTTTCATAATTATAATTTAAATTTGTTTACCCCTTTTATGTAAAGTATTCACCTTGAAAGGTACAAGTGTGCTTCACCTGGAATAAAACATGTGCTTTGTTTTGAGTAAATATGAATGGAAACAAGTTTCCAAAATAAGTTAAAATGAAATGGTTTAAAAACACTGCTCCAAGTAGTTTGCAAAAGCAAATTTTCAAAAGAAGTTGTAGGAATAAAGCAAATAAGAGAAAGAAAATATAATGGAATGCTTTCGTGTTTATTGTATACTTTAGATTTTTAAATGAAACTAACATTGGCTCAGTGTGGAAATGACAGAAAGTTGAAACAAGACAGGCATCAAATACAAACCTCTCCAATCAAAAACATATTTTTATTATGTTTATCACAAATAATATGATTTTGGAGACGTGGAAGATTCATGAACACACTTTGATGCCAAATCATGAAAACAAAGAATTGTTTAAGAAAAGAAAACAAACCCCTCTGTCCCAAAGAGAGCAAGAGACTTGTATTTCCTCATTTTCTCCAGTCTTTGCATGTGAATGGATCCGTGTGGGTCATTGGTCTTGTTTCCTCCTGGCTCGCCTGTCGAGTTGGATATATGTAAACTGGCCTTGCCTGCGGCAGCCTTTAAAGGGTATCAGTTTGTTGGAGAGTGAGGGCAGGCGGGGGTGCAGGCCCAGCTGAGTGAGCAGTGGTGTGTGTGGGGTGAGGGGCAGAAGGGACTGTGGTGGGGTACTACAGCCCCCCCCCCCCTTCCGATTGAGCACAGTCCCTCAGGTTCAAATCCCAGCATTACGCATTGCCCGTTGACTCATGTGAACCTTTTCCAGTCGCGATTCCCCTGTGGACGGTGTTGTGATGTGTGTGTGTGTGTGTGTGTGTGTGTGTGTGTGTGTGTGTGTGTGTGTGTGTGTGTGTGTGTGTGTGTGTGCACGAGGGAGAGGGGCCTGTGAAAAGTGGCACCCTGAGATTACAGAAAACTCCATAAGTATAATTTACACACGCCGCAGCACGAGAACTAAGCAATGTACAATGTCACCTTTTCACAGACTGGATGGTTGGATTCTGGCCTTTTCTATGTGCAGATGTACAGCTGTGTGAGTCATATTAAATATTAGAATAACCAATATTACATTTACATGAACTGCCATTATATTATATGTGGCCTTTGCACTCCTGTTAATAGTGTGATGTAGGTGTGTGTGTGTGTGTGTGTGGCCGAGGTATAACTGTCATAACTGTCCGACGTAAATCTGTTTATCTGTCTCTCTTGAGGTGGACCAAAAAGTCCTCAAAACGTAAATCCTTCAGTTCAGAGATAGTGATTAGGAAGGTAAGGTTAGGGGGTCTCTAGGAATTGAGTGCAACCTAATGTGATGTCCCTCAAAGTGAGCTTTGACAATGTGTTTGTGTGTGTGTGTGTGTGTGCGCTGTACACACGATGGTAAAAGTGTCATTGAACTCTTGACCCCTCCAGCGTAAGTGTTGCTCACTCTCAGCCTCGCTCCACTAATTAGAGTTGCCAGGCCTGACAAGAAGTCCTGTCACAATCAGCCTGCTCGCAAATGGCACTCGCCTGTTTCTCACCCTATTTCAGAAAAGTGTGAGGAAACTGGAGAGGTGACATATTCTCACCATCTCTGTTCATCCCATCCTCTGCCTCCCTTCTCCTGGCTGGGTGTGATTAGTCGTGAAGAGGAGTAGATATTAAGGTTTGCTCGATTGCCTTTGCAAACCTCATTTTGTCTAAATCACGGTGCCGAAATGCAAACGATCGCTTTTCTTTGTGCTTTCTACTGAACCGTCAGATTTTGATAACTTGCCAAGTTGCATCCACCAACAACAGTTTCTTACAACACCCATTCAGTTGTACATGAAAAGTGAGTTCTCTATTCTTTGGTCTTGTATTATGTGAGGAGGTTGCCTGGGGAAACAAGTGTCTGGAGAAAGAACGGGGGCCATGCTGAGAGCATGACGAGGGTGGGGGGGATTCGGCTTTTCCAATATGGCGCGATGGTGGATACTGTCAGCAATGTTCAGAACTGTCTACGGTGCTATGGTGTCATGGCAACTGCACAAACCTCTCAAGACGTTCAAAAATACCAGAGAGAAGGAGAGAAACAAAAAAGAAAATGTGGTCAAATCAATAGAATCATACATTCTGATACAGTTCAGATTCCCTATTGGACACATAGGGACATTAACACACACACACGCCCATTCATACATAATAAAATAGATTCAAATGATCTATATATAACTGTAAATATAGAAATAAGTACAGATGAATAGATATGAACATATTTTTTGACAGATTTTAGTTTTTCTCCATAATGTCAGGAGTTATATATTTACAGCATATCTTATGATTGATAAACGCTCCCTGTGCTTCAATTACCTGATGTGCTGTAATGTGTCCCTAACTATGTGGTGTGATATCGTTATAATGATTAATGAGAAATAAGTGAGGAATAAACACTTCAAAATTCTTAATGTTATAGTGGTGTGGCTCATTCGTTATCGATTATGGTCCAATTAAGTTCCATAAAAACAACATAAAACTGCACAAAAGTGACGGATTTCTTCATATTGCAGCATCTGTTTTGGAGCTTTGCAGCTTTTCAGATGTACTCAAGATTTGAAACATTAATACATCAGCAAACTCTTGTTTTCCTACATAAATATAAAGTGGAGTAATGGCATCCTGAGCTGACAATAAAGTCCCTCTCCCTCTGTGTGTGTTGGACTTCAAGCCTCTATATTGTTTGTTTTTCGTAGCCAGTCTGAACACGTGTGTGTTTTCGTGCATGCGAGTCCCTCCATGTGCAACTGTTTCTCGTCAACGCATTCCTAAAGCGACAAGAACAGTGAGCATGACAACGCGACCTCCAGGGTGCAGTATGAAGACTTCAGGTGAAGTGGACCTTTCAGAATTCACGTTCTCGATTTTACGAGTCCTCCGACAAAGAAGAGCGGAGTCAGTCTTGGTCTGGTCTTTCTGAGACTGAGCCCTATGAGCTGCTAAAGGCCTCTAATTTGACTTCTGCTGAATGCATGAGTAGCTTGATGGGTTTATAATACTACACATCTGTGTTCTATCGTGATCAACCAGACTACGCACAGTGACGTTGGCTAACTCTGTAACCGATGTTGTGAATTTCTTGGGCAAATGTTCCCTGCCAGCATTGACGTGGCAGCATATCACCGCAGTGCTAGCGTGGGCTAATGGTGATGGCTGGATTGTTTTGTTTTTCGGCTCTAGTCTTTTTGGTTGTTAATGAACATGCAGCAGCAGTTCCACTGGGTTTCATAACACCTTGCAGAGAACACAAATTAAGGGAACTGGTGTGACTCAAAGGAGGTCAAGGGGTTTAGCCAATAGTGCATTAGCTTTGGCCAGAGATGCAGGTGCTCTAGTGTAATGTCTAACGGTGCTGAATGTCGTGTATATATAGCCGTTATGGCAACCTACATTACTGAAGCCCCCCTACCCTTTGTGGCAGTACTAGTTTTACTGGACCGCCTACGCTCATGTTCCACAACTGACCTGAGAAATTTTTCATGCCATGCCAGCTGGCAATTAGGACTACAAATCTGATATCAGGGTCAACATGAATCGCAGTGTGGTGAAGCGCTCCAGTGAAAAGGAATAAAATATGCCTACACGACCTTGAAAACAGAATGTGAAAGTGAGAAATATGGAATTGTCCATTATTAGTTTTTTTTCCTTGTGCAACTTGCTGAACATCTACATCATACAGAACTTCTCTCTCGCTGCCGCTCTCTTTTTCTTTCTCTATCTCTTTATTCCAGAACCTTTTCTGTTAGAGATGTGGCTACAATGACCTTTACCCACTTCAGCCGCCAGAACACTGTAAGCAAACAGCGTTGCAGATGCAAAAGAGAGACTTTACAGGCACTATTCACTAAGGAAGGCTAGGTCTCTGCTGGAAAATAGGCTTTTGCCAAGGGAGATTAATATCTTGCAGTTATCAAAGTGCTCAGACAACTCGCTTCTCCACATACAAGTCGGTCCAAAATGTGGGTTTGTTACGGGAAAACTGCCAAGGCCTTTAGCTCAGCTCTTAATGCGCCTGGTTTATTGTTGCGTTACAGTATAGCTACATGGATGTCTATTCACACAGGTCATGTTTTACCACTCTACAGTTTAGTGGTTGTAGTCGAATTCTCAATGCCTCTTTTATGAACTGTAGGTTCACCATCTCATTATGCATGAAATGTAAAAACAAGCTTATTGGTTGAATTCCTCATGTATTGTAATGTTGGTGTGATTGTAATCAAACTATAAATTCTATCCTACTTTTCGTTCTTTTATTTTTCAGGCCTCGCTTTTTCTCCAGTTTTTTTTTTTTTTTCAAGGGCTGATTGAACGGATGACTTTACTTGATTGTAGGAATATGCATTTTCTACTCCATCTACCTCAGTTCTCACACAAGACATGAAACATTTTTTTTCTCTTTAAGTTGTGATCAATCATGTTAACCTGTAAAGTACAATAAGTAAACACCCTAACACTGGGAATTAACAGGCAATCCCACATAATGTAACGAGAATACGAGCAAACCATAATTTACTGCACCCGCTGCTTCTTGTGTAGTGAAGTGATTAACAATTATATTGCTTTGACACCCACATTGGAATGTTCTTTCCAAAGATACAGAATGTTGTAAGAAGTATTTAAACGTGCTTATATGAGGTGGCTGAGAACCAAGCAGGGGATTTATAGTAGGGGTTTACATAAAGTGTAAAGGCTGTAACTGAGCGAGGCAGTTTGACTTTTTATTCTAAAGGATTGTGCATATTAAAACTCTTTTCTGAGCCATGAATAAAAGCCGCCCGGAAATATGAACACCGATAAAATCTCTGTGGGGCTCGCACTGAGAAAAGAAGCCAGGTGGATGCTGGGGGAGAATTTCAGTGCGGAGGAATCAAGAGCGACAGCAACAGGTTGAGCAGCAGCGTAGATTGTGTCCGGCAGCAATAATAGATCTCCCAGTTAGTGACGGCAACCCAAGAGACACAGAGCACAGCGCCACCTCCGCCTTCCTGGCTCAAGTAGTTCCTCAAACTGTACATTGCATCCTCTGTTTTACTATTATGTGGTTTAAAAATAAATATAAACACACTTCTGCTCTTATGATACTAACACAAGTTGATATTTGGTTATAAAGAAACAGAATATCGATAATATTGTTCAAGAATTGTGATAAATGTTGATTCAGAGAAGATGTATGTGCTTGGGGCTCATATTTTTTTGCAGACCATGTTCAACCCTCTGACACTTCTGTCATCTCTGTGTGAGTTTGAAGGCTCATGGTTGGACGTGTGGGTGGCAAGTCTAGCTACATCTATGTTAGTCTTGTTTTGGGCGTATTTGTGTATATATATACGAGCTGGAGATATTTTGCATATAAGTCACTGTACTTATATTGTAGTAGATGCATAAATCCGGAGAGTTCCATCTCTCATGAGGTTTGGGTTGACATCTGTAACACTAGGCCTTTGCCAGGGTTACCCCACAGGGGAATATGGCCAACAAGGAGCAGGGAAAAGAGAGATGCTGAGTGAACACATGCCAGCTGACTGTAGCCGTGTTGTTCTTTTTCATATTAAAGAAGGGGCAAATAGTGGGCCCCAGAGGAGGTGGGTCTAAGAGTGTGATGGAGACAAGGTGAGATTCCAGATGTTTTACCGTTTGTTCCCACTGGATGTTTTTCTTCACCTGCTCACAAGCAATCTTTTGAAATTCAGCTTTGACTTTGAAATCATCACCTGATCCACCGAGCTGATTCTGCAGTGAGGAGATACATTAAATACAGACTGACATTCATGGTTACGCTACTTTTGCAGGTAATATACAACACTTTGTTTGCTGTTCAGTTTGGAACGACTGCATTAAGGCAGATGGCAGACTCCAACCTTTACCCCTGGGAGGTTGCAGTCAGTCGCCTGGTGTGATGCACTTAGAGCCCTGCAGTTCAGAGGCACCAAACACAAATGCAGCAAGTGTCTCCGCTCTCTGCTTTCGCTTCTTGCACGAGTGGACCAATTTTTCTCTCAATACCTGGCAAATCCGCCATCATAATTGCACTCTGCCACGGGCTTTCAAAAGGAACGGGAGATGGCTGCATGATTGGTTTATTGCACGTTACGTCCGAAACCAGGCTTGGTGCAGCGACCCGTTTTTTTGTGCCGTTCAACCAGACAAACCCTAAATGCACTTAGATAAAATAGAGCCTGTGAAGTCTGGGAGCAGCTTCATTCCACCTGCCAGCTGCAAATATCCAGAAGTTCATACTGTCTGCCTTGGATTTCGCCATCCTCCTCACAGACACTGCAAACTAACTAGAAAACGAAATGTTATGAATCATTAGTGCAGTACCAAGGACATATTTGTCTTTTGTTAAATGGCAGGCACCAGGTGTAAGATGAGACACTGTGTTTGCACATTCAGTCGGGTTCAATTGATGTGCACACCAGTTTCAATTTTGGATTTTGTGCTTGTCTGAGTCGGTAGGAAAATGTTAAAAAGTACTATTTCACAGACCATATTAATAATACTGCACTTCATGAGCACATCAAGCGTTAACTTCTTGTGGATACAAACAATCCATTTGAAAATGGATGAAAGGACAAGCAAGAGAGAGAGAATTAAAATATTGTAACATCAGCCAGCATTGGATATATGGACAAGATCCTACAGACCAATGTTGTGTTATGTCCCATAGGACAAAACTGATTTAAACACATTCTTGGGGTAGGAAATGCTTTTTTAGTGAACCCAAACACATTTAAACTGATTTCGTTTGTTGAAGTTGAACTCTCGTGCTTTCAGCTTGCTAAACCAGAGCTCTAATGAATTCAGTTTGATTTGAGAATGTAATATACTGTGCCGAGAGCGTCCACCTACGAGCTTATAATCACAATCTGTACAAATTCATCCATAAATAACACGGATTCGTCACCAACGTTTCAAAAACAAGCTTAGAACTTGCAATCAGTTTAGTTAACATTGTTTATATTGTAAAAGAAAGAAAGAAGACAAACTTGTAAAGCTGTAAATTAAAAGGACAAAATTAGCTAAATCCAAGGCCTCCCTTTGACATGACTGAAATCTTTACCCCTTTGCAACTGAGAGGCCAAATGTGTGAAATTGCTGGAGAGCTTGCAGTTCTTTGTGTGCATGGGAGCTTTTCATGAGAAACTTCAGAGTAAACTGACACAGTCCTGACTTGATGTGGAATTCCTTCTGAACTTCCTTTACGTGCCACGGCTTCAAGAGTTGGGGAGAAGAGAAAAACGTGTCCTCTGGCAATTTTCTCAATATACCTGCCATGTGTGACACATCCTCTCCCCTTCAGCTACACAAGGTCTTTCCATTAACCAGTACAATAGAGAAAGAGACGTAGTGGACTGTACACTGCATCTCTCTGCCTGTAGCATCCTGACAAATACCCACACTTCACCTTCTACTCAATGTAACACAATGTAAACACAATGACGGCAGATTGCAGCCACAGCACCACACCAATTAGATGTACAGACAGGGTCACATGAAAAACTATCATTTTAAAATGTATGGACTTGACATTAAGACGTGTCATTTCAACGAAATTACAGATGTATGGTCATCGCTGAAGAAACAATGAAATCATCTCCTGGCATCTGAACAGGTGTAAATAAATCTCAACAAATTACAAATAAGATTGTTGGAGAATCTCCCTCTAAAGGGCACTTCATTATTTCTGTCTTGTTTGACAACCGCTCATTGTTGCTCCCGGCCGAGTGAAGGTTACCGGCGATATCGCTGGGAATTCTTGTAGCGCCGTGACAACACAAATTCAGAGGTAATCAATCAGCCTTTGTTTTACCACACAAAGCCTGTCTTGAGGGTTATGCAAATCTTGCAATGATACTGTCTTTTTACTTCTTGTACCTTCTTCAGTATGTAAATAAAAACACAGCAACTCGTTTCCATGTAAATGCCACATCAGGCACTGCTGACAAGTACACAAGTGACACAACTGTGTTACCAGACTGAGGGAAATTTCCATTTTGTGTCTTTGTGTTTGAAGTTTGGTTGTAATATTAATTGACAAATCTAAATTCGAAACAATTTAATTTAAAATGTATACCAATGAAATGATAAATGGTCTTAAGGCCTTGTCTAAATAACAGTAAACCAAAGAGCCACTGAAGTCATGGCCACACTTTAACCTGATCTATGAACTAAATGCACAAGACAAATTGTGCTTATTTTGTATCACCTTTTTCTGTCTCATTCAGTAAAGTTACATTTGTGCAGATCTCTAACTTTTTTCTGAAATGAAGCAGAAACCAAAAAAGTTCATGCCCCCTCACTACGCATTTTATTTTAACAATGAAAGAGGAAGCAACAAATTAAAATGACCCAAGTTCCATTTTAATGAAAGAAAGGCCGACAAGATTCCATTAGAACCCTGGGTTTGGTTATTCTTACAACATAAATCATATCTATTCACCTCAGTTTCACTCCATGTTCCCCCCTGGTCATCCAGGACCCCCTGGAGGGGCTTCGGTTTGAAAACCACTGATTAAAATAGTCAAAGAAGTGCAAGGTATTTAAATCTACATATTTAACATGCAGCACCCCACATATCTAAATAAACTCCACGAATGAGATGCATTAAACAAGGAATAATTAGGAGATACCACAAGAAATTCAAAAATCTGGAATCACTCTGACAAAAATACCACATATGATGAATGATAAACCACATGCTGAACACACAACATCGTTGACATTTTCAATAAAGCTGCTGCAGAGAATATTGCAAAAATATCAACAGACATCAAGCAGCAGTTAGCATTCATGCGTCATATTTCTGGCCATAATTCAAATGCAAGTCCAATAAGATGAGGTGAGATGATCCTTTATTTGACAGGGGAATATTCTGTGTTACAGCAGCTAAGGGGATAGCAGAAATAAGAAGCATCAATAAACATGTAATAAATAAATAAACATGCAATATAAACATAAGGAAATATAAAAATAGAGCAATACAACATAGGGGAATAGAACAAATGGCAATTATATATACAATATAAACAGGGTTACTCATGGAAATATAGTGAGATTGCACAGACAATTGAAGTATTGCAGGGTTGAAATGAATTTACACCTGTGTGGATTATCGGTGCAGTTGTTTATGTCAGAATTGTGGCTGATGTGGTCGAGGGAGTAGTAGCAGCAGGAAGGAAAGACTTGCAACACGTCTCCTTCACATTCTTTGAGTCAATCCATTTGTCACTGAAGGAGCTGCCCGGGTGCTGTGATGGTGTCCTGCAGGGGGTGCGACTGGTTTCCATCAGAGATGATAGCTTCAGCTCTCATTCTCATCTCTCCCACCGCCTCCACTGGGTCGAGGGGGTGTCTCGGGACAGAGCCCATCTATTCAGCCGGTCCAGTCTCTTCATGTCAAGATGCTGCTGCCCCAGCAGGCCGCTCCAAAGAAAATGACTGATACCACCACTGTCAGAAAAAGGTCTTCAGGACCTTCACATCACATCTTGGTCCCTTGACAGGGTTTTCGCACCAATCATGTTTGGTTCATACCTTCAGACTTTTCAGTCGAGCCCTGAACTAAAATATCAGCTGTGAGCAGTGCCTCACAAATCATTAGGCCCAACCGAAAGAGGAGGGCTCAGTCCTCATCAAACTGAACCGGGATTTGGATCGTTTGCAGTGTGAAAATATTTTTTTAGGATAGCTCTGACATTCAGATCAGTTGCAGGAAGTTGAGACAGCATAAATCAATAGTAGAAGAAAAAAGAAGCAGAGAGGCGCCTCACAGGATCACTTGTAGTCTCAGCCTCTAACGACATAATGCTGAATAACAAAGACGTACATTTTGCTGGTGATGACGTTACAGTGGTTTATTCATTTTCTCCATTCAAACAGATTGACAACTTTTTTCTCTCAAAAATAGTTGACAAATGCAGCAGTAGAATTCTAAACATTTCAATGTCAGATGCACGACTGTCTACAAACCAATCAATGTCAAGTGTAGGCAGTGATAGTGACAGGACGTGTGTATATCACACAACAGTCTTAAATCCACTCTCTAAATTGCAATGTAAAATCAAAGTCGGATCAAATGTTTACGAATTTACAAAGATATGAAACTTGTCCCAGCTCCTGAGAACAATATAACTGATCTTTTTCTGTCTATTCAATGCTGAGCAGCTGTGGTTCATTTAGTTCTCAAAGTTTTAAATGGGTCAATGGCGACGGAGTTCACGCAAAACAAACCCCCACAAAAACATGCTGCAAGATGATAAATGGTTCAGTGGGATTCTTAACCTACAAGAGTAATTGGTTTACTATAAAACATGATGTGTGATGATCAAATAGTTCCAAGACTGCACCTATTTAATTAATTTGCTCCCGGTGGTGCGGATGTACAGAATGAGCTACATATACAGAGACACAACAAGCAACAATGCCAAGTGCTATGTTCATACAGAGAATATTTATCCAAATATGATTAATGGAGCCACACATCTATTTGGAACAACGTGCTGCATTTGGCTGGCACACACGAAATTATAGGAACAAAACAAAAATTCACATGCTTGTCCGTGAACACAGTGGTGTGGTATTTTCTAATTCGTCAGTTGGCTAACCTACAGTATCAAACCACAGTGGTGGTGTCATAGCAAGGGACGGCGGCGTGCCAGGAACTAAATCTTGGCATGTGTGCACAGGGAGCGGCGGCACGTTTATTTTAGCGTGTGTGTGTGTGTGTGTGTGTGTGTGTGTAATGTGTTTCAAAAAACGTAGCGAGTAATAATTCATGTGCACTGGCTCAGAGTTGCCACATCTCTTCCTGTGCAGGGGTAAGTCTGAATGTTTTATTATTATCATCACCCAAGATAAAATCTATTGAAACAAGCAGCTATTAGAAATTGATTTCACTGTGAATCGCTCAATAGTGGGATGAGTGTCTTTTTTTTTTTCTTTCTTTTTCATTTGAATCAAAATGGAAATGAGGAGTGATGACCTTCAGTGGCCTGGCTGGTTCAACTGAAACAAGCTCAGTTTGTGGTATTGTAGCCAAGGAGGAAATCTCATTTCTGTCGTCCGGCGCATAATTCAAACCGAGATGAAACTGAGCGCACTTGTCAGGGACCCACCCTCGCTTTTGTGCCCTGGTAGCACCATTTCTCTCCGGAGCCTGTGATGTCTATAGAAGACACTCTGAGGTTCAGTCTAATTAATATTGTTGGATATTTCATAAATCAAATAGCAGGTAAAAGATAATATCGCAGAATTCACTGCTTATTCATTGTCAGATCCTTCATACCGAGGACCACAACACACACGGTAGGTTGGTCAAACTCATTAGGTTCACTTGATTGATTTTTCAGCCTCAGAATTTGATGAAATGAATACACACGAGAATGTGAAAAGAACTTCGACCTTCCTTTGCAACGCTTTTAAATGTTAGTACGACACAACTTGAAATTTGTAGTGGTCAAAGCGTTCAGGCTGTGGCTCAGATAAAAGAAAAATATTCTCTGTATTAATACACTTATGGTAAATACTAACTGAAATCCCCCTGGACTCAAGACTCTGGAGAAATATGTTCCCAAAATGTGCTTCTGAAGAAATCTTAAAATGTGCCTCGCATAAAAGAGTCTCTCATTTCTTCACGGCTACACAATGACTGACACAGTTTCATCGATTTATCGAATGATTGATAACGACCATCTTAAAGGTCCAGTGTGTAGGATTCAGAGGAATCGACTGGCAGAAATGGAATATGATATTTAACACTCGTGTTTTCCTCCTGAGAATTGTTCTTTTCATTACCTTAAAATGAGCTGTTTACAACACATCAGCCACAGGTTCTCTGTAACAGGCCCACTACAGCGAAGTCTTTTATCACTAGCATATTGTTTTAATTGGGTTATTACCTCCACCAAAGTGGTTATGTTTTCCCACTTTCCATTTGTACGTTGGATTGTTTGCCTGTCAGCGTGATTACGCAAAAAACGCTCCACGGTTGGGATATGGGCCACAAAATACATCTAGACAACAATAACGTTGCAAGATGGGGCATTTTCTCCAGTTCCCTGAGGAATAATCTGTGCGTCTTGATGAAAGAATCTGGTATATTTAGAGGAGTGCAGTTTGAAAAGAGATGCCATTCTAGTTGCCTTTCCTTTTTCTGTGTCTCTATCAAAATGACATAATTGTGACTTACTAAGCTGTAATTTAGATTCATTTTTTGGTGGAAGACAATCAATAAAGCTCCGGGAACACGTTTCAGGCTGATCAGCCATCATTTTAAAAACATTATTTCAGAAATCAAAGTCTTTGCCCTCTCTGTCTAAATGTGGTTGTATAAATGAAACAGGCCTGTTCTCATTCTGTGTGACTCCCTGTCAGTGCCCTTTTACGTTGCGTCAATTAGTGAGTACATGTTATGGGCCATTTAAACTTGGCTCACGCTGCTAAGATTATCAATGGTGGGGCTCACAGTATCCGCCATAAAGAGAAGGCCCTCCCATCGGGATGAGCCTGCCTGCCCTTCCCTGCAGAAGCGGATTGAGATTCAATTGTTGAGTGACATTCGCTTCATGGCAGAGTGATCTTGGTATTCACAACTGGGCCGAGATGCCCTCCCGTTTAAATAAGGACATTTTGCTAATTGTGAAGCAGAGAAAAGCAGAATGGCGTTTGTCTGGTGAGGAGGAGGGCATAATCAGGCGGATCGGAGGCTGAGGAGTGGAGACAAGGGCCATTATGCTCATCCAGGGCAGACACTTGAGAGGAAATGATAACCGGAACTTAGAGTGACAGAGTAATATCACACACTCCCCTCCTGCTCGAGGAGACGCGCTCCTTTTCTGACGAGGACATGAAGTAAAGAAAAAAGCTTTGAATTGAAAAATTTCCATTTGAAGGCAAATTGATGGGTGCTCCGAGAGCAGCCGACGACTCCACCTCACCCCCTCCAGCGATATTAACAGACTGTAATTAATCAAAGTTTTTACTTTTTCTAATTGAACTCAACTTTCGATTTGCCGGAAATGAGAACCCCCTGACATTGGGTTGTGATGATTTCACATTATGCCAAAGACAATTATGTGCATGTCAAGAGTGTTGTATTACCACTCCTAATAACATCATGTCCTCTTTCAGAGCCACTGCGGTCATCTTCCTTTGCGAAAATACTCTCCAGACAGAAGAAGCGTGGGCGGCAGAGATAGCGGGGAGGTCACTGCATTGGCTGCCTTTGCTAGTCCCACAGCATTCAAACGGGAGCTGGTCAAAATGAGTCTGGAGGATGATGTATGGGTTCGGTTTGCAAAATCACCAGCACCGAGAGTGGGTATTCAGCACAAAACCCTTTATGGAAAAGTGGTCTCGGCTTTCAAAGAAAAAATAAATCACATTTTTTATCAAATATGCTAAATCAGTGGCTCTTACAACACAGTGTACAGCTCACTGTACTCCAGCGATGTTCTTTTCTCAATTTGGGAAGAAAAAACACAATTAGATCAGAACAAGCTGCTAACTCAATTGCATCAAGCATTATGCAAATAAGTCAAAGAAAATATAGCAGTGGAAAGAAACACAAGTCAGTTTCACTCCGGCAAAAGAGAAATCAATTGCAATGTCGGCCTCTCGCTTGGAAGCTGTGGAGAGAGAGAGAGAGAGGGAGAGCGGTCTCAATGCCTTCAGGATCGAGTTTTCCCACTTGCATAAATATTGCATTTGCCTTTAAAAATAAATTAAAGGATTATCTCTAATCTGATTAGAGTACTCTGTTTTAGCCCTGGGCGTTTTGGACACTGAAGGGTTTGTACGTGGCATAAGATCTGGCTCTTTTTTTTCTCCGACACATTGTTGACGGGAAAGGATGTTTGTGCAGCCATCAATAAAACCTGAGAGGACGTGTCACTCGGCCTATGAGTAAAAGTGTCAGTTGGCTGTGGTCAACTGACTGGACAGCAAAACAGGGCACTTATTCAGCCAGTCAAACAGCTCAGGCGCCCACTGGTCATGGAGCAGGTTTATTACCAGAGTACTAGAAAATGACAAATTCAATATAATATCCTGTGATGAACAACAAAAACTCAAAGCTGTACAAAGATAATAGCAATTTGTGGATCATCACTTGGAGATAATAATAAAATAACTTGTTTGAGATGAGAAGTATGACTTTTAATTTTCTCTCAGTTTCTCTTTGTGGAAGTGACATTATTTTTTAAATATCTAGTGAGGATGTGAAATGGAGAGGAAGCCTCACGAATCAGCCTGTTCAACCAATCTGTTGAACACAGCTCTTACTGGCATCAAATATTGGCAATGCCAGCTCATGCAAAATGCAATTACTGCATAATTTATTACTGTTATTACTTATCAGTCAGTCTCGCGGTGAAAATTGGAAATGTTCATATTTTACTGCTGGATTCAGGGAGGATCGAATGATTAAAATGTAGGAAACAGTGTAAAATGTGGTTAAGCTTCTGAACATGCTGCCGAAACCTGGATTTGATTTGGGCTCAAGTCTCACAGGCAGCAGGGCAGATTTATAAAACGTTGTGGCATGTTAGGTCCCCTGTGTGATGGGTATCCTCCTCAGCATATTCAATCTGGCTCTCGGTGAACTCCATGTTGGGGGGGAGGGGGGGGCATCTTCTGTGCCAATAACCTATAACATCCCAGGTGGACTCTCTAGTCAACAGCCCTCGCTGTGCCACCTGCACTGAGCATCTGCCACCGATCCACCCAATGGAAGACAACTATAAAATATGGCTCCACAAAGGGGTAATTGAACACTTCTTTCATTTATTACCATTCACCTTGCTGTCAGAGATTGCCCCAGAGGAGCAGAGATTGTTGGGGTTGTAAATAGAGGGGCAGTAACTTACCTTCTGCAGCTTGGTGAGCCTGTTTATGGCTTCTTGCTGCTTCCTGCTGCTTCCTGCTTCGGGTTTAAATGAACAGGACTAACAGTACTGCAATGTTACAATGAACAGCGTTTAGGCCCAAGGTGTTGAGATAGTATATATGTAAAGTAATAAGACAAGTGGATTTGCAAAGGCAAAAGGTTAAACGTCAAATATTTGCATTGTCACGCAGTAATGAAGCGGGAAGAAAGTCACCTGCATGTGTATCATGTTCTGGAATTTTGTATCAGCAATAAACCACCGACATCTGAGGCAAGTAGATGAGAACTAAACTGAGTTGTTCTCTCCACAGTCGCCAAAGTGCTTATCATTGAAGGAGCTGTTGGGTTTCTCTATAATTGTCTACGGCCTCCTCACTATGTAAAGTGCCTTGAGATATTGTATGTTATGATTTGGCGCTATAAAATTGTATTGATTTAAGTGGATCACAGAAACGATATATATCTCAAATTGCAGAACAGACAAATTGCTATAATACAAGAAAATGATGGTAAGACAAGGGCATTGGCAGAGTAAGAAAAATAAGAAATAACAACCTGTAAAGTGTGTAAATCTGTCTACACCAACAAAAAATAGACAATCTGAGCAAAACAAAAGTTGTGTTCACGGCGTGTACTTTCTGATAACAATCCAACAATAAATAGCATTCCATTTTAGAGAGAAGTACATACTGAAGTACACACTGCAAGTATAACCTGGAGGTACCCTACCTTATACTTGTACTGTTCAAGTTAGGGTCCTGTTCACTGAAACCTATGTATTGCATATGACATTCTTCAATGAAACTACATTCAGAGTAAACTACATGAAATGTCTATATTAAAACATATAGTACCAACATAACAACAATACCAAAAGGACATTAGGAGCATAGATAAAAGATCCCAGTCAGTACTTACTTCTGTTGACAGATTAAAATGTCGTAAAATAAACCACGACTTTTCTCAGAATGACGGTTGTTAAAACCTTAAATCTTGAGAACATAAGCTAAATTTAAGCTACACTGACGCACATAATCTAACAAATGTTCGAATGTGACAGTGAAACCCATGTTCTCATCCATCCCCTGCTAACAGAATTGATTTTTGATTTCAGTTGTCATTTTCTTTAATTGCCTGACTGTCTTTGTCTTTTCTTTTTTTTTGGCTCTCGTCTCTGTTTCGTCAGCAGAAACGTGATTAACAAGTGTTTTAAGTGTGGTAGTTTGGTTCGGAGATGTGATCACAGTAGCTTCGGTCGCCTTCGGTTTTTGTTAATCACTATGAAATCCGACAGTGACCAAACTTTCACAGTCGGGGGGGGGGGGGGGGGGGAGACTGAAAATGTGCATCCAAACAAGCCCCGAGCGCACGTGTCCGCTCCCCATCCATATGCTCGGAGAGCCTCAGTCCTGTTTGATGTTTGCCTGGTTCAGATCAGCACAGGCAGTCAGGTTGGTTTGCATAGTACCAATCCCACTGAGGATCCAAATCCCATAGATTCTACTGACCATGTGACTGAGTTCCAACGAGAAAAAAAAAAGGACTTCCATCTGTCTGGTGGATATTGGCAAATGTTTGCTTGCAACATTCACCATGAGACCTTGATAAATACTCTAATATAGTAATAATTATTGCCGAGTTTGAAACTGTTCAGTCGCCGTGTGGTTGAAAACTAATTTAAGGAACCTGAAAGGACACATATCATATCATAATTGTTTAAAAAAGGTTCACATGCTCTAATCTTCCAAAAAACAAATCCTGACACTGTCCATTGCTGCAGCTCCTCTTTTCAGCCTCTGTCTGAAACACTTGTTTACTCACTCTGTTGTGATAGGTAGACAGATTCTAGTGCACTCTCGCTTTACCTGGTGTTACTAAGCTACCTACTAAGCGTGCATTACACAAATGGGGGGGGGGGCATCGTGGCGACATCACAATGGTACAGACGTATCGGCCGGACTTCAGATGAGGAGGTTCAGGAACAGAGAAAATTTCGTAAAAATAAAAGGAAAAACATGTTAAAGGGTATGAAAGGGTTTAGGTTTCATCAATCTGTCCCGCTATTGCAACCTGAATGCTGCCTCCTTAATGGTTGGCTCCTACCAAACCCATGCCATGTTCGAAGTAGGATATTCTGGCTTCAGTAATTGAAAAAGATGGCCACAAGGAATAAAGTCAATACCTTCACCACAACCTCGCAAGGGCCGATGAAAAGAACAGATGTTTTTGGACGACTGTTATTACTTGTATTGTCCATGAGCATCCGTTTCATAAGACCAGTATAAAATAGACACGTTTTTTTTATCTACTGTTATGGATCCAATGTCCGAGCATTTTATGGGTTTTCTAGCTGTTACCATGACGACGAAGGTAAAGTACGTCTGCTGGTCGTATCGGAGGATGTGTACAAGCAACCTACATGGTTGTTAAGGTAGAAGGGCTTGATGATAATTGCAACTGCTGGAAACAACCACAACAACAAAAACACACACCCTGTGTTATTACTGTAGTAATATTGAATAATAGAGGTAACCCATGATTTACACACAATACAATTCTGCAGGTCCATATGAGCCGGAGCTTCATACAACGTCATCCAAATGCAATATGCTATTGGAAAGATAAAAACAGGAAACATGAGAAAGCATCCAGGCTTCTAACACGAGAAATTGGACTGTTATTGCTATGTGACCTATGCCGCTCAGCCAAGATGCACTCATCCACTGCACATTGGATGTTTTCAGCTCAGTAGTCCCCTAGCATAGACAGGTAGGATCAATAAGACCCTCTTTTACTGCTTCACTTCACAGCTGTCTAGTCCTGCAGCTCTGGAATAGTTTGACATACACAGACATTGAGGTAAACAAACTTAGAATGGCAAAGGTGAGTTTAAAGGGCCCGACAGGAGGCTTCTTCATTTTTTATATAAATGTTTTTTAACTTTGCGTCTTCTTAGTTCTCCTCCACCTCCTTTTTTCATTTTGTTTTTTTTTAACCGTCTCTCAGGGGTGCTCACATTTTTTCACAAATGTTTTTTTTAGCTGTACCGCCAGAGTACCTGGGTCTCTCCTCCATCCACATCAACTCTTACATCTCCTCTCCATAAAAAAATACTGCAGGGAGGATAATTTCGCTGCACCCCGCTTCACTTTATTCATTTGGACAATTATTCGGTGAGAAGGTGTCGTCTGTGATTTGCACCACCTTGTTTGCACACACACACAAAAAAAAATATTTTCACCTTAGCCCTGTAATGCTGCTGAGCCCACAACCCGAGGCTTTGATGGTTTTTGACGGACAAATATGGTTACAGCGCTGGGACATGAAACATTTATACACCTTTATCCTTTAGTCTGCTATGATTCAATATGTGTTTTTGCATCCTGCTATGAGGCTCAGTGAAAACAAGCCCGGACCCTCGTGTGGCCTTATCACAAAATACCGTGACATTCGTTTCCTGGGGCCAATGTGTTTTTGAGGCTGT
Source organism: Verasper variegatus (assembly GCA_026259375.1). Classification (NCBI taxonomy): domain Eukaryota; kingdom Metazoa; phylum Chordata; class Actinopteri; order Pleuronectiformes; family Pleuronectidae; genus Verasper; species Verasper variegatus. The sequence goes on from CM048040.1 coordinate 20,692,436, forward strand.
TTTCAAAACATGTCATAGCCAGTGTCACTTAAAATTTATAAAATAGTGTATCAACATCCTTATCTTATGCCCTTAAATTCAAATGTATTTTTACACCTTAAATCACCTCTTTACTTGTTTTTATAAACAGTCTCGAGATACCTAAATGAAGACGTCCTTCCTTGAACGTATACAATCCTCCATTCTAAAGCACATCACAAGTGCGAGCTGATGTCAGTCTCTGCTCATTCTCTGAATATGCTGCTCTTGCCAAACAAGATCCCTTCGCTTTGAGCTATGGGAGAATTAAGTCATTAGGCTCAAGTCCAAATTAATTCAAGTCATTAGTGTGAGTTTTTTTTTTGCAAGTGCTTTTTTGGCTAGTTGAGTCCTAAGTCATCAAATTCTTAACTCAAATCCAAACTCAAGTCCACCTTGATCAGCGTCCACACCTCCGAGGGAACATCCTGATGAAGAGAGAGAGAGAGAAAAGGGATTTTAGGAAAACAAGGGAACGGAGGAAATAACAAGAACGTTTTTACCAACCATTCCACAAAGTTAAATGTCACGAGAGCTTGTGCACATTAACACCAGGCTAGATAACAAAATCCACAGAAAGTGTTTCAGTGCAGATTAGGGCCCAAGTTCTGCACTTTAAAAACTGGACCACTTGTTGCCTTTGACATGATAATGTAAAGATTTGCCTGTAGCCCTAATTTGCTCTTTTCCATAATTATCATCATTGTGCCTGAACTGTTCAATTGATGTTTCACCCTGAGAAATTAGGGCATTGAACATGTTTTGAGAAATATTTCCTTTAGTCCATCCCCTCTGATGCTTTTTTTTCTGAATGGTTGTTGATGCACATCAACACATCAACCACTAACTGAAAGGGAGACAGAGAGATGGGATCACTATTTACATTGATTCAAAGAAAAACAGATGAATCACACACTCATGTGGGAAAATGGAAACGACCAAAATACATGTCATATGCACTTGAAGATTAATTTAGCATTAATTCAAGTAGCCTGTTTATTCCACGATTCATACAATACATTCCTGGTTATACAATATGTTCATAGTATTAGTTTCATTATATTATTTATATTATTGTATTCTAATGCTGAACACATGTTTGTGGTTTGCAGATAGAAACTCAAATATTGATCTCCAATCTCAAACATGTCTTTTCTTAAACTAATTCTCATTTTAAAAGTTTGACATTTACACTCTTTACTAATTTGGGGTTAATGTGTGTATTTTTTTCATCATGGTAGAAAGTTACCACATTATGAACACATTACTTCTACTTCCGCCTGTCGCAGTAATGTGAACTACTGCTTTACAAAATGCAACACATGAATTTGCACTTACACTCAAAATGCAATCTGATGCAGAATATGATGAGGACATGCAACAATGGACTTAAGAGGAGAAAAGAGGTTCAGCGAGACTCATTAACTCACTTTTATTCTGAAAGTCTATTCTAAGTCTACTGTAATTTGAATTAACCTACTTTTTATGTCCCTTTTCTGAGTATTAGTAGGCCTATCATATTGTTATCTGCAATACCACCCTTGGTTTTACTTCGTATCGGATTAGAAAGACAATCAGCGTTATCGCACATGAGGCTTGTCCACAGTGGGGGAGAGCAGGGCCCTAAAAGGAAATAGCTGCTGATGTTGAGGATTCTGCACAAATGAGAAACGTTCACTGTGCGTATGTAAAGAATAAAGATGAAGTATCTCTGTTACGAGCCAAGGCTGCCATTCGCTTTGGTGATTTGTCAATTTATCCATTGAATTATTGGGTTTATTCAATCATCTTTTAGTCTCAGCTTATGTTGACCTTTCGGGAATGGTTCTATATTTATTGCATATCCTGCACACTGTCACAATAATCAGTGTCAGCAATCAATAAATACAGTAGGTGATTCATCCCAAAAATGCTGCACACTACCAGCAGCTATATGAGATCACAAGATGTGTCTTTTTGCTGAAAGACACTTTATGATAAGTGCATATTCCTGTATGTGTCATCCTCTAATTACATAGATGCTGCTGTCAGCTTGTGCTTCGACGGAACAGCACAATCTTTCATCCATGAGTTCACACAGAACAAATTCAACATGATTTCCATATCGTCAGATTTCTATCTGAGAACTTGAAGAGTGGAACGAAGGCACATTCACGCGAGCCAGTTCATCTGTTTGAACAATCTACAGGCCCCCCTCTAAAACACATACTTCAATGCATGCTAAAGCAGCGTTCTAGATTGTCACTATAATCCAATATTGAGCATGTTTCCCATGTTAAGTTGCAGGATGCGCAGAATAACAATTTCAGATCTTGAATTGGCAGCGTATGATAGGAGTTAGTCTGCAGGGGAACAGAGCTATTTGTTTGGGAACAGTGCGGGCAGCCCCAGGGTGTGGAACAAATATGTTTGAAGCTTTTGTCTTTCCGTGCACATGGCCTGAATTGTGGCGTTATGAGAATGTTCTCAAGCTCAGCCTTCAAGGTTGGAGCAATAGGTTTCCGCTCCAAAATAACTGTAAATGTGTTTTCATGTTCAGACATGAAGGAAGGATACAGATGCTGCCTCTTGTGCTGTGTCCTTGTGGTGAAGAGAAACTTCTTATGAGCTCCTGTGGACCTCAGGTCTCAAAATACCATAATCCCCACATAAACAAACTCTGCACTTGGGCTATTGCATTTTATACCCGGTGTAGATATTTCCTGATGGAGGGCCATCAAAAAAACATATTTGCAACTGACAGATGCTGCTGGTATAATTCAGAGAGGAAAGTGTAATTTCCATCTGTGGAGGGGGAGGAGGAAGGCTGAGTGTGCACATTTTTCAGTGTGGAAATTAAGCGCTAGACGGGAGGGAAGGTAGGTTTGCTTTGCTGTCCATGCATTTGTGTGTGTGTGTGTCTGTGTCTGGTACTTACACGCAACAGGGTTCAATACAACGTATTTGATCATGCGTTCCATAATAATTAGGTAGTGTCCTGGCTGTGGCATCAGCCTCTCAGGGAGCTGCAGTTGTTTATCTGCTTGTGCTCCTGCAGACAGCTGTAAATAAATGAAGAAGGAGTAACTCTTAAGGGAGCGGGGGGGGGACACTCACATTGGGATTTGCTGGTTAGTTTTGTCATGCTAGACTTGCTTCCGCAATATTTTTTTACCCCCTCATACAAATTTTTGTCCTTTTTTTTGTGTGTCCATGTTTCATTTATCCATTCATCACGCCACCACTTCCTCTTACATTAATTCCTGTCCGGGTAATAGAGTTTTCCCTGATTAATCTTTCACCCATTTTACTCTATAGCCAGTATTGCAGCAGCCACCCTACTTATTTAATTTGAGAAACGATCTGAAAGGAAAATTCGGGATAATAAATGTTTTCTCCTCTGGGACACTGGTTGGTACAGGCCACATCCATCTTTGAGGAGCCGCAACCCCCCTCTACCCCACTGATCTGGTTACACATGTGGGTACATCACCGACTGTTGGTTTTGCAAGCACGGAAGGAAGACACAGCTTATTTGAGTATGTGTCTATGCCCCCCTGTCCGTCCGTCTCACTCCTGTGAAAGTGATATCTCAATGATGCCTTGAGGCAATTTCCTCAAATTTGGTACAAATATTCACTTGGACTTAAGGATGAACTGATTAGGTTTTGGTGGTCAAAAATCAAGGTCACGTGACATTCGCTTGGACTCAGGGATGACCTGAATATTCAGTTTGGTGGCCAGAGGTCAAAGGTGGAGGTCACGCTGACCTCACAAAGCCCTTTTTTCACCTTGTGAATGTGATGTCTTGAAATATCCGTGAGGCAATTCTTTCACATTTGGCACCAACATTCACTTGAGCTTGGATTTCATCTTGGTTGTCAAAGGTCAAGTTCACCGTGTCCTCACAAAATGTTTACATTATTCTTGAACATGATATCTTAAGGTCATCTTGAGGAACTGTCAAACATTCACTTTGACTCAAAGATGAACTGATTAGATTTTGGTGCCTAGAGGTCAAAGGTCAAGGTTACAGGGACTTTATGTTCCTGTGAATGTGACATATTTGGACTGCCCGTAAGGAGTCTCATTACATCTGGCACAATTCACTTCGAAACACTGATACTGATACTGATTTCAGTAGTTGACCTTTATATGAATCTGGTAAAAAGAAAGTGTGTCGAAATATGTACACAGAAACTGCTCTGGTTACAATACATACAACCAAAGTGCGGTAATTCTAGTTATTTATGCACTTATACATTTATATGGTTGACACAAATGTAGGAAAGGTGACCAAATGAGGTCACACAATCCGAATAAATGTCAGTTCCATGCAAAGCAACACTGAATATATTCTGCTTCATAGATAGAGACATCCAAGGTACATCTGCTCACACACACAATTAACTGCGAGGAGGTGGAGCTGATGACGATGTCTCTGCTACAGCAAACATAAAGGCCTATTCAGTTTTAGCTCCCACATTACAGTTAAGCTTTGCATACTCCTAATCCTTATTGTCTACAATTAATGAGTTTCTCTCATATTGAGAAACATGCAAATTGAGATTTCTGGTTTGGAGACTGCAATTATGGGAGAAGCTGAGGGATATGAGACCCTAATTATGTGCTATCATTATTGCCATGGATACCGCTACAGCTGACTTAGTATGCACTGGTGGAAAAGAGGAATATGAAATATTACGCAATCCAGTGGCTGCATGTGATACAATGACTAAAATATTAAAGGGAAACAACAGCACAAAGTCTTTTGTTTTCCGTTCACATGCTGATGAATAATACAACGTTCCTACCACTGCAGTTATTCATTTAATTAGCCCATGCAACTAATAATGAAATGTGCTGTGCAGTAAACTTGTCTTCAGAGGAGAGGGAAGGGCATCATTCCACAAGGTGAAAGTCGCACGAAAAAATGGGTGAATCAAGCAAAACAAATGCAATGACAAAACCGATTTGTTTTCATAGCACCATGCACACTGCAACTCTGCACAAAACACAATGTTCCATTGTCATGGAAATGTGACACTGTTGCTTTCACCTCTCAAAACACAAACACAACTCTTTGCGCGAGCCTACCACTGTGGACGCCGCCACACACACACACACGCTCACGGGTTCATAAGCGTTTCACATTAACAAACTCACTTTTGTCAGTTGGAGCATTGAATTTAATCTGCTTTGATTTTGCATCAGAGAGCGCACACAGCCCTATTGTGAGTGCCATCATCTCAAAAGAGCTTAGTGGGCAGAACTGTTATTTGACGGAGGATAAAACACAGTCTTACGGACAGAATTGATGCACTACTTCTAAACTGGCGTGGATTATGTTTGCATTTCATACATCTCTGTCTCCCTCGCTATATTCAAATGAAAAGATGATGTCTATCATCGAGCAGCAGCAGCAGCATCTTTGCTGTACTAGCGTTGTGTACGGGCACTCACTCCCTGTCAAATCCATGCACAGCAGGCTCAGATGTATGATTTGTGGAGCTATGTTGCCAACTCACTGTGCACTTTCAACTTCAATGTCATCCACCAGTAGATTTCCCTCCGGGCTTAACTGATTTGTAAATGGCACAGTTCGCCCCTTTTGTGCCGCTTACAATATGCCTTTGAAAAATTGAAGAAATAATAATAAGTTCCCCTATTCCCCTTTATCCTGCATTGTGCCACTCGGTGCACCTGGGGAAGTGTAGCACTTGCATGATAAGAGGAATATTGAAAGAAAAGCCGGCTGAATTCAGTATTTCAACATTTACTCCCCCCTGCTTTTCAGTGTCGCAGACTTGGAGCCCACTGAGAGCTTTACATGACATTTTTATACTTTGACTCATGCTAAAGATGTGACTTTGTATAATGGCGCTCATTTGAATGTAAGCAGTAAAGCTTCGCACCGAATGAATAAATATTCCTCCATTCATTATTCATCCACTTTTATATTGATCTCAGGCAGTGATTAATCTGAGGCCCGAGCCCCTTGTCAAGAATCCCACATTAGTCACAGGTTCCCTCTCCCGTTGTGTTGTCTTGGAGACACAGGCTGTGAAGGTGAGAGAGGCCGGGAGCTCAGAGTGGTACGAAACAGGAACGTTATAATACCAGCGAGAAATTAAAGGTTGTGATGTTAACATAAACCTGGAAGACTTGACCTCCGACACCTTGCTCCACTCGATTCCCTGCCTACTATCTCACTCACACACCCCCAGTCACTGCTGCCAAGCGCAGTGTACGATTGCAGGGGCTGCTCTTTCCCCCTAAAAGACCTGCGGTGAGCTAAGCCGAGTTACACAGCCAGAGCCAAAGGATTCTGGGTAGTTGAAAGCAGCTTTTCTATCACAGCTACCTTCAAAGACCAGGAAGCCATCCACAACTCAGGGACACTGCCGGATCAAAGGCCCAGAGAGCTCTCGCTAATTAGTGGGTGGGAATCCTGTAAATGCGCAAACTATTGTCTGCCACTGTCACATTAGTGAAAGCAAAGGTTGAGCAAAAGAGGCAATGAGAGAATGTGGCAGGCAGAGGGAGGAAAACGAGGGAGGGAGGGAGAGGGGGAGTGAGAAGGACAAGATGAGAGAAGGGACACGCAGTCCCATTGTGTGGAAGCATGTGCGTTGCTTTGTCCCAAAGTGAATGGCATGTGTAGGTGTGTGCTAATGTAAGCCGAGAATGCAAAGTCACAGCTCCCCTTTCTCCTCAGTAACAATCTCCCACAAGGCGACGGTGACCTGACAACGTCTCCTGTGAGCCACAGTATCTGCTCCAGTCATATAGTTGTAATAGAACACCATCAAATCATCATACCTTTCAAAATTAGTCATTTCATCACACTCAATTCTTGTTGCTCTGGAAACTAATCCCTTGGGATTAAAAGGAGAATTTTTGCACAGACGCTTCTCGTATCACACGTTCCATAAACAGTCATTTCCAAATCCTTCTTACAATTAATAATTGTTCACTGGACACTGAAAAGAATATGTAGCTTGGGTTAAGTTGAGCACTTACTGCTGAACTGCAGGGAGCATGGTTTTCACACATGTCGAATCAAGAGGTCGTGACGTTACCTGGATGTAACGGGCATGTGTGTAGCCCGCTAACAGGCTTCACCTTTTTGTTTGCTTCCTTAGCACCTAAAGCAAGATCAGGCCACTCACTGCCCAATCAGGGAGAAGCATGTCCCATAAGCAAGTGCGAAGCCCACCTTTCACTGGCCGGCCTAAAAAAAATCACTGAGCCGTGAACAGAGGATGAGCTGGGCATGCAGCTGGAGGAACACATGCAATCTATCCATGTAACTTCCAGTTCCACGTGTCCACTGACACTTTTTACTGTTGGTTACGACTTGTGGCAAAAGACAGTAAAGGTATGAATTGCTCTCCTATAGCTTCCAGCTGTGAGATGACACATCTGATCCCAGCTCCTGATGGTGTCTGAATGGAGATCAGACAATAGACAAGGTTCAAAGACACGTCTCTCTGAAGGAGCCGAAGCTACAGTAAGTAGAAGGAAGATGGATGTTTCTACCATAGACTGTTCATAAAGATGGACGACTTGACAGCTACTCAAAAAGTGAAGCCAAATGTACATGGACTGCCCCCTGGTGGCTTGCTGCAGTATAGGTTGTAAACTTCGCCTCCACCATGTAATCAAATGGCCAAACTAAAAAGTAAAAGAACGTGTTAAATACATTTTTTATAAAAGATGGTTTCCATCATTTTCAGTAGTTCTTATCCCACTGATGTTTGTGCAAGCGCTCATTTTTCTTTGTTTGCTGTAATTAGTGATTTGATGCTATTAAAAACGGAGTGAAACGCCATGATTGACATTTGAGACCGATTCCAATTGGTCGTGTGCATGAATCGGTGCGACCTCAATGCCACGCCTGAAGATGGCAGCACCCATAATCTACATGTTTTGATTTTTGTACAATGGGAGAAGGCAGAGACACGTCGTCCATTCATTCAATCGTTTATAGTACAAACCTGATGATGCAGTGCCCCTCGAAGCGTAATCCGCCCATTTATTCACCTTCTGAAAGGCATCACGCAGCCAAAGAGCTCGGATCTATGGGTCAAGAAGCCCCTGGTCTGCAACCCGTGTCAGAAAAAATACTAGATGACAAAAAAAGAAAAAAGTCAAGAACAAAATGCCAATTCTGCACATACAAGGGGGGGGGGTCACCTTCTCATATTCCTGCAGACTAGCGGCTTCTCCTCCAATCCCATTTCAGATGCCTGGGGTTCAACCAGACTGGCACTGCAGCGGCGAGCATTTGTCAGCACAGATTGACTTTTTTGCCCCATGAGGTGTCGATATGCTGCACCTGACAGGCCGCTGGCTCCGTGCAGTTTGCCTGCCTTGTTAAGTCTGACACTGACAAGAAGTGACTGGGTGAGAACTGACACACACGGAGGGAAAATCTACGGCTACAGCAAATATTTGATGATGTGATTTACGCTGGATTGGAGATGGAAGCCGATGTTGACATTTATGTAACATCTGCACAGTCTGGTCGTCAGAGTCTGTCTCTCTCCTCGGTTTTATCTCTCTCCTCTCTCTCTCTCTCTCTCTCTCTCTCTCCATGTTTCCACGATTGCAATGCTACCAGGAAAAATGTCACCTTTTGAGAAAGAAAGAAAGAAAGAAGCCTAGTTTCAGTCCTGATTAGCTGAATGGCAAACTGTACATGTCCCCGGGCACCTTCATAAAGCTGTGGTTAGCAGTCTGCACGTCACCACATGCGGGTATAAATCGTACATAATGTATGTAGAGACGTGTCACATGTCCCTTTATGTTGTGATAAGATAAAACGCACTTCCCATGGATCACTGGTTTACAAACAACTGTGTGTTTAAGACTCGAGCAGGAAGTATAAACGTTTAAATGCCAACGGGGAACACGTGACTGAATGTATTATTCAACTTTTTTTTTCCATTTGGAAATCTTCTAAAACCTCTTGCAGCCTTTGAACCAGAAACGATTGCAACTCCTGTATCTCTGTGCCAGAGATAGAACGTGTCAGCTAGGGGACAGAGCAAAATATGAAACCCTCCTGATGTTTGAAAAGGGAATTGAATGGTGCAAAAAAATGAAATAAATGCTAAATCACTCCCCGTAGTGAGCTGCACAAACATGCTCCAATCTGCCTTTCACAGAGAGTAAGAAGGAGAAGCAGGAGAAAGTTGTTTTTTTTTGTCCCCAGTAAGAGTCCGTGTTTCAGTTGAGCCTGGAGATCACTGTAATGACTTTAATGAAGAGGACTTGTTCTTAATTAAGATTAGATTTCTGTTTTATCTGGCTGCCACATCAAGGATCCTTTAGTTCCAGTCTGAATGGCGCCTCATTGTGGTCGATTACGTGGTTGATCGACCATGTTAATTTAAACTGCATGACATCAGTTAGCTGGTGTAATTCTCGCAGACCAGTGTGGAGCGCCTTTGGTATTAACAAGTGTCAGAGTGGAGCAGAAAACATTATCCACAGACTCAGATCTAGAGGACAACCAGTGCGTATGTGTGTGTGCGTGTGTGTGTGTGTGTGTGTGTGTGTGTGTTTGTAATGTGTAATCACAAAGTGCTCTCTCCTGTCATGTGGTACATTACTACAAAGTAGTTAATACTGTTTCTCTTTTTAGCATCACTCCTGTCTCACATGGTGGGACAGGTCACGTGTTGGACCACGTGACCACGTTGGACGGACTGTATGTGTGACAGCTTGAGTGTACTCCCCCCCCCCTTCCCTCCTGCATGGCAGACTAGCAGAAAGTGCCTTTTAGTGCAATTACATGGGTTTCTACACATCAATTAGCAATCCAATTAAGTCTTGATGTGATGAATAGTGGTGAATAGGAGCGGAGGAGCTACTGATCTCACTAATAATGATTTCGCCGATTACACTGATCAGTCAGTGGCTAAGAAGACAGACATGCCAAGGTCATCAATTAACACACAGAATGAGCTCCGGGGAAAGAGCAACAAAGGGTAACACGCAATGTTATCAACTAATAGCAGCATAAATACTTTGCAATTCCTACTCAGGAACCAACACTGTTGCACATTACATTGTGAGGAGCAGAGTTGTTTTGATGTTAATAAATGTTCCTCATTTACAAGTTCATCATTTAAATTTTACAATGACCTTAAATGCTATAATGTTCAAAATACACATGATTTGTCTTTAGATTGCTGCAGTGCCTCTTTCAACCTCCTGTCTGAAACATTGTTTTTGCTGTCCGGCCAATTTGATAATGCTCAGTTTGCTCTGTTAGGGCAGCCAGCCTATTCTTTAGTGTTTGGTCAACATCTTACAGCATGTGTCAGTAACATAGACTGTAATTAAAGATGGATGACGCGTCTCCACTTCCCCCCGATATCCAGAAATTGAGCCAAAATATCCTGGACAGGAACGTTGGCATCTTGCTCCCAATGAAGTAAATTGGAGCCACGATATACGAAGCAGTGATCAGGGGACGGAGCTGCGGTCGTCAGGTCGCACCGATACCAATGCTCGACAGGATCGTGAGTCAGCCTCAACTGACAATTATGAGGTTTCGCCCCCGTGTTAAAGTATCAAACATCAGTGTGATTAAAACTACCTAAAATGACCATCATTGGTTTTAATGCAGCCAGCCACAAGGGGGCGATTGAGATGCTTTGGCTTCACTTTTGTTGTCCATCTTTATATAGTCCATGGTCACTGTAGCCATGGTAACAATCCATCAATGTCATACTGATATTAAAAATCAGGATGAACCAGTTGACAGATATCATATATTTAAACCCAAAATGCATATAATGGGCACTTGGTAGTCTTGACGAGGAAATCATTTATCCATGAAAGATTAATAATTAATACGTTTTCAGTTAATTTACAGCTTGATTGTTGAAAACTAATGGACTTTATTGCTATTTCAGCTTTGTAGCAGTAGTATATTATAAAGTTAATTCGTGTTTTGGATCATTTTACACAAATATACTTTAAACACCTTACCACCATTAGCTCTACACAGTTCAATATTGGCTTTTTACTGCATCATATTCAACAGCAGGTCAGGAAAATATCTGCAAATGTTGCTCTGTAATCGTTTCTTAAGTTGTTTCTCAGTGTGTCTTTGTTTTCTGTCTTCTACAAGTTTCTGCAAAGTCAAGTTAAAAGGATAAAACCATTATTAGTCTGAGTCATGAGCGAGAATACTGTGGAGCTGTTTCAACCTTTTCCCCTCATGCCACCTTACGAGCACCGAGCACCTTCCTAATATTTGAAGGTTCATGCATACTTGGTTACTCTGGGCCACTGGTTAATTCTATTTGGGTCAGTGACTTTAATGAATTAGATTTCATTCCTTTTCTCTTTTTTTTTACGCTCTCTCCCCCTCCCACTCCGTCAGGCTCTGATTAGATATTTTAGAACCTGAGCAACACGCTTGCTACGAAGTGAAGTTGTGGGAATTAAAATATTCTAAAGCAAGGGCAACGGAGAGGTCACCAGCATGTTCCACGATTAACCTCCGTGGTTTTTCAAATGAGCTGTTAAGGATGTAAAAAAAAACCCCAAAACACTCAAGATGAAAACATTTCTCAGTTGTGACTTGATTCAGAAGTGAACCCTGCCATTTAAAAACCTCCGGTGTAACACTTTTCATTACTCTGCAACCCGGTATCTTCAAAACATATTTTTCTCACAGCTAAACTGCATCATGAGCATATAAATGTTCTATCAAACATATTTGCAGTTAGATTTTGCATTTTACATATTTTACACATTCTATTTTGGTTATACACATTTCATTAATGTATATGAGGGAAGACGAAAAAGCCTGAATACTGAATAATAACAGAAAATTGACCAATTCAACCAATTTGTGACTTTTGTAATTAAATCCAACGGCACAAAAAACTCCCACATCTTGATATGATCTCACCATCGTCGTTTAATAGAAATAAACCAACACAATGCTGCTAAGTTTGTGATGACAGTTCAGTTTTAGCTTTTAGTATCAACAACTTTTAACAGCAAATTAAACACTGATCTAAGTCTGTGTTGCATTTTTACATCTTGCAATTTCTCCACTTGAGAGAACATTCGGCTGCTTTTATTAGTTTGCATCTACAGTAACTAAATAATCAACAAAATGTGCATTGACCTGTTCCACACTTTCAATGTAATTTCAATTTAACCACACGTCACCGTCAACTTTTAAAATAGTAAATGTTATTTCCCATATATCTACATTATAAAATGAAAGATGTGTTTCGGCCTGAGGGCTCACTAATTATTAATTTGGCCTCTTAATTAGGCTGCTGTTGATCCATGGAAGATGAGACATATTTTTTAAGCTATATTCCTGTTAAAGTTGGATAATATTAGCGTTTGAAAATACACCTGTTTTTTCATCAAACATATTGTTACACACAACATTAGCATATATATCAGAAAATATCAAATATGATGCAGTTGCTGTAACTCATGAGGCAACATTAAATGTAGGAGCAAAAGTGAAACAGTCATCATTATATATCATATCAGTGGATTCTGATTATTACCGATTACTGTTTGGGTAGCTGTAGCAATGCGTACTAGCAGTAGCAGTACTTTGAAATGTACTCACTTACACCTACTGCTCCTCCTGGGGCATAAACCATCAGTAAGTGTTATCCTAGTTCTGAGCCAACCTCTCCAGGTCCATCTTCTCTCGGGGGGGACATGTCTTGGTTTACTCTCATTGATGTATCTGCAGCTACAGCCAACTTTACCCAAACCTCCTCTCGTCTCATCTGTGCTGGGGACCGGCAGAGGTAGAGCACTTTGTAGGTTCACTAATAAAAGAAAATCACATGTAGTCTCCAAAGTATTTATTAACAATACTTGAAAATATATAGTGGACCAGGATACTTAAAGGCAAAGATGAGTGCAAAAAAAACAACCTTAATGGGGTGTGTGAACTGGGGATGAGATTGAGGGCTTTATTCATCAACTTGTTAAACACTTCCCGCTGGAGACTACATTAACATGATGCCGTGGAGAGCGCTGAACCTTTATCACTGCTTTTGTCCTTGACCACAGACGGCTCATCACCAGGAATGGACTCTTAAGTCGATGTAAATATTTCCACTACAAATGTTTGGTAAAATCAGGTTAATGAAAAATAATAGCAGTATATAATTAATTAATGAGTCATTTTTAGGTTATAGCATTCACCGCGTTTCTTTACTCAAACAAATAAGCTTCTAAAACGTATATATACAATTTAATTCCTCCTCTTCCAGATCAGGTTGTTATTTACAAAAAGCTCTCCTGACCTCTGTGGATGTGCAGAATCAGCACATTCACCACAGTTACCTGTAGCCTGTAAATCCTCTCCCCTCTCTTCTTACTGCCGCTCGTTGCAGAATCCCTTTTGCAGAAAATTGTGGCTCCTCCAAGAGACGGCTGAGGTGTGGACGCCCGTAAAATGTGGCTGTAAACTGACCGCACGACACGCTTCTCCGCGCCACATTAACCGTAATAGACGGTGAATTTCTCAGTGACAGGTTTTATGTTGTTGTCAGTCACACTGGTATGTAAAGCGTGATAAAATATTGCAAGGTGGCTAAATAATTTATTCCTCACTCACTCGTGGCCGCTGGTGGACGGACGGCGACGATAGTTTGACAGAGCAAACGTCGGGTTTCAGCGGTTTTGTGACACATGTTCGACGGCGTGAGACTTTCCATACTTATGATTTGTTGCTTCCACCCAGACTGACGATGAGTACATCACAGTTCAGGTCTTTTAATGTCCATGTGCAGGCGTCTGGCTCTGGACCTCTGACAGATAGAAGTTAATTTTACTACTTTATTTTATCTTAAGTTCTCTTAAACGTGCTGTGTAAATAAAATGGACTGAATTTTGTTAAAGCTTTGGCTGCCGCTATTATTTTCATGTCTGAACTGTGCTGTTGTTAATAACATCTTTCCACCTATGGTAACGTGCTGCTTCAGGTGGAGCTGTAAATCCTAAAAACCTAAAAACATATTGATTTGTTTTTTTAGGCAGAGGGGGGGGGACAAAAGTGGAACGTTGCAGATAAATTAAATTCACATCAGCGGAGGGATGTGAGGATGTTAGGTGATAAATTCAAAGATTTTTAATGACTTTTGTAATTAACAGGTCTCCGGTTTGGTGCAGAGTAATTACTCGCAGACTTCTGTTCAGACGGTGGCTCATCATGTCCTTCTAGTTGCTGCTAAGTAAGATTCTCCTGTTGTCAGTCACAATATAACCGCACAACAAATACGGCCTAACTGAAGCTATGTAATGTTGTTGTTGCTTTCTGTGTAGTGATGCGTTTTTTGAACTTTGTCCACCAACATAGATTCAGTTTTAAAAGACACACAAAAGATAGAGGACTTACTGGCTTATTTGTTTTCAGGAATACAAGTGTGTTACACTTTCAAAATATTAACATAGGAATTGTTAAGAGGTGTGTGGACGTGTAACTACACTGTTTAGGGTCATAGAAATATTTTGTCACATACTATATGCAAAGTATGGCTACATCCATACTAATACGTTTTCCTTTGGAGCATTTAAGATCTGTATCGGAAATAATCCCTGTCCAAACAAAACTGAACATGCATGTCATGTGACCATTCACGTAGAGCAGGCATGTGTGTGCTGGTGTAGACAGGAAGCAGATTGTCGACCCTGCAGCCCGTTGTTGACTTGCAGGAAAACACAACAAACAACGATGGTGACAGTTTCTTGGACCGATGACGAGATGGAATTATCTGTGTTTCCAAACGTCTCTGTTCTAGGTGCATGAAAACTCTGGGATAGCGTGGACAGCAGACGTGAATGTAAAGTTTCAAAATTTAAATGTAATTTCTAACTAGCAGAAGTTTCACTAGGGGGGGAAATGTGCATTTCTGCAACAATTCTACTACGTCTACTGCCTCTGCAGCGGTAAAGGTAGTATCCATATCCAAACCCAAATATGCATGTGTCCCAGGTTTAGCGTTAGGAATGTGTACCATACCACAGAAGCCCAGCTGAACACGGGTTGGAAGCAGCTGGGTTGGTGGTATTACACGGGGGTGCACGTTGTATTGTGGGTAGGCCATCCATCAGGGAGACTGCAGCTCCCCAAGGTGGTCTCTTCACGCTCAGCTCCAGGCCCCACTGCTGCACACACGCACCCCCAACTTGCTCTACTTATGAACAGGCATACATCGAGATATGGACAAAATAATAGGATGGCCACATAAAGAATGACTTCTACGATAATAAGACAGCTTGACAACTTGTGAGTTTCCAGGACTCTCGACCCGGCCGTTTACATCCTGTTCTGCAATTTTGGATCAGGAGATTAAAAAGAGACAATTGATACAATAGCTAACCTGCTTCACTACAAGTACATCAATGAATACTAATTGATTCGCACACAAAAAAAGATTGAAGGTTCGACAAAAGTTTATATTTGTGGAGTTTTTTTGTGCACAAAAAGGCCAGGAGCCATAACTAAGATGATCAGAGCTACAAAATAAGCAACAGAAAGTAAGTAATACAATTTGCATGTCATTAATTCTTCCTCGTGCATTCAAACAGGTTTGGAAAAAGCCAATAGATACGGTCAACCCACAATTTACGCTGGCAGCTGTTAAACACCAATGCTCTCGTCTCATCTCTGAGGTGAAAACACCCCCATTCACGTCTGTGTTGTCAGGAACACCAGCATCACTGAAGTCTTGCACACAGCCGATTCCAAACCGCCAGTGTGCAGTCGTTTCCACCTCCTCCACTTCTTTTTAACCTGGAGGTTAAAAAGATATCTGATAACGCGTAGTTCAGGATTTGTACGACAGCTTTTCCTACGGATCCTTAACTTTCACACTTGGACTGAAGCTGCCATAAGCGTCGCTAACAGCAAACAGTATTTGTATTCTATGTACGTTGTTGGGTGTTCTGCTCCTCCTGTACTGGCAAATATGAATAAATGCATGCACACATGAAGACACACACACACACACACCGCCATATCTGCAGGTCCCTTTGGGGCCAGTTTCACTACAGGCAGAGTTGAAATGTAAGCCCATGTGCATCCGTGTTATAATGTGAATAACGTTGACCCTAACAGAACATGCACTGTATTTGATTTATGAGTTTTGAAATTCTTCTTCTTTATATCCTCATTCATTTCTTTCTCCTATTTGAGGAATCAACATCAGTCATAACCACTTTACGTCTCCATGTAACACTGCTGTCAACCATACGTTTTGGTTTTCTTAACAATGAAAAGAATCCTGGACTTTAAACACTAATTTACAGATTGTAGATGTATTTTTGCATTATTCAGTTGTCTTGGATATGCCCATCATTATTCTGCCTCGTGCTCCCTTGAAACCCCATTTAAATATAGCCGATTTTCTGCCGCTTACGTGTTCAGTGAACCAAACCAGCCGTCCATGAAACTTTTCAAACAATTCTCACTAAGTGAATCCTCCTACATGTAGCACATTTGCTTGTCATCAGAGAGGGATCTATATTGTGGAAGCAGACTTAAGACAGGGAGACGGCCTAACGGTGGGTCCATGCTGTCTGTGTTGGTGCATTGGATGAGACAGAAGACGGAGGAAACGCAGGTATTATCCTGCCATCGAGCGCTCGTCCAGGAAACTTATTCCTGTGATCCATCTGTACGTGGTCCTGTGATATAAGAAAACACATCTTACTGTCATGTGGTAGGCAAGCAACGACCGGGGTGAAAGAGCTCATGAATATCCACTGTATTAAGAGATTATGCATATTCCATTATTCATCGGATGAATTATTAAAATGAAGTGATCTTTGTTCTTCGCTGTACAGCTCCAACACCCTCACAGTGAAGGTGCGCTCTCCATGTCCGTTTTAATTGCTGGAGAACACAGACGGCGGAAGACTGAGTATTTACAATGACCAGGAAAAGAGTTATGAGGGACATAATTTAACTTGTGGATACGGATATGACAGCTCCTGCGTATGAACATTTCTGCAATAATGTGCATGAGGGACATTGCACATTTGCATTTGGTGTCATGACGGGCAATGTCATATCTGTGCTATGATGTGACATCAATAACTTTTATCAATGTAAAGCTGCAGGACACTTTGAAATTACCACATTCAATCGTTTCAATTTTCTTCATATTCTTAGCAGCTCTTACTTGAGGCGGTTTCCTGTTAATTTTAGACACTGCTCCCTGCTCAGGCAACAAACAATCAGACTGTGCTGTGGCTAATTCTTTTTCTATTTCATTTCATTTCAACTCATGTGTGAGTTTGCATGTTCCTTTGACTCAACCTGCACTGCTGCATGTCGTGGCAACAAGTTAGTGTTTCTCAATTACTGTATCAATGGTGGTCAAAGATTTTATAAAATAGTAAAAACTACTGTCTCTGGTTTTTTGTCTCACAGAAATCCAAAGCTCCACTTGCACAGTTTCTATTATGTTTGACGGAGGAGTTTAACAAATGGCCAATTACACCTATTAGATAAGACTTCATTAATCCTGAGGGGAAGTCTTGTGCCAGCTTGCTCCAAAATTACAGTATCAACAATTTATAAAATATTAGAATATGGTGAATAAAATTGTAAATGAAAATTCAATTACAAAGTGTATTGTAAGAAAAAAATGTAAAGTATATCCAGAGTAATGCAGTGCCAGTGGCTAATAGAAATAAAAATAGGAATGAGACAATGAAAACTAATACTGAACAAAAGTGCTGCTAGTTAGAAATGATAAAAGGTGTATATGAAATGGGATACTGCACAATATTGAAATATTGCACATTATATTGAATATTTTAACTTATATTGAAATAATGTGAAAAATTCGACAAAATTCGACATATTGCATATGAATAGTATTATTTCACATTAGAAATATAGTATATAGGACATGAAGAAGCAAAACAGAATAATGAATCTATTGTATATGTTGTTGGTTTTATTTCTAAGTGTCTGATTATCAGTGGTCCTCCCTGCAGAAGAGAGGTGCATTGTACATTGGCTTTACTTATTGAAAATTCATAATAAATAATCATTGTAATACTGATAAATACGAAATAATGAAGTAACAATAGGCAACACAATGAGTCAAAGGTAATAAGTCACTATTGCTGCAGACAGTTCAGTGTGGGCCACTGACGACAGTTCAGCTTGTCCTCAGTAAATTCAAACATCCTTTGTTTTTAAGGACGTTGATGACACTGATGACAACGACACTGATATCAACAACATTAACGTCCACTCACATCCACAGAGGTGTCGTCCTGCAGGCAGAGCAGGACATGCTAATCTCACCATCAACAACATACTAGCTCCTGATATTCTCATTCTGTACTTTGTGCTGCGTGTTGAAAATAATGGAACCTCGACGCAGACCACTCACCTTTAAAATGTGTCTGTATGTCTACACATATATACATTTCCAACAATACTAAATAGGATACTTAACATCTAGTGTTGCTGTCACTAAGCAACAACACCGAATGGCACCGAATTGATGGGATGCGTCAAATTCGGTTGCATAATTTTTATTTACATCATTTCTATTGTCACATAATTTGCCAAATGTGTGTGGGAAGTTGCAATACAAAAGTTATGCTACAATTTTTTGTTTTACAAACATTTAACAAGTGTATATATATATATATAGTCTCTGGATAAAAGGTTTAAGGAATTTATTTACAACTGTGTCAATTTGTTTACCGGGGGGGGTTGTGAGCCAGAGAAGAATTCATTAAATCTTAGAGCGGATGTGGTTAAAGAAGCAGGTACAGGAATTTATTTTCAAATTTGTCTCTGCGAGAGAGGGACCATCGTCATCATGGTCACAATAATAAATGCTGGTTAAACTGGTGTGTGTGTGTGTGTGTGTTGCCAGACTATCACCTCTGATTCCCAATGTCAAAATCCCTTTTTCACCCGTTCACCCACTCATCTAATGGACTCTGTCACTTGACTCCCGTTAATCATTCATCAGCAGATGGAGAAGACATGTTTTTCACAGGACGGCCTCTTTGTCATTACTTTTTTCATTACTAAATTTATATTGACCATTACATGTATGATCTTTATCTGTAGCATGTGGACTCTGCGTGTTGTGACTGAATTCATTTCTGGACTATGAATTATGCTGGAAGTAGAAATATAATGGGGCCTTGAACTGCCTGTGTTCACTCCAGAGAAATGATCACAGCTCCCTCTCAACTGCTTATTGCTTCATTTATGGGAATGACCTCCCTTTCTCTTTCCCTCCGCTCCTCCCTCGTTCTCTCACAACCTTCTGAAGCCACTAGTTGTATCAGATTGCAATTATCATTGTTATTTACGAAATGAAATCCCAGGAGTCTTAGATTATGAATAATGCAGACGGCCGTGGAAGAGATAAAACCCCAAAGCACTCCATCTTCAGGCGAAGTCATATCAAGAGTTTATTTCTCCAGCATGTAGGCAAACAACCATCATGTTCTCACATGTTGGTTCCTGCTTGTTTGCCGACATGCTCGAGGAATAAACTCATAATATTGCTTCAATTGAAGACCGGGAACCTTTGTATTTTTTATTTCCACCTATACTTGTCTGCATTATTCAACATCCAAGACTCCTGGGATCTTTTCCGTTGTTTTTTTTACCTGCATCACTGAAGATCACCTGTCGGATCAGCTGGAGCCACACGGCGCTTCCTCCCTCCTTTGCAAACCACCAGTGTTATTTCTCAGTCATTTATTCCAACACGGTGTCTCCTCATTCTTCAGCCGGCACCTATTCTGTGGATCAAAACGTGCCTTTGTACGTGTGTTTGCGTTACAAGTGCAAAACATCTTTAATGTAATCACAAAAGCCGTTCTCCCTGTCAGACGTCTCCTCTCATGACGCATTTCAAGCAGAGCATTTGGGCAATTACTGAAGGATCCTCACTAAGTGTCAGGGGACAATTGTCTCGCTCAATGTGATCATATGTAAAGAAGCACATCGTAACTTCTCTGCATGCTCACGACGATTTCTGCCAAGTAAATCGGAGCACTTAGAGATTTCAGTGTCGTATGTGCTGGCATGTGATATCCTGCTGTTTTTGACTCACTCTCATTGAATTCAGGACGGTCTTTCTGTTTGTCTCCCCAACCTTAATGCTGCCATCGCTCCCCTGATTCTCTCACATCCTCTTCACTTTCCAAATGGCCTGAAGGATCTTCTTTCTGCATCCCGGCCCATTTATGTCTTTTTAATCTCCGTCATTTGTACATCTCTCTTACGGAGCATTGTCTTTCAAGTAGCACATTTAACCTTTAATTACCTGAAACAGAACCCATAAGTGCTGGTAAGTAATTACATCGTGGCTGAATGTTTTCAGAATCGCTTCAGTATCAAGGCAAAGATGCTTTTTTTTTATTTTCTTCCTGTAATCACAGCCTCTTTTAAAATATTCTCATTGATAACTCCCTTTTTTTTAAAATAGGGCAAATAGAATCGCTGCTATTTGCTTTCAACCCATTTACACTGTAACACTGTTATCAACGTACAGTATATAGGTTAAATAGCTTGGCTTTTCTTTAGAATGTAAATTATAGACCTGGACCAAATTGCCTTTTGTTTGTTTTTTCTCTAGGTCACACACTCAGCTACATCTGTTATAACATCACTACAGCTCAACCAATGATTGTATATAATGATGGAGTCCTCCTGCCATTGTACAACCATGAAGCCAAGAGGAGGCCATCTTGTTCTGGTGGCATCACAAGGAGCCAGGGTTTGCCGCAGTAGTGATCGTGATGGTATCGAGGTAGTTATGATTCAATCTCAGCTGTCAATCTTTGCCCCAAATTATATGACAATAGAAATGATGTAAATAAAAATTATGCAACCGAATTTGACGCATCCCATCAATAGAATGCCATTCGGTGTTGTTGCTTAGTGACAGCAACACTAGATGTTAAGTATCCTATTTAGTATTGTTGGAAATGTATATATGTGTAGACATACCGACACATTTTAAAGGTGAGTGCTCTGCTTCGAGGTTCCATTATTTTCAACACGCAGCACAAAGTACAGAATGAGAATATCAGGAGCTAGTATGTTGTTGATGGTGAGATTAGCATGTCCTGCTCTGCCTGCAGGACGACACCTCTGTGGATGTGGGTGGACGTTAATGTTGTTGATATCAGTGTCGTTGTCATCAATATCATCAACGTCCTTAAACTTATTCTACGTTTCATAATTTAAAAAAAATTATGAAAAATGTAACCAAGTGGTTTTCCTACAAACTGAATTTTAAGCTAATCTGTTCATTCTAGCCTATAGGCCTAAATAAATAGGCTTTGTTCAGCCGAGTAAATTTTTTTTATGTTCTGTGCACAGTGTGTGTGTGTAGAATTTCAACTTCTTCGTCTCGGAATCACTTTTGTTTTCCGATTTACAATCCTGCTCACATTTTACAACATTGCAAGGAATGTCAGTCGTCCCCTGTCTAAGTGGGAACAATCAGCTGGCGTCTCTGGTGAGAACTGAGCAACTGTGCCAAAGAAACACACCAAGAGAGCCACTCCATAATGTGTAGCTGGAGAAACCAGTCATAATGGGCTGGTGCAGGGGACTCCTCTCTCTCTCTCGTGCGCATGTTTTCCCTATCAAATTACTCTGGTAAGAAGGCCCAGTGATGGAGCTCATCACATCACAAAGGGGGGAGAAACCAGATAGCAGAATTCCCAATCCCCAGTTTAGCAGAGATTTGAAATAGCAATCCCCATTCAGGGAATAATGGCACCGAGCCGACCCTCCCGAAGTATTGAACAGCATCAGGGGACGACGCTCAATGAAATCAGCCGGGGGGATCTCTCACTTCTTAAGCTTTTCAGTAATATGATCCCCTGCTATCTACATTACCATATGGGATCCGGCAGCCAGGTAGGGGCAGAGGCAGCGGGGCTTCAGACAGATAATTGATTCCCATTTTTAGTAAGAGGATTGGGGGATGTTGCATAGCAGCGAAAAAAGGCCCTTTTCAAAGCTGCAGCTTTTAGGCGGTAAAGCTACATTATACCTGACTCAAGGAAAATCTGATCTGTTATTCTTGTACAGCTCTCTGAGGTGGTAGAGTGCATAAATAAGCTATGGTCTACAAGAGGTCTCTGGTTGCCACAGCTAGACAGACATTCAGCAGGAGTGTGGGGGGGGGGGGGGGGGGCAGAGAATTGATGTGTGCAGTTCATTTTTTTTTCACCGAGTAGATTTGTGTCAATGAGCCGAATTATCTCCCTCACTAGACGCATCAATTAGAAATGTGTGTTATTGTCTGTTAAAAACAGGACTGAAGCTACCGAACCATTACGGCACCTTGTATGAGATGTAAATGTCCAGAACAGAGCAGGAAGAGAATGGTTCGGTTTCTTATCAGGGACACAAGACACATTCTCCAGCCGCCAGCAGGCTCCTGGACTGTGAGCGATCGGGAGACTGGGTCTCCAGCCAAATGGACTTCACCCCCCCCCCACCTGAATGAGAGAAAGAAAAATGCCACCCAGGGTAGATGAATGACAAATGAGTCATTTCCATTTATGAGGTTGAGAATGCTCACACTGATCTGCTGTCATGTCTCTCCGTGACTGAAACGTGTTTGTGTGTATGAGGTTGTGTGAGGGAGACAAAAGAGCAAAAGAAAGAAAAGAGGGTGTGCCGGTATGAGAATTTATTTTTTCGCTAGCACCATCATGACTCTGGTCATCAAATGTCCCCTTGAAAGGTCCTGCCCCTTTACCCAGAAAGCATCAGTGTTCTGTCACCATGCTCCACCACCTTACTCGTGCACTAATGCGCTGCTCCTTTCACAACTGTAAAGAATGGAGAGAGATGCACCGCTGCATTTGCGAGGCACATTCAGTTACAGTCTTCTGCATAACTTGACATTCACATCTCAGCCCACACAGATAGTACATCCACCGCATATATATACCTGCTGAATATTCATAGTGTTCCAGTCCAATCACTTGTTTAAAAAAGGTTGGGTGTTATTCCTTTACGGCTTAAA
Source organism: Verasper variegatus (assembly GCA_026259375.1). Classification (NCBI taxonomy): domain Eukaryota; kingdom Metazoa; phylum Chordata; class Actinopteri; order Pleuronectiformes; family Pleuronectidae; genus Verasper; species Verasper variegatus. The sequence goes on from CM048040.1 coordinate 20,715,493, forward strand.
AGACTTTACCCCATTGTTCAATCGGAGGAGTTTACACACGATGTTGAGTGTTGAAGGAGTGATGCAAGAAGCTCTGCGCATAAAACAAATTATTGTATCTCACCAAAGATTAGCATCCATCCCTCCAGTATCTGCAGCACTTATTCCTTTTGATGGTCGCGAAGGGGAGTTGGAGGTCAGGTGGCTTTAGTATCACATAGAAGGACAAGGAACCATAAATTCTCACATCCACACTAACGGTCAGTTCAAAGTCCCCAATTAACTTAACCTCAGCTTGTACGGACACGGAGAGAACATGCAAACTCGACACGGAGAGACCTCAGCCAAACTGGGATTCGAACCGGCAGACTTATTGGTGTCAGGTGCCAGTGCTCTTTCTTTTTAACTGTTCGATACAATTGAATACAACACTAATCACATTTTTTTTACCTGCTTGTGCAGTCATCCTGTGTCACTGCACTTTACTCAATAACCTTTTCTATACAAACCACTTCTACAGTGAAAGGTGTATATTATGTACAAACTGCATTTTTTATATTTATTCTATGGCCTCTTTATATTTTTATTCTCTTGTCTATCTCATTCTGACTTGCCAGCTTTTGTAGCAACTGCATTTCCCTGGTTGGTGGATCAATAAAGTCTTATCTTTTATATCTTCTCACTTTTGTTACAACACAGTAACTCCAGCCCACCTGCTCTGTTACAGCACACGTGAGACTTGGAGTGGAGTTAGAATTAAAGCTTCCCCGTGGACGTCTCGGATCATTCTTGCAGCTGTGGAGCAATGTTCCGGTGAATGGATGTGGAACATTGCTCTACGGTCGGCTGACCCTCAACTTGTTTCACCTGGAACGATATAGAGAAAGAATATGACCGCATATCGATGCAGGTTCTGCATACATACACGAGGCACCTACACAGCTTTAATATTTAAACAGTAACCTTTTTAACCTCTCACCTTGCTGCAGTGATGTAGTCCTTCTACTCCTGTGACATCTCTCCAGGGTGTGGTTACAAAAACAACAGCGCCAGCTTGAAACTCTATCCGAGAGGGCAGCAAAGATTCTCTTTACTTTTAAGTTTTTACTCTATTAAAAATGCATGCTTGCATCTTGATTGAATTGAATCGGACTCGACTGCCGTGGAACTTGACTAAAGTTTAAACTTGACTCCCCGAAGATTCTCACATGTGCTCGTGCAGCCTCAAGACTTCACTTAAACTTGCCCTGAAACATTTGCTCCGAAAGACATAAAGACTTCTCTGGCAAGTCCTCATTAAATGTTGTCAGAGCAAAAAACCCAATGAGCCAGCAAACAGAGTCGTATCCTTTTCTCTCCAACTAATCTTCACAAAATGATGCCACAGCATTTGGCCTGTAATCTATATCTTTACACACTTTGAGTTAAGTTACTGCTCCCACCTGTTTTAGTTCCCATTGGACTCGTCTCTCCTCAGGAATAGACATTTTCAGATGTGAACTCTGGAGGATGTCCACACAGTTGGGTCTGGAGGTTCGCAGCAGGCAATTCTCTGCTCAGACGCAGAAATCGCACTTTGTGTTTACAGCACAAAAGCTCTGTTGACACATTGTTGTCTTCTCCCTGTGTGGCATCACTTTTTCATCATCAGATATTTGTATTCTTTTTTTTTCCTCAGTTTTGCATCAGTCGCTTGTTAGGATTCTCATCAACACACCCACATGCTCGCTGTGAATCCTCAGGATAAGCTCCTGCTGCTTTCTCACATGTGCTCATTTGAACAGAGTTTAATGTTTTAATTCCGCTGTGGTAATCCCCTGTTCTTGTTCACAGCACATCAACACTGGCATCTGCCCCCTTCACCAAAACCTCACTCAAACCTCATCGTCTTTCCAATTCGACATCTTCGTCAGTGTCTTCTGTGTTAGACACCTCTTTTTCATACTTGTATTCTTTTAGTTTTTTTAAGTTTTCCATCTGTTGCGTATTATGTCATCAGTGCAGTAGGGGTATATTGTTGTTGCGCTATATTACAAGATGAAACAGTTTCCATCATTCTGTTCTTTTATAATTGTGTACATAAGAAGGTTGGGTATTGTGTTGGGTGTGCGTGTCTTCTTGGGAGGTGGGACGGCGAGGAGTAGTGCTGTTAGTTAGTTAGTTAGAGCGAGCGTTTTATTCTGAAATCGGTATTACTTCCTCTTTTGCTCTGGGCTCTCCTGGAAAGATATTCACTGGGGGTCAGTGTGAGTAGGAAACGTTGGTGAAGGTCCCAGTTATCTGTACGGCTGTTGCTGTGCAAGAAATAAATCATTCGGAAAGACATTTCCTTGGGAGTCTGTCTTCATTGTTATCCACAACGCAGAGTTGAAGACGTTACATCAGCACACCTACTCTCTTGTGGTGAATCTGGAGGATTTGCAGTGTTCTCACCTGAGCTAGTTTGGAAATCCTCCTGAGTTTGTACCTGAGGTTTGCCAGGAGAAACTCCACAGGCAGTGAGAAGCCGTTAACACGTTCTCACATAGAGCCCCTTCAGAGATTATCCAGAGTTCAGTGCATGTCTGAAAGCAGCTAATGTTGACACAGTACTCGCAGTACATACAGTAGGTCAATTACCCACTAGACTCACATAGAAAGGCTGCTGTTACACAAGGTGCCATTGTTGAACTTTCCTGCATTGCGTTGTTCGCCTAATGCACTGCTGCAGGAATCAGCAGTAATTGGCAGACTGTTGCTCAGAACCAGTTGCATTCCTCTCTCACAGTCGCCTGTTATCACAACACTGACTTCTGCAGAGAAAGGACCATTTGGCTTATTTTTTTGGTTTTTCCAAACAGGATCCCAATGCTACAGAGCATTTTGCAAGTGCTTCAGTTTCTCCATCAGCTGGCACGCTCGCTGGTAGCCCGCCATCCGTCTTCCAGCTCTACCTGCTAGATGTGTTTCAATCTGCCATTTCTCAGCAGAGCTGGAGAGACATGTAACAAGTCACGTGTCTCTCCCAAATGGAGCGAGAGGCATCCGCCACAGGGAGAGAGAGAAAGAGTGAGAGACGGGGGGCTGAGAGGGAAAAAATGTCTGTGCTGCCTTTTAATTGGGGAGAACATTTAGCAGACAAACGTATGACAACCCCACCTGTTCGTTTGCCAGTCTCTGTGGTTTGTGCTACAATATGGAGCTGACAGAGCTCCCTGAGAATTCGGCTGCTGCCTTGACAGGAGAGCAGAACTCCAAATGCCGGCCGGCTCGTCAAAACCCACATCACACTCCTCAAAAACGTGAATCCAGCAAATCAGAGCAATACGATTTTTCCACAAGTGCACTGCTATTATTCAAATGCCAGCAGGTTAAATCTGGACGACTTATGCTCCTTCAAAATACGAGTGGTAATTTTCACAAATATAGTGTGTGTGATTTCTTCTGGACTTGTTTTGTGCTATATTGGTTTACCCGTACCACTTTTTTTTTATCATTTCAGATGTCTTTTCTTACAGGTGTAAAATACTCAAGAGACACACCGGCACATGTAGTATCCAGGACATACAGAGCAGCCCAGAGACCACGCTCCACCAACACATCATTACTCTCGGTGCAGTTATTCTGCAGAGACTCCACAAAGTCCACCGGTGTCTTAAAACCGCACAACTTCAATGTTTTAATGAACTCAACAGTTCAGTCAGGTCATGTAGGAAGAATATCCAGGTATTCCCCCCTCGTAGGTCTTCACCCCCCCCCCTTCCAAAGTTTATTATCAACACTAAACTTCATGTGTGAGTCACAGCTGACATCCCAGCGTCAGTAGCCTCAGCAGTGTTGTAGGGATTATGATGTATGGTGCACACCATCTGAAAACTGAACTGCTCTGCAGAGGATGCCAAGACAGGCTGTGGTATATCGGCTGCTAATACTAAATGTATCCTCAGTCTCAAGAGACTCTTGAATACCCACAAACTCAATCTCCTTCCCACAGGAGTCTGCAGAATATGAAGCGTCATAAGCATAAACGTGTTTTTTTTTTTTCTTCTCCTCCCTCCTTCTTCTTAACATCCGGAGCTGAAAGGATTGGACTCCGGACAACAGTCTTCTGAGAACTTAACGATCGTGCCATCTGGAGGCAGGGAAGTGTTGTAGCCACTGATAGCGATCATCTTTTTTACATTTTCCTCTCCCAGATGGTGGTGGTGGTGGTGGGGGGGGGGGGACGCACCATCTGGGCGCAGGTGTCGGTGCTTTGAAAACGAAAAGTAGCCATAAAGATATTTTTTAAAAGTTTGCTTTGATTGAGAGCTTTTAATGTGCGAGTCTTTTAAGAGTTTAATTAACTGTGTGGCTACTGTGTGTGTGTGTGTGTGTGTGTGTGTGTGTGTGTGTGTGTGTGTGTGTGTGTGTGTGTGCAACCATTTAAGCACATGCGTAAAACTTTTATAATTTTTCATAACTGGATTTTTTACTGTTTAAATTGTTCGCCTTCAGGTTCAACATGTGTTGCATTTTCCACTTTCCGCACAGAGTGAGCTGCTGCATGAAAGATACCAACATGAGTCTTGACTGTGCATTTCATTTCATGGGTTTCATCTCACGTAAAAGACTTTGCTGTGTTGGACGAGAGGGATTTTCTAAAACCATGCTCTTCTCCACCTTAGACATAATAATGCTGCCATCAAGTGGTCAGCCATCGTTATTACACCAACCTCATCACCATCATCATCATCATCATCATCATCATCGTCATCATCATCATTATTACCAACCTGACGCCTCTTCTTCTCTTGTCGCTCTCAGAACAAACTCCTAACTTGTATTACTATGTAATAACATGCATGGTCTACAAATTCAGATTATATATTTGTTCCCAATAAACACCTGGTGATTTGCAGGCACGCGTCATTTAAGGCAAGAATAAATAATAACCTTGGTTTTTCATATCCGTGCATAAGAACTTGACTATCAGTGCAGTTGCTTCACGAGCAGCTCAGTGCGGCCACTAGATGTCACCGTTGACTCTGAGCGTGGCAGAAATCCCAGGGTTCACCTGCATAGTGAGGAGACGCAGCAGAATCTGAAGGATCGGGCTTGTTTTTGTTCGTGCGCTCCCTCCACACTGAAACAGTCAGAGACGATCAGCGTTATGTCGTCCTGAGTGTGTTTGGTTCGAACACAGTGTGAAAAAAAGATTCCTCCCAGTAAAGATTCAGTGTTTACCACAAACACACCTCATGTCACTGGAGAGGGAGGTTTGGCGACCTGGGAAGGCTGAACGTGTTTTATTTATGAACCCTGTGTGTGCTTGTGTGTGTGTGTGTGTGTGTGTGTGTGTGTGTGTGTGTTTCAGTACTTAGACCTTTGTGAGGACCAATTTATGCGTGGGCCTTACAGAATGAAGACATTTCGGAAGTACAGACGTGTGCGCAAACCAAGAACAGCTCAACTCCAACAAGTTACAAAATGATCATGAAACAAAATTCATTTGTGATTCATCGTCATGATGAACACAGTTCCAGTTATTGTCCAAGAAGACCACTTCAGACTGATCATCACTTTATTAGGAGTGTTTGTTACTTCAACTCATCCCACAGTCCATCAATCAAAGAATGTCGGCAGCACCTCCAAGCATCCTGCAAATTTAGGTCAATGAGTTTGTTGTTGTGGAAAAAACACAACATCTACATCTTAGTATCCAAAGGGAAAAACTATAGACGCTTCACCAATGCAGCAAATATTATTTAAAAACAGATAATTGATAGTAATCTCACCGCAAGACAAGAGTCATATATCATAATAGTTTCATTAAAAAAAAGCCCCTAACCCTCTCACACACTTTGTAAGGGAAAAAACAATACTGTACAACACTGTGCACCTTCACAGACACACACACACACACTGAACAAAGCTAAGTTAATTGTATTAAATTGTTTGGACTTCCGACCACAGTACTTCCACTTGCTTTGTTTTGTCTCCACCAGGCCAATACCTGGCGACTGTAATCAGGGCTGAAGTGAGGTGGAATAAAGGCACAACATTCCCGCCTTGATCAGGCAAAAGTGAGAGAGAGAGACAGAGACAGAGAATAATGCTAATAGGCCCTGAAGCCGCAGCCTGTCAGAGTAAAGAAAGTGCGTTGGAGTGTTTGAGGCCTTGAGCCAAACCAAGTCACGTTAGCACGAGAGATCAGACTCTGTCTCTGGAGTCAGAAATAATGCTGCGCTCCAGAAATCCTCTGTGAATAGTGTTTTATCTTCTGCTGGTGTGACTTTCATTGAGCCACACCAAAAGCCTCTGTTTCTCTCTGTGTGCGTGTGTGCAGCACAGTGTGTTTGTATTCGGATATTTGCCAGTATGCGTGTTCATTTCTTCCATCCAGGGCTCAGTGGAAACGTTTTGTTTGTGTGCAGCTGTCCTTCCACCTGCCTGTTGTGGACTGACACTGCCATTAACGATGCATTCATTCCAGGTTTCAATCTTTCCACATTTTCTCGGCTCCTCGCGAACACGCCGGCCTGACACCACGCCCTGGCCCTTGTAAAATCTTGGCAGCGTGTTGTGTTGTGTTTTTCCTCCAGGCTGAAGTCTTGCAGTGAAAGTAAAGACTTGGTTTGAAAATGATTTCTCCTGGCACTGCGAGTTGTGTATAGTTCTCTTGGGCTCTATTTCCTTTTTAATTTAGAGTAGTTGTGGTGTTTTGAAACTGTGCAGTAATGTGATACCTTCACAACACTGTCTGGTTGCAATGCTTTAACAACACAGGGAGAGGTCACTGTGCGTGTTAAATATAATCAAAGCAATACCAGTCAATGTGATGTATCTGGCAGAATATTTTATTTTAAATGATATTTAAAAACTGAAAATATTCACACCTCGCAAGCTGCTGTATATTTAACATCATTTACTTGTGTAGGGCGATTAAGGAACAACTTATATTTTGTAATTTATGTCATCTTGTAAACTGGTCCTGTCAGGGTTCACATGTTTGATTCACTGACTCACTCTTCAACTGTTTGGATGAGTCACTCAAACATTTCACTTCTACCATAAAACACATTCATACTAAATACCAAGAAGTGGAAGAAGTTTAAAGTAATAATAATCTATGTACATCATTAAGAAATAATTATATTATGCTAAAAATTACTATTAGGCGGCCATATATGATTTTTGTCAGCTGAACTAACATGAATATAACCTACGACAGAATAAATACTAATAAATATAATCTCTGAATAAAATGTTGTTTTAATCAATGCAAATCTTTTTCTTAAATCTGGAGGCAGATTGTAATCAGCAGTCCGAACTCAAGCTCTGACATCGCTGGCAGTGTTTAGGCTCGGCTCTAACACACTATGGAAAATGTTCCAGTGTGGCCCCGCATACCGTACGAGAGCAGAGCGGCGGGATCGCACAGTCGCTGCCCTGCTCTCGTGGCTTAAACCATGGCTGAACCACAAGGGTGCGTGATGTTGCAGCCTTTGATGCCAGGCTTGTTTACATGACATAATGATGCCCATGCTGTCAGTTTAGAGCGTTTCAATGCTCTCCATTCCCTCACAAGGGACACTCATCAGACAGTCTGTTTTGCTGGTGGAAATGTGGCTCATTATCATGGGTAAAACGATATGAATTGAAAATGTAAGAGTTTCTGTCAGTGCTCATTGCACTGTGTGTTTAAAGTAAATAAATAAATAAATTGAGACCATTTGAGGGAGACAATAGAGATTCATCAGCGTGGAAAGTAAGATGCTGCATGGTGTGTGAAGACCCCATTTGGAGGATAACTGTTGAGAGCTGTGTTTACTATAGGTGGAACAATTTGTCAAACAATGACACAACAAGTGGAATTTCAGGGGGTCGGGGGGGTGGGGGGGGCGGTGCCAGCGGGGTGCCACTGAGTGGCTCCACTCTCTGTCTCCCGGCCTCACGTGCTCTTTAATGTACTCCTGCACAGTAAATAGCACGTGTATGCACTTTGTGAATGTGGGTTTTGTACGTGCACACATGCGTGCTCACGAACATGCATATCATGTGTACACATGTCCCTCTTGTGATCACAGAGCGAGTGTAACTGGAGTGTCCAAAACCACATTCTCTGTGTTTTTCTTCTTCTTCTTCTTCTTCTTCTTCTTCTTTGCATGTGTGTGAGCATCTGTCCTGTTTTATTCAGTGACACAACAGTCAACTCCATGGTGACAATACATGCAGTACATCCTGTGCACTTTATATTCAAAGAGGAAAACTCGTAAAACCAAAGGACTTTGCGGATGACTTCCCAAAACAAGCTGTGAAGACTTTATTTTATTTTGTGTACGTCCAAAGTAACTGTAGTTTTTCCATGATGTATTTGTACAGTAGGACCACATTATGCAGCATGGGTGGTCTTAACCCCGACTCTGGAACTCCATAGGGGTCCACTATGTGCATCATGTCCCTATAGCGTGCTGCGTTCCCAGGTCATCGTGGAATGGTTACGTACATTCGACAGACCCCTGCAAGAAACATGTGTAATGTCTTTTTTTCCATTTTAGCCTCTCTCCGGCATTAGAGAACAAACTCACTTCACATCCAGTGTCTTTCAGGAACAAACCCATTACACACCCACCGCTCTGTCGAGAGGCCACCGGTCCGCGTTTTTTGCAAAATGACCCGTGTTCCTGCTGAGGTGATCGCTAAGGAGATTTAAATGTTTGTGGTGGCCGGTGCTTGTGGTAGGTGATATCTAATTAGCCGACACGACAATGAGTTTAGCCCAGAAGAGGAGCTCTGGTGTCATAGGTCGAGTTTCCGGCCTGAGGCAGAGGAGGAGCCGAATCTGACCCCAGAGTCCAGTTCCAACACGGACTTTCCCTCAGGAGCCAGAGGGAAGAAAATGGGTGAAGGGAAGTGGGGGTAGTTAATTAAAAATCTAGCTGCAATGGTAGTTGGTAAACTAAATTGTGCAGAAGACCTTGAAACGTACGAGGGATATTGAACATCCCGTCCTATTTTCTAAAAAGAAATGTAAAGATTTTATTGACTTCTTGTTGATATATGCTTTCTTTCTTTCTGTTAACCTAAAATATTCCAAATGACAAATTCAGGATACCTTTTTAGTGGATTTTCATTGAGCTTAAGTCTTGTTGACTAACATTAAAAACTTGTAAACAAAATATAACAGGAGAATATGTTAGATTTTTGCTACTGATGCTAATATGCATTTTATTTTTTATTAAGTTATTATTGTCACACCTAAATTACAATTACAAGCCCAGTCCCAAAAACCAATCAATAACCAATACATGTTTGAGCCAGATTCCTTTAAGGATCATACTGGTGATAATGGATCATTCTAATAACAAACCATTTGACACATTTCAAGTAATAACATCTAAACTAGACGTCCTAGGGCATGATCTCAATAAAACTAATGTGAACTCATCTGTTTTTATCCAAACAAACCGACCTTTTGTCTTCTGCTATCAAAAGATTCAAAACTTCCTCACAGAAATGTGTTAGTTGTTTGTCACGCTCTCTTCTTTCTGACACTCTCGGCTCTGTTGAGTCTCAATCTCCCCGCACGCTGCCTGACTTTTCCCAAAGGGGGGAAACAAATAACGAAACAAAAAGGCCCGTTCTCCTCTAATGTGTGTCTGCCTACCTCCTGGGAGACGGGAACAAAGAGCTCTGACTCACAATTCACCACTCCGGCTTCCTTTTAACTGTCACCCCATTTAGTCTGCGAGCGGAGCTCTGATGGTTAAATGTTGGACGTGAGTGCCGGCTTTCTGACAGTTCTGTGGCGGTTGTGGTTTCTCTCATTCTCCTCTCGCTCTGGCCTTAGCAACCCTGCTGCCTTTAAAGTTACTGCGGATGAAATGATGGAGGGGAGAGGAACACACACTGCGCTAAGTGTGTATGCATTTTTAGTGGTTTCCTCTTCAGTATGTTGGTATTTTTTGTAAGTTTGATTATGCCATCATGCAGTCAGAATCAATGACAGATACAGAGGCATGAATGCAGATGACTGGAGATCTTGGCAACAGTCGAATGTCATCTGGATCGACTGTCATGCAAGACAGATGCTGCTTTATACGTCAAGGGTGAAGAAGTCAGTTTCAGAGACTATAAAAACGTTTAATAAAGTTCCGAGTTTGTACATGTGCTCGCTCAAGATTTATTGGCAATGTGAAATATGGAAAGAATCGGAGGCCAACCCCATGAGTCATTTTTATAGATCTTCCTCATTCCTGTAGTGAGTCGCACAAGATCGAATTCAAACTTTGTCATTTTTATGAGGTAAAGTAGTTTATCGATTTGCATAGTAAAAGAAACTAAATATTATGACACCAGTTTCCCGGCTGTTTGTTCTTCTAAGTTCTCTTTGATCCGTTTCAGAACAATATGTATGTCATATAATTTCAGACAGCTGCCTATACATACAAAAATCAATGCATTTTGTTGGCGGCAGCAGTCATGGTGGCATGCCATGCAAAAGCCCTGGTGCTCTACCACTGTGGTGGTACTGTAGATCTCCATAATTTCCTTGATTCCTTGATCTGTGCCCATCTGCGTATCTGATGGCTCGCCTGCAGTCTGTCTCCGTCATTTGTTCCAGCATGTCCCCGCTAAGTCTCTGTTGCACTCTGGGAACACGGACCACAGGAACCCCCCGGGGGGGATTGAAGTCCTTTACGCTGCTGTGAGTACATTTTAGGTAGTTGGAGGTCAAAGGGGGCGACGGGGATGGAAGAGTGGCATAGAGAGAAACAGACGCAGGAGCATGGAGGAAACTGGATGGTGGAGAACCAGGGGGGAGGGGGGGGGGGGCTACGCAGGGGAGGTAGAAGATGCATTTTAGTGGAAACATGTTTTAGTATGAGCCTGAAATCCTTCTGAACAAACCATAATTGGAAAAATATGAGGGGGAAATGGTGGATTTAGCAATAAGAGCCTTTTTGTTCTTCTTTCACAAAACGCAGCTCCTTCAAATCCCGGGGACCGTGTTCGCCTCCTATTAGGAAGTTAATGCAAACATTGCATTGACTGGGACGTCTTCCCATTCTCTGAAGTGTTTTACACACACACACTCCAGCAAACAATGTTTTCATCACAACTTCTACGCTTTGATGCAGAATCAGTAAAGCTGGATGGAGCTTTTTATGACATTTGTGGGATTAGATTGAAGTCTGAATATCATTTAAAGTCATTGAATTGTCTTTTTGAGGAGCTGAAATCTATATTCTGTCTTTCATAAAAGTTACTAGTGAGGATGGTTTGTGTTCCTTACAAATACAGAGACACACAACACGGCAGCAGCGTCATTTACTTGAGGTATTTCGTCAAATAATTTAAAAAGAATTCACTTGAAACTCTGTCATAACTGAAACCAGGTTTGATTCCATCTTCCTCTAAGTACTGGTTACTCACCAATCTATTAACAGGACATGACCTCTCCTGCTTCTTTTCCCATTTTTTCCCCCAACACTCACTGGATTGTGTGCGACAGAAGCCATTTTCCTCCAGCCTGCATTTCTTTTTTCGAGGCCAAACTGTTTGATGAGACTCCTGCTCGGCTTCTGACACATTAAATCACTCGGTGCCTGCCACTCTCCCCGCAGAAAACCTTTCTCTCTCAATGCACGACTGATTTACACAGCAGGGGTCATTAAATGTGCAACCAAAGAGACACTTATGAGGTTGTAAAGCCACCTCGTTTGCCCAAATGGCTTCCAAATGGCCGGGCCTCATCTGCCTATGATTTTCAAATCAATTTATTACATGTAAACACAGCACAGGGCCAGCTGAGTGTGAAACCCCATCTCTTTGTGATGTGATGCTTCATCGGTGAGAGGCTGAGGAAGGAGCCACAGCAGAGGGGAGGTGTGATGGAGTGAACGTGTGATCAGGTTAAGTGGAAAAATCTTAAAGATGTTTACTTTAAAGCTCATGGGTGTAGTTCTAACGTGCATGGGGAGTGGGCCCATTACTTGTTCCCTGTGTGCGTGTGGACACTGTGATTGCTCAAGAATTTGTGGTAATTTAGATCTGTTGGAAATGAACAGCACCCTCTTGAGTTGTTGACCTGTGGTGGCATAACAACACATAAAACACACAAAAGCAGAGCGGTGCGAGCGAGCTGCGAAATATTCTGATATAAATCTGGAGACAAGTGCACTGAACAAGTTGGTTAGTCATCACGAGTGCACGTTCACCATTTCGTGAGAAACACTGAATGGGAACATAATTCATCCTGTTTGTTTGCAAGAATCCAGAAGTCCTGATGGAGGCAAACGTGATCTGGTAGTATACATTATTTATATATTATATCTGTGTGTATGTACATACATAGTGTGTATATGATATAGTTATACATAAATATTTTATTACTACATAACTACTACTGCATTATTACTGCTATTACTATTATTATAATATCATGCTGTTCCAATAATATTATCATTGCTCTGCTATCACTGCACATTATTATTAGTGTGCAGGATGTATACTATTATTATTATTATTACTTTTCTTATCACTATTCTTCTATTCTATTATTATTAACATTATTATTATTATTATTATTATTATTAACAAAATCATCATTTCATGAGTATGCTATCACCACCATTCTTTATACCACGACTTCCTTTGCACGACTTCCTGCTGCTGCTGGGATCAATAAAGATTTCTATCTCTCTATCTTATCTATCTTAACTGTTTTATCTAATCTCATCTATGTTATCTTTCTGTATCCAAGCAAAATAATGAATGTAACATCATCAAGAGTTCTTTTGTTGACTTATAAATGTCACACGTAATTCTAATACTCGCAGATGTGGCCGGTGGCTTGAAAAGACACTGATGAGCAGGTGAGACTGAAGCACAACAGTGAGGCCGTGGGCTGTGTAATGAAAACAATGAGCTGAACGTTGCATTAAAGCTGAAAACAGTTGAGGCGACGGGTCAAGTCAGGTGGTAATTGTCTGTGGGTTTATTAGCACAAGTGGCACCTTTCACATGACTCATTATTTATATATTTTTTTTACCATTGTAATTACAAAGACAATGACCAGAACATCCTTTGTACAATATTTGAATATTGCATGAACATGCGTCTGCACATCCCTGACAAAACAGGTCTTAAACAAAGCGCACATATTACAATTTTGCACACAGCCCTCCCCGCTCAATGGCCTTTCACACACATGCAAACACACATGATTTGCCTGTGTCTCCAGTGTGCAGTGCAGCAGGTAAGGTATCAGACTGCAGGTGACAGGGTTAAACCTGCAGCTCCTGCCATGGCTCCTCCCCTCTCCAACCTGCGTGCCTGGGGGCAGAGAGGGCGGCTCGGGGACGACTCATGCCGTGCCAGAGATTCACACCGGCAATTTAACCTGTCAGTGTGCTCATGAATCACCTGGCTAAGGCATCATTACTCGAGAAGATTTATTGGAAACACATAGGCCAAATTTTCATACTAAAGCAGCAAGTGGAGGAGCCCCCGAGGGCCTGAGGGGGTAGGTTGAGAAGATGTGGGAAACAAAAGGAGTGGGGGCTAGAAAATGGGCTGCTGAAGAATATAAAGCTATATAGAAAAAGACAAGATGGTGTGAAGGTAGCATGTTAGCAGATCATTTTTGTCCAATCAGCTTAAAGGCCTCTAAACGGCAATATGAGGATTTTTTTACTCATGAAGGTGATGCTGAAATATTTACTGCGAACTGATCTCATTTTGAAATTTGGAATTAGTGTCGCAATCAGTCGTAATAGCTGCTATGGCTGCAACATTTGGCCACTGACATTCAGCCACTTGTTCTGCACATGATGTTCTGGCTCAGGAAATGAAGTGAATGTGTTTCTACTGTGTTTTTACCCCCAGTATGGAAACCCCAAAAATATCTACAGAGAGAGAGATGGATTAAGACATGATGGAGTTGGTCTTTCTTTTTGTCCTCTGTGTCAGAACATATTAGTCTTTGTGCATATGTGTGCATGTGTGCAAAATACTTTCCATTGTTTTTCTCGAACCAGCTTTTACAATAGGAATGTTGTGCGTAAGTAAAACAGCAGTGGCTGCAAATCATCTGTCCGGGATGATGCATGTATGTGAGTGAGTTTGTAAAATCTCTGTAAGAATGCCGAGAAAGTGTCTTATTTACTCCGACAGACTTGAGGAATGGTTGCAGGAGAATATTTTTGCATGAAGCACAAAGAAAAGGATTTGCTCAAAGTCCCAATTTAGATTTTTCAGTATTTTGCTGCACCACCCTGCAGATTTAAGATTCTAGTTGCACTTCTGTAACTTTGATGGTGTGTTTGTGGCTCTCGATTGTTTTGTTTCTTACCAGCCGGATTCAGGATGAATTGCGAAAAATAATACTGAAGCACATCTTATAATTATAATTGGACATGTATTTATATTCAAAGTATGACAAAACATCAAGATGAAAAAGGGACGACGACAGGAGAGAAAGTGACCAGCAAGACCTGTAACATCACACGCAGCAGCACACCAGATAAACGCACACCTCCTCCACAGAAATGACAGACTTTAAGCCTCAGAACCAGTCGGAGCACCTCCCGATCGCTCCCACAAGAATCACTATTTAGGCGGCGTGTTAATGAGTCCCATTTAATTCCGCCTCTCAAATGTCCAAGAGCCTGAAAAGTCGCGCCGCAATTACCTGTCAACCATCTGACAGCACCACCTCCCAATGTCCTGTGTCTGTCTCACACCTTTAATTAACTCCCCTACACTTTCAAAACATAACCTGTTACACTCACATTGTGTGCCACCAACAAGCTCTCAGCTGACTAGTCCTCACACTGATTCATTTTCGTTCCAGGATCTTGGACGTGTTCCAGTTTGCTGACTGTACTTTAATGAAGATAACATCTATGAACAACATTTAATAGAGAACGAGAAACTCTCTTCATGTAAGGACGTTTATTTGCATATGAATTCTCTGTGGTTCTCACGGCAGCGTTATACCAATGCTTGGGCAACAACTTAAGAAGGAAACGCTGAACCTCTTATCGAGAATATAAAATAAAAACAAAGTGAGTAACTGCTATTATAGTAAGTTTACCAATAATATGGGAAGTGGAGTATGAACTGACCTTAAAAATAAAGAGATACGAAAACACCAAAGTCCATAAAGAAAGCAATTTATAAACCAACCACTAACAGCAGCAACACACACACACACACACACACACACACACACACACACACACACACACACACACACACACAGAGCAAATCCAATACCCCTTGGTCAATACACTTGGCAGTATGACGTTAAGTAGAGATAGGGAGAGACAGGCCTGTCTGGTCTCTCTTTCTGGAAACATTGGCCTCTCATTATTTCACAGGATGCTGTGGGGTTTGATCCCTGTGGCTCTTCTGAATTAATTTAGACACATGTTGGACCCTGAGGACCTGGAAACCCCTGAAGGGACATTGCTTCATGACACTGCTAAACCGTGCGTTGGCCTTACACAAAGACAAAAGAATGGGTGGAGAGATGAAGAGGCGAAGGAGACTAACTCACGAAAGGGAGAGACATTGAGGAAAGAAAGGTATTGAGTAAAACCATGAAATCAATTAAAAGAGGTAAAATGATAGAAGTGACGTGCTGTGCCCTGCGGGGTGGTTTACTGAAGTAGCAGCGAGGGTGTCATGGCAGACCCTGACATCCTGACCTCGGGCCTTTGCCTTTTCCAGTCGGCCCTCAGCTCAGCGACCTGACAGAAGCAGCAAGTGCTCCATTCCACTGCCCCATTAGCCAAAGGGCCTCATGGGATCTACGATCAACAAGTGCAGCTCTGTGCATAATTCAGCATTTCATGTGCACTACAATAGTCTAACTCTGCATGGTGTTTTCTATGATATCAGCACAGGGTCCTGAAGCGGACATTCTGCGGAGTACTTGGGTTGAGACGTGCTGCACTAAATCATTGAAATCCCCCTCTCCCTCCATTTAGTCTTCTTACGCTTGAAGCTCCAAGTTTCTAATTACAGCGGCAGTTAAAAATTCGTATTGTTTTTTATCTTGTTATGCTCCTGGGCTTATTAACCAACACTGAGTCTTGCCGTTGTGCTGTACCAGGTATACTTACAGGCCCCAACATACACAGAGTCCTTTGTTTGCAGATAGAAAATAGGCCTTACCTGAATCCTTCTAAGTTTTATGCATCTCCAGTGGGGCTGCCTCCCTCAGGCTGGTTGGTGGGACCCTACTGGCATCCTGGAAGTGCAACAAATACTTAAAGCTCATTATGAAGCTGTTGCAGGTCAGAGGACATCAGTTGAGTAGGCCGTCCTTCAATGGAGCCCAGAACGTATATTTCCTTTCACGTTGCGAATAGAACCAGACCACCTCTGAATGTGGTCCGACCCATCGAATCTCCAATGCATCCTCGGGGCATCTTGGGAGTGTCCTATACGTATAGAGCGGTCCACTTAATGATTGGATCACCCAAGACATACTAATACCAGATCTAAACTGGGCCAAAGTTAAATAAGAGAGGGCCAACAATTGAACCCTGGGGAACTCCACAGCTCACACTGTGTGGTCAGATAAGACTGAGGAATTCCCTTCTGTGGGATAGGACTTAGATTACTGTCAGTGTCCAACTTAGATTACTGTCAGTGTCCAACTTAGATTATTGTCAGTTCCAGCTCTTGAACTAGTCCATAAAATTAGAAAGGAAATTCTCATATATTTCTACCTGAGATTTAAATTTAGTTAGCTTCAACAGAAAATTTAATGGATAAATTATGAGTTGACTTTCTGCCAGATACAGGGACATGGATTTGAAAGTATTTCTGCACAAGTCAATTTATTTTACATATACTGGACTCTTATATGTCAATGTTACAATTCCTATTGTATTTGTTTCAGATTGATTCTTTGTGGATCATCATCTTTTAATTGGTCAAATTTGATAAGCACATGGAAACTAGTGGATCACATGCACACATAAACAAACTTACACATAAACACTCAAGACTTATTCATTACTGTGAAGTGAGGCAGCTTACACTCAGAGATGATACTCTCTAAGAATAGTAGCAATCAGTTTCTTGAGCTGTCTCTGGGATGCTCGTGAGGATATATATCACACTTTCAGTCTTGGTGGTCGTACTTTACAGTATTTGTAAGTCAGGCAGTTCCGTGTTAGTCACCGACCACATCAGTGCACTCATAATTTCTTCAAGACTGAGGACTAAACCCAAGCGTGAAAATCTTAAAATGGCATGGCTTTGTCATCACAAGATCCTCTCCTTTCTGACATTTCCACATATTCCATAGGAGACTTCTGAGAGAGCGAGCGAGCGATGGAGAGAGATGAGGCATGCCTGAGAATCAACACAGAGTGACATTTCAAAGCTGGCCTGCAGTGATCTGCCAGTAGATTCATCAGTGTCAGCCCCATGAAGCGCTCATCAAAGCAGCCGAACACAGAGGCTCACTAATCATGTCAACCCGCTGTAATGTCATCACCCATTAAAAAAACTAAAGTTAGTTTTAAACATCACCCTCTTGTAATTTTAATCCCTCTGGGCAGCCTTATGTTCTGTGTCTCAATTCTTTAATATTTTATGTCAGCGTCACCAACAATTTCTTCTGACAATATTATAACTGTATATGCTGTCTTTTGTTCATTATTTACCACATATGATTTTTGCCTGTAGAATATAAGTAAATTTGAAATAAACAACACACTTTTCTAATTATTAAATTAGACTAATTTATCCTTTACAAGTGGCAAACAGATTTCTGTCAAGCTTCATCTGATTTACAGTTAAATGGTGATTCTAACTTAAATAATCACCACATTCTCACCTGCGCTGTTGGTCCTCGCTGACAGCCTCGCAGCGATAGCAATGCTTGTCCGCCTGCAGGGCTGAATGTTGACCTTGTCAAAGTCGCTGAAAGGTGTGAGACGGATGATTGGTGGTGCAGCTCTTTCAGAAGAACTGAGGAGATGTTGGGTCCGTGCTATCTCTCGGCTAAATCTGGACATTTGCATGTAATGGTGCAAAGCTGCAGAGTTCAATTGTTCGTTGGAGCGTTGGTGCTGGATTTGGGTTTGTTTGATGTGTCATAAAGGCTGAACAAAACACTTGAGATGCCACGGATGTCTGTGGCCCTGTTAGTACCTTGCATTTACATGTGTCTTGGGTAATCTGATCACCAGAGGACAGCTCTAAGTACAGGTGTGAGTGTGTCCATGACACATTGAGGACGCATGGAGATCCACTCGCTCAGACCACGTTCGGATTGCGCCTCATAACGACACATCCCTTCACACACCACACTCAACTGGCATCCTTTGTTCGAGAAGAAGGATGTGATCAGTTGTGTTCTGCATCTGGGGCTTCGTCCACAACGTGCATCAATCACCTTGGTTGATTTAGTTTCCCTGGAACTGCCTTGAGTTCTTCTTCTTTGAATTTGCGGCAGACAAAGCTCAGGAAATGTGTGGCTGCCTCCTGCAGGTTCAAAATAAGATCACATTTTGGTCTTTTTAAATGGAAACGATGCACATTTTGAGCAATATATATATAGAGAGAGAGCGAGGGAAGTGAGATCCCATCAGATCTGAAATGTGCTAATGCCAGGTGTGAACTGACGCACATAGAGTTTCCACTCGGGATTGGACACATGTTAAAGCCAGGTATGAACATGCCATAAGACGTAAGATCATAACAGTAAATCATAATAGATCATTGGTGTCAATCACGAAAAAGCCTCTTTTTGTTAATGAACTGTTTATAATAAGGTGTAAATCAAAGGCAATAAAGACACACTGTCTGAAAGTGTTCTACTTTACCCCAAGTATGACTACTATAGGTGCTTTTAAGAATACTCTTCCTTGTACTGGTCCACATTTTGATGAAGACAAGTATAAGGTGTCTACTACAGTAGGGTGACTACAGCGATCTTAGAGACCTTAGTTTGAAAGACCTCACGAGAGCTGTTTTCAGACAGGAACTCCAGACTTTCCCTTACGAACAACGCAGCAGGAGATTCTCCGCTCAGATGCGTTCAGGTGAGGGGTTGAGCAGATCATGTGTTTTTGTTTAAAACACATCCACACCAACATCTTCCACTATCACATCTTCCTTTATGTCCTCTTGTCCGCGTGGCTCCTCTGTTTCATCCTGAGATATTACGTCACTTATTAGAAATGTCATCAACGCGCCCACTCGCTCACGGTGAATCATCCAGAGGACCCCCTGCTGGGTTCCCACACGGACTCATTCAGACATTCTGCTGTACTTTCTACCAGGGGGCTGGAAGAAGAATCTCCAGAGAAAGTCTGAATCCTCTGGCTCTGACATTTTGCGTTCTCACATACAGCCCCTCCGGAGTTAAGCGCATGTTTCCAAGCAGCTCAGTTTTTTTGGCCTGTGGCAGAATCTCCAGAATCTTCTCGCCGATAACTAATGAGATACAGAACCACCCTCTCATTTTTGTTTATGAAAAAATGACAACATCACCTTTCAGGTTTCTTTGCAATCATGATGATGATGATGACTCACTAAAACAACAGTTGAAAGAAAGAAAAAAAAGGCTTTCATGTTTCAGGTGAAGATGCAATGGAAGTGTTGCGGTATCTGGCTTCTATAGTTGTGTAATAAATAATCCTCACCCAATGAAAATTGAGCAGTGGCTTTATTCCGATAAAAGAAAAGACAGGCGTGCACAGGGTATTTACTGTCCCTTTTAACTGCTCTGCTTGTCTAGTTTTAACATGTTGCTCTCTCTCTCTCTCTCTCTCTCTCTCTCTCTCTCTCTCTCTCCGTACTGAAGAATGTGACTCCCGCTGCTGAATCCTGTGCTGGTTAATTGCTGTAAGTGAATAAGTCATAGATGGCAGCAGCAGGCCCTTGGGGCGCAGATCGTTTTCATCCTTCCTCGGCCTCGCCGCCCTGCTCAGGTTTTGGCTCTGAACCAGCCCGGCTCATTTTCAGTGGGAATCGTCTGACTTAGCTCACCACTGTACTCCGTCAACAGCTGTTACACTAACCTGCTGCCTTTGTAATTAAAACAGATACAGTCGAATCACAACAGCGTTAGCGCTGCCTGCACAGACACATTCGGTCGTGAGCGAACATCCTGTTCCTGTGAGTAAAGGACGCACCACTGATTGGTGAAATTGTTTATCGTCTCATCATCACTCAAATTTCACACGTCTGGGATATTATGATCCTTTATGATGTTCTTACTTGCAGAAAGATTCTAAAAAAAAAAAGTAGCAACAACAAGTACTGCAGCTTTAATTATACATGCATGTTAAACTTCCTTTAGCTTTTTTACATTTTTTAGGTAAGATTTCTGTTAAAGCCTTTTCGTTAATTGTGGTCTAAGCAGTAGCGCTTTTTTTAAACTCCATCTAAAGAGAGAACGAGTCCAACAGAAAAGTATTTCAGAAAAAGACTTGTCCACACAAATTCAGCTCGAGTAGAAATGTTATTCTTTAATTTGTTTTGTTTCTCTTTATTTGTCTCCTCTCTTGCTGTAAACTTGTCCTCTGTCATCACTCCTGGTATTTACCTTCCTCTCATTGATCAGTTAACTCATGGTGTGTTTACATACAACATAAAGTCTTCCAACAGCTTCACAAATTTTAGTGGTCACTGCTAACCACAGAGTCAATAAATCCGTTGTCAGTTGTTCAGCGAGTCGTGCGGACCTGCCGAGCTCTTCCTGGTTCGCTATGGGGCCACGCTGCCAATCACTCAGAGAGATAAGGAGGCTCCGGCTGGGATTCTCACAGAGATCCAAATTATGGTAAATATCTCCTGCCGACACTGAGCATCCACATTGTCGACCTGTCAGTCACTTCCTAGTTACACCCTGGCCAGTCACGCGATGGCTCACAGCCCAACTGAACCTTATGAAGCTCATGGTGCTTTGTTAGACGTCTTGTAGTCACAGGAATTGTGAAATCAGGCTTTAAATCTGACTAATGTACAGCATAAGCCCGACAGCCTGAATGTTATACAGCTATTCAACAGGTAATTTAGTAGTAATTTAAGAAATGTTTGGAGCGGTTTGATCTTTGTTAACCCTCCTGCCCCGGGGCGCTTTCCCTCTGTGATGCCTGTCAAGTTGTTTATGGTAAACAAAACCTGAAAGGGATTGTATCTGGCCGCGGTGCATTCGTTTGACAATGCTGATTAGATGTGACATTAAAAAAAGGAGAAAACAAAAGAACAGTACCGCGAGAGCATCTCCACGGAAAAAGAAATGTGTCGTTATCTCCCATTGGTTTGTGCGTCTATGAGTGAACTCTCTCCCCTCCTACCCCCCCCCCCCCCCCCCCCACTTCACCGCCAGTTTTGGACAGATACAACTGCTGCAAGAGCAAACCTAAAACAGCAACCAGCCAAAGTGCGTATAGGAGACCTTTGTTTTCTTGCACAGTGCCGTCTTTCTTGTGCTTTGCTTTTTTTAATTTCCAAATTATGTATTTAAATTTCAAAGCAATCTCTACCAGATGAGCATTTGCTCATGACAAGCCATGCATGAAGACAAAGAAAGTGGCTGATTTCAATTGTGTTCTGTCATTTCTTGTTTTGGTTTGGTTTGCTGGTGGACAGAGGTGGGGGGGGGGGGGTCCATATTGCACAGAGTTAGCATTACATGAAAGGCAGAT
The DNA here is from genome assembly GCA_026259375.1 of Verasper variegatus. Taxonomy (NCBI): domain Eukaryota; kingdom Metazoa; phylum Chordata; class Actinopteri; order Pleuronectiformes; family Pleuronectidae; genus Verasper; species Verasper variegatus. The sequence goes on from CM048040.1 coordinate 20,737,120, forward strand.
TATTTCTTTCTTTCCAGCGTGCACGTCATCCCTCAAGTCCAGAGTGTTGCAGACACAGAGGGATGCACATGGTCTGCATACAATTAATCTTGCATCCACTCACAGTGTCGCAGCTGCTGACCATGCAGGATGGGAGCGCCTGGGAGGGAGCCGTCTCTTTATTGTGTTTCTACTGTAAATAAATCCTCTTCTTATATATGGCCTAATAACAGAGTGGGTTCCGCAGGTGAAGCCCTCGGGGAGGAGAGGAGAGGGAGAGCAGGACCGAGCTAAATACAGCAGTAAAATGTCATAAAATCAACTTCATTCACAGGAATTTACTACAACTGACTGATATAGTTTTTCCACTTGTCATAATCAAGTATCAACACGAGGACATCACATGTTTTTGTTTCTAGCGTCTGCAGAAAATATTTCAGTTTTTATTAAATGCAAATTATGACTAAAGCGGAATGCAAAGGCGTTACACACGTCTGTAATTAAATCAGGTTCAGTTGAATCCACCTCAACAATTGCAGACACAATAATTAGCGCAGAACGTGAGAGAGCTGTCAGGTTCCAAAGGCCTGCTTTTGCCTCTGAGCACTAAGAGAAAGTATGAGGTAAGAAGAGCTCTTAAGTTACCACATGGTATTAGACATGGAGCGAGCAGGTCCCTCCGGCCGGGGTCTCCACTTTGTCCTGTAGCTCATGGCTTTTGCAACAGGGAAGGAATTCTGCGCATTTACAGGATGAGGCTGGGATGAGTTTACCTGCGGCCTGTTGTCAATGGATGCAGGAATAAACGTGGACTCTACACTGTCTATTGTGTTTAAGGCCTCTGCCCCAACCCCCGTCTCTCTCACACACACACACACACACACACACGCAGGTAAGCTGAAATATCGGTGGCCGGTCAGGTCCTGCGTAATTAAAGGAGATGCTGATCTTTGTGACCTCACCACACCCAACACTTAGCCTGGCATGTTGTCTGCATATAGAGGCCCTGCCCAGCCATGTATACATGACAATAGAGGGGGTCACAAAGCCAGCAGAGAGGGCCGCTGTTTTTGTGTCTGTGTGGCGGAGAAAAAAGACAGGAAGAAAGACAGACCTCGCAGGTTTCTCTCTGCAGCTTTTCACCTCGTGGTGCGACGCTGCTTTGAACCTGCTGTGCACCTGGAATTCCACACCAGCTTCTGTTGTCAGTCTTGTTTTTTTAAATCATTAGTGTTCTTATTTAAAAGGTCAAAAACTTACTCTGGGCTGTTTATTCTCCGTATTTACACAAAATACCTTCTGAAATTGTGGTGCGATAAATGTGTGACTCCAAAAATATCATTTATTACAATTATCACAGTTTTATTCAACCTGCAAAGATGACTTCAAATTTGTCAAAAGTTGGTATTTGAACACTTTATTCCAATTGCGAACACCAGAGGGCTCTCTTTCTCTCCGAGTTAATAGCTCATGGGCATCACTGCTGGAAGTAGGACGTGGGGGCCAACGTGAAATGGTGATGAAACAAATATAAATAATCAGATGTTTATAAAAGACATAAATACAAATACTGTTTATAAATTAATTTGCACTGAATTAGATCTAAATTGAGATGAGGTGTGATAGTGAACACAGCAACTTGTATATCAGTTCAGTGATTAAATGTGTGTGTGTGTGTGTGTGTGTGTGTGTGTGTGTGTGTGTGTGTGTGTGTGTGTGTGTGTGTGTGTGTGTGTGTGTGTGTGTGTATGGCCTGTGTGTCCGCTCAGAGCCTTTTCCCAGCAGCCCTGTGGGTGGTGCGTGTTAATTGACGAAACTTTCTAATGAGGGGGGGGGGGGGGCAGATCCGTGCACAGAGTTCTGCTTTAATAAACATTACCACGATCACAAACTGCCGCACCGTCGGATTAGTGACGCTGGAAATCAAAGCCAGCTGTTTGACAGTGTGACATGCGAACCAGGTTATCTCTGATAATTGCCATCAGTGTAACCATATTCACACGATGTGAGGTGTATGCGTCATGTCAGCACTTTGTGCACTTCAAAGTTTCTTCCCTCCACCTTTGATTTACTGTCGCTAAACTGTGTGTTGAATATAAATAAACACTGTACTGCTTCTTCAGAAGACACCTGATTTGATTCCAGTCATTCCTATTTATTTAGAGTCACTGATGGATCTGTCAATGTTAAACGAGTCACTTTTGATAGATGCAAATGTGCAATTCAATCAAAACAAGTTGGAAACGACTATTATTTAAATCTGAGTGGCATCTGGGGATTTGAGCTTTAACAGAACTCTCATGTAAACTATGCAGACGTGGATCAGCTTCAAAAAGCATTTTGCAGGTTGAAACTTAAAATAGACAACGATGAATTAAATAAAACTCTCTCTCTCTTTGCCTGGTATGTCCGTAACAGTATTTGATACAACTTCTTGAACTTGCAGTATTCTTCTATTGAGTGATTGAGGTTTTGCTATGGGTGCATTTATCTTCCTTACCCCATCAGAAGTGTTGTACTTGTTCTGCTTCGTTCGACATTCTACGTAAATGACAATTTGACCAAGCTTGTAACTCACCAACAACAGTTAGAGATCCATGCAGTGGAGAGGCTGTAAAAAAATCGACTAATCAGTGTTTGCTGTTCCACTGAGCGGCACAGCGAGCAGACAAGAGCAGCCAGTTGCCAAGCAGAGAATCCTACACGCAGCCAGGCAGCCAGCGTGAGCTCTGCGGGCCCTCGGGGCTCCCCGCCGCAGCGTTAGGGTAGGTTACACACCTTGCCTGTTTGTAATTCCCACTGACAGCGATGGCGCTCGGGGGCCAGACCTGTAACCCTGAGCGCAGCCTTCACTAACAGGCCCAGAGAACACAGGAAAAACCCACAAACTCCAGCTCAGGTTGTGTCTCGTGCTTTTCCCGGGCTCGCTCCTCCACCTCTCTCCTCCCCGCTGTCTCCCTCACTCTCCCTTCATATATCACGGTTAAATGACCCTCGGTTCAACCTCTTCCTGTCCACCGGCCATTTTTCAGATCGCTCCCCACTGCTTGTGTTTATCAACAACGCTGCGTCACATAGTTTCCTCTGTTGCCCCAAACCCTGCCGCAGCCACCAGACCAAAATGACCCGAGATTGTATATTTCTTAGCGCTGAGAGCTAAATTTAGTTCACCTGGGAACTACACACACACACACACAGTTTAACCACAACATAAAAAGAACGGTAACTGGTTTTAATATTGTGGCAGACTGGTGAATATCCATGACTTGTTTTGAAAGAGTTCAGTCTGAACCATCGATAATGTGATTTAAAACATACTCTTTAGTTTCATTACGGCTCCACATTATCAAGAAATAACCTGATCTGCCAGAACATTAAAACCAGTAACTGGATTTAAATATCCAAACCTGTAGCAGCTTTTTAAAAACATTAAAGCATTTAGTGGTTTTAATGTTGTGGCAGACCCCTGAATGTTTCTATGGTGGAGATTAATAGTTTTGTTGAATTAAGCAGTTTCTCTGAACACCAGGATGAGACCACTCGGTGTAACCTGAGCCTCCGTGTTCTCAATATCTTTTTGAAGATGTTTCCATCACTTTGGAAATTATCCTCCCAGTCTCTGCACCTGAATATCATTTTACATTACACAGTGGTATTATGTTATAATTAATGCCTTTTGTGATGAAAAGTGTGGAATGCATGTCCTCTAGGCAATCGTCTTGTCAGGGGACATGGATTTCTCTCTCTCTTTTTCTCTCTCTGTCTTTCTCTCCCTCTCCCTCTCTCTCTCTCTCTCTCTCTCTCTCTCTCTCTTTCTCTCTCCCTCTCTCTCTCGCTCTCCTACTATGCACCACGGTTGACCCCCTGCAGACCTCAGGGCGAGTACTTGACACTGCATCGCATGAGAACGCCGCCGCTTTTCCACCCTGATTAAAGCCACTGCCAGAGTGAGTCAGAGGCAGACTCGCTGTGTGTCTGCACCGTGCCCCTCTGCACTGAAAGCTCCCCTCCCTTCTTTCAAGAAACATCTAAAAGGGGTTAAGATATACTATCAGCCGGGCCGCCCAGTCAGGTTCACTCAGCAGAAACATGAGGAACTGTACTCAAGAGTGTTCCACGAGGAACCGGGGGAGCACCTGAGGGGCGAGAGAGGAATTCTTAATGTCACAAATGAATATGCAAATATCACTGAATGTCATAACACATGCTTTAGTCACGGCCTGATCTGAGAGCGGCCGGGACGCCAGGCAGCTATCGCTACACCAGTGATGCCCGAAGAACACAAGCTGCACCATGAACAAGTGAGAGATCAGAGCGTTCCGCCAGAGCCGTGCAGGTTCGGGCTTCACAAATGTCAAAGCAGGCATGGAGTGTCTGCTCTAACATGTTATACTTCAAATAAGTAAGTAAAGAAAGAGAGGAATAGTTTGGAGAAGAGCAAAAAAGACTTCGAGACAAAGCTGTTAAAGACAAGCAAGAAAAAGACAGAGACCTGGTGCAGCATATTCTTCCCCTCGAGTAGTAAGACTTTCACCCATGTCAAGAGCCTGTGGTGCAACAGATTCATCATCATCACCATCAGTGAATCCCCTGCGGACCCCTCTGTCCCATTTCCTATGATGCTGAACACAGGCCTTCCTGTTCCACTTCCTCTGTGGTAACAACTTTCAACCTGAGATGTGAAACAGCGCCATTGAGTGACTGCAGAGCCGCGGTGTCGGAGATTGCGTAACGCCGACAGGTCTGAGCACCGCGTGCCGGGGACACACCTGCGCTGACTGGGTCTGAGGCTCCTGACAGTAATGAAGCACACAATCAACTGACGAGGCGTGTGACTGCCTATTTGACGGTTTTAATATTGAACATTAAAATGCATTCTGTGGAAAATCGGTTGTAGTGAGTCACCGGAGTTGGTGTGCAGCCATTTTCATTAAACTGCCAGAAAGCAATGGATTAAAATTGACAATTTAAAGTCCCAATCATTACCCCATCCAAGGAGGTTACGTTTTCACCCCCCCGTCCATTTGTTTGTTTGTTTTCTCAGCAGGATTACATGAAAAATTCTCAACAGCTTTTGTTAGCTTTTTTCTTACATTTTCCCAAATTTCCCAGGGAAAGGGGGGGGGGGGAACTCCTGCTGTGTTCTCACATTGAATTCTCTGAAAGAAAGAAAGAGTTCAGTGCAGGTCTGAAAGCAGCTCTAGTGAAAGACATGGTTTTAGCGAATAAATTATTGCTAAGTCGTGTTCCTGGTCACGCAGTTAAAAAGCTTGGTTAAGTAAATAGAGGACATTGATTGGATGTCTATTAATTTCTGGTCTACACGCTGACCCATCACCCCCCAGCTTCCGCTCACTTAACTATCCACTTAGCTAAATACAGGCACTTTACTTCCTGCGCCGTCCCTGAACACTGGCATTGGATGTGAATCACGAGGTGTCCGTGAATAGTCAGTCGGCCCACTAGCGTTTTTACAGAGTTAATATAAAGATAATGTAGGTTCTGTTTGGCTTTTGAACAAACAATTATGCTGTTGTTGGGTTTTTTTTGTGAGGAGACTCTGTTCTTCCATTGTGTGACTCTTGGTTTTATTTATCTGAAAACATCATGTGCCCGAACAAATGTCTTTCAATACTCAACTTTCACCTAATTTCAACATTTTCAGACTCAAGAAATCCTTATGTAGTTTTTCATTTTTATTGAAGCTTTTTTGACGTCTCCAGGAGAATCGTGTGAATGAAATTGTGTTTCCTAACAGCCTGTTGTGATTGGTTGGCTCCGTTCGGGCCATCGTGTGTCAGAACGTCATCATCTACCATAAAACGTTGCTGTGTTTGCTTCTTGTTGCATCCTGAGCTGGCAATTTGTAAGAGCGTCTTTTTGTGGGAACGTTCAAGGGTTAATGATAGAAGAAAGGAAATGAAGTGGGCATGTTTTCATTCTGTCTGTGTTGCAATATACACAGTTGCAGTGACAAACACACACACACACTCACACACACACTGACTCACAGACACATACACACACACACTCACACACACACTCACATGGATGGAAGTAATTAGACTAGAACAAAGCTGAAAAATTAAAGTGGGGAGGAAATGTTGAAAACACAAGTTTGGTAAATGACCTCATAAACACCCAGTTCCCTCTCTCTCTCTCCCCCCCCCCCCCTCTCTCTCCCTCTCTCTCTCTCTCTCTCTCTCTCTCTCTCTCTCTCTCTCTCTCTCTCCCTCTCTCCCTCTCTCTCCCCCCCCCTCTCTCTCTCTCTCTCCCCCTCTATCTCTCCCGCTGTCACTCTTTTACGGTGATTTTAGTTTGTTTTTCCTCTGTTTTGTTGTGAGATGTAAATGAAGGACATCAAAAGACTCCCCCTCCCTCCCCTGTTTCACTCCCCCCTTCTCTCTCTCTCTCTCTCTCTCTCTCTCTCTCTCTCTCCCCCTCTCCGTCTCCCACTGTCAGTCCTGCTTGGCTGCTTACTCTCTTCATCTGGTCCTCATATGGGCTTCATTCCCCCCTACTGCAGTCCAGCCCAAAACTATTTCCTTTTTCAATTTCCAGGGGAAGTTGTTAAATGGTTTCTGAACCAAACAAGCCTCGTTTTTTTTTCTCTCCTCCCTGCCTCTTTTCTTTCTCGGCTACTTTTTCGTGCAGCAAACTCCTGCAGGGGCCCACAATCAGCCCTGTGTTGTTCGGTTCACTAATACTGAACTACCAAGCTGGAGGAGGAGAAATAAAGATTTCCACACTGAAATAATGACTCATACAGTGAAACTCCCCGTGAAGAATTGTATTCATGTCCGTAAATATATTTTAAAAAGGGACGTCAACATGAGAACAGACTTGTTACCGAAGTGAACTAGTTGGATCATCCTATGTCACACATATACTCGACCTCTTTGTCCCGAGCAGGCAGTCAGGCAGGAAGCCAAGCTGTAGCCACGGGGGCAGAGAAGCCTGCTCATCTGAAGGACAAACGCTAACCGGGCAGACTTTCCTCATCCCTCCATCCCTCTCCCTCCCTGCTCTCCGTCTGCTCTGTGCCCTCTAACCTCGCTACCAGTACGGAGAAGAGAGGAAGAGGGGATCTATAAATCCACCCCCTCCGCCGCGGCTCCTCTCCACCGCCACCCCCATTTGTCGGCGGCCTAGGCGAGGCGAGGCGAGGCTGGAGGTGGTGTGTAGCAGGTCTTCAGAGTAAGCTGTGATGACAGGTGTCACTGAGTCTCATGGGCGGACCTGTGACGAGTGTCCTGCTCACTTACAATCCTCACTTTGGCGCTTTTCACAAGTCACGAACTGATGAGTGCCAAAAGAGGTGGTACGAGGATTCATTCGCCCGATTTGTGTTCCCTTAATGCTGGAGTGTCTGTGTGCATGTGTGTGTGTGTGTGTGTGTGTGTGTGTGTGTGTGTGCGTGTGTGTGTGCGTGTTACACACAAGAACATGCAGGACCATGATGCAAAGCGTCTGAACGCCTCCATCCCCTGCACAGGAAAACGTAGATATTGGTATACATGTGCATGAATCCACACACAAACACACTACCCTCCCTCCAGCCTGGCACCACACACACGCCGGCTGCCAAGCCAGTTTAGTGTAGTCCTGCTCTGTCTCAGGGCAGGGACACTGCAAACAAAGCCCGTAGCTGCTCCATGCAGTGGGTAAATTAGATGTGCCGCAGGAAAAGAGAGAAGAAACTCACAGGCACGTCTGTCTCATTTAACATGATGTACAAAAAGGGTTTTGTCGGGTGCAGAGAAGTTGTTCACACTCCTTAAAGTCTCAGTCCGATGATAAATGACGACCAAACAACTTCAATTAGAGCAGTTTGTGTTTCTAAATGTACGTGGTCTGGTGTTGGATATTAAAAAAAACGCCGTACAATCGGCTCTGTGAGCCAAAAGAATCGTCACAAAAACAGCATTGACTTGTTGTTGCTGCTGCTTTAAGTGACCAGACATTGCTTGTAATGTCATGTTGCGTTGTTGTCATGTGAGATCACAGGGTTTTCATGCCTTTTTTCACACTTAGCATGTGATGGGGGAGGGAGGAAGGACCAGATTCAGAAACAACAATTAACTTAAGTACGATTCGTTATTTTTTTACCACAGAGAATTGATGTGCAAAGTATTTTTGTTGAGGATTATGGCAGAGATGAGTATCAATGAATCCAACAGGGGCATGGACACGTTATTCCTTTTCTCAGCTTCAACTATTAATAGATGAATCAGCTGTTGAGGGCCAAGCTTTTCCTCTCGAGTCTCCACAATTATGTGATCACAGCAGGGCAAGGGGCTAATACGGCCTGGGAGGAGAAGACATTCATCAGATCATGGCAAGCACTGCATTTCCATCTCACTAAGGTCCCAGCAGGGATACACATACTCATGAAGCCCCTCTTTTGTACCTGGTGCAGGGGCCTCCCCGCCTTCTTTTATCCTGCAGCCTCAGTCTGCGCAGGCTAATGAGCGCAGGCCCGGTTGCTTCATTCTCCAGGAGGGCAGCTCCCATTCATCCACCGGCCATTCTGCGAAATCCCGCGTATTCACCGAAGGCCAAACCCGCAGTTTGTCAGCATACACACCTCCTCCTCCCTCGCCCCTGATATACTCATTCTCCCCACTGTGGCACACAAACCCTCAAAGCCCCGTTCCACCTTTTCACACTGTGCCAGGCTCAAAGGGAGGCTGCTGGGGGAGGGGAGGGGGGTGGGGGTGTAGAAGTGGAGCTGTGTTTGTTTAAACTCGTCTTTAAAAAGCAAAAGGGGGAACTTGTTAAACGCAGGCCGGTGTGGCCCTCGCCGCACACACCATGACATGAAGGAGCAGCGCTGCAGCTGAGAGGCTGCTGCTGCTGAAGGCCTTTAAGGTATCACTGCCACTCAGGCGCTTCATAAAGCCACTTTAAATGACACCAGAGCTCTTTAACACAACTGTGTGTGTGAGTGTGTGTGTGTGTGTGTGTGTGTGTGTGTGTGTGTGTGTGTGTGTGTGTGTGTGTGTGTGTGTGTGTGTGTGTGTGTGTGTGTGTCTGTTAGTGAGAGAGGGAACTCAAGTGATGAGGCGAAATTAATGTTATTATTATTTTTATTATTTTTATTATTATAAAAAGGTGAATAAATTGTGTTTTTAAATACTTCATCAGTATTTTCCTTCAAAAATAATTGTAATAAAACACATTTAAACCTATTTCTTTATTAGCTGTATTTGTTTCATCATATTTATATTGTTTTTCTCCATTTACAAATATTGCATTATGAAGGCCTCGCTGCGAGTCAGAGCATCACGTCGTCAGGCAGGATCTTTATTTATCTGATAATCAAATGCACATTTCTGATGACTTACGAAGTGAAGTGAACCCAGTATTTTATGGCCTTTTACATCTCAATCTGTGTTACATTTTCTTGCGGTCTCCAAGAATAACTGACTGTGAGTTAATACAGCCAGTGACATTTTCACCATTCACTGGGTGCAGTTAATTTATGTCTCTTTTCAAAATGCCAAGCAACTATTCACCACCATGTTTTACGTAATATCCGAGTAATAAAATTCTAATTTTGCCATTTTGCCTCCAGGTATTTTACATCAGGGCACATTTTTATTTATTTATTTTTATTTATATTTACATCTATACCTCTTTTTATTGTTCCTTGTTTTTTCATTAGCCAAATGTAATCTCTAACTCAGTTTGACAGATTCACTGGAGGTATTCAATTTGATCCCATTTTCCTTCACTGGGAAATCTGGTCTTTGTGTTGACGCAGTCTATGAGAGTAAACATGTGCTAAGTCGTTTTGCATGTCTAATAACGGAATGTTTTCACGGTTGATTTTATGCAGAAAGACGCAGCCCTGTCCCGTTTGTCGCGCCTGGACCCTGTCACAGACTTGTCACTGCTTTGATCTAAAGCGCATCGTAGGAACCCCTCGAATTAGGTTAATTTGCACTAGTAATGAGGGTAGTTTTAATGTCTTAATGAGGCTGTTGACGGGGGTTCATTGTCTCCAAATAATCAATGACAAGCTGTGTGAGGAGAAAAGAAAGAAGGGAGGAATAACTAAAGACTAGGGTCCTTATATGCATCTTATCTGTAACCTTTTTAGGTTTAAATTTTATTCAAAATGCCGTGAAATTCAAGCTTTTGTAATAAATATATATGGTTAAATATATATGTTTAATTTAAAGTTATATAGAATTTTTTTTTCTTTATTGTTGGTATTTAAAAGGATAAACTCAATATATATTTTCTTTTACTAAATATTAATCCTTGAAATAGGAGTAAATTCATGTCTTGTTTTTTTCAGTTTTACCCTAACCTATAGAGTATGAGTAAATCATTTTGCTTGTACGCTGTCGTGTACACTAAATATCTCCATGCACGCTCAGGACGCTCAAGTAGGACATTTGCATTTATGCAGATTAAATTAATCTGTTGATCTCCGTGTCTGTCTAATGAAGAAGGCATCGTGGTGTGTGGATATGAATGTCTGTATGCATGAGGAGGACGGGTTAATTAGGGAAACTGTGCCTGGGCTCTCCTAAAAGGTCACACTTTGCCAAAGGCTTGAATACATTCTCCAGTCTTGACGTGCCACAAAGTGACAAGTGCAATGACAGATTTTTTATTTTTTTTTACTAGTCAAGCAAAAAAAAAAAAAAAAAAAGCCATGATGGGAGATGTTAAGGGCTTCACTGGGTTAATTCTCTGTACTTTATTTCTTCTAATTGCCCCTCTCATTAATACACAGACCATGGAGAACTCAATTCATTACTTTAATTCGTTCAGGCCTGATTATCTGCATTGTTAAAATATTCTATAATCTGCAGATGCCCTTATAAATGAATGATTACACATGACTATATCTGTGTTGAATAATATCACATCGTTAATACTGCCGTCCTCCAATCACGACAAATGTTAAAAAACACGAGAGTCCTGTTTTTCTTTTTCACACTCAACTCATCACAAGACTTTAACACGAGTGTGAAAATATTTGTTCTGGCTTCATGTGTTCTTTGGCTGTCACTTCCCACTGCTGCTGCTGTGTATGATGGTTATTGCTTCTTGTCTCATCAGATTATTCAAATACAGCGCACCTGACAGGAGCAGAGCCAGCGGCTGATATTCACACACAACCTGCACATATTTGCGTGGTTTCCTTCAGGAAAGCAGGAAGCAGCCGAAGCAACGGGGAGTTAAGGTTGACACGACAAAATGAGATAATGAATGTTCTCGCACAAGTCCAAATACGTGTGTTAAATTGTTTTATTCCACTGTCCTTCACCGAGCCTCCTTTTTCCTGCAACATTAAAACCAATCATCCCTCAATATATATATCAACATCTTATATCAATCTCTATCAAATCTATGTGTGCAACCCATTTTCTTTTTCCTGATCCTTCCCGACCACTTTGTCCTCAAACATTCACCAAAAAGACAGAAAACATCTTTCAATGGTTTAATGTTTATTGCCACGATTGCCTCTAAAGATCTTTGACAGAAACACAGACTTCTAAAAAATGTGGAGGAATAACAACCATTCTGGTGTTTGGCCCAGAGTGATCTATTATTATTAATTATTATTATTAATGTATATTATCAGGTAGGACTTAGAGGCCTGTTATGTTCTTGAAACATCACATTTCTGCTTTTTTTGAAAAATAAAAAAATATTTTACACATGCAAAAAAGTCTACGGGTACGTGACTTTATTTGTTTGCTTGTTTTTTTCAGATTTAAACATTTACTGCGGCCTCATAGTGTCAAACAAACACAAATTAAAAAGTTGTGCTCTCTGTCAAGGAGCTAAAATCTCCTGGATTTATGCGAGCTCCACTTTTCTCACAGCGGGTTATGAGCTGTTGGTGGAGCAGTAAAAACACGTGTTGATCAACACACTAAAATCTACATTCAACATTGTTTGACGTGTTGAATGATGAGGTTTGCATCGGCTGCCCAGCATCAGTCACAGCACACAAACTCCACCATGTTCTGGATTAACAAGTTCACATGCAGGAGAAACACTGGGCGACGCATTTGTCTTTGTTTTTCGTGCATAATCAAGAACAAACTACGTCCTTGAATTACGTGTTTTCGGGGATACACACGAGAGCCACAAATCCAAGGAATCGAGTCCACAAATCTGCAAAAACACAAAAGCTTCCCGTTTTGCCAAAACACTGCACTTCTGTTGTGAAGCTCATATCGTTTACTGTAAGTTGGTAAATAGCATGTGGTGAAAATTAGAGGCATCATACAAAACAGTACCAGCCAAACCACACAAGTGTTTCACTGTTTCTTCTGCCGCCCCTCTCTGATTCTCTCTTCCTCCCAGTTCCCTGCAACAAGCTGAATTTGCAGAAAACCCTTCAAAGCTCGTCTCGGTTAAACGTCGACCGGAGCGACTGATCGGTGTCTCTTTCACAGAGTGAAGCAAACACACAGATTTCCGTCCGTCATTGTGGTGCGCAGCGGGATGAAAACAAGCGGGGCCGAGACTCAGAGGAGTTTGGAGCTGTGAGATTTGTGTTGGAGGACATTCACAGGCCTGATGGAGCTTTAACACACGTGAGCACATACTACGTGTATGACATGAATCTGTAAGTTACAGATGAAGCACATCTTTGCAGGTTTTGTCAATGAAGCTGCTTTAAAAATACTGGACATTTTTCAGAAATCTTCCGTGGGGGCTGTATATGACAACGCAAATGTCGGAGTCAGTTGCTTCGGACGTTCTCCAGAACTTTTCCTGCCAGACCCCAGGTAAAATGTATGAATGAGCCCATGTGAGAATACGGAAAAAGAGGCGCCATTTACGTAGAGGATGCAGTCGAAATTCTGACAGCGGAATTTGTACATCATCTCCTGCCTCCTGCAGGCTGTGCCCAGGCGTCACCCCTCACCTGGATGTTGCGGAAATGTTCCTGCTGCCCGAACATTCTCCTGCTGAGTTCTACATACTGTATGTGAAAAGCAAAATCCGGAAAATGTTCAAAACCCAATTTTTCAGATATATCGAGTTTGAAAACAATAAAGCCGCTTTTAGACCTGCACTGAAGAGTGAAAGGCTCGAGACTTTCTCTGGAGTTTCTCCGACAAGCACCTTGGTAAAACGGTTTGAGAAAACAGCAGCAGATCAAACAGAGGATTCACCGCGAGCGTGTGGGTGTGTAACACGTGACACACGCCAACCTGACAGTCATGGAGAAAACAGCAGCAAAGATGTCAATTGACCTTTTGGTAATACAGATGTTGATGTGTCATAAACGCAACGCAGCAGAATAATACGTCCTGCCTCAGCCTGGTGAACCACGCCTCACCTGAACTTTCTGTTGTTATTAACGCTTTTAACGAACTCCGGACATCTGAACATTTTCCACAGTTTTGTGTCTGAAAACAAGACGAGTTGATGATAGTGGTGCAGTCATGCACTTTCGACCCCGGATGACTCCAACGATGGATCATGTTTGACCTCAGTTGTGATTTTGCGGATGCTTTTCTTCCGTGAAGAAATTCTCCCGCCAAGCCACGTATCCAGCAGCACCTCAGTGAGCAGCGAGTGGGCCGGTCTTAACAGATTTCATACCAGTCATTGTGGTGCACCATGAGTCGGGATGAGCCAAATCCCTGTCCGGGCCAAATCCCTGTCCGGGCCCTACCCAACCAAACCACAGGGTCTCACTCTGTTTGACTTATATAAAAAGAGAAGTTTGTGCTGACACTGAAAACGACACAAAGCAAACAAGCGCAGTGTAAGTGACACAAAGGATCCAAAAGACAAACACGTATGACTGAATAAATGGATTACATGTTCCCTTTGACAAAGCAGCTTTCTGCACCTCTGGGATTTTGGAGTTTGTCAAGTGTTGACTGCCACGCCCGGAGCAGAGGGGGTGTTGCTGACTGATCCTCGCAGCTTCCCTGGCAGAGTCAGCGATGTTTTTCCTATCTGATTGTGGTGACTAAATTGATTTTATAAGGTCTAATCAAAATATTCAATGTGTTTTTGAGAAATGTCAGTTTAAACGGGGGGGTGGAGGAGACAGCATCGTCAGCGTTGGTGCTCATTAACAGATGTTTCGGCCTGGAGCGTTTTGCTTTTGTTTGTTTTCTGTTCGGTTACACTTTTATTTCTCCTGCAGTTGCAAGAGGGAGCAGAGTTTCATGGAATCCCCAGGATCCTAAGCGGTTGGTCCAGTGTTTGACTTCGATTAAACTTAAAACAAACACAGAATAACAGAAAAATATTGAAGTTGCACGTGACTGGTAAAACTAAAATAAGTAGGTTCCTTGATCTCGGCAGATTGGCTCAGAAGTGAAGATAGTAGTTTTACGTTAGTCTGTCAGTGTTGGCAGCTTGACTTGAGATAATGGGAGCAGGGCACGCTGCAGCACGCCTCTGTCACACATACATTATTTAAAGAACAGTATGAATTTGACACGGGATCCAGCCGACTGCAGACACACAGTTTATCTGAGAAAACCTTTCAGTGCAGAGTGTTTTTTGAAAAGATGAATCTGAAGCTGAAGATTGAAACATTGAAGAGTTTGTTTCCCTTCTCTGTGACAGCCGGGAAACTTGCTCCGTAACGCGAGAAGCCACTTGATTGAATGTGTTACCAAAAAGCAGCTCATCAAACTAAATCAACATGTACACACACACACACCTACTGTACACACACACACACACACGCACGGCTCGGTCTGCTCGGTCAAGCCCCTCCCTCCCCACCGTCTCTTTGAAGTGTGGCGCTGGCAGTAAATTCTTGGGCTCTTTTATGCTCATTCCCATTTCGATTAGTGGGGTTAACAAGCCGCTGCAGCTCGGGCTAATGAGACTGTGCCACGGAGAGGGGTCATCAGAGGTGGGATGGTGGGGGGGGGGGGGGTTGAGGATGGATGACTCAGTCCCCTTCCTACCGAGGAGCTGAATGAGACGGAGGGGAATCCTAAACATGTGCTGCTGCAACTGCTGCTTCGCGACCTGAATGGACGGACTCGCGAAAGCGGCGTAGAAAAAGACAAATTGTCATATTCATAGTCAGGCGGCTTCCTGCTCCCTGCAATGTCCAGCGCATCATCGCCTTTCACAGAGGAGGCAATTACCCTGACCCGGAGTGTTACTGTAACTTCCGAGCATATCCTCACTACACACACATGCGAAGGCAAACATCCTCCTCACCAACATGGGGGCCCTGTACGGCCAATCCCGCTGGGGACAGATGGGCAGACAGAGAGGGGGGGGGGCCTCATTAAGGCAGGATGTACCAGGATGCAGTAAAACCTCTACTTTCCTTTCCCCTCGTTCCCCTTTCTTCTCCCCTGTGCTGATTCACAGCACACGGAGCTCGGAGATCACTAACAGATGGAAAGCAGATAGTCGGATCCCGTAGCGACAGAGAGGAGACTCTCTGGTAGTCTCGGTCGCTCTGTTGATATGTCGCAGAAAACGCTGCCGTGCTCCGTAAAGTACAATTTACTAGCGTTAAAATACAAAAACAGTTAAATACAGTAAAGTGCCAGTAAGTTCATACCTGGTTTCAACATGACCCTCTGAGTTTCGTAATGTTTCTCTGAATACTTCCTGTGTTCACACACGGCCCATCATGGTCAAGGTGCAGACATAAAAGTTCAATAACACATTAAAACCCCACAATGTTTATGTCATGATGCTCGTCTGAGGCGACCAGACACAGCGGCAGATGGTGGCTTTTTTGAAAAATGTCAACATTTACACCCACGTATCGTGAATGTGACATAAATGAATTCCTCAGTGCGGCCTTGTGTTTTCTAACACAAACAGCTTTGGTGTTTCATGTGATGCCAAATGGACCAAAGTGACAAACAATTTCACGGTGGTGCAGGAGACGTCAACACTTTCTGGTCCATGGGTCATTTTTAGTTCACAAATTTCCCCACGATGATAATGGAAAAAATGAATCAAACTTTGTCTGTATATCGCCCATATTCAAACTCTCAAATGGCTCAACTAGGTGTGAAGTCGTCTGCCCTCTAACCCTCGACAAGAAAAAATGACCAAAAACTATAGAGAGAGCCACATGTGAGGATTCCTTCTCCCAGGATGGACAGAAGTGTAACACATGTCTTCTGTAACAGAGCACATCCACAAAAAGACAATATTTACAACATCCATGTCTAACATGAGGTGCATCAATGTTTAAAGTATTTACACAAAAGAAAATATCTGACAGAGATGAAGGGAGCAGCAACGACACCTGTATTGATAGAGGTATTGAAGTATATGTAAGTAGGCACATTGTATATCGAAGCAATCTAGTTATCATAAAATAAAATGTGTGTGTTTACAGTGCTTTGTTTTGTTGTACAGCTTTAACAACAATAGCGTGATTATAGGTATTAATGTCTTCCCACCACCACTGATCACTGTGCAGGATGAAGGTCTGGACATATTGACTGGACGTATTAACCAGTGTAATGGAGCCGCATGGACTGGCCCCCGGGGCTCCTGTGTTTGCATGTGTGTGCTTTGTGAGGGTTAACACACTAACGGACCAATCTGCGGCTCAAGAGCGGCTCTCCCACAGAGGTTAAGTGTCTCAGCCAAGAGGTCGGCCCGTCATTTAACAACCATAACTGCGTCCCGTCCTATCCAGGTCAGATGGCGGCGTGGAGATCAGCTGTGATGGCTGACCAAGTGAGCAGACAAATGAGGAAATGATGAGAAGCGGGGGGCCTGTCTTGTCCTGTCTCCAGCAGCAGCAGCCCTCCCCTCCCCTGCTGTGTCCGTGGCCGTCTGTGCCGTTGTCCTAATCACGGCAGTCAGCGATGACACACAGCATACTGTACTGCAGCCCCGCATGGCCCACAGTCCGCCAGCATCCCTGCTCCTGTCAGTCTACTGAGGCAGGGCAGGAAAGAAACCAGCCTCCAAAGTCCCACACAGTTCAGGACAGATGTGGAGAAGAAGGTATTTCATCTGTTCCTCTTTACGTTTCCCCTCCTGCATCCTGCATCGTGTCATCGCTCCATCACGGCCTCTTTGCCCCACACCCATTAGAACGCACAGGTTCAGTGTGAGACAGACGTTCCCCTTTAGGTACATTCACAGACACAAAGCTTTCTAGCCTGTTGCTCGGAGCGATGGAATGAACATTGATCTCTGGGGAGGAGGGCAAGAGAGAGGTGGAGAAAGGAGGTCGAACCTCCAGATCTTTCATGTGGGTGGGGTGGGGTTCTCCTCCTTAATTTCATCAAGCAGCACCTCGGGGGGAGATGAGGAAGACGAGGGGGTTAGCGGGGGCAGAAACAGTGGACATCAGGATAATAATCATAATTCAATTAAAAGGTTACTCACCTACTCAGTCACTCAAGGGAGGAGACGAACACCGCTGCTCCAGCTGCATCATCCTCCAGCCAGCGAGGCCTATCACAGCGCAGCCTAATTGAGATCCTCTCTCTCTCTTTCTCTCTCGCTCTCTCTCTCTCTCTCTCTCAGTGTGTGTGTATGTGTGTGTGCAACGACAACAAGGGGACCCTCGAACGCCTCCGAGGGGCTCCTCTCCTAATTGGTTAATTAATCCTTACAGAGCTCGTCTGCAGGGCCAGGGGCACTCAGCGTAGAGAGAGAGAGAGAAAGACAGAAGGCTGGAGGGATGTGCGTGTGTGTGTGTGTGTGTGTGTGTGTGAGTGTGTGTGAGAGAGAGGGACAAGTTTGACAATGACATCATCATCAGCGACAGAGCGGATATGATCCCTTAGAGTGCCACATGTTTCTCACTAAGTCTTAAACAGTCTGCTACTTTACGAGACTTCAGTTTGATTCCGCTTTTTTGTCAGAGTAGGTCTTTCTAGGTTTTGATCACTGATGATAAAAACTTTTTTTTAGCCCCTGTTTACGCGCCTTCGTTCCTCTCATTGTGTTCCTCTGGTTCCTGTTTTGTGGGGAAGGGTTACACTGGGCTGGAGGGAAGGGCAGCCATGTATAGTCCCTGCTGGGATGATACTCACTGAAAGAGACAAGTATGTAATTTGCCCTTAGATGCAACACAACACAGTACCCACTCTTGCGTAATACGCTGGTTACACGGGGTAAAAGCAGGATTGTCAAGTGTATATGTTACAGCTCCGCTTCTGTAGGAGTGATACAGTGGAAAAGGGATGTGTCACTCACTTTATTGAAGAAAGATTTGTATTTGTTTGCTTTGCCAGCAGTGGATGACATAACAGAGATTTAATTTCCATAATGTCACAGTTATATCACTTTATTTCCAACAAAGTATTAACTTCTGAGCACTGCTCTCAAGTCAGTTGAACTTTACAGGGGTATTGTGTCATTATTCCCAGTGTGTGACTGATCTTGCTCACCTGACACTGACTCCTCTAAGACAACATTAAGTACATGTTTGTGTTTGCTGTTCAAACTGTATAAAAGTCCTTCATATTTTAAGAGGGAGTGGAGTCAATTAGACACACTGGTGCACACACTGAAGAAGTAATCCAGCGAAAAATGCAGATGCGCAGAGGAAAACCCACACGATTTGTCTTTATGACATACAGGCATGGACGTTCACACACGTGCGTGCACACTGGTGAATGTAGTCAGTAAGCAGCCTTGTGTATTGACTGAGGCGGCCTGTACACAAACTCTCTAATCCCATTCGTACTGATGGTAAAACAAACAACATGTAACAAGGCTGCTGCTGCTGCTGCTGCACACAAAGAATCAACAAGTCCTGCTACTCAAGTAAAGGCACATTTACTGTGATGCATTCTGTGTGCAGAAGGGACACTGTTTGAACTTGAAGGAAATAAAGTGAGTAATGTTTGGGTTAATTCACCAATTTTGAGCAAATATGAAGCTAAATAAGTACATTAGACATGAAACAGTGTGAAAATTAGTATCGCAAACATTCAGGTCACAGTTATCACGATTATTTGTATTATTTTCCGTAAAGTTACAATTGTCTGATGTTCCAAAATGATGAAAAACACACTGAAGCAATTTCGCCATGTTTTATATTTGAATAATAAATATCATAGCACCATAAAACATCATATTGCTTTTGATAAAGAAGGTTTATGTTTTTGCAATGAAAATGTCCCATAATGCAACTTTAAATGAAACCTTGAATAAGTAAATCAAATGGACATACAACGGTTAACAATTTGTTCCATTGATTGTAGAAGTTGTCGAATGTCTGATAGTCAGGACAAAACATCAGCATTTGTTAAACAATCTGGTGACAATATATATTTTAGCTGTTGTTACAGTGTCAATCAAATCACCATCATAAATGTTACCACTGTAAACTGTGAAACCAGTAACCATCCCTATTATATTGTATACATTATATTATAATTGATGTATTCCACTAAGCTATAATTACCCGTTCGGTCCTCCATGTCCACAGACTCCTTCTGCAGGTTTGTATGGAGCCTCTCTGTACAGTTGATGGTATCATCCTGAACCTCAGCATCATGTTGACACTGGAAAGATTGAACATCAGTTAAACTGCCAAGAATGTTACAATTCCTTCCAGGCACCTCAAGACGGCACCAAGATTTCCAAGCAAAGCTCTCCCTGGATTCAGCCGGCAGGGCCATCTTTTCTTCGACGGTGGGATAAATTCATTAAGGAGTTTGTATATCAAAAAATATGTGATGATTCACAAGGGAAACACTGAAGAAATCTGTTGCCTCTGGCACAGCTCGGCATGTTAATCTTTCAAGGCAGCTGGATTTCCTTCTTGTCAGGCTCAAGCTATTTGTGTCTTATAGGTGTGACCATAGCAAGGAGCAATTGTTAATTAGAAATTGTGGCACAGTCCTAAAAGTTGGTTGTCATTTTAAATGCCCTTGTCTCGGGTGTCTCAATGTCCAGTCCAACCAATGGCAGAGGAATATATGAGAGTCTAAAGGCTTTATTTTGACTTGACACATGGGTAACATAAGTATTTCTATATTTTTCACATAGCCAATGTTTTATATCAGTATTTTTTTCTCCTGTTTGCTCATTTTCACAGTAGCTAATGTCCCATTTGCGAACATGGAGGAGGTGGAATTGATGACCCACTCCAGCCAGCCACCATTGGAGCTGTCACCTCCATTTGTATTTACAGTCTATGATTACACAATTGTGTCATTGCCTCAGCGATGTGTGTTCCTGAATTTCAGGTGTTGAACTTCGGAAGAAGCGGTAATGGGAGGGCGTGTATTGTCTGAGTGTTGATTCAGATATCAACAGTCCTTCTACAGAACTGCGTACTCCGCATTTAAGTCATCACCCAGATACTCTTCCCATCCAGGTTGAGAATACAGTGTGACACAATAAGCAGCCTGCAGGCCTTGGCACGCTCGTCACTGCTGTTGCACCACAAATCAACCATCACTCAGCCACCTAGCATGATACTGTTTTTAATTTTACGCTCAGATATAAAGTCTTTTTACGGGGCTCTAGTTACATGGAAAATCTTACTTTGGTTCTGCACACAGTTTATTTACATAGCTCTGAGACAGGATAATAGTTTATGGGCATTTGCAAAAACTTTTATACTCAACTATTGAGAGGGAACAATTCTACGTATCTGACACAATAAGCATAAATTACAGACTCTGCTTCTTGGGTAAGTACTAGTGCAATTAATTTACCGTAAATCATTAGGTGTTTACTCTCTGAAGAACCGACTTAATGTCTTACTTAAGTTCATAGCTTGTCATCGTACCTATTTGTCTACTTAACGTGTAAGAATGTTGTGAAATTGGTTCCTCGCATTTCTCTATTCTGATTATTAGTTTTTTTCAATGCTTCAAACAACATTCAGCTCGACGACACAATCATAAAAAAAAACACTCACAATTGTTTCAAAATCTTTTTAGTTTGCACTTTTGTTGTCTTTTTTCTCCCCAATTTATTTATTTTTTTCATATTTTGTGGTGACAATATGATTTCCCTGAATCCCTAGATCTTTTTTTTTCTGGCAGACACAATTTTCCCCCGTGGTCATTGCCTTGACATTATAATCTAAGGAAACAACCCCTGTCTTTTGTAGCTGAGATCCAAGGAGTTCAGTGATGATGAGCCACGGTGGTGCACCAGAAAACATGGCCCGAGTCACATCAAGTGCTTTTCTTGGACGCGTCCCCCCCGAAGCAAGGACGAGCGCAGCAGCGAGCAGACAGCATCTGACATGACATGAGTTCCAAGCAAACCAAAATGGACACACACTGGCTGCCCACACAAATTGAAAGTGTGTTTGTGTGTGTGTGTGTGTGTGTGTGTGTGTGTGTGTGTGTGTGTGTGTGTGTGCGTGGTTGCGGTGGTGGTGATCAGACAGTAAACGATATGCACGTACATACATGCACGGCGGCCGTATGAAGACATCATGAGGAAACTCAAAGATGAAGAAGTGAAGCAGTGCAGCTGAAGTTCTCGTTCCCTGTGTGTTCACTGGGTCCCCTGACAGTGCTCCTCCCTCAGGCCCATTCTAGCATAGGTCAGGGATGTTAAAGCAAAACACATGTAGAGTAAATAGATACAAGAAAATGAAAGCAAACAGAACAACCAACTGTCATGTTCCATCTTCGGGAGCATCAGGTTTTCCACACAATTTTCCATCTGAAGACGCTGGAGCCAAAAAACGTGAAAGTTGTCTTGTCAAATGTTCCAGTTTTGTGTGCATGCACGTTGTGTCTGTAAGTGTGTGTGTATGGGTGTGTGTGTGAATAGTCAAGCTTTTGCTCATGTTGTGGGGACCTCAATCTGCACACACAGTCACCTTATGGGGCCTTGTCTTCGCTATAGTGACAAAGCAAGTGTCCATCACGTAAATCAATACATTTCAAGGTTGTTAACACGAGGGTGGAAGTTAGACAATTGGTAGTAAAGGTTAAGGTTAGAGTAATGTGATGAATGTAAGTCAATGTAATGTCCTCTGAAGTCGTGGAGACACGGCCGTGTGTGTGTGTGTGTGTGTGTGTGTGTGTGTGTGTGTGTGTGTGTGTGTGTGTGTGTGTGTGTGTGTGTGTGTGTGTGTGTGTGTGTGTTGTGCCATCTTGACTCCTCAGACATCAAAGAACAAGGCGAGGGGTGTCAGAAATAATTTGGCCACAGTGGAGCTACACGGCACGCTGCCATTCACTTTGAATCAGCTGCGCTCAGAGAGATCCAGCTCAGCCTGGGGGGCACAGCCACTGCCACTGCCACACACACACACACACACACACACATAGAAACATACACACCTCCATCACTCCACCTCATTCTGCCTCACAGACGCACCAAACACAAGGTCCCTAACACGCCTCATCACCCAGCCCCTGGCCACCCCTCTTGACCTGCCTGGACATAGACATGCACAAAGGAAGCGCACATAAACACAGACACCTACCATCTCTGTATACACACATTGACATACGAGGACGTCAGGAAACACACACATTTAATACACATGCACATGCAGCAGACAAGCGCTGTCTCTCCCATTTATTGTCCCTCCATCCTCCACCTTCTCAGAGATTCCTTCCCTTCCCTCACTGACTTCGCTCGTCTCCCCCCATCCTTCCTCTTTCTTCTCATCTCTCCCCTTCTCCTCCCTTTTGGAGATTTCAGAGAAAATAGCTGAGGGCCAGATTAGAGGTTGGCTGCCTCTTTGCGTTACCAGCAAAGATAAATATTCCCAGGATGACTCCCATTGCCTGGAGGATGTTTATGTGTGTGCATGCACCCCCCACCCCCCCCCCCACCCCCCCCCCCCACCCCACCCCCCCAAGAAAAACCACACACATGCACACATGCACAGACACACACACAAAGACACACGAATGTGAGCACATGTGCACGTCTAAACACACTCTGCTGTATTTCTGCAGTGTTCAGTGTGACACAATAGATTGAGCATAAAAAGATCATAACAGTCATCTGTCTGTTACTGACTTTACCTTACTCCTACCTGTTGCTTTGCTCTGTGTGTGTGTGTGTGTGTGTGTGTGTGTGTGTGTGTGTGTGTGTGTGTGTGAGCCTATAATGATAAATGGTAATAACTGCTCCATGATGTCACAGTTACAGGCTGCAGGAATAATGTAAATGATGAGATTGTGTGTGTTTGTATTTGTGTCAGTATTGATGATTGCATTCATTCCTCCATCTTCACTTCTTCCCGAAGGTAATTCTCTAATTTGAATGCTCAGCTGCTCTGTATATCACCTTCCACCCTGGCCATGTGTGGCAATTACGAGATTATGATAATCAGAAAAAATACAAAACTATTTTTAATGACTAATAAATATTTCCGAAACTGGCTCGAGCCAATAATATGTAATAAATCTAATATGAGAAAAAAAACATGAAAATAATGAAGATATTCTGTATAAGAAATACAGATTACAATTCTTCTGTTAAAAAAACATATTTAAAGTCAAATGAATCTTTGGTTGTATCTTTCACAGAGAGCTTGAAATTGTGTTCTAATGTTGCACAGCTCAAAGCTGAACAAACGATGAATGAATGATTCCCTTTCATTTCCAGAAACACTTACACCACAGTCAGTGAGATGTGACCATTTCCCAGTAGTCACTGGTTAGTTCAGCCCCTTTTTAACAGTTTCTTCAGAGCAGCAGTGTTCCACCTTTATTCAGCCTCTCCGTGCTGTGTTCAAACAGGCAGGGCAGTCACACAGCCGGATTGATCTCTGAGTGAGAGGGAGAGCCAGTATGGCAGGACAGACACAGTTTGCTATCTAGAAAACATCGAGTGGAGCAGCAATATCCTGGTTTGTTTGATTCAGTGTAAACAAGCAAAGGTGGAAGTACAAGGAGTCCTGTTAACAGCTTTAACGACATCATCACTATAGGCAGCCTGACTGAGTGTGAGTGACAGACACGGGGCCGTAAACCCAAACGTGTCCCCTGATAAAGAACATGTTTACTTCTTACTCTAGTGTCATAATAAAAGTATTTTTTCGCTTACAGTTTGCTAACGTTAGCCGCCATAAGCTACAGTGAAACCTCCATTTGCACTAAATTAATGGATTTGTTTTTTGTTTTTTTTACAAGATTTAACTTCAGACTTAATTATGCAAGAGGAAGATTGTCAATGTTAAAGATCTGCTGCACTTCTCTAGTCTTGATGTGCATCCATGTGCAGAACTTTCTCTATCATAAAAAGCCAACATTTCCCTTTTATAATTTACAGTATGTCCTTCACATTCATGCATGTGTGTGTGTGTGTGTGTGTGTGTGTTTGTGTAAGTGTTGTGCACATTTCTCAACCTCATGACCATTTTTTGGATGCAAGAAGTCATGCACATGTGTATGTATTCATAACACTGGCAATCCCCCATGCTCTGTTCACCATAACATGTTTTTCTAATGACCATTCTAACATCAACACAATCGAGTCATTTGTTGGTTGTTTCCGTATTCATACTCCAACGGGGCTACATGGACATGAGCAGCCATATGATACCATTTCATTTCACATTAACGATGGCTCAGCCAGCTGTTTCTCACATGATCATTCACTGGAAAGTTAAAGTCCACTTATCTAATTAAAATATGTATTCAGTTAAATAAATGAATAAATGAATGAATGTATGATTCGTCAAAATCTGTCTACTGTCGTGTGATCCTGCCTGATGGATAGGATTTGCAGGCTTTCCTGTGACACAAGGTGAATGTATACTGATTTATATAGTATTATATGTTATAGAATGTGAGGGAAACTGCAGTGTGGTATAGCAGAGTTACCCAAAGTCGATATACAAATCACTTTGTTTCTGCATTTTGTTTCCGAACCACCACTTCAGAAGAGCATCTTCTCAAACAGGCATGTTGGGGCTACATGGACAATAGGAGACCACAGGAACTCTACTCTCCTCGGGTTGTTTTGTGTTCTCTCCTTCACCATCGAGACCACAACACATAGAAAGCTGTAGAGAGGCTTATTGTCTCCTTTACAAATAGACAAATTTGTACTTGAAACCCAGCAGGAAAACATAATAGACGGCAACTGGAGTTGTTTGCAGATTCTTTTCGATTTTTCACCTCTCATCCAAGAGGCTTCTTCAGTGCTGAAGGCTCAAGGCAGGAACGTTGCACCTTTATTCCACTTCGACATCCTGTTGATGAGGTAACGTGGAATGAAGGGGGATTGGTGTTTCACCTCGATGTTGTCACTGAGCTGAATCGATGTTTGTGTTAAAGGCAGAGCTGGAATAGTGGGACAGATGCAGACACTGTTGTGTTACTCGTCTCATCTCAGATTTTCCGAACGCCACCATGCACTCTGAAATCACACACACACAGGTACGGCCAACTTGTTTTGTTCAGTGTAAACCGGAAAAGGCTGCACGATGAGGTGTCTTCTGAACTGCAGCATAGTGGGATCTTTGTCTGAACGCTGACAGTTTGGGGTGACCCAGGTATTTCACCTGTGCGGAGTCGTTGTCAAGGTCCCTGATGTTACGCGGTCCGTTGGTGCTCCTGGCTGTTGTAACAGAAGTCAATTGAGTCGTTGGACTCACCTGAGGCCAAGTGCAATCGTCGTTGAATCTCCTGCGACGGGATGAAAGAATGTGGGGATAAGTGGTGTTGAGCCATGTGTGGCTGTGAAAGCTATTTCACTGCAAAATGATCTTTTCACTCTGTCCTAAACTGGATGAAAGATGATTCACTTTATTACTCAAGAATGGAAAACACTGCTTTGTATTTTATGACAGACCATAACCTGAGTTACAGATGTGCTATAAAAGTAAATGGTTTAAATCCTACACTGACACTGGGACATTTCTGGCCTCTGCAGTTTGACAACCAAAACGCTTTGATGCGCAAACATAATTCTTCCCCTGGTATCTTTTCTACATCTGTGGGATGGAGCTCCTGTAAGTGAATCTAACCTCACAAACCAGGCTGTTCTGAGCCTCAGACAGGGTGAGCCAATCTCTTTATCATGGCATCTTCCCAGAAGAGTAATTACACAGAAGAGAAAGAGCTGTCAGGACTCAATCCTGAGCAGAAACTGGGAAGATGTTGTTGAAAATACGGCAGCGATGTAATCACAGGTCGGCAGGCACCATGGTTCCAGTGGCAGACTTAAATCCTCCAGCAAGAGAACGTTGCTACCGTGAAGACCTGCTTCTTGAGTCCTTAAAGGGATAGTTCGCCAAAAAAATTCACTTTTTATCTACTCACCACTATGCCAATGGAGGGGTGGGTGAAGTGTTGGAGTCTCAGGGGTAAACAGCGGTGCATCCAAATCCAATACAATTGAAGTAAATGGGGGCTTTCTTCATCCAAGTCATCCAAGTGTTCGCAAGCCCAGACATTCATATTCGATATTGCATATCCGGTAGCAGACATTCAGGCTTAAAACGTGGTGTAAATGACACCATTACGAGTCGACCATGAATGTGGGGGCTTGCGGACACTTGGATGACGCCACACGAGCATGGAGGCATGTTTTTTCTGGTGTTTTATTATGTCCAAGGAAGGGGTCACTTTGGCTGCAACACTCTTTATCCCTGAAGATCGGTAAAGTGGTGAGTAGATAATGAGTGGGTTTCCTTCATTGTGGTGAACTATCCCTCTAAATATAAGATCCTCTGTGCCGGGGTGACAATAATAGATCTTGACTGCAAGTGCGCATGTAAGTTCAAGTCTCATACTATTAACATCATTGTGTTAACACCATAATATCACCTCAGATGTGACCTCTCACAGTTCCTATGAAGCATCAGAATACACAGAGCCGTGCAGAGGGATACAGATGAAATTATTTAAGGGAACTGCTGTCAGTGGGACACTTGTAGGAAATTGGAATCAGATGGAGATTAGACAGTAAGGAATATGTTCCCCCCTCGGAGGTAAAGTGAGGAGAGAGGACGGGCCGGGGGGGAAGAGGGGGACTGTGCTGTGCAGCTTATGGCAGCGGTGACCTGTGAACAGAGGAAATTGACTTATGTTGTAAGCCCAGCCTCTCTGGAGAGCTAATTTACCCATCTCCCTCTGGATATTTACCTTCGCATGCAATAAATCAGTAAAAACCGACTGATTTCAATTCTGCCTGCTTTTTTCTGTTGACTTATTGTGTCTCTGCGGTGGACAAACTCATGGAAAAAGTGTCCCCGGGGATTTTCAAAACAGAAAAACAACAACTGGTAACTCACACAGCACAGAGTCCCTTTCTTTTGTTTTCTGTCTGTTGGGTCGGGGGGGGGGGGCTACATGCAAACTACAGCATTGTAGTTTTAAAACACATCACTGCAGCTATGTTTTTAAAGTTCTGGAAATGCTGGGAAATCTGGAAACTTTTGGAAAACTGCCCCCTCCCCCGTTTTAGATTGAAAACTCCAGGACAGCATTGTGGTGTGGACGAGCAACAACAGAGAGCGTCACTTCCTGAATGGTTCACGACACGCCTACCAGCAATGAAGGCAAAACACTCGTAAACACTCGTAAACACTCGGCCCAGACCTGGTTGTCGGTCCGAGAAACGAAATCTCACTTTTCACCTCTGTTGTTTCTCATGCGTCATATTGTTCTGTAACTGAGCAACCATCTGTCGAGTAGAAAAATCAACTTCCTGTTTACATCAGCAAGCACACGCCCAGTGTGCATTAATGGTCACGTGACATGTGTTTTTATATGTGTTAGAAAGGACATGGTTTACGAAATGGAGCTAAAAATACTTGTTTTTGATCAGCTGGTGGCTCGAGTTGTTCTGCTACTGTCGGGCCGCTCGGCAGACAGCTGTGCTTTAAGAGAGGCGGTTGGTGAAGAGCAGGAAATTATGAGACGTGTCAGAACAAGACTGATATTTTCAAGCTGCACATTTTTCTCCCTGCTGGAGACTTCTGTCTGTCTGTTTGGACAAAGCACTAAACACACACACACACACATGCATACACTCAGTCTTACACACACTTGCGTAAGCACACACTCATTCGCCTCTTATTCATACTCACTCATGCATGTGCAGATGAAGACCGACACATACACACCACACATTATGAATATGCCTTTTGATATGTGTTATCCTGCATATTGTTCCTGGGAATAAAATGAATGTGCAACAACTCTGCATGTCCTTGAATCACATTTTGCTTTTAATAGATTTCTATGATATGATATATATATATATATACATACATTGTATGATTTCTGTGTAAAGATCACGTCACTAGATACTTTAGATAGATTGATATGCAAACACACCCAAAACAGGTGCCGTCATATGGAAAACATGTGACTGAGGGTTTGTTATCAGCCCAGGTGATACTGATTCTATCAATACTCTAAAATGTTATGTTTGGCAGTTTGAAGGGTTTTGAGTGAAAGCCTCGACGCGGCTGTTTCACACCAAACAATCAGATAGTATAGAGCAGCACTTCTCTGGGTGTAAACATGCTGAGATATGAGCTTTATCGCCCTCACCGACATCTGGGATCTCTCTCTCACTCTCCATCTCCCTCATGCTCTCCATGTTCCCTTTTCTTTTTTTTTTTTAATCCAGCAGTGGTTACATCAGCAGAACCGTTGTGTGTGTGTGTGTCACACTGAAGTAGCTTCTGTTTTTTTATTACATATCCCGATAAGCAGGTGCATGTACGAGCACAGACTTGTGATGCATGTCCCTCTCCCGCGCTCTCTCTCTCACACACACACACACACAAACTGTACACAAACACAGGAGCACGAAAATCCTACCTACCAGGAACAGGAGCTGATTTGCTTTTTCCTTTTTTTCTGTGGTTTTTGAATAATTATGTTTGTTATGAACAGATTTGTCGATTTCTAAGACTGTTCAAACATTCAACACAAGCAAACCTCAGCCTCATTCAAACATCTGAGTGTATATTCAAATGTGTGTTTGCCCGGTGTAACATTCTATACACACACACACACACACACCCACCACTCAGATAAAGCCTGGAGACATCAGTCTCATTCACACAAATTCTACATCCAGACCTGAGCATGTTCTGTTGACTTGATTCGTAACAGTTTTGGTTATTGTCTTTAATTCTCCACATCAGATGAGGATAAAAGATCACGCCGCTGTGCCAATTGGAAATGTCTATCACTTTTAATACATGCGCTAATATCAGAACATTCAATTATCTCTGCCTCCTTCACGGCATATCTCTCCTTTATCGAGATCCACTTCCCTGTTTCTCTCTCTCTGTCTCTGTCTTTCAGCTGTTTGAAGAGGAGGTGGACACTGACAGCTCTCATCACCACCTTCCCTCTTTATGCAAAAAGCAGCGTCGTGGCCGGATGCCATGGGTAGGCACTGTAAACATCACTCCCTTTCTCTCCCTCCCTCCAACACAATAGCGCCCAACGTAATTGAGGCATGCAAGTCTGTGGCTGCCGTATGCCAAACATGGGCCGGATAAATTGCTGGGAAGGAGGTAATGGAGGGAAGAAATTAGAAACCGTACGTGTGCCTTTGATTAAATCCCTCGTGAATGATTGATTAAAATCTACGAAGGATCACATTTAGTTGAAAATGAAACAAAAAGTTGTATTAAAAAAAAAAAAATAGATAAAACCTGGATTTTTGTTGAGCTTCTTGTTCGTTCGAACCCGTTAATTTCTCATGCAGTAGCCATGAGGCTTCAAAGTGCTATTTATATAAGTGTTACGACAAGTTGCTTAAGTATGGCCCTTCCTCGTCTGAGAGGAGCGCATCTCCCCGCTCCGTTCACTACCCTGCACGCTGCAAACAAGTCTGGGCAGCTTTGTATCTCATCCCTCTTTGGATAAACACAGGCAGGAAATGAATGTGGTTTTACAATGATTCACTCCATACTGGAAGCATTTGCTGTCAAAGAAATCCATTCAAAGCAGCTTTGGCTTCACATGTTTACTATTTTCTTTTGCTCTGGCAGATATGTATCTTTTCAGTTGCTTATTTCCTATACCTCTCAAACACACCTCACCGAGGACACGTTTAGGGTTTTTTGCTCTAGCTCGAACAGTTCATGTCTGAGTTTTGAAGACTTTTGACAAAAGGGACCATTTTCAACAACTTTTTTCCGTCTCTCTCTCTTTTCTGCTCTGCTATCTTTATAAGTGGAAAGTCAAAGTGCCAGAGGGCTGAAGCTTTAACCATGCAGTACAGCTGGGGAGGGACTGTCAGCCGGAGTAATGAGCTTTACCTTTAGCTGAACCATAAAGGCTGGTGCCTGCCTATGGGCATCGCTGCTCTGAAGTGAGGACAACACACAAACACTTGCACATGTACGCTCAACATCTCGCTGGTCGTAACGTGACCCCCCCTCACCATGTCCGGCCACAGACAAAGGCTCCAGTTGTTGTTGCAGGGGTCCTTGATTGCTGAGTGACCATTGTCAGGAATCAAAACTTGCTGAGTGTGTGCGTTTTCAAGGTATTTCAATTTGAGAAAATGATGACAGATCGATCACACGGACAGATCAGTTATTATTGGGACAGATCGATCTCAATGTAAAATTTGTTCATAGGCTGTTTGTGAGCCATGGAATTGATTTTAAAGTCAATTCCTTAAAATTATAAGAGTAATTGCTGCAGAATGTGGCCTCCTCACACTTAGTAACTTCAAAAGATCACATCTTTTAGATGGCTTTTTCATTTAATATATATAATTGTATGAACATATAATTTAAAAATCTCTTATTATGTTGCATTTAATCATTATGTGAAACTTCCCCTAACGAGGAACCAACCTTTTTACCAGTTGATATGACCGACAGCATCTTTTACTGTCTTTCTTACTCATGTATTATTTTAAAATCATTTTTAAATATAACGTTTATCTTTCTCTTCTCTATTTTTTTTATTACCTTTCACATTTTTCAATGCTCATCGTATTATTCTAATGCTTAAAGCTGCACTCATTCCTTCTTATCTAAGCAATGGATGAAATCACTACATCTAATATAAGACTAATGTTTTGTAAAGACGGAAGCAGATAAATTGATAACGTGACACAGTGTTTCCTCTCAGCTCGGCAGCATCTTCCAGCATAACCGCTCACTGTGCTTGTCTAATTCAGCTGACTGAAAATAAATGATGTAAGGCTCTTACTTCTACTCAATTCATTAAGGTGAGACATGCTGATGCGATATGGAGTTTATAGCAAATGCTTCCCGATATCCAGAGTGAGAGTCAAAGACCATTTGGACTATCTCTTTTATGGACTGGAAACAACAAACGCAGTCATATGATCCAGAAACCAATTGGATCACGCGTTGTAATAATGCACAAAAGTCATTATATTCGCATTGTTTCCACAGCCGGCACCTTATGACCAGCAGCACATCCTTACTTAAACGTTCTTCCCTCAAAGGTTAATGTGCGCAATTTCAAGGTGTCAGCAGAGCCACGTGACACTGTGCCGCCTGATGACAAACAATAGGCCCCTGATGCACCGTGAGCTCATGTGCAGAATGAGATGTTAACGGGGGAGAGAAATAAGTTCAGCAAACAGGCCATGAATTATGAGCGGTGCAACATGTGTGCTGATTTTAACGTTGATATAGTCTAGTCCTGTGATTGCTGCCTGTGCTTTTGTGCAATTGCATGTCATTTGTGCACAATATGCATGACTCTCTTATGAGGAAAACTAGAATGGCACCGACCTCCACCGAGGCCCAACAGACCACCAGTGAAACTACATTTGAATTCACACAAACAAGAACTGCTCTAAAAACTCACATGTAGGAAAAAGCTGTCTACACTCACATCCTTCTTTCAGCATTTCCTCTGAATGAAATAACATTGAACTCATGTGTCGTGAGAGCAGCGCTGTAACGGCAGCAGGTGGTTTCTGCTTCACCAATGTGACGCGGCCGCTGACGTGGCATTAACCTCCGATGTAGTCATGTGTGCTCACAGGCTCCGTCCGCTGGGCTTGGGAATCAGCCATGTGTGGGGCCGGTGATGATGAACAGTGAGACACAGACAGATCAATAATTCCTGCTAATCCATAATCCCGTTAACAGTGACAACAATAAGCAACAAATGTTACTTTTCCACTTATTTGTTTTCTATTGATCCGTGATGGATATTTGGCGCTTAAAATGGAACTGAATGGAATACCTTTTATTTTTATTCTTTCGTTTTTTTGCTGTGTATTCTGTGAAGCACTTTGTAACCTTGTGTTATACAAATAAAGTTTTTATTATTATATATTTTAACTGTTTCCAGAGACAAACAACTGAAGGACCGGAGAAGCCACGAGTGTGATGTCTTGTTGTTGTGTCTCTGTCCTTCTGACTCTAGTAAACCAGTGAAGAGCGCTGTGTGTAAAACACAGTACACTGTGTGTTTACAGGCCTGTTTGTTGACCAAACAGCTTGTTCCCATTACCGCACTCGGGCCTAGGTGAACAAGACTTGCTTGTACATTTGTTAGCAGGGGAGACGCCAGATGCTTTTCATTAGATAGATGAGCGGCGGCAACCATCCTGTGCAATTTATCTGTTTTTGGGTCAGGGTATATATGAAAGAAGACGAGGCTCTTCCTGGTGTTGGATTGTGTTTATGTGTGAAGGAGCTTGTGTGCGTGCATGTGAGACTAGAAGCCACCGCAGCAGATAATCCTGCTCCAGAGCTAAAAGTTGTGTGACGTGGCAGGTTTGCAGATATGGTGAGGGCTCTTTATTTTGCA
Source organism: Verasper variegatus (assembly GCA_026259375.1). Classification (NCBI taxonomy): domain Eukaryota; kingdom Metazoa; phylum Chordata; class Actinopteri; order Pleuronectiformes; family Pleuronectidae; genus Verasper; species Verasper variegatus. The sequence goes on from CM048040.1 coordinate 20,769,729, forward strand.
AAGCAGAGGCTGCAAGAGGCCGACAAGGAGACGCAGTGTGTTCCCTGAGAAACCAAGACAGCTGCTGTCTGTGAGAAGAGAACACAGGGACCAGATCGGGGACTAAGGGGGTCCCCGTGGTCCCGTCCACACTGGCAGAGGCTATCCACTGACCGACTAATTGGCGAGGGGCCTGTGCGTGAGCGAGTGAAGGAGGGGCGTCTGGGTGGCAAGCCAGAGAGGAAGGAAGACAGGCCACCTCGTTCCCACAGGATAAGGAAAGAGGAGAAAAAAACCAGCGACCAAAATACAGAAGAGGACAGGAGTAATAGATGCCCCCCCCCCCCCCCTCCTTCTCCTTCCCTCTGTAGCCCTTCCAGACCCAGACTCCAGACTAGCCTCATCCTTGTAATTTAGATTAATTTCTTCCACATTTTCCTCAGGGATTAGGCAAACCCACCCCCCCCCCCACCCCCCCATCCCCAACACACATACACACAGGCACGCACACTCGCCTCCCCCCCCACCCCCCCACCATAGTTGCTTAATGCTCTCATTATTGAACTACATTCCCCTCACAGCTAACCCCCACCCCCGGCTCTCCACACACACACACACTCAGAAATGAAAAACTCCCTCATCGCTGATCAGTGTTGATCTTTTAAGGTCATTAAATGATTCCCCTGATTATGTGAATGAAACTGTTTCGTCTTATTTAACTTCATTAATGAAATCGTCTGCTCCAAAGTCAAATCAGAGTTATTGCCCTTTCAAATGCTGTCACCAGATGACTTATTAAGTATTTTCACTGCGCTGCTTTTGTAAATGGGAGCAATTATTGGCCAAAGTTGCCTGTCACGGAACAAAGAGGAGGAGTTTTCTTCCCCTTGTGTCTCAGAGGTTTTCTTGTAAATACACGATTGTGAGCACTTGACGGAGCATCACTGAACTGGACAGCGACAAAAAGAGATCGTTGTCAGAAAGCTACAAAAACCATTTCATGTTAAAACACACGTACACGCCTGGTTCCTCCAGGCAAAATCAAGTTGTCTGTGTTGTCCGACTGCAGTTGAACACAACACAGCAGGCAAATACCAGCAGCGTGAGTGTACTCACCGTACCTCCAGGTGTGTGGACTTAATGCCACACAGGAGCGAGTCACGCTGGGAGCAGACGTTCCTCAGAACAACAAGAAAATACTAGAACCTGTGGAAATCCAGAAATGTACATCACAGGCATTTAGACATTAATCACATCACCTAACTGTTAAATGTTGTGATTCATCCATCAGTTGTGTTTTCTCTGACAGATGGAGATTCCCCATTGTGGTTCTCTGGAGTTTGTGTGCTGTGCTAAATTCCTGATTCTCTTTGCATGAACAGTACATATTACCTTGTCTGTCTTTATCCTTTTATCTTTTATTTTCTCATTTCCCATTTTCTTGTCACTGGAAAGCATTGTTTTGAAAACTGCTTCATGTGGTTAGTTATTCAGTGTGAAATTAATTTGTGTCATTTACATAAAAGTACCTGAGACAAGAACACAAGATTAGACTACAAACTAGAATGGGACTTAATAGAGCACATGCCTCCGCCAAGGCCCATCAGTCCCCATCCAGAGAATGAATGATGCCATTTAAAATCAATACAAATATATAAAGAAAATCGTATATTGCAACGGTAAAGACAGTGATACAAAATTCTGCATGAAGATTAAATGGGTTCTTTCTTGGCTCCCATCCTTTCATTAACTTTCATGGAAATCTGTTCAGCACTTATTGCGTAATCCTGCTGATAACAAACAAACAAAAAAAACGACAGGGGGGAAATAATACAAACAAAGAACTGGCCTCTGTCCTCAGCACGTAACTCTTTATCTTATAACCATCAAACCCGGGGAAGTATCTGAAGTGAAGGACATTTTTATACATATTTCACCTGTCAGGGAGGAGCGGGCCAAGATTTATTAAAACGAGGATGAAAGAAAACATTTCAATGAATTTGGCTGAAATACAGACAGAACGTGTGAGGACCGAACCATCTCCTGCTCTGAAGTGGCTCCTCTGAAGATTTAATTTGATTTTCATTCTCTACCCCATCTTCTTTCTGAGAGTTTCCTAAATGGCGATCTAATCATCTGGAGATCGGTTTGCTCCTCCTTTCTTTTTCTAGCTCACATTTTATCCCCAAATGATCATCTTGCTTCCTGTATTTATTGAACTAGACCTTGACTCCTGATTTACACATGAGGATCTCCTGTCATCACGATGACTTATCGCTGATGACATGGGGTATTAAGACGTGGGTTTAACTCATAAAGTGGTTTCAGTGGTCGGGAAGTGCAAGCAAGCGATTAGTCTGACTGCAAATGAGCCTTAATGTACAACAGATTTCAAAGGCAGTCGTTGAAGGGAAGTGGTTGGGATGAATGGAAAGGGGTAAGAGTAGAGTTGTAAGTATGTGGGAACATGTCGGGCGCGATGATGTGAAATGTGTTACAGTACGGGGGTATATAAAAATAATGCAACGATTGGATTGTTGGAAGAAGCTGATTTCATTTCCTGTATCTTTCTCCCTTGGATAAGTTGTTAAAAATTCAGTAATTCTAAGACTCTTTTAAAACACAAGTTTGAGCCCAACTATATGAATTTCAACTGGATCTCTGATTTTAAAAAACATTGTATTACTTGAAAGTTCTACAGCTACTGAATATGGACAAATCTGACTTGGGGGTATTGTATTAGAAGAATATACTAACGTTTCATGAGCTTACCTTCCCTGTCAACCTTTTTACTTTCTTATTGATCAATACAAATTGTGAATCACAAACAAATGAAAGCCATTTTAAACTGTTGTCATCTTAGCACTATATAAGTATTTTTTTAAAGCAACATTTTCAACGATTTTAAAAAGAAAAATGATGCATCGAGTTTTTACTTTTTGGCACATTTTCCATCTTTCCTGACAGTTCTGTCATGTGACTTGCCGTGACCTACATATAAAGGTCCTTCAGTCAGAACTGGCATGAAATACAACTACAGTTCATTGAGTCTGGGGTTGACAAGACGCCCTGGGCATCCTGATGAGATCAAAAGATTCTATTAGTATGTCAGATATAATCTCTGGAAATAAAAGGAGTATAGGAGTTTTCTTTTTTTCCATAAAAGACGGAGAAGTGAAGGCAACAGGTAACCTTAACAAGTCGGCGCCTGCCTTTGTTTCCCAGCTTCATGAGGTGTGTCAGAGGTGAATTAGTCAGAGTGTCTCATGGTTGAGACGAAAATGTTTGACCAGTTACTATGTTGGTTGTGTTTTGGAAAACACATGTTAAGGGATGACACATTAAACAGGTGCATTGGTCTGATTGAAAAGGACTGGGTAGTTTTCTGGTGGTAGACTATTCTCACCACTTTATCTTCACTGATATTAAGATTAACATGGAAGAGTTCAAACTTCAGACTGAACGTTTTCGATACTCATCTGACATGTTCTGCTCAGAGAGGATCTCCTCCGCTGGCCGCTGGTGAAGCGTGTGTGAACGGGACACACGGATTTTTAATATGTCTGTGAAGATTCTCTCTCAACCAGTTTGTGGTATTTATAAGAACTGTAAAAAAGGCAATTGGACGTTTCACCAACAGCTCCGTCCAACAGCTCACGGCCGCCATAGCAAACCCTGCGAAATGGCAGAATGACAATATGAAAGACAAAGCAGACAGACAGACCGAGAGGGGGGGGGGACAGGATAAATAATTGAAGCCTCACACACAGGGAGAAAGAAATCTTCCTCTGTCAACCTCCAGCAATACCACCTTCCCCTTTTTTTTGTACCACCTCCTCCCACTATCCACTCGCTCTCTGAGCCGAGTGTACGAGCTAACGCGAGTAACTGAAGGCAGTTAAAGTCAACCGCTGCGAGGGCAGTGATCCTCTGAGTTGACAGGTCTGGTTAAACAGGTTCTGAGGGGAGAGGCTGATACTTGTTTAACTGCAAGGTATGGCACTCTTCTGCTGCTGCTGCTGCTGCTGCTGCCTCTGTAGCATTCAGCCTGGCCTGTGTGAGACGCTGGTTAAACCCACTGACCCCCAGTGTACATGTGCAGTACAGTTTTCACAGTTTGAGTTTGTTTTTCTCATTCACCTGGTAATAGGCGAGATAAGTTTATTTTTTACCCATAGAGTTCAATTTGTTGGGGGGTGGGGGTCGGCCTGTGAGTTTAATATAATGTGGCATAACGGATGTTTTTAGTTTTCTGGATGAGATCAAAGACAAATTTCCCGCCTGGTCTGGAAAATGAAGCTCTATTCTATTCTACTCTCTGCAGCACATATGATGAGTAATGTTGATACAATACACCGTGGTGGATAACAGCACTGCAGTTGTTCTTATATGTCCAACGTTAATGCTCAAATGTGTTTCAGTCAGCACTGGTTTGGAGTTACTCCGGCTCAGTCGTTTAGCAGTAAACCCCTGAAACACATAAACAAGACAGACCACATGAATCAGCAGGGACTGGCCAGGCAAGTTATGATTAAGCAAGCTTGCGCCACATGTAAATCCCATCTGCAGTTTTGCATTGCTTTGTTTTCTCACACACATCAAAGGCATTGTCATTTGCAGGGTGAAACTTGCAGTGCCACATTTCCATAGATGAAATTCACCTTGAAACTCAAAGCAGACTGAATGTTCACAGGGAGCACACCTGCTCCACAACACAGAGAATACAGCGACTGTCAGCTTTAGGAACTTTAGGAAGATATGGGTATGAAAGTGATGGGCTTCTAGCACAAACTGCTTAGTATGTGTCAATAGCGTTCTAAGTTTAAACATGAACAAGCCATTTGTCCGTCCCTCAGCTATCTTTGCTCATCACATGATGTACTTTTGAGGTCTATGCCTTCACTGAACCACACAGCCTATTTGTGAAGCTAAGTGAGAGCAGATAATGATGGCTACTGTTCCCATTCGTTTGGGGTTTTTCTTTGGCGTTTATTAATAGGAGAATTTTCCAACACATGACTAAACCATCATCTGTGAAATACTGCTGAAAAGAAGGCTACAGAACAATAGGGCTATCCATTAACAAAATATGTGTGTGTGTGTGTGTGTGTGTGTGTGTGTGTGTGTGTGTGTGTGTGTGTGTGTGTGTGTGTGTGTGTGTGTGTGTGTGTGTGTGTGTGTGTGTGTGTGTGTGTGTGTGTGGCCCAGGCGACATCACTGACTCACCGAATCAGACTTTAGTCTTTCTTTTTATTTTCATTTTTCCTGAAACTTTAAAACAGTTTTTTTTACATATTTTCAAAAAAAGGTATATCATGCCCACTTCCTAACCTCTACTCGATAAAAAACTAACCCATTTATAAAAGTTTAACACATCATCATCATCATCATAAAAAGTTAAACCATACACCAGAATGATACCATTATTTACACAAGCCCATTAAATTACAACATAAATTAGAAAATATTTACATCCAGGACAAGACACTGGATAAAATTCTATGTGTGGAATTTAATGTCTAATTAAAAGATTTTTTGAAGAAGGAAATATGTACATTTACACACACTCTCACAACATGCATACACTCCGGCAGGACTGAACTGGTTGGTGGATTGATGTCAACGTGAGGTTTTTAAATACTAATGATGATTAATACCTAACAGTCACAGAAATAACATGTTCTCACTGCCTGGTATAAAAGATAGAGTAACAATGGAAGCACTGCTATGCCTGTAATCCACATGAACACTGAAGAGGCTTCTATTATAACAACTTTGAAGTCTCTGGTTTCTGACCAAACACAGATTGACAAACCAAAATTCGTCATTTCTTATTCAGGCTTACATAAGATTCAAATCATCTCTCGTGAAACAAAGCACAATAACACTGGAGCCATTTTGAAGTGGTTGTACAAATCAAGCATAAAAAAGTAAAGAAAACGAAGTGGATATTCTTCTCTCTCTTTTTCTCATATAAAAATTGTCCTTTTGCAAGTCCATTGAGACACAGGAAATCAGTGGATTTGCCTCCAGACGGAGCAGAAGGGGGAAAGCTGAGAGGAATTCACAGCCACAGCAACTCATCTTGAAATGATGTCCTCTAGGGAGAAAAAAAAAACAGTATGCACTTTGTTCTTTTTTTCCTCTTCTTGTCAACAGAGTGCAGGTCCCATGGTTGTAGCGTTGGCACATTGGCAACTGTGTAGGACTGCAGAGTGGTCGCTATGATATGGTCTGTAGTACATCTTCACAGGAGGCGCTCCCGTTCGGATCGGTCCACCGGGCGTTAAGCTTAGGTGCCAAAACAGACTGAAACTGCAGCCGGCTGTGACAAGTTTTTTTAGAAATCATCAACTTCTAAAAAATATATAAATCTAACAGTGCGAGCATACAGTACGTACATACACAGTCACGCACAAATTCATCTTTCCAAAAAGACAATACTAGATATTGATTTTTTAAAAAAGTCCAAAAAGTCCAAAAAGGGCAGACAGGGCAGCGAGATTAAGGGGCTCGGGGGGGGTTGTTCTCAAGTTCGTAGGGATTCTCCTTTGAGCTCTCATTTCCTGTGCTTGTCCATTTTGTCGGTAGATTTGCTTCCACTGTCTGAGGATCCCTGGGTGTCGTTGCCAGAGCTCAGGTACATCTTGTCCACTTGTTTGAGCGCCTCGTTCAGGTAGTTCTGCAGTGAGGTCATGGCGGCACAGATGGCCGGAGAGCCGAAGCCATGAGTGATGAGGCTGAAGTGGGTCAGGCAGCCTTGGATTCCCGGCTCCATGATGGGAGCCGGCCGAGAGTTTCCCAGAGGCGATCGATCCTGAGTGAGCAGGTCAGTGAACTCCTTGCAGATTTGCCTGAAGGTGGAAATAAAACCACTGATTTAGGAGGACAGGGGAAAATACTTAGATTGACCACATCTACTGATTCACTGTGGCCTGAGTGCAACAAGATAACACTGCAGGTAATTCAATAAGCAAAATGCTCCAGTCATCCATGAAATTCTATGCAAACTCTATCCATGGACACTCACTTTGCAGCAAGGAGCATATTCTTCCGAGAGTTGACCTCGTTGCGTTCTACGTGCGGCCTGCCGAGGTATTCAGCAATCGCCTTCGCAGGGAACTCCGTCTCACACACGTAACCAAAGTCTCTCGCTAAATGAACAGCTTCACCTGAAAGAAAAGAACCAGGAATAAATGACTTTAGTCAGAGATGAAACAAGGATCATCAACGCAGAAGTTGAGGCGAAACATGCTCCTGATATCAAACTAAGACTGTTTATGAATAAATAAAGATTATTATTATTTATGTATACATATCACAGCCTGCCCTTTCACGCTGGTCAGAGATGAATTTGGAAAGCTGGTCAGCCTCAGCTATTTATCGATTTACAGCTTCACACTAGCGCTCGGCTTTGGACGTGATTACCCGAGCATCAAGGCACATGAAGAGAAGCAGCTGAACTACAGAATAATCAGCTGTGCTCAGTCGTCTGGCTCCAGGGACGAAGAACTAGTGAGATGAACATATTTCCGTCTTGAGGGTGGTTTGACTTGCATGGTCATAATGGGTTTATGTGGATAAATGCTAGCACAGAGTGCCCACGGCACCAACAGTACCACTTATTGATAGACACGCACATCATTTGAGGACGCAGGCAGCCATTCAGAAGCACAAGATTTAAGGTCAGCTGGCCCTCCTGGCGAGTCGAACACAAGATAACAAGGCTTAATTCAGCTTTGAAGGTCTCTAAATAACACGAGCCTCCAGTCATTCTCCTCCACAAAAATCATCAGCCCGTTTAAAAAATTAGCCATGTAGAGGAGCATGGGAGAGAGAAAAAACATGTTCTACCTTAGCCCGCGGCAGGTAGCTATCATTAAAGTGATACCGTGATTGCAGCTAGGCATCGCTGACTGATGAGGATGTGGACAGGGGAAGGTAAAGGTGTTGTGTCATCATCAAAACTACGTAACTGCCTGACTTTGAATAACTGAAAAACTGTGGCTGTGTTGCATGATGCAGAAGATTTAAATCACTGAAAATACACCAAACTGTAATATAAATATAAAGTGTTGGTCCCCTCTCTTTGGACCAGCCGTCTTGTCTCCCCCATTTCTCTGCTCGTGCCCCAACCGGTCGAGGCCGGTGGCAGAAAATGTTGGGTTTCTCTCTATAATACTGTTAAGTCTCAACCTCACGGTGTTAAGTGCCATGAGATAATGTTTCTTGTGATCTGACGCTATAAAAACAAGATTTAAATGAATTTAATCGAAGTTTGTTTTGCTTCTGACAGGATTATACAATTGTGCAGAATTAGTGCGGGGATGTTTATTGCACTATTCTGTTTCTTCATAAGGGTTTAAAAAAGACAATAACCTCAAAATACGACTGAGTTAAAAAGGATTATATCAGGTCTTTGTCGATAGCACAAGACATCAGACAGGAATCATTGATTTTCTTTTTTTTTTTACTGAAACAAGTTCCTCAAGATGAAAACCTGGCGTATAGTGCTTAAAACACACATGCTACGTCGAAGAAATAGACATTCCTACATACTATAGAGCGACATTCCGGTCGGGGCGAACAGCAATTACACCTGAGAAGGTGCTATGAACCACTGAGTGACATGGCATACCTTCTACGAGTGAGGTAAGTAGGGTGACGTTGGCTGCCTTCCTCCTTCCTGCAGGCAGGTTCAGCCCAATTTTATCCAGCTTTTCTCTCAGGGAACGACCGCCATTTTTTGACTTGGCTCTGCAGGAGAACACAAAAAACACATGGTGAGTCTAAAGCCATAAAGTCATTCATGGATTATTAGCAATAACAATTTTTCTCCCATAGGTGTGTTTGCTCAGGGAGGATTAGGGAATTAATAAAGGATTTGGCAAGATTTGATTATCATGATTATTTATTTCTTTTGGACAAACATGATTGGACACATAATATATCAGTTGGACTATTGTGATTTCACTAAAATCCAACGACTGGAGCCCATACAGTAAAAACAACTTGACAGATGAGACCTCTCCCTTGGACGGTCTCATCTTACACTTAAAAAACTACAAGTAACACACAAACAGCCTCTCCTGACCTAAAAAACACTGAAACAATTGATGGTTCCACTGGGAAAAAAAAGCATAGCAGAGAAATCACTCATACATGTGTTTGCAGAAACACTTAAACTCCGCACTTGCCATGGCCAATTCAGTTTTCCGCATGACATGAGAGGAGCAGGCTCTCCCGCTCCGTGGCGGCTATGAGGGGGAGCATCTTCAGGGAGGGAGGCGTGTGTGTGTGTGTGTGTGTGCCCCCACTCCTTCACCCCCTGCTCCCCCCGCTGTCCCTCAGATAACGATCCTCCTATTGCTATATGACCTACTTAAAACTGACTATGATTGTTTGTGTGTGTGTGTGTGTGTGTGTGTGTGTGTGTGTGTGTGTGTGTGTGTGTGTGTGTGTGTGTGTGTGTGTTGGTGTGTGCACATGTCAGCATTAACACAGACACATGGGAAGTGGCAAACGTGCACTCCAAGCACAAAACGCTCCAGTCAGGACATACTGCAGCCTCCCAGTCCCTCAGCAGACTACCACACTAACATATGTGCCATAAGGTCAACTGCTCTGCCACAGATAAATGTACGCAGACGCACAAACACACCCAGTGACTCTTTAGATCGGTACTAACGGCGTTGATGTAACCTATCTCCAGAGGAAGCAGAGAACCAAAATTGCAGACCACACAAAGAATGTCACGAACCTTACGCAGAAAGAAAAAAAAACTGATGAGCCACAGCAACTGAGCCGAGCTGTGCCTTTAGAAAAAGTCTTTCCCATGGGCTGCTGCGCTTCAGTCAACAGATCACAGGCCATTCACAACTGAGACAATCACACAAGCTTATCTACAGCTCGCAGGCAACACAGCTCCTCGATAAAAACCAACCAAATGAATCATGCTCATTGCTCTGGTTAGTTACCTTGATTTTTGTGAATCAGTGCGAGTGTATTTCTATGTATTTGTAAGTATTTCTATGTGTTTCTAAGTATTTCGAAGAGTCTGAGCTCTGACCTGCGTAAAACGCCTCCCAGGAGCGATGCGTTGAGACACTCCGGGGGTGACAGACGTCTCTGGACCTCGGCCACAGTGACCTTGTACTTGGAAGTGGAGCTCAGCAGGGAAAGGCGGCCCGGTACGGAGCAGAACACCTCCGTGGGATTTGACACCATGCCCAGCAGGGACTCTTTCTGGAAGGGAAGACCCAGCGCATTTCCTTTAGGTAGAGTGACGGGACCTGCAGGGTGTGGAAGAAAAGAAAAGAAACATGTGTGAAAGAGTGAAAAAGGAAAAGAAATAGAATTGCAATAGGATTTGTTTACACGTGTGCACTTTTCCCGTGTGTCTGCGTAAGCTCAAATCAGCCTAATTCCCATAGAGTGTGTATGCAGCTCTAAACAAGTGAGAAAAACAGTGTCTGCCGCACTAAAGTATACAAAAATCAACTGTTGAAGACGGTTGAAATACTGTGTGGTTTTTCCAAACACTGGATGCCTGATGGCTTTTAAAATGCCCTCATGTCAAACACCCTCCACAGACAGGTACACACACACACAGACGGCCTCTTCATCTGAGCCACAGATTTACCTCAGAACTTTAGCAACAGAAAGAAATGTGTGTCTATTTCTGGCTGCCCCCTCCTCCTCCCTCCTCCCCCCTCCCCCCTCCCAAAGAGAAATGTGTTCACAGATTCAAAGATGTTAAAAACCAACCCACAAAAGCACTGACAGTCATCGGACAAACAGAACAGTACAGCACACTACAAAAACAGGGCTATCTTCATCCTCACCCGCAAGAACGCCCCCCTGATAATAAGTCCTCTGTAAGCGATCAAGGTTCCTGCCACCTCGTAGTCCTAATACTGAGACAGAAATCACAGAGTCACATGGGTGCTGCAAGGCTCCTCTGGGGCACATGCTTGGGAATGACATCCCATTGTTTACAAGTGGAAAACCTAGATTGCCCATAGCGTGCCCTTAAGCATGGGAACAATATAATGAGCCGTCACTGATTTATGTAACAAATGCAGACTGGCTGGTTCATTGTGGCGTGCACATGGCTCTCTGCTTGTGAGCGTGCAACACAATACTCTCACACTTTGTGCAGAAATGGATCTACCGTCTATCTATCTGCAGTATTGTTCTTGAACGTGGTTCAAATTTAAAAAAAAAAAGTAGGAGGATAATAAAATCGCTGGGGCTGATCTTTTCTCTCTAACTCAAAGTCTGTTTAATGGAGCCGCGATGACAAAACAGCAGGAGTGAGTTCCCTCAAAACAGTTCATGTCCCAACAAATTACTGAGCTGTCCTTCACATGCGAGCCTAATGCCACACCCCACCCAAAGCTGGTTCTGCAGAGCCAAGACGTTGCTGCTTCGAGATCAACTCGTAATTTCCTGTTAACGTGATCTGAAAGGAGCTGCAATTGCGAGCTTAGCCGGCCTAGAGGTGATCCAAAGCTTTCCTCCTCTCTCGCACTCAACACCGAGGGGTTGTGATGTTGCTCAATTTTCATGTCATGTCAGCTGCAGCACTGACATTTCTTCTTTTTTTTTTTTTTTTGTTGAAAGGAATCTGTTTTGTTTTTCCACTGGGCATCCATTCAAGCACCTTCACCAACAGAATAGGCTGAGCTTAGATAAGTGCATCTCACGGTTAGGAGGATTAACACTGTGTGCAAGTGTGAGCAGGAGACTCCTCCTTTGCTGTGGCCTCAGACTGAGTGGCGTGACATGTCACTATAGGAGTAATTGTTTTGACATTTCTGAATATGAAGAGGGTGAAAAATAAAATACAGTCCTTGCAGTACGTTAAATTGCTGCATATGTATCTAGTTGTCGAAAGACACATGAACATCAGGCTGATTTTTTCGAAAACTTTTACACTAATGGTTAGAATAATCATAAACATGGTATTAACTCACCTTTCTTGATGACTGTCTGATCGGCCATTATAATACTGTGGTCATCTACATGCTGGCAAAACAGAAAAGAGGAGGCAATAAGCAAACACGTGCACAACTCAGAAATGACAGACGTAGCAAGCTGAATTTAATTTCTGAACGGCCACATAAATCATGCAATTTAAAATCTGTTTAAATGACCATTTCCTCTTTTTTTTAGCCTATTTGCTGCAAAACAAACCAAACAAACGAATAAGGCCTGATTCACTTGTGCTGTTTTCTACTGGGACTTTAGTGACCTTTGATTATTTTGAATCCTCTGTGTTATAAAAACAACATCTCTAAAAGTTATAGAATATATTTTCTTTACTGCATGATAGTGTGTATAAAAGAACATTAGTTATGCTGCATACTTGTCTTGCAACATCAGAGCAATGACTGTTTTACCTTTTACTATCTCTTTTTTTGTACAAATGCCTTTTGTATTGTTTGCAACCACCCAATGCATTTGTTTCTGTTGATAAAATAATTATTATTTCCCATAATGTGTCACAAACACATGCACAAACATGGCTTCCACACAACTTCAGCTCTCAGTGTAATTTCCAATCATCCACTCACTTGAACATCCTCCAGTCCGTGGCCCATGTCGTGCATCCCCATGCTGTCCCCGATCACCGACGACTCGAGGCTGTGTGCGTGCGTGGGGAGCAGCTCCGGCCGGCGGAACCCTTCCCTCCTCACCCCGGAGGAGCCTCCATCCAGGCCCAGGATCTGACTCGCCAGTCCGCTCCGTGCGTGCGCGCCCAGCCCATCCTGGCCCTGGCGGCCGGGCCACGGCTGCTGCTGGTTCGACGACGGCGACTGGTGGAGGGAGTTGATGTTGAAGGGGTCGCCCAGGTGGGAGTAAGGGTCGCCGGACTGCTGGTAGGTGATGGGCTGGTAGGGAGGCGGGAAGTACGGGGGCTGGAAGTCCGAGCTGGCCGAGTGCGAGAGGGCGGGGGACGGGCTGTAGAGGTGCTGGCTGACCGCGGGCAGGTGAGGCAGCCGCGGGTTCCCGTTGCTGCTGCCATCGTGTCTTTCCTAGGGAGACAGACAGGACAGGATGAGACAGAGGACAACAACACGGTGGTAACATGTGTCCCTCAAGGGAATAAAGTGTCTTTCACTGTGTCCACTGTAAAAAAATGGGTGAGGTGTTAAAAAATTTAATATAAGATAATGTGACATGTACGCGCCTATTCGTCCTCTAATAAAGATGTTTTAATTATGGTTATTCTCACTGGTTAGTAAGGGCCCACATTAATAATGAAGCAGCATAATAAAGTGAAGAAGAAATAAGTTTTTATATGACTATTGATATTATTATTATTATAATAAGGTCAATTGCTTCTGTTTTTTATTATAAAAATATACATTTAATTCTAGAAAACGCAACACAAATTTTCTTTTTATATATATTTTTTTCAAAGTTCAAAAACTTTTGTCCACATATACTGTCCGCCATTTTTTTTTCTTTTGCATTACTTTATATTTTGTTTGGTTTAAAAATATGAAGAATTTCAGCCATTGTTGTCGTTGCATCGCAAACTTTCCACGTCCCTGAAAAAGGCAGTTTGGGTTTTTTAGTTTTTTTGAGTCTCTGGAATAAACTCACCTCACAGTCATCCTCATATTTCACGTTGTCGGCTAATTTCCACAACATTGTGACAGAGGAATAAAAACAACTGTCCCTCCTTTAGCAAAAAAAGATGAAGAAGAAAAAAATATATATAAAAGATCTGGGATAGAAACCGTCGGCTGCGCGTTTTAATCCAGGTGTGAAACACTGAGGAGCTTCCTGGTGCTCGTGAACACCTCTCGATTCCTCTTGACAAGTCGGAGGCTGGGGGAACCGACGCAACTGACGGATTGGTTCCGGCCGCAGATGTGAGTGTCCACAGCGGCTCTGGGAGAGAAGGATCACGGTGTGTGTTTCCCCGCCGCTCCGGTCACTGGGCTCCGCGGCTCTGCTGTGGAAGTGGGCGACGGCGGCGCATTTAAGAAACTCGACTCCCTCTCATGGACAAACCGGAGACGTTCAGTCTTATTGGCGCAAACGTGAAGTATATCTGCACTCGCGGTGGGCGTCACCCTGCGCCATGATGCAAGTATAAGAGCTGGAGGGGGGGGGGGTTATTGAAATATGGCTGATTGGCGGGAGGATGCACCAATCAGAGGTCGGTGCGTCTGTGCCGCTTCCAGACATGTGCACCCACAGGGGCTTCACTTTATAGATCCACAGTGAATGCAGCCTCTCCCCCCCCACCCCCACCCCCCACTGGTTTGTTTTACTCTGTTTGTTTTCATATCCTCAAGTCACTTCAACGTGGGCTTTTATTTTGAAAGGGATCACCTGCACAGTCTGGATCATATCTGGATTATTGCTCTGAAACAATTCACCCATTTATCAATGAAATGACTTGGGTATTTGTACTTGTTGCTACAGATGTGATGCCTATCTGTAAAAACAAACAAACAAACACAATAAATAAAATAACTCTTTCCCTGGGTTGCTTAGTTACCGAGTTCTGAAGACGAGTACAGTAACGTTGCTATGGGATCGAGCCGCTCTACAATGTTTACAGTGTTGTCAACGAGATTGTGTTAAACAGGCTACATCGATGTGAGCGGAGGTAATGAAGTGTTTAATGGGCTCTATTATTTATGCTACTGATGTTAAAGGAAGGCTATGTCACTTTAGAAACCATTTGCATTATTACAATGACATCAGAGTTTATTTGAATTACAACGTGTGACCAGAAGCATTATTTGTTAATAATCGTTGTTTTTATAAGAATGATTATTCCTATATTCTCATCCAGCAGAGGAATAGAATAACAGCCCTCTCTCCAAAATGACTATTAGCTGAAAATGAAAATGCATTTCTCCGAGGTGAATTGACTCATTAAAGAATAATACGCGTTGAAATGAAACCCCGTCTTTTCCCCTGTGGGTGCTTCGCGGTGTGGTGTTGAAGTGCTCGTTACAAACCGCAGTGAGCCTCAGGGGCTTACCAGCATCAGAGTCTGAAAAACCTCTAAAGCTCAAAGGAGCTCAACAAACAACTCTTTCTCAACTTCATTTACATTTCTGGTGGAGCTAAAAAAAAACCCAAAACAACAAAGCTTCACATGCACCACGTCTCCAGAACATGCCTAATGATATTTATCTTTTTTTATTATAAGCACCTAACTGCGTAATTATGTGGATAAACTTATTCCAGTGTTTATAGACACTAATGTACTCCATGTCCATTAGAGGCTATTTCATTCATTAGCGGGGTGTAATTTGACGAGCAGGCTCCTACATGTCAGATTATAATTTGTGAGATTAATGGAGAGACCTTTGTCTTTAAGGAGAACAGCCTGTGGCGTCCGTCCTGCACCCAAGCTGTGATGGACGTCTGCGCATGGGAACAACAGGACGTGGGCGACTGAGGATTATCTTTTCTGTTGTTTTTTTTTTAGCGAGTTGGTCCTTGGCTTGTTGTGATGCGAAGCAGAAGTGAAATGCGCACTGATTAGATGTTATTTTACGTTGGGATCTATAAGGAGGTTAGGGCACGCTTGGCCTGACGGGGATGTTTTCTGCAGCCCTGGTGCTCAGCTCGTCGTTTTAGGGAAGATTGTGAGGCGCAAAACCGGCTCAGCTCAGGATGTCAGGTGAAAGGATTGAAATGCATACATGGCAGGAGAAATACTAGTAATAATAATAATAATATTTCAATTGGTTTGCTGGAATTTAACTTTCCATAATACAAAAAGAAGAAGTCTGGCGTGTCTTTTTACATTAAATTCCAAATTTGTCTTTTTGGAACACCACCTAAAACAGCCCCTAGTAAACACCACTGCAAATCATATTATAACCTATATTACCTTTCATATATATATATATAGACCATATATACCATATATTACTTTATATTACATTTTATTTGTGTTTGCATTATTCACAGGGCATTTGAGACCTTTATGATAATAATAATAATAATAATAATAATAGCAATACTATAAATAATACATTTGATCTGTAAAGCGCTTTTCAAGGAACTTAAAGACACTTGACATATAATTTAAAGAAAAACGCATTTAAGATTAAAACATGAAAAATATAATATTATATATTGGAAGCATTTCCCGAAAGAGGTGAGTTTTCAGAGCAGATTCAATTAAAAGTGGACATAGCCCTGTTCTCTGTTTTCACAAATGAATAAACTGAAATTTAGGAATTCAATCAAATTCTTCTTTGTTGTTTGTTTATCATATTAATTTAATTAAAGTATTTTTTTTTCAGTTTGTCTTGTTTACGATCCAGTAGCTTCAAACCACATTTCTCTGACACGAGTGGAGCAAATAATCACAGGTTCTTCCAAAAAGAAAGAGCGCACGGGTCCGAGCCAGGTGATTATCACAGGAAGTCAATAAAACACTGTTACAAAAATAAAACCAGCGATAAATACGGTGCAGGTTAGACGGAATCCTCCGGGAGAAGCAGAACAGACGAGTGCACTCACCCTCCAGTCTATCCTCTCCAGCACAGACATCTGAAAGGCTCCGGTCGCAGCGGTTGAGTGAAACCGGCTCAGTTTTACATTGCTGACTTCACCTGAGGGCCGAGCACTGCGCATGCGCCGTCCAGCGTGATACACCTGAGTGGGAGTATATCAAAACAAATGATCAATAGATCCCACAAAAATAACTCACACTATTTCCTATGTATAATTATTATTACTGTAATAAAGCAACATGTACATTCATATTGATTAAGGTGAGGGAAAGAGCTTAAAGCATTCAAATACATAGTTTGTTTTGTCATGTTAAATTACTGTATAGGATTACACTTAGGATTTATCGTTAATTTCATATTGATCTGCTATTGATGAGTTAAAAAAAAAAAATGAAAAGAAAGAAACAATGTCACACACAGAAAATGTGGAAAAGAAAAAAGAAGTGGGGGAATTTTCAAGATGAGGTAATTCCAACCCCCCCCCCCCAAAGCCACATCGCCCCGGGGCTGACCGAAAGAATCTGCTTTCAAAAAGCCACTGAAGCTTCTTTAAAGGCCTAAAATGGCTCCTGTTATCTGATCTGCCGAAGACTTCAGCTTAAACTAATGAACAGATCAAAGTGTCTGCGCTGCTCGGCTGAGAAAGTCGCTCACACATCTGGTTCAGAGAAAAGAGCCTCACCTTTCCTGATGCGCACCCCCCCCCCACCCACCCACCTGCCACAGTCCCCATCAACATCTCACACCATGATGGGAAATGATCGATGAGGCTTTGATATTTCTGTACAACTGCTTTTAATACCAGCTGTAGGAATATTGTATTAAAACACTGGAGCAGTCAAGGCCTGACTCTTAATTTCACTTGATTTCCAAATATCCATGCTGTATCTCAATGGATCAAAGTTATAAATAAATGTTGTAAAAGACAAATCTCATTACGATTCATCACAAATGCCACATGGAAATCACAAACCAGACGAAAAATGTATTTATCAGCAGTAAATCCGCGGCCTATAATGGCCCCTGGCTGTTCCACCATTCACTACATTTCTAAACATCCATTCAGAATTAAAATAAATCTTTGATATTTGTATTCTTCAATTGTGGGGCCACAAGCAAATATGTGGTTTAGGGGGAAAGTGGTAAAAACAGGTGATTCTATAGAAACACGTCAGCATTTGCTCCTAAGACAAAGTTATAAAGTCAGTAATAAAAGGTTAATTACAGAGGA
Organism: Verasper variegatus; assembly: GCA_026259375.1. Classification (NCBI taxonomy): domain Eukaryota; kingdom Metazoa; phylum Chordata; class Actinopteri; order Pleuronectiformes; family Pleuronectidae; genus Verasper; species Verasper variegatus. The sequence goes on from CM048040.1 coordinate 20,787,444, forward strand.
AATATTCATACAAGCTCAAATGTTTCTTACTATTAATGCATTTTCCCTCTGAACGTTATTTAACGATCTAAATGTGCGCAGGAATATAAATGATCACCAAACAGAGAAGCGGCAGCTGGATGTGGAAGAGAGGAGCCGGTGTTTGTTTAAATATTCAGCCGCACTGATTGGATTATTTATGGTGTAACTTACATTTAATGAGACGCAGGCAACCTCCGCTGTGCGCGTTCCATCCCTTTTTATTCACAGTCCATGGTTCCGTCGTTTCACGCAGACACAGTTTCAGGGGATGAGCAGGTTTAAGATACAGACGACTCTGCTGCCGCCTAGTGGCTGCGTGCTCACATCACAATAAGGCTGATATGGTATCATGTATACATATAAAATATATTGTTACTAATCTTAAAAACTCACTTTACACTTTTCAATATTGCTACTTGTCATATTTATTCCGAGGACTTGTTTTTGTAACTTTGAAAATGACTCTGAATGATAATTTGAAGTCTGACGTGTTGTTTTTACCACAAAAGAAGTTAAATTACTTTGTTTAAAATCTGCAAACACATCTGTCAGCACAGTGCTCAAGCAAACACTGTTTGGAAAGTTCAAACATCAAAGTTAGTGAAACAAATAAGTACTTACCTCCACCACCAAGTAACAGGCCCCGTATGAAACCACAATTCAGATTCTCTAGATGAGGGTTTATAATTTGGATTTACACCAAACTTCACACACTCAGAAATATATCAGTCCCCTAAACAGGTGAGAATTGTTTTCCCCACCACGAGCTATGAATTATTCTCTGAGAAATTGTGATTATTCTCACACAAACATGTAATGGGTTATTCCTGGACCCAAATCCAGCCGTCCTGTCCTGCTAACTATTTTACATATTTAATGAAAATAATCTTCAAGGTGGAGGTGAGTGGAAAACTAAATTTGAATTAGGAAGAAATAAAGTAACACATTTAAAGGGATAGTTCACCCACAAATGGAAAATTCACTCATTATCTGCTCACCACTATGCTGATGGAGCGTTGGGTGAAGTGTTTGAGTCCACAAAACACTTTTGGAGTTTCAGGGCTAAACAAGCGTTGCAGCTGAATCCAATACAATTTCTTTTGGACATTTGAAGAATCGTTAACCATTAACTTCAATTGTATGGGATTTGGCTGCAACACTATTTATCCCTGAAACACTTCACCCACCCCTCCATCTGCATTGTGGTGAGTAGATACAGTACTATTCCTTTTATTAAAAACAAATATTTGTTGCTCCTTTTACATCAAATATCTGGTTCCTCCACCAGTGACCCTGTCTGATAAGAGTCGGCTGTTTTTGATCTGCTTGTATCTTTAGAAAACACTGACTCTCATGGGACACCATGTGTGACGGCAACAAGACGATGTCAGTTTTAGTCGTTTTAACCGACTCCGATGCCGTCAGCTGCTTCTCCTCCTCCTCATCACACTGATGAACTAACCCTCTCAATGTCACACCTCTTACATGTGAACACGTGAAATCTGCTGCATGTAGCAAAGAGCTTTTTATGGTTTGTTTTTAGCGTGGATTTTCCTGTGAGGGACACAACAGGGATTTGCTTCTGCTGCTGTCATCACAGGAAATAATTGCTCTTCATTGCACTTGCTAGCTCTGTGTAACCAGGCTTCATGTTACAGAGGCAACACCAAATAACGGCAATTAGTACCGCATTGTATTTCTAATATACACGGCACAACACGTAAATACAGGCTGTGGAAATCATTGTGAAAAACAATGTACTTGAATAGAAAATTTATTTTGACATTCGCTCAGAAGATGTAAAGTAAGAAAAGAAAAAAGGTCCGACTGTCCAACTGAAACAGGAAGAACATAACATTTTGAATTTCCATTAAAAAGTCCAACTGTCTGTAGAGGATTATATATATATATATAAAAAAAAGAACATACAGTGTTCACTCATCACCCAGTAGGAGCTGCTTTAGAGATGTGGACCTGCGACACCACAGAGTGACATCAAGCCTATATATAGGCTGTCCACTAGGAGACGGCAGAGTGACAGTGATGATGGAGTCACCCTGGCATCAATTCTCAAAGCACCGGTGGCTTAGGACACACTGATGCAGGGGAATACGTGGGGGAGGAATTAGGCGACAAAACAAAGAGTCTGGACAGCTTGGGGAGCCATTAACAAAATGTTCACAACATGTAAACACTGAGCTGCTGGGGATCGGAGAGACAAGAAGGGAAGGAGTCCACACATCGATGGTATTATTAAAAGGTCATGAGGGTCATGTGGGTGTATACTGTACGTGTGTGTCTGTGAAAATGTTTGCATATACTCATCTTTGGATTTTTGTGAGGGCCAAATTGGTTCCAAGCTCTCATTGTAAGGACAGTTTGATTGAGCGCGAGTGTGAGTGTGTGGGAGCTGGGTTCGCTGAACCAGATTCATCAGTAATCTATCGTAAATGGGTCACAATTTCTGGAGCAATCTAAAAATGGTGGTCTTTGCTTTACTGGGTGAGCGTTACTAGAAGTGATATGGGGTGTGGGTGACCCAGTTCGATGTCTGATCTTTAGTGCGCTTGGCGGAGCTGTGGGTCGTGAACAGGGACTTGAAGACTTCAGACTTCTCCTCCATTTTCTGGATGGACCTCTTGGTGCCGGACGCGGTCGAGGACTTTGTGTCTTCAGAGGAGCTGGAGGTTGCAGAGGTTCCAGCCACGTCTGGGTGGAGAAATGGCAAAAGAAAAAAAACAGGATAAGGAAGATTAGTACAAAGAGAAACAGGGCAAAGACAGAGAAAGGAAGGGAGTAAGACAGAAAATGGGAATATGAGGTTTACCTAAATTTGTCTCTCTTTGTCTCTTATTTTGTTATTTCATTTCCTTTCAGCCTGTTGATTTGTGAAGGAGCAGCGGATCTACAAACTATTTTTGAATGCTCTCTAGACTTTGAGAGCCTCACTAAAGACATAACTTGATGGCCAACTGATAACAGAGGACACCCACCGATCAATCACAACATTAAAACAAGTTTCTATCTTCTTAATGGCATCCTACTACAAAAGCCATATTCCACAGTGGAACAAAAGACTTTCAAAAAGGCATCAGATACACCAGGTTACACAGAGATCAACGAGGGGTGAAATATGCCACCAAGATCAGGATGTTCCTCCAAAGCAGATTAACAGACGGGGAGGAAACTGGTCAGGCTGCCAAGAGGCCTGTGGCAACAATAAATGAGCTGCAAGTATTCCTGTCAAGCGCTGGTTGCTCCATACGTGTTAAAACAAATTCTCCAGTATTCTTAGCGTGGCTGTTCCATGGAATAGGATCACCAGATGAAACAACAAATGGCAACAGAAAAAGAGGATTTAAGATACGGAATGACCCAGCAAGAGCCTCAAACTGAAAACCTGAGGGCTGGGCACCACTGCAATTTCATTGGTCTGGAACGTTATTGCCAGGGAGGATGGAAAAATACTGCCAAGTCAAGATGTGCCAAGCTGATATATTCCAATCCAAAAAACATGCTTCATCAAATTATTACTTAAAGATTGCGCCCACTACTGCATTCATGTTTTCTATCTTCTCAAACAAGTTCTAGACTGAAAAGTTCTGGAAATGGAAACCAATAGACTCAATTAATTGAATAAATTGATTTTATGATCGCTAAAAAAGTGTGTAGACTTTTAAAAACCACTGTGTATGTTACTCTTGTATTCATTATTTAGAATAAAAAACGAATTAGAATATCAATATATAGAATGACAAAAATGCATTTTCAACAGTCCCGGGGGCAGGACTCCTCAATATTTTAAGCAGAGTACTATGCCCGAGTTGGAAGTATTATAGTTTTGTTTGTCTGTAATAATTAAAACAAAGTATAAGCTACATGACCGACTAGACCCTGACTAGAGCTCCAGAGAGGGACGGAACCAGAATAGGACAATCTTATTAAGGATAATTCAATGTTCACATAGGAAACACAATTTGTCCAAAGATTTCTAAGTTTTGACTCAAGTAACACAAATCAGCATCGAGTGCCTTTCAGCCAATGTCCTGTTCACTTGCAAGGAGAAATCCTTGGATTGTCCTCAAACTGAACAGGAAGCCACACCAACGCTTTCTGAGGACAAACAATAGTGGCGGTCTCGAATCTAACATCCATAAAAGCACGGCTCAGACTTCAAAAGCATTCTACCTACTCCAACAGCACTAGCACAAGTAAAATAGGGCAGATTTCAAACATGTATGAGATCAGGTTCTCCACCAAACTCCACTTCAGCACATGCAAAACAAGTATTCAAATAAATAAGGAGGAAAGGCTCCGGTGTTTTGTTAGCAGGGAGATTTTGTTTATGTAAAAGCTGAAGTGATCTTATCTGAACAAAATAAATGACGCCTCCAACAGGCTTTACACAAACCTGCTGGTGTAGACACAGTTTCAATCGGTTCAGTCACTTTGCTCTTCTTTGATTTCTAAAACAGGACGGGAAATGTACTGATTAGAAAGGGTACATACAAATCATTCTCAAGACACCAATACAATGGTCAAGTTTATTCAACTGCAACCACTCACCCATCCACAGATTATTATTTCATCATCTTAGATTATCCGTTATTCAAATCCAATTTTAACTCACCTTTGTTTTGGCATTGGCTCGCTTTGCTTCCATCTTCTCCCTCAGCTTCTGCGCCTCCTCCTTGGACCCATTGAGAAATACGATGTCCTCATGTTTAAACGGGTCCCCACACTGTAGCACAAACATGACACTTTGGTTAACTGCATGGAAATATAAATATATAAAAAAAAATGTTGAACTCAGAAAACATCAGGTCTCAAGATGTTGATTTTGTTAAGTGACTTGAACCACGATTTTGTATTTTTGTGATAAAATGGGGTAAAATGTACTACTGAACACATGATTCAGTTGTATTCTGTGGAAAGAGCATCTTACTCTGTGGAAAGATGACAAAATTTCCACAGAATACAAAATTAAGCGTAGTACCTCGGTGCACAACAGGTGGGAACATGTACTCTTACTTTCACTTGCAAAGCATTAATCTGTTTATGCTGCCTGATGAAAATCCTAAGATGTATTTACTGATGCAAAGTAAACATGCAAATTCAGTTAGTCAGTCAGAAATGATGATACCCAGGAGACTTCATTGACCAAAGACGGCAAAACAACTCACAGTCACACTGCAATGTACAATATCAGCAAGAAATAAATAGCATGAGCCTACTCTGTTTTTGTAATTGAGTTATATAAAAAAAAATATCTCAAAAATCTTTCTGGTTTGGGGGTTTTAGTTGTCTGGGATTTACCTACGCAAGTGCAACTGATTCATGAGGTGGATTAAGCCATGTACTGTTTTACAGACGGTATATTATTGACTACTTGGATGACACGAGTGTTTGTAAAAGTACAAGGGAAAACACACCCATATACAAGCACAAATATCAAACCCCGAGTTACCAGCAGGGGATCTATTGTGTGGCCGTAATGCGGCCTCAGTGGGTGGGAACTCCAGCCATGTGCTCTGTTCAACACAAGAGGGATAATCTCAGGAGCTGACCAAGCAGCAAATAAATTCAGTGGGCGCTGCTCTGAAGTCAGTCACTCTGCTGTTGCTACTGCCCACAATGACACAGGCCACTGGTGAGCTGAGCACCTTATCATCGAGTCAGTGCACAAGTCGACCAGAACGTTTCTTTACCCGACAGGACAACGAGAAGGTGAACAAAACAGATTAACTGGTGGTGGGACACGGAGGAGAGTTTGATATGTGCACCTCCAACTGGGGAGATGAACTGAGAAAAAAAACTATGTGAAGAGACAACCCACAAGTGATTACGAAACTGTATGGGGAAGGAGAGTGGTTAAAACCTTAGAGAAAGAAAGAGAGAGAGAGAGAGAGAGAGAGAGAGAGAGAGAGAGAGAGAGAGAGCGAGAGAGAGCGAGAGAGAGAGAGAGAGAGAGAGAGGGGGGGGGGGGGGGGGGGGGGGGGGGGGGGGGAGGGGGGCGGGTGTGTAAGGTATGACTGTGCCTGTGTGTCAGGTGTGTGCGTTATTGCTGGTAACCAGGCAGGGACGGACTCAATCTCATGGGGATGTGGGGGAAAGTGACTCAATACAACCAGAGAGAAAGATCACGTAGAGACCACACTAACGAACCAGTTTGGCTCAGACATACGACAGAATCTGCTCCTGCTGTTGCTGCTCATGATGGGAATGACTTGTGTTCTTTGTCGTACTCTGGATGGATGGTAACAAGACATGTGGAATATCAATTGTGGTGACACAATGTTTGGAACAGGCGTCTGATGTTGGTTTACTTCTTCATCATACGGACAACAGACTGAACTGCCTCTAAGGTAACTGCCTAACCTTTGTCCCTCTTTGGATTTATTTCTTTACACACTGTATAATAAAGTAAAAAATCAGTATCAGTAGCACTGAGGGTAATCGAGCTGCAAATTCTTCCTTACTACGTGTAGGGTAGTAAATGGTTTGTTAATAATTGTAACTGAATGTCACTTACGGTAAAATTAGGGCTTATTCTCAATAAAGACACTAAATAATAACACTGAAGTATTAAGATGTCAATTTTGTGAATTTGGCATACAAATACTAACCTTATTACACATCACATAGTAACTTAATAAGGAGTATAACTGTCAAGTATAATATCCTTCCTAGGCTATTAAATGCAAAAAAAGCAATACTACATAGTTTTACAACAGCACTGTATGTTATCATATTTAAAAACAGGAAGCAGACATGTAAATGATTCAAAAATTTGTTTGAAACCTTTTGGCTATCTTTATATCTCACAAAAATGTGGCATGTTTACTTATTGCTATCTGTTGTGCCTTGCACATGTAGGTGTGCGTTTTTAAATGATTTTTCTATGCAGTGAGTCAACTTCACTTTCATTATTTCGAGCAATTAATGAACATCAGTTATTTGTTAAACGTAAAAAAAAAATTGGTTCCGTATCCAAAGAAAACCAACCAATATTTTCAATATTAACAACATCTCCTTACAGGTGAGAATTATTCCAGAATGATTAAAAAAATCTTACAAAAAGGGATAAATATATATATACACATATACACCTATTTTCTGCGCAGAGTAAGAACATTTCTGAGCACATATTAGTGAATGAGGCCTATTGTCTCTGAAAATAATTATGAAAAGACTAAATCTGGTTCACTAAACAATATTTCTTTTTCAACCTAAAAACTGTCTTCATCTGTTAGTGCTAACCTACATAATTAACCCTATTCAACATCCCTTGGGGTTCAGGACCCGAATGAAAAGAACCAATCTAAATGTCTTTTTTGCAGGAGTTGTATCTGTGGTGGTGCTTTCTGGATACGGTGAAGTGGGGCTATTATGTGGCAGCTTGAAGGGGCAAAATGCAGCTTCCTGTTATGCCTGGGAATGAGTATTATTATTTGTTCCGTCATTTACTTGAGGGCCAGTATACCAACAGCACCCAAGCATTCAGAGCCTTCAAGTTGCAGGCCCTTTTCCACTGAATGTAAAGCTGTCCTGCCCGGCACTGAGATAGGAGTCGAATGGCTCCGCCGTGACTGCCAGGTAAGTTTTATTTTATTGTCTATCTTCTTTACTGAAATAAACATTAAGAGGCAGGGAAGCAAACTCAGGAAAGAAAAAGAAGTATACTGACAAATGCCAGTAGAGACACTTTAAAAGTTATATGAGTAAAATTAAGTTTGAATAAAAGTTGTATTGTATTATTCTTGTCTACAGGTGGAAAGCTATATCCTGAATAGCCACCTGCAGTGTTCCAATCTGACCAGAGAGCTGCACTTCATCACAAGACCTCTGAGCCGTGAGGAGGAAGACTACCCTTTAGCATTCATTTTGACTGTTCACAAAGAGCTGGAGGTTTTTGTGCGCCTGCTGCGGGCCATTTACATGCCCCAGAATGTCTACTGTATTCACGTGGATGCTAAGGCTCCATGGGAGTACCAGGAGGCTATACGGAAGCTAGTCAGCTGCTTTCAAAACACTTTCCTCTCCAGCCACAGCGAGACAGTGACCTACGCTGGGTTTTCCCGTCTGCAAGCAGATGTGAACTGCATGAGTGATCTTGCAAAGTCCAAGATAGGCTGGAGGAAGGTGGTGAATCTGTGTGGACAGGATTTCCCTGTCAAAAGCAACCTGGAACTGGTGCAGTACATGCAGAGCAAAGAGTGGAGGGACAGAAACATGACGCCTGGGGTGAAGCAGCCGGTGTCTATGAGGCACAGGACAGAGCTCCAGCACATTGAGATCACAGGCTCATATGTTGTTCCGAAAAGGATGGGGCTGAAGAAAGGTCCTCCTCCACACAATCTGCAAGTTTACTTTGGAACAGCCTACTATGCTCTCACAAGGCCCTTTGTCGATTTTGTTCTAAAAAGCTCAATAGCTCGGGATCTCTTGGAGTGGTCCAAAGACACGTTCAGCCCAGACGAGCACTACTGGGTGACACTCAACCACGTCAAAGGTAGACTTTGTTTTGAATTACTACACAGACACGCTCCCACTGCTGCTAACATTACTTTTCTGCACAACAAATACCAGTATAAAGCTATTAATTATTAACTGGTCTGATTATAATATGTAAACACTCAGGGCGCTGAGACAATCAAGGTCAAACTGTACATTCGACTGTTGGTATAGTAAAGTAACACTTCATTGTCCCAGAGTACATATTTACATACCTACACAAAGAAGCATTAGTATACAGGTTAAGGCCAAAATCAAGGTTGTCAAATTGTCACTTCAGATCAGTAGAACAACAGAATTTAAATAAGGAAAGCAAAGGAGAGGAGGCTACCGAATCACATCCTCAGCTAATCAAAGGCCAACACATATTTGTTAAAAGCCAAAAGCCGATGCAATATATTACCTTACGTATCTTTTACAACCCTATACAAAACAGTGCTGAGAATCCAATAAGACGACCTCTGGATACAAGTGGTCACTGAACAGTCAGTAAGCTCACATTTATTCCCTCTCACAGACAGGTCTGTTCCCTCCTCATTTAGCCAGAATTCCATCTGTCCTGAAGCTGGATGGGCCAATCACAGCCATTTATCTGAAAGATTCTAGCAGCTATCGAAGCAGTATTACACATACCGCAAGATATAGTTTCTCTATATTCTTTTCTCATATTCTTCTCTGAGGTATGTCACACATTTCTTTGCTCTGATTGGTAAAAGGTCGGTTCTCTATAATTTGATAATGTTCCCACAAACCCAGGCTGAAGCAGACTTACTGGATCTCTGTCACCGGTTCCCTTTAATAATCAGAGCAAATGAAGAAACTCTATTATGAAATCAGTGGTAGGAAAGACTTAAACAGACCATGACTCTGCTCTTCACTGTGTAATAAGCTGACTATTACAGAATCAAACGTAAGAACAGACCACTCTTATGCCATTAAGCACGTAATTGGTCTGGCATCAGTCACTAGTGTTCAAGAAGAATAAAAGTGGGGAAAGGATGCAGCCCTGAGGGGGCCCAGTGAAGGATGAGAGTGTACTAGATCTAGATCTACTAGAACATTCACTTGAACTCTCTGTTCTCTGTTTGTAGTACATGAAGGAAACAACATGTTTTATTCATTTGAGGTTTGCCTGGTGCTTGTTTAATTGATTTATCTTGTTGTGCCCTTCAGCGATGATTTAATGGCACCCGACTGGAGAATTAGCACCACCGGCTGATTATCTCAATGCAGCCAACAGTTAATATTCCCATAAGAGTCCTGGATCCACATGAGCAGTCATTAACATTTTCTTTTACAGATCTTAAGGACATCCAGTTAAAATTTCCCTATATATTGTAATTGTTGCACACTGTAGGTTGCTGTCATTTCTCACACTTGCTCGAGTCCCAAGAGATCACATTTTTAGTGAAATAAAATTTCCTCCTACACCAATTGAGAAACATATTAATACTACCATTGATCTTGATTAGGTAACTGGCCCAAAATTTATCCTTGAGTTGAAATGTCACCAGACTTGAAATGATCAATACTGATATTGCTTTGTCAAACAAGAGACTCATGCAGTTTAGAGGGGGAGAGTGTAACAAGGCTTATAGACTGTAAAACTCATCAAATAGAATTCTATCTACTATTTTATTCGTGCAAAATCTCTTGAAGGAGTCCTCCAAGGGAGAGAAACTCTCCAGCATTCGTTCCCCTTTTCTATGTGAAGTATCCTGTTCATTCTCCCACGCTGTGCATGTACCACTCTCAAATAGGGCTACGTAAACCCCAAGAATTCAATTATCTTGTATAACAATGATTTGTTTGATCTGATTATGTGTTTAAAGAAGCTCCAGGCAGCCACATAAATGGAGATTGGGAAGGAGACGTCCGGGCAATCAAGTGGAAAGATCAAGAGGGGAGTACACATAATGGCTGCAAAGGTACAGTACTGCAGAGCATGTCTATTTATAGAGGTACTAATTTATTGATTAATAACTGTACTACAAGGCTTAACTATGGTCTAGCGTCATTCCTGTTGTTAGGAAAATCATATTAAATTCTCTTACGTAATTTGCAAACCATTTATGGCCTTTTGTCTGCAAACAGGATTATAGGACCATTTACTGGCCAAGGCAACTTAAGATTTACAAAACAGAAGAACTGATAGGAGGATTCATTTTATATTAAGTCCTCTCTAATAGGTTTAGTCTGTGCTTCATATGACCTTTTACTGGTAGAAGATATGATTTTTATGTAACAATGAAATACACACAGCGGGGTCCAAAAGACTGAGTCCACTAATAGAATGTTGATGTTACTTTCCAGGGCACTATGTACGAGGCATCTGTATCTATGGAATGGAGGACCTGCCTTGGATCATCGAAAGGAACAGCATGTTTGCCAATAAGTTTGAGAGAGACAACTTTCCTGAGGTGCTGGACTGTCTGGAGCAGTGGCACAGAAACAAGGTGCTCAGCCAGTCGACTGTTCCCATAGAGCCATCATGGCTGCTGGCTACACAGAGTAATTCAAGCAGCAGCAGCTACTTTATCAGCAGTGCTCGAGCATGACATCGCTATTGACATCCTCAGCAAAAGACTGGTTACATTGCAGTTCAGATGATTTGCAATTCCAAAAAGGTGTGAGCAGGGGGATGATGCACTGTACATGCCTTACATCTGGAGCATGACTACTGTCCACTGATATATTTGCCTATATATTATTTTTATAACCAGGGGATAATTTATATATATCAGAGAATTGAAATCTCTTTGCTGTACCGTCATGCATTCAGAGCAAGTGTACGACTCCTTATAAGAAACATGTAAGTCAAAAAATAATACCATTTGGGACAACTAGAAGACACAAAGTATTGAATAAACCACTGATATAAACTTAATATTGTTTAATTGAATCAAATATGCAATGTTGTTCAATTCAATATTTGCCAGCATGTGGTCCAGTTTGACAAACTTATGTCTGTCAAATCCTTATTTAATGAATTCAGGAGTTGGTGTAAACAAATAAAGACGAATACAAGAATAAGCTTTATTCTCTTTTTCTCTCTTTGCTTCATACTAATGTTTATTTTAATGTGTGCAACTTATGTCAGAGTGATTGTGGAGGTTATATCCCTCAGTATATTGTGTTTAAAAAATAAATAAAGAGTAAGAGTTTTTTCTTTCCAAAGGAACAATTCAAAAGGTAATTTAAATAGTTTTCTTCAAAATTAAGGTCAGTTGTATTTCTTAACACAACTCGTTTTTCAGACAGACAGTTTCCGACCAGAAGCACTGTGGTTTCACAATTGGTTCCTTACAAGGTCAAAAAACTGATCTGTGCTGATATACTTCCACTTCAACAGATACAACTATGGTGACTCTTTATCCTTTACACTGCTCTTATTCAAAATTGTGTCAATGTCACAAAGTGGTTGAAAAGAGAGACAGAGATTTACCTGTACCCATGACTATAGACATATAGTTTGACTGCTACAGCTTTTAGTTTAAATGTTCCTTCCAAGTGTAACCTGTGTGGTTGAAATTTATCTCGAGATGTGAAATAAAGAGTTTCTCAGACCGGAGGTGTCTTTGAGTTGTTAATCCTACGCTCTGCAGAGGGTTACACATTCAGCAAGGGTGCTCAAAGTGGAAAGTAAAAAGTAGGTTCTTATACGTATTCGTGGTCACAAGTAATCTGATAAGTATATATATATATCTATATCTATATATATAGATAGATATATATATATATATATCAAGTATTGTCAATTGTACTGGAAGCAACAATATGTAGCCATATTCTGATGAGTAAAGTCATCCCATAAACGATGTGCATTTTAAGGGAGTTATTCAGTAATTAAGTTCTTTCATGTCCGTGAAATTTGTATATCATCTACAAAGTTACTACAGGCCACACAAACAAAAGAGGGAATGGTTAAACAGGAGTGACAGCCACAGGGAAAGACAGGATGAAATAATGCTCACCTTATGGCAGATTTCTGTCTTGACCTCCTTCAGGGCCCGGTCTGAGAAGACACAGCCACATGTTTGCAGGTAACAAAACCTGAAAAAGAAAATATATACTGATTATAATGAATAAAATAATATTAAAAAATAAATGCTTCCTTGAACTATCCCAGTCTTTCTCTCTTTGGCTATGACCTGTGTTTTTGAGTAGATACTGGTGATGGGAACTGATAAGTGACATAACAATATCTAGCTTATTTTAACTTGACTGAACTGAATGTCATACAAGCAAATAAATCATAACACAGCTCATGTTAGACCCAGAGGCCTGTAGAAAACACACCAACAGAGATGTCCTGAATTTAATGGCATATTGTGATCAAATGTCACTGAGCCAGGAAGCTAATGGGTCTACAGCTGCACACAATTCAATGGAGAGACTTCCTTTAAATTATTTCTCGTTGTGCTCAAACATTGTGTTTGATGAGTATTCCTGGGTTCTTCTACTTGATGTTGTTTACCTGTGCTTGCCATTCATCTCCAACCCAACAACAGGGCAAATGAACATGCCACAGTTGATGTCCTCATAACGGTCTCCTTTAGCATTTCTTCTTTCTCCCTCCCACTCAGGGTTATCGGTCAAGTTCAGCTCCTTTATGTCCTGGAAATGGAGAGGAGGAATGAACATGTACTGAAGCACAAAACCACACATGAGTTCTAGGAGAAATGCACATAGGCACGAACCCCAATACACATCAGAAACTTTGCAGAACATTTCAGAGACATCGTTGTGCAGTACCTTTATCCCACGGATGTGGGTGACAGTCTCAGTGTTGGGTCTCTCTGCAGTTTTATCCAGAAGATATTCAATGATAGCATCTTTGTTAAAGAGCCTGAAACATAGCACAGTTCAAACGTTTAGTGCATTGTGAGTTTCATCGTGGAGCCATTTTGACTTTACAGTTGGAACAAGGCCGATGATTTAGCCTGATTGACGATGGACATGATGTCAACCCTCACCTTCCCAGGTCACAGGAAACGATGGGACGTCTGAGTCTCTCCTGGCTCAAGGCACAGTATTTCCATTTGGCGGCTAGCTCTGCATTTTTATCGACCTACAGGCACAATCAAAGCACTTCAATCAAAGCATGTTCCACGGAGACAGTCAACCTCATGAGCCCATGGTGTTTGTCAGTGTGCTGCATGCTACACATGCACATACTGTACAGGATTAAGTAAAGCTTCCAATCACTAACTACTAAACACTGTGATTTCAGCGTCTCTTATAAAGCAAATTTTAACAGATAGATTACGTAAAGGCTTCACAGAATTCGTCTTGTATCTTTGCCCTCGATGGCGAATGTACTATAGTCGTTAGCTAATATATGTTCAAGGACAGAGTTAGCTAGCTTGTTAGCCTAACTTCGTGTACATATCGTGTTCGACAGTTGAACACGTTCATTGTGTGGTGTATCATTTATTCAGTGTACAATGTATTGGTTTACAAGATCAAAGGCTGAAAACAATGCAGTTCGCATGCTAGCTGGTTAGCATTCTACAGACAGACCTCCACGTCGTCACAAGGAGAAATCTGAACAAACATAACGAACCTTCTCGACTTTCTTCGGGCCTTTCACCAACTCGTGCCTTTTGGGAATCGTACCACCGTCACATCCCATCTTGAAAAAGCCGACCTGAGACGTCTAAACACCGGGTTAGCTCGTTGTGCGTCACAGCTACACGCAGACAGGAAGTCCCCGGGTTGTAAACAAACTTACGAGTGAGCTGCACAAATCTCGCGAGATGTGCGGCCGAGCCGATGACGCCATCTAGCGGCTGAATGCGATAGAAAACCTCCAACCCCAATTCAGGCGTGTTTTCTCTGTGCAGCCACAGAGCGGAGGCATCGCTCCAAACAAGACTATCATAGTTTCTGTTCAGCCAGCAGCTCTGATGGAAGATTGAAATTGAGTTACCATTAAAATATTTGTGGAAAGATCAAATCAAATATACTTTATTGCTCAGATGGGGAAATATGTCTTGGGCCAAAGTGCTACAGCGGCTGCAGAGCTGTACATTGTGCAACAAACAGCAAAAAACACCACACAAGGAGATATGTGTGAGACCCAGAATAATAATGCACAATAAAAGTGAGTGGAAGTTTGCACATGCCCTAAAAACACTTAAAAAGATAAAATACACGAAAAGAATATGACACATAAAAGATGAAAAACAAAAAACTGGCATTAAATCCTAAAAAACCAGAGTGTAAAATGTGCCGGACTAAGTGCAAAGGTTAAACATGGCCGAATCAACATGTTCCCTCACTGAGTAGTGTGATAGACTTTGGGATGAATGAGAGCTTGAGGCGGTTGGTCTTACACTCATAGGCCCTGTAGCGTCTGCCTGATGGTAACCAGTCAAATATAGAGAACAGTGTGTGTGATGGGTAATTAAGGATCCGATGTGCTAGTCTGACCACAGAACCTTTAGATGGTCTGCAGGGAAGGATTGTCCTTTTTGCCCAGCACCTTCATAGCTGTTCAGCAACTATTTACTATTTAACTTTATCAGGGTTTTGATTACTGCACAAGTATTTGTAAAACAAACAAGTAGATGCAAAGAATAGGATCTTCTCATGCAGAAAAACACTGAGCTGAGACAGGATGACGCACTCTACACTTCCTATGTCTGTAGCATGACTACAGTTCACACATATCTTTGTCTATTTGTTGTTTTGATATCCAGATAAATGAAGTCTCTTCCCTATCCTTGGGACAATTCAAAAACACAATATATTTTATAAACTACTGTATATAGACTTAATATTGTTTAATTGAACCAAAAATGTTATGTTGTTTAATTTAATATTTGTCCGTATTAAGTCCAGTTTGACAAACAAACTTGTGTCTGTCAATCCTTTTTAAATGAATTCAGGAATTGTTGTTAGCAAAGACAATTACAAGAATAAGCTCTATATTCTCTTATTCTCCCTCTTATGATGGTTTTGATTACTGCCCAAGTGTATATTTGTCAAACCAACAAGTACATGCAAAGAAGACGATCCATTAAGGTAAGAAGGATAAATATGTTACAGGAAGAAAAGGAAGGTTTTGTTATGGTCTTTAATATCATAACGTCATCCTATTGTATCATAGCAAAAAATATGAGAAATATGTACTCAGTATTGCCATGAGAAAATCAAGTTAACAGTAAACCAATGAAAATGCTATAACCAAACATGGTCTTACGTAAACCACCGTACACTATTGTAGTTGTGCATGTAATTATGAAAAACTTCAATCCTCAGCTGCCCATCCATCCATGAAACGTTCTCAGTCAGCCATTAAACCCAGGACTAGTAAGTGACATTAGTCTGGCTCTCAGGCCCGGTGTCAGAGTGGTCTAAAGATGAAAGTTTCCTTGGAAGATAGTTCAATGAGTGCTAATGAGATCTGTTTCCTGTGCCTTGCAGGCTGCAGATTAGTTTACTATCGATGGCGCTGTCCAAGAGCGACCATTAGTTTGGGGAATACCCCACCGGAGACATCTCTAGCAGCATGACTGATAATCGGAGTGGAAGAGAAGACGGAATAAAAACAGACTGTTTGACTTCATTTTGGCCAAAAAAGTAGATTTCGAGCTCTTTGTGTTCACCACCCACGGGCAGCTGCTGCTGCGGTTTAGCGAAATGAACAGACACAAACACAAAAACATTTCTCCATTCTGCCCGTTGGTTCGATTGGTTCTTCCTGTAAATTATAAATTGTGTTATGTGTCTTATTGAATTTCCCCCCTTTCTCACACAGAGCTAAATGTTTAGTATGGATTTTCATTAGAGACATTGGAGTGAAAGCTCTGTTAGCAAACTATCTTGGAGAGAGTGGAGGGCCCCGGGCTGATGGTGGAAACCAACACCTCAAGAACGTGCACTGCACAATGGCCACTGGACAAAAGGAGACAAGAACAATGGTCCGCTGTCTCCGTCTTGCAAGTTTTGTTGTTTTCAAAACTTCAGAATCAGAGTTTTCATGGGAACTGTGTTGTTTTTTTTAGGGTGAAAGTTTGTTCACTATGGCTTGTACCTGATGCACCTGATCATAAAATCTTACTGAGAGGTAACAGGCTTTTTGTTTTACTCCTTTCAGCTATAATCCCACAGTATTTTGGAATTCCAAGGGGTAATCCAAAATGCCTGTTAATGACGGAGCTGCACGGCTAAAAATTCATATAGTTCTTCTCATTTACTCGAAGAGTTCAGACATCACAGTTTTCATGTGGTAGAGAAAGATGTGAGTTAAACACACACAGACGCCCTGACATGACAGTAAAATGACAATAGGGATCGGGTCGGAAAACAATTATCATTATTATTGCACATTACCTCAAACTATAAGTACATTTTTCACATATTTCTGATTTCTGTTCGAATAGTTTGACACTTAGAAAATGAGGCAGCAGTGTACAAATGGGTTTACTCCAACCAAGGAGGTTATGTTTTCACCCCGGTCCATTTGTTTGTTGGTTGGTTTGAAAGCTAGTTTCTCCAAAACTACTGGATGGATTACCGAGAAACTTTTTGGAAGGATGCGGCATGTGTCAGGAAAGAACTCATTCATTTGTGGTGCGGATCTGGAACATTGAGAGATGAGTGGGTGTTTTTTTATTTTTGTATGTTTTCACAAATCTCTCAGGGAATAATTCATGGCTCTTGATGAAAAATTATATTTACAGGACTGATACCTGTGCGTGTGTGTAATCTGGTGCAGCTTGATTAGATTTAAGGGGAATGTTGGGCTTGGTGGAGGTATGTGCTCTGCTAAGTGCCTTTCTAGTTCATTTAGTTTATCAGATCTGACAAATCCAAAGCCAGAATGTGTCACTGCCAGTAGATCCTGATTTTAACCGATCACATCTTCTCTTAACAGTTGAATCTGAAGAGTTTCCTCCCAGATCTCCCGCTCTGACCGACCCTCCCACCACACACACTCATATCTTCCTCACCCGCTGTGGTGCTGCTCAGCACGGCTGACCCAAAGAAAACCCCAACCACCAAGCGCCCATCCAACCTCATGTTTATACTTCCATGATGAGTCCAACCTGCCCAATCAGACTTCCCCTGACTGGCCTTGAACTGAAACTGTATACATCTTAACCATCCCAGCCATCCGAAGCAGCCAGTGGAGACCAAGGCTGCATTAATTGCACCAACCAGCGCTGGTGGAGCACCGAGTCCAATGCATTTAGCGTCTCTAATTGGGGAGGAATTGCTTTGTTTACATTGGCGCTAGTGGATAGAGCCGGACCCTCTGCAGCCAACCGAGCTAAAGCTCGAGGAAGGAGGAGTCTGGAACTGCCTCGTCCCTGTCGGAGCTGGACGGAAATTATTTGGAGCAGAGTTCAGGGATATTTACTCAGATTTATCAAGAGGAGGGAGAGGAGATGAATGTCTTTTTTCAGCTTTTAACTTAAATTTATATAATATGAATTTGATAATTTGTGTTAACTAGGATAATGTCATTTTATGAGAGGATCCTTCTAAAGAGCTATTTTGATTCCTAATGTAAAACCACTAGGGGAGACAGTTTAATTATCTAATAAATATTTTTGACAATTATTAAACGTTTTTTTTCATTCTATTAATCAAGTGAAAATAGTGGAAAAAGTCCACTTAAATTTTCCGAAACCTCAGGAATCACCTTGACATGATGATATGTGACATTTGAGCAACTGGAAGCAGTAAGCAATTAATTAATTGTCCAACTTGTCATTTTTTTAAATTATGAAATCATTAATCCTCCAATAGAATCAATTTTATTTCACTATGTGACATGACTATAATCCCCAAGCCCCGGAGCACAAAAGAGATAGTATAATATAGAGGTGGATAAACCACACATCAAGAATTGAATTATAAATTCATCTTCCACCGCAACACTTCCCCTCAATAAAAAGTCTGTTATGAGAGATTTTAATTTAGAGCCCACTGTACTCAGTCAACTCTTACGCCGTGTATCAGGCCATATTCGAGTTCATGGACCTTCTGTATAATGAGAAATCCAAAACCCTGGAAAAAGCCCACCACATCCAAACACTGCAACGGGTTACCACACACACAAATCGACCACAATTATTTTCTCATTCCTCTTTCTGTTTATGTTCAATCTCACATAGCTAGAATGATGTCAGTTGGAAACGCTGCACACAACCAATTGTTCTATCCTCCTGGAGTGGGATTAACCTGCTTGAGCTTTTGCCACATATCGATACAGATCTTTGATTGTAATATACCCCATGTATTCTGGCGTTAAGTCATAAACAGGGAACTTTAGCAGGACTTCTATTTTTTTTTATTGTACTTTATTATATGATCAGAGTGAAATCACAAATTTAAAGTATTGTTTTAGGTGATTCCATTTGGAGAAACGCTGCTGCTGATGAGTCAGCAAGAAGAAAGTCAGGTTTTGTCTGTATCTCTCTGCGTCCAGGGTATGATCGATGGAGAAAAACATGCCCGATGTTGCCATGATTCCTCCAGCAGACGATGGTGGACCGGTTTTCCTCGTTGCACCAGCCTGTGACAGTTTCAATACAACAGCTGCACTGAAGTGAACAGCTCAACATTTTATAAACTCCACAAAGCACTGGGACCTTTTCATGATATCAACCGAGCCAAGACGCACACACACACACACACACACACACACACACACACACACACACTCCACCTGGACACATTTTTACCATCAGCCAGCTTCTGATTATCTTTTCCACTGTGGCAACACCAGACCCAACACTCTGCAGACAACAGAGCCACAAACAGATAAATGGATACATGCACGCACACATGGCTCAGATACACATGTATACATTCGCTGTACTGTATAAACAGACAAATATGGGACACACTCACATACGATCATTGGTTCCTCTTTGATTTCTGTGACTGTGGAAGGAAAGTCTCCATACATCAGTGGAGGCTATATGAATGGAACAATTGGTTGCGCGCTGGCAGCACAGGCTCAGTCAGTTCTCATTAGCTTGACGGGATCCCCGAAAGGTTCTGACAGCGTCCTGGCTGTGATCGGCGTGGCCCCGGGTGATGGGGACATACCTGTGGCTGCCTTGAGTACTCATGTGGGCACGTGGTGGAGACTATTCAAGCGCACGTAGCAGCTGAGGCCTGGCAGCAGCGGTAGCAAAGGTTCTGGGTGTTTGCGCCAGCCGCCTGCCTCACCCTACACGTCCTCTGCAATAATAAAACTCACTTGCACTCTTTTATATTTCGCTCTCACTCCATCTCATGCCCTCTCTCACACACCCCTGCCCACACACACTCACATTACACCGACGTGAGGGGAAACGGTGGCTGATGCTGTGCCGTGGTGAGCTCAGCCCTCACTTTGAACGTGAACCAAAAGTCTATTTAGAAACCAGTTGACTTTGGAGGTTTGCAGCTTCCCATGCTTTCCGTATTAATGCCATGCTAAGCTAAGCCAACGGGCTGCTGGACCCAGCTACATACGCAGCAGTGAGAGGTTTTATCAATCATCTGGTCTTAGATTTAGCAAGAAAACAAATAAGCTTATTTATCCAAGAGTTTATTAGTGCTTCAGAAGGTCGATCCCGAAGTTTGGAAACGCTGCTGCCCCCAGTTTTAGTTTGAAGACTCCAGAGCTGCGTTTTAGTCTGGACAGGCAGAGACGGCGATATTTGGAAACTAACCTCTTGCTGCTTGCTGATTGGGCCTTTTGAGTCATGAAGTAACCTTCGCTGATTTGTCAGGCTCCTATCACATGACTGGCATCAGCCTCAGCCACCAGTAGAGAACGTATAATGTATAATTGTTGCTCTTATCTCTGCTAAGAGCAGTTTTTACAATGATACAACTGCTGACATGCGTCAGAGACGAGCTGTTGTTCAACCAATCTTTGACAATTCTGCAACAAACAACCAAATGCTTCCTGTTTACACCGGCATGCGCATGCCCAGTGTACATGAGTGTTCATCTGATATGCGTTCGTATGGACGGGAATTAAAACCCAGAACCAAAACACTACTGTTGACTAAAATCCTTTTAGTTTGAAAGCACTGTTTTCAAATGATCCCGAGCTATTTTCTTTTGCCGTGTCACATTTGCAATTTCCCTGAGAACCAATGTTCTGTGTCAATTCTGGTGTTTTCCATGTGTCCACTTTAGGACACCACCCATTTCTTCTGTGATCTCTTGGAAATGAGTCTGCAAGCATTTTTATTCAGTCGCCTCCAAAGATGTCTCTCTGAGGGGTCTTTGGACGAACACATGTTTTTAATAAGGCTCTTTGCGTCTGGCCTTGCATAAATGTTTAGCAGCGTTCCTTCTGGGAACTGGGGCCTGTCTTTACAGTGGAGGCTAATCAGCTGTAAATTCTCTTTTAAAAAGGAAAGGAAGGCATGGAAGGAGTTAATCTCAGAGGCCCGTTGCACTCTGTGTCTCCCCATGTATTCTCTCTCTCTCTCTCACACACACACATACATGCACACTCCTTCTAGAAAGTGCAAAGGAGGGGATGATGAGAAAAAAGAAAAAAAGAGGAGAGAAGAAAAGCTGGAGGCTTTGACAAATGATCTAATAAACAGGTAGGGAAATTACAGGCTAGGTGCCCGCTGGGAGAGGAAGTGGGGCAGTAAATATCTTTTAAAAGCTGTCAATAAATTTGCAGTGTTGAGTTGAGAGAAGTATCCACGGTTAGAGGCGAGAGCAAAGGAGATTGGGCTCCTGTGTGAGAGCAACTGGTTAGTGACGCATGTTGTGAGCGTGGTTTAAATATTGTTTGAAAAAGCTGCTGGTGGATGAAACAGAAATGTGCACAATGTATTCTGAGATATGACACAGTGAGAGAAAGGTGTCCACAAATAGTGGAATAGAAAACGATTAGAGAACTAATCGTTGACTTGACTTTTACCTAATTTGCTCTACAAGACAATTTAAGTGTGGAAAAGTTTCAAATGCACTCATGCACAACTTTGTGTAGCTTCATGTTATTTATTTTTAAATGTGTATTTATATTTGGTTTGAATACTCTGCCTCAGTTATCACCTTATACTTAAAATATTTGTATTGTGAATATCTGCTTTCCAGAGACAGCCTTGAAGTGTTCTGGTGGCTAGACACTGCAGTTTACCTATTCTTGACCTTTTATGACCCTTATTATTATACCCTATTATTCTTATGCTCTTGTGTTTGACTGTTTTGTTTTAAATATGGATCAATAAAGTATCTACCTATCTTTCATTTGGTATAATTCTATTTAATGATGAGAGATAAGAATTGTATATTGGTTCAGATACAGGTGAGGAGCTGTATGACAGAGCCATTGTTTGTTTCCTGTCTTCGTGCGAGTGAACGAGTGATGATAGGGAGACTATTATCACCAGCTCTGCCCCCGCACTTGGCAGGGAGTCTGTCAGAGTCTAATAAAGTTCACTGACACCACCGTGTCTTTCCCACACCTTTCAAGCAGCCTTGTTACTCAGCAGCTCAATTAAAGCTGATTTAAGGGTTCACCTGTGTGCCTATTGGCAAATGTTGCCCCCCAGGGCGGTGCTTCCGTTTGACTGACGGGTTGATGAGATAATGACAGACAGCCACAGGTCTCACCTGCAGTCACCTGTTTCAGCCCTGCGACGCTGATTGGTTAATCATCCAGGCGAAGTGGACCCTCCAGAAAATGTGGAGCTGCAGGAGTAGAAGTAGGAAACAGTGAAGGACACAAGTGTAATGAAAAACTTCTAACTGTCCTTGCCGCCTCAAGTCGTAACAAAAAGACTGTGTGTTATTCTGACATTTTCACATTCTTAAAATGAACACGGTTATTATCCTGGACAGCTCTGTTTCACTGCTATTAGCAAATCGAACGTCCAGTTGTCTTTTAAAAGTAAAACTTTAAAACTATGTTGAAAAGATGGGGTGAAGTTAAACCTCCAGACGGAAAAATGAACAACTCAAAGTGTTTCTCTTGTTAATAACAACTGTAGGAAATTGGAATTTCGGTCCTCCCAGTCATCCCGACATAACAATAAAAAGAAAACATGCGTTTTTTTTCCCCTTTGCCCCGTCTTCCTCCATTGTGTTCACAGAAGATTGCCATTAGTCATCGTGGTATAAAAATAAAAGATAGCTCTTTTATATTGTGCCGGCTATGATGGGCAGTGTGACATATTTTTCTAAGGACAGGAAATCTGGTATGACACATTATCGTCTTTGTGATCACTCATTACCGAATATGTGCGCTCTCTCTCTCTTTCTTAAACACACACGATCACAAGGTCGCGCTCAGCCACAAACACAACAGAGGGTTCTGAAGATATGCAAGAAGAAGCAGGACATGGATACTTTGTTTAACACCTTCCTCCTCACCCTTGGAGCGGACCCTCTTAAGTTTCTGTTTGGTAAGCAGAGAGAACATCCCTGAGCCGCTCCTGTTCTCCACTTCCCAGGAGCGTTCTCATCCCGAGGATAATGTTTCACTGCTGCAGAGGTGTGATAGCGAAAAGGTCTGAGACCTCCAGGCCAATTAAACACAGCCCGGATAACGAGTTAGACCACTGCGTGAGGTGTTAACATCTCCGGTGTCAGGGTTGATATACATTAGAAATAGTAAATGCCAGTAAGTATGGTACTGTTTTAAAATATGTCATTTATGAAAGATGTGGAAACATCAAAATCAATAACTTTCTGCCTCTAAATTCAGACTGAAGAAACTATATTTGGCCCCGGCTGCGTACCAGGCGGTGAGGCAGTGAAATAATATGGAATAATAAACTTATTAGTTCTTATTATTTCACCTTAGAAATTTAGATCAGTTCTGTCTTCTTCCTGACCCAGAAAATAGAATTCTTGTCACTACTGCAATGCACTATACTTTACATGAAAGTCAATACTCAGAGTCTCAGCTTACAGAATGCTGCCGCTGATATTTTAACCAATACCAAGCACACAGGGCCTATTTCTCTCCAGTTCTTGACCCCCTTCATTTGCTGCCTGTTAAATTCAGGGCTGATTTTAAGATTCTTTTCAAAACTTATAAATTTCAGCGCGGTCTTGTTGTATTAAAGAGCTACTGACTCCCTATAGCCCAAACTGTAATCTAACATCTTCCAACCAACACTTGCGAGTAGTTCCTGAACCAAGTAACCAAAGATGAGACTTGCCGTCACTTTACCTGTTGCTTAAAACATATTTTTATAGAAAAGAAGAGTTAGAATTGGTTTTAATTGATGTTGTTTGTTTCTAATATTTCCCTTTATCTGTCTTTTTGATTTGTCTTTGTTTGGTCTGTGCTGTTTTATTCCCATGGAATTTGGCTCCACTTTGTAACGTTGTTTAGATTAGTGCTGTATGAATAAAGTTTTATTTCTTATTATTAAATTGCAAATTTGACACGTCCATAAAATGGGACCGCTGTCGTGTGGCTCATGATTGCAAACTGTTAATATTTAGTTTTAATTTGAAATAATGAAGGATACTCAGATGTTTTTTCTCCAAATAGATGAAGCATTTAGCAAGAATACACAATCTTCTGTGTTCTTTGTTATTAATCAATATCTTTTTGAAACATTCCAATACTTTGCCAGAATTCCATCGAGTCCCTCTTGATCCAAAGCACCGTAGCCATCTTACCTGGTCGCCCTTCAGACAGCTTCGGCTAATAAATGCCACTCTTAATCATTCTTCCGTCCCTCACACACTTTTGGGTTTAATTTTGCCTAACTGTGCCAGGGACCAAGGTTCAAACCCCTGTGACATTTATTCAGCCGCCCTTGAAGCAGAAGCAGGAGCTACCAAACAGACATCACTTCCAATCATCGTCACGACCTCAGAGCCCTCGGAGAACAAGCAGCCTGAGTCGAGGTCTCCAGTTTCATCTACTAAACCTCTTCAAAACCCCACAGGCCTCAGCAGCGCTCCCTGGGATTCCCGTTTCTCTCCGGCCCGCTGAATCTCCCTCTCCTGCAGGAATGCGTGTGTGTGTTCTCGCTGAAAATCAGACGGGGGAAAAAATCACTGCAGGATGATACCATGTTTTTTTCAAGCCATTATCTTCCTTTTTTTGATGGGCAATTGACTTTGGGAACAGGAGTTTGCGGCGAGGGAGGGGTGGTGGTGGTGGTGGAGTCGGTCGCTGCTTGCCAGTAAGAGCTCCAGGGCCTCCTGCCCTGCGCTGCTGTGATGCCTCTGTGCTGAGTTTGGCTTGGCTTGCGTCTCTGCACTTGATGGTTTATTCATATTCAGCGGTGCAGGACGCTGTGCCATGAGGTTCCTCTCACACTCAATATGTCTGCAAGAGAGTGACAGAGAGGAGGTATGAATCCCAGCTTTGCACTGGGCCTTTGAAAGGTTTTTACTCTCGTCTTCAGATTGAAACGGCCGACACCACCGATTTTCCTCTGAAAATGTAAATGTTGTACAGCCGTCAAATATGTTTTTTTTTCACAATAATTCTATTGTATTCTACTCTACGTCGATTCATGCACAGTGTAATCTATTCTTTTTCCAATGTTTGTTTTATTCTCATCAGTTCCATTCTACTCTTTTCTTCTATGGGTTCATCTCTTTGAGCCTGGTGTAGTTTCTAGTCTACATCAACCTCAACCCCACGAATTCCTGTGGTTTTTTTCAGCCTCGGAGATACTGGAAAAAGAAAGACGTTACCAAATAAAGCTTGTGTCCATCTTTACATCTGAGTGCGGCCAAAAAGGAAGAAAAATTTGGCAAAATTATGAATTAAAAGTATGTTCCAGCCTCCCGTGCAATCATACCCTGCATTTCCACAACTTGCACGGAAATACACAACTTGGTGAACAGCAGCACGACCAAACAGCCTAATCTCCCCTCAGCCATTGTGTCGATGGCTTGTATCTGTCAATGAACAGGCTGCTTGCTATTCAAAAACAAACAACATCAACTTCCCCTTGAACAGCCCAGTCAAAACAAGCGGCAAAGGCTGGCTTGTCCGCACTGCCCCACTTAATCAAAGCCAGATGTCTCCTCAAAAACTATTTCTCTCTTTTCCTCACTGCACCCCTTTCTCCCAGCGCTCGCTCCCCTCCGCTTCCCCCCACATTCCCTTTCCTGTCTGAGATTGTGTAGACGGCTGGTCCTCGGCAGTCGTGATTTGGCTCTCCGGTTGGCTCTCCTGTCCGTCTTTCTGTCTTTTTCTCTCTCTCTCTCTCTCCCCCTCCGCTTTCCCTCCCTTTTCCCCTCTTGCTGTCTCCAGAATCAGCATCTTGTCAGGGAGGCGTGGACCTGCGTTGACCCTTCGCAGCGTTCACAATCATTCAAGGTGAAGAATTAGACCCACATGGCAGATGCTGCCAGTGAAGTGCGTCTTGCGGAATAACTTCCAGTCGATCCGCCTGCCCATTTGATGTGATGGCGATTTTGAAACACATGCCACAGCCTGCCCGTCTCACTAAGAGCTCTCGACTCCCTTCTGTTTACTTAAGCTTGAGCCGTGTCCCTTCAGTTACAGATCTTTGAAGAGAACAATCTTGTGGCTGTCGACACACCATTCTCGGTTTGTCAGGGCCGGAGCCAGGCAAAGAGCGAATGCTAATTTACTTTTCCACCTCAGTGCCGAGGGAAAACACTCTTTCCCGGAGATGCTGAACAATACAGGCAGTCCTTCACTGCTAACTGCTCTTTAGGGGGGGAAACCTCTGGAGCTCGTCCCCCTGCTGCTGCTGCTCTCAGCCGGGGCTATCTCGCTCGGCCTCTTTAATCTGAGAGGCAAATAGCCCCCAGTGTTGTCCTTAGAGTCCAGGCACAACTCCGGGCAGCTCAATGGGTCCTTGGAGAGCAGCAACAAAGGCACGAGGGGAAGTGTTTGAAGTCGGCGTCGTGATTGGCACTAATTTACTGGCTTTTTAGCCCCTTTTTGTACGTGTGCATTACATGATCGTGTAAAACCTCACAGAATTAGCAGCGATTTATTCTGCTGCACGAAAAACAGGAGCAGTTTTGTCAAGAGTGTCAAATGTTCAGCGTTATTATGGAAACCACAGATGGTATCCAACCAAATCTCTTTTTCTTTCTTTTCTTTACAGTAGCAAATGAAAACAACGGCCGAACGCACTAATTAATTTCTGCTTTCATTTTTCAAACATTAAGCAAAGATTGAAGGTAGATTATTTAACTCTTTCCAAACTTAATCACATTAATCACCAGGCTATTACCTCCGTTTATTTACAACATAATCATAATTTAGAAAATGTTTATATAATCCTGAATAATGGCTTTATAATATATTATTCCATCATTGCATTATAACTCAACATTATTGAGTCGAAGAGCTCCATATGTTACATGTGCCCTTGAGTTATTTTTACTTTCCATTAAAATGTATGTTGAGTACAGTATATTACCAGCGTTGGCAGTGTTGCAGAAGGAAACAGGCTGATGGGGGCCATTTAAAATACAAGCAGACTGGCTTCCTCCAGCCTATTTCTATCATTTCCAGACTTTGTTTTCTTCTGCATAGCGTAACAACCATAACATTTTCAGAAACCTCCATTCCGTAAGACGGTATGGAAACCGTATCAGAACCAGGTATTGTAAACTATTCCTAAGATTCTCTTTTGAATTTAAGTATTTTAAAATCATCAACAACAGCCTTTTCTATATGAAATACATTTTTCTAAGACTGCTTGTTAAATGCTACTTCAACACTTTCCCTCAGTCCAATAGTTCTATCAGGCTGGACTTCATGCCTGACTTGCAGGCTGTGGACGGTGCTTCACTGCTTCACTGGCATCGAGGGGATGGAGGAAGGGGCAAGCGGATTCTTGAAGGGGACACTTGTGGGAAGGAAAAGGGTCTCATTGCGAGAGATCAGCTTGTGTAAACATTCAGGTTAATGAAGCTCAGTGGGCCTAATCCTCAGCCCTCTCCCTCGCTGTGGCCTCAAACCCCATCACCCCTCCCCAGAACCCCCAGCCGCCCCTACCCCACCGTTTTCCACATAATCCTTTGCAGGAGTGGGCACTGTCAATCAAAGGGACCCCAGAGAAGAAAGGCAGGGGAAGATGTAGGCATGCACTTTGGTGTGTAGTGGTATAAGTGTTTATATTTGCATACACATTTGCATGGGATTGTTTGGGTTGAGGGTCCAAAAATACATCACACATATACCTGTACCTGTGCACAAGCATTTGGTCACTGCATGCTTTAGGATGGGATTCAGTTTGGGGGGAGGGGGGGGGGGGGGGTTTCAGCGAAGGACCCATGCAACTTCAAACCATGTGAGAGGAGAAGGTGGAAGCCGTGGGTCCAGACCAGGACTTGGGGGTAATCAGCAACATATGAACCGTATACGTGCGAGGGGAAGAGGGGATAAAGGAGCAAAGATGGTGAGGACGGAAGGCAGGTTTCCAGTCTAAGCTCTCCAAATACTGACATCACACATTGTAGTCAGGCTTTCAGGCCCACTGAGCTGAAGGATATTATTGTATATGTCTATGTGTACGGCCCCGAGGCAAATCGTATATAATTAAACAATGATTTTTGTGGTTGAGAAACGAACCCGCTGAGCATTTGTGTGCAAGGTTGGAGACTTCTAGACTCTATCAAATGATTGTATGCTGCATATGAATTGCAATGGGCATTTATCTCATTTTAGGAATTTGTCTAGTGTTACTCAGGATCTGTCAGTGTAAAATCAATCAAGCATTTAACATTAGTGCATATATATATATATACATGTTTGTAGTTGTAGTTGATAAATACAAGAATTGTTTTTATGATATTTTATAATTATTTGTGTTTTGTTTTGTTTTGTTTTTAACCATGTGGAAAAGCCAAAGATTTTCCAAAGCGTGTGTGAAGAATAAAGTTTCTAACTAACTAAGTAATGCAAAATTCTATATTGCATTAAGTTACATTGGGGCCAAGGCCAGCTGAGACGAGATGACCTGCCACTGGGACCCTCCCTCATTCGCTTCGTCACTACTCCCCATGTAATGGACCTTTGTCATTCACTGGAGTTGCCCTAAGGAACAGTAAACAGCATTAACTCACACACACACACCCCAGCTGGCGGGTGGCCACGGCATCATGACACAGATACCTGGGGATAATGTGCGGGTGTTTGTTTGTGGGTTGACATGTACAGTATGTGTGTGGTTGTGTGAATAGATGCCGTTTTCACTTCCTCCTTGGTCAACTCCCTGCACTGTCTTCAACAACAGCAACAATACGCTCACAGCCCAGGGACAGAGCCCGAACTGGCCATTCAACTCCACTGTTGCCATATCAGTTCCAGCTCTACATGAGGGCAGGGAGGAACTGCACTCTGAGCTCGTGTTTTATTAATTTTTTAGCTTTCACCGTGGTTTGAAAGGATTCGTTTTGAGACGAGACAGTGAGTGTGTGACTCTGTTTGTCAGGTGGCGGCTGTCATCTCAAGACTGAGGACATTTGCTGTCAAAACTTACATCTGTTGCGTCATAATATTGGCAAACAGTAGAATCAATAAAATTTTATGGCTTGATTTTCCCTAAAAAATGGCAGAAAGAAGCCGCTGCTATTCTCGTAAAGGTGTGCAGGGCATGCAGGGTAATTTTGGACGACCCCTTGACGCCATGACGAGACATGGCAGTATTAACTTTCTGCCCATATCTGGCCTTTGGTCTCTCTCTCCATTTTCTCACAGTTCTCATTTCCATGTCGTCTTCTACCTTTGCCCCAACCAAAGGTTTTGGCTGCCGTTTTATGATGGCAC
The DNA here is from genome assembly GCA_026259375.1 of Verasper variegatus. Taxonomy (NCBI): domain Eukaryota; kingdom Metazoa; phylum Chordata; class Actinopteri; order Pleuronectiformes; family Pleuronectidae; genus Verasper; species Verasper variegatus. The sequence continues at coordinate 20,816,695 of CM048040.1, forward strand.
AGTTATTGTGATGATCTTGATTTATGGTCTAATACGCTTCTCTCTCATTTATTTCTGCTCCCTTGGTTCCCATAAATCAGTGTGGATATGGAGCCAAGCTTGGCTCCGTGCCACTCGTGCCACAGCAAAACACTCCTCAAGGGACGAGCAGCGGCTGAAAAACAAGGAGGCAGGGAGGAGGGAGAGGGTAGAAGACAAATCAAACGCACCTGAATAGCACCAAAATCCAGTCATTTCCTTTCACAATAAAAGTCAGTGACATTTACTTTTGATATAAGACCTTTTGCACTTTTTAATCACGAGCGCAGAATAAGAAAACAGTTTTTGGACTCCCTCAAAGTATTTATTGGCAGAGCTGTCATAAAGTTTTCACATTGAGCTTTGAAGGAATAAAATGAGCCTTGTTAACGCCACACAGACGAGTACGACAGAGCTGTCGGAGCACTTCTGTTCTCTGAAACGTGACGGTGGCAGAAATGGTGAAAACGAGAGAGATAGAGAGAGAGAGAGAGAGAGAGAGAGAGAGAGAGAGAGAGAGAGAGAGAGAGAGAGAGAGAGAGAGAGGTAAACTCAGGGTGGTTTGGGGTTCCCCTGGCATGCTGCATCAAGCCAGAGGAACACAAACATGCACACAAACCACACACACCCACACATGAATGCCGAAGTGTTCAGTCCAGCCGCTGGCTCTGAACCAACATTAACACGTTACCGTCCACAGCCACGTGTGGCACCATCGAGTAACACCGGGGTGTCCTGCCAGCTTTCTTCTTCTGTGGTGAAGCGGGTGTGTGGCACCAGAGAAAGGAGCCGGCAGCGTCCCTGCCAACTCCTTTCCCTGCCCTCTTCTTCTGTGGCGGTGGAGCTGATGTGCTGTGGTGACAGGGGCTGCCTGCAACACAGCGACGGACCCTCACTTGACTGAATTATCTCATCAGGGTCCTTTTATTAGGAACTCAGCAGGCTTATTATTTTTATTATTAAGGGCCTGTGTTTTCATCCTGAGGATGCCAGGCTTCAGTGAACACAGCTGTTTCTCCTCAACTCCTATGCTTTCTTTACTTAAGAGGTGCTTTCGCAAAATGCCGTTCAGATATTTTTCTTCAGCATCCCCCCCGCTCGCTGCCTGTCCTCTCACTGGTCTGGCTTTCTCTTTCTTTTCTTTTTTTCTTCCTTAGGCAGGATTAGGCCAAGTTTAACAACCATGTCTACAGGATGGAGTGACAGGCTAGTAAAATTATGTTGAGCACAGCGAGCCAGATAATCATTAAAGTATGAAATAATAGATCCAAGTTGGCCTGGTTTGTCTCAAGCCTAAACATTCAAAATGCCTTTCTCAACTTTACATTATATTATAGGAGCAAACTTTGATGTGAATTATCTGTAGTCAGTTATGTAATAATGGTTAAATATACCTCCTGAAAAAGAAAGAACCTATGAACCTATTTAAAACAGACATTCGTCCTCCAAGTGTATAAATGCTGAACCGCTGGATACTTAAGTGGTTTATTGTCGTCTATCGTTCATCACACTCCCTGTGTCTTTCAGGAGAGGGTCATGAAGTGAATGTAGAGACATCAGGCTGTCGGCTAATAACCTGGCAGTGGAAGTCTGATCAATAGCGCGGCTCAGGTTTCTCATCGCCTGAGAGAAAGTGTAGCAGCAGCTGTTTGGAGCTTCAGACTTGACGTGAACTGAGGAGCTGCACGATAAGGGGAGATGTGTTCCTCACAGGGTTTTACATTTATATGTGCACTTCATGTCAGATAAGATAGATCAGGTTAAAGCGCAGCAATGAAAGAAGTATTGTGACTTTTTGACTCTTTCTTGGACACTTGGTCCACAATACTGTCTCTTCTTTCTGACTCATATGTTCCAACTGAATATGTAAATCACACCAATCATATCAAGCTTTCATTATTTATACAAGGCAAATCATTTCTTATAATAAACAGTGTGGTTTTTATTTAACAAATAATTATATTTTGAATATTTTCAGCCATTTAGTCTCATTTATTAGTAAAAGTAACTTATTGTTGGATTTTATGTTTTTTCCATTTAATTTCCTTGAACAGTTGTTTTTCTTTTTAAACAAACCAAATGTAACTAATTTGGCCTCAAGTAACATTTAGTATTTATGAATTACTGTTTAACAAAAATCATCTGAGGGGGTCAATTTTTTCATGATTTAATAAAATGTTATTTAATCACATTAAATCATTGGATGTAGTCTGCTCATCACAACTGTCTATTTCTTACATAGACTACATCCGATGTAAAACCACTGGTAGTAGTTAACATGTACCGCAGGCCCTAGTTTTTCAATAATTCAGACCAGAGCATATGAACTATAGGGCCCCGTGTTCACGAGCTCCCTAACAACATCTGAGGACTGTGATAAAGACGGAGACAACCAAGAAACATTTCTCACAAATTCAAACCGTGCAGCGGAGCTCAAGCCGCGTTCAGAAGCAGAAAACATGATTCACACATTGAGACACGCAGACACCCCAGCAGCCATCGCTTTTTATGGATCCCGAAAGTCCTATTATCACGATGCTCGGGCAGCGAAACAGACGCGTATCCTCCAAAGCCCTGTCACAGTGCCCAGTGAGTCAGGCGTAATATTGGCTTTTCAGCTGCTGGGCCTATATATCGCTTTCGGAACTGTTCAGACTTCACAGTGTCAGAATCACAGTGTGGTTGCTTCTTATACGAGGACAAAGGTTTCGCCAGCGTCTCGGCCTGGGAGCGAGTGGATCTGCGTGGATCACAGCGGATATTTTGGAATAATAGCGATGAAAGGGAGATAACAAAGTGAGACGGATTGCAGAAGTACAACTCGGTGACAGTTTGAGAGAATGATCTGTAGGGAACATGTTGTGCTCCAATGAAAAATAAAGACATTCAGCTGTGTAAACCTACTTTAAATGTTAAAAACTCCTGATTCTGCGTTTACTGTTGATTTATCCTGTTGAGAATTACATGACCTCTTGTTGGGGCCACCGTGCAGTTTAACTTTTCATGTGCCCAGAATGGTTTTTTTTCCACAAAGGGTAAATTTTAACCATTGAGTCATGCTTTACTTCTTCACCACAGCTCAACAGTGGTAAGACTAGACATGTAGGGGGGGGGGATGGTCACTCACGATGTTAAAAAGAAAAACACTCAGCATCCATTTGTCATGGTCCCAGGACAGTCGGCCTCTACTCTCCATCATGCTGGTTGTTAATCAATAAAGTGATTACCTTAATAGAATGAGCGGTGCCTTTTAAAAGCCTCTTTACTTGTCGGATAATAAAATCCGTCGATACAGAATCTGTTCCTGATCAGATATGTGAATTATTGATGAGCTGATTGAATCTCTGGGGCAGGGACACTGGGGGTTGTTAATAATTGATACGTCATCTGGATTAATACGTATATGTGTGTCGTCTTGTTAACACAACAACAATTTAACCGTTTTTTCACCCTTGAATCCAGGCCATGAATGTGACTTTGATCGCCTAGAAATTTCCCCCTCAGCTGTGTGCAGACTTATTAAAACCAAGCCCTGCGTCCTTCACTGCCCAGCCTGAGTAATAACAGGGTAATGCAGTAAGTCAAACAGTCTTGTTCTAATTAGGTGTGGTTGTGTGTGGCGTTCCAGCGCCTGTCGACTGCTCATAGACATGACCATAAACACGTCGGGGGCCTCGGCGCTCAGCGGACTCGCGGCGCAGTCCTCGGCACAGGGACGGATCCAATAATGGTTCTCGTCTCTCGTGTCTTCTCTTTAAAAGGGAAAAAGAGAGAAAACACAACGATCACAAGGCAAACGTTGGTGCAAAAACAAAAGAAGGAAAGACAGTGAAGAAGAGGGAGGAGGGAAAAAAACCACAGAGGGTACCAAAACAAAGAGGATCTCAGATCACAACGCGCACAGAGGGAGCGTGAGACACTGGTCCACTTCATCTCTACATAAAAAAAAAAAATAGATGACAGCGGTTTGTTTAGAATATTGTAATTATAAAACCTTTAAAGAAGAATGGGGCATAAAACTGAGTAGTTGAAACCTGTGGGCTCTAACTGATACTTGATGAGAAGTCGTACTGACGTTGCTGACTTGATCTGAATCCAGAATTATTACAATCTACTTAAAATGTACTTTTAACAGTCAAATTCAAATTCCTGTTTTATTCTCAATGAATCGCAATGTCGTGCAAAAACAAACTAATTTACGTGATAAAGGCATAAATGTAAAAGTTTTTTTTTTTGAAGAGGTAGAAGAAAAAGGCAAGTGTGTGTAAAACATACACATAAATAGATACTTGATAAAAAATAATCTGCATCTATCTCTTGAACAGAAAGTATCACAAGAACAGGTGCATATAGATGAAGTATAAGAATAAAAATATTATCATGGAAAAAATAGATACTACAGACTGCATTGATGTACAAATAGTCAAAAAATGGATACTGCAAAGTGTGTGGATACACAAATATTCACAAATAAAGAGAATCAAGTGTCTTGTGTTTGCAGTTATAGTGGCATGAAATATAATTATTACACTTCAATAGCTTTATAGTTATCGTTTGTTAATTTTTAAGCACTATGTCACATGAAGAAAAGTTCTACACAAATAAAGTTTATTATTTTTATTGTACTATATGTGGTGACTTTATGAAATGATGTGTTTTGTAGATTTTTATATATATCTGTAAATCAACATCTACAGCAGGTGTTTAATGGCACAAAACCAATCACTAACACTAATTTCTTTAATATGAGTAAGTCTTTAAATGCTCCATTGAGTAAAGTGATGGTTGTTGATGGATTAGTAGTTTCTTGTGTGTGCGCTCTGTAGTAAGGTGTTAACACGGAAACTACCTCTCTCTCGCTCCCTCTCAGTCTTCAGCTCCACCTGGGCGGAGTTTTCACACACTTTGCAGTGACAAGACAATGTGCGAAAAGGTGAGGCCACGGTGAAAATCCACCGCCTGGAGCCACCAAGCAGACCAGAGAGGAAACGAACACATCACTTCTTTTTCTTTTTTTCCTTCACACCTTTTACTCCAACGCTTCCCCACCTCTCTCCCTCCCCCTCCCTCTCTCTTTATCTCTCGCTCAATCACCCCAGGCATCAAACTGATAATCCAAAAGGTCACCTGTGGCCTCCCTCTCCCGTGTTCTCTCTCTCTCTCTCTCTCTCTCTCTCTCACCCCTCCCTTCTCTGCTTCTACAATGAGGTGAAAAAAGAAAGAGAAAACCAGCCCGAGGGAGTTTCAATCCTGATCACCGATGGCCAGGTAACTCCGGGAGTCGAGCAAGTGTCTCGTCTTCTCATCTGCGAGTTTCTCCCACATCGTTTCCTTGTTCTCTGAGACCCGGTTCCTCCATTCATGAGGGTGAAAAGGTGCCACGGATTATTCGGCAGCTAAGAAGCGTAAGCCGAAGGGTCAATACACTGAAGCTCTTTGAGAGCCGTAAGAACTACAGAGACATGAAAGATGAAATAGTTCACGTCTTTTCCTTTTTCTTTTTTAAAGCCATCTCAACTTTCGATTTTACCCTCAAAGATGAACTTTTACAATATGGCATAAAATAATAAAAGTCATATATTCCTGTCATAGATATATAATGTTAAAATAAAAACTTGTGTCTGATACATCTTGGCTCTTAGAGTGAAGATAAGATAATCCTTTATTGATAAACTTGGGTGGAATTCAGGTTCAATAGAATTTAAAAAACTATCTCTAATAGAACAAGAAACAGTAATTAGATACGTAAATGTAAAGTAGGGCCAATGAAATCGACAATATATACAGTTTTTATATGAAAACGCATCAACTCTGCCGCCGATACACATCCACACTACTCCATATCTATAGAGCTGACAAAATGGAGAAATTTTATGCTGCCTACCTTGATTCAGTTTGAATACTGCGTTTTAGTCTGGACGTACAGAAACGGAGGCGTTTGGAATCAATGGCGAAGATACTCACAACCCCTTGCTGATTGGTCACGACTTTTCCTCAAGCTCTTATAACCTGATGGAAGAGAACAACCAACGTTAACTTTGGGCTACCAGTGTAGAACGGGATAAACCATGACAAGCGTTTGCTGGCCCTGTTACCTTTGCTAACAGCTGTTGTGCAGTTTTTCCGACGATACAGCCGCTGACATGTGTCGGAGACGAGACATTATTGGCTGGTCAGGACAGTCTGTGGTTTCCACTGCTGTTGAAGAGTCTGAGGGCAGGGGGCACATTTGTTCTTAGGTGGGATAAGACGATCATACTTTATTCATCTATTATTCTATTTGCATAGTGTTGTCACATAGAAGCTTTCACAATAGCAGTTAATATTTCTGTCGGGGACATTTTTTTAAAAAGCACAGTTCATATCGTTCACCTTTTAGTAACAAATCCCCACAATCATCCATTAGCCTCCTGCTCCTCTCAGGTTTCATTGATTTGCAGCAGTCGATTCTGTGACTTTGTGTAAGCCCTGGGTGGCAGGGGTGAAAGGTCAAAGGTCAAGGGTAGGTCACTCGCCTGCATTTCATTTGGAATTAATTATTAACAACACAGCGAAAAAACGTACAACATGTCCCGGTTTGGAATGAACACTAATTATCGATTTTAAAGACACTGTTCCTGTTAACACCTCTTGAAAAAACATTAGGCAAGAGTTTATCCAACTGCTTCGAGAGACTTAACGGCTGAAACGTCAAATGAACCATAACCCTGAGTAAGAATGTCGGCTTTGCTGTTTGCTCTTGGTATTAAGTATTGTGGTGTGTCTGACTCAGACAGAGTCGGTTTATTATCCTCATTAAAAAGTCTTCCTATTTGTCAGACATATGACTAAAATAAACTTCATTATCCATGGATCTATTTGTGAAGGGATATGAAGACAATTCAAACATTAGGATTAACTGAAGCTGCTTCATATTTGCCTTTAGCTGAAAAGAGATTAAGTATATGTTTACATGACACCTCAAGATGGTGGGTTGGATAAACGTGTCTCATCACCACATGCAGTATCTTAAGTTAGTTTTATTTGCTTTGTCTTCTTGTGACCTAACAGCTGTTGTGACCCAGAGAGGGGAAGCATCACCTCACTGGTTTTCCTCTTTCTTTCTCAAAGCTGCTTTCAGACAAACACTGAACTCTCAATTTTTTACCGTGCCAAAAACTCCAGGATTAAAAAGAGGAGCCATATATGAGGAAGACACCGATGAAGATGTCGGCTTGGAAAGACAACCAGATTCGAGAGCTTGTGGAGATAAGACATCGCTGTTGATGTGATGTAAACAAACATCTGATCGCCTCAGCGAGGTTAATAAATGATGTCCCGCAAAGCGCGCCTCATGTCTGAAAACGGCTTAAGACAAAAATCTGTTTCAGATTGCGAGGCAGTGGGGATTCTGTATCTCAGGGAGCCACAAAAGACTTTTTCAAATTCTCCCTTTTCATTCAAAAAACTGACAAAGACTCTTTGTGTCCATGATATTTGACTTTTTCTCTCTTATTCTCAACTTTGTGGTTTCCGGGCTTTCTGTTGTTTTTGTGAAGTGTGTCAAGATTTATGAGAAGAGATGCTGCTTCAGCTTGATGATGATGGTTTTTCTATATGAGGGGAATCAAAAGGCCATTTTTGTCCTTTCTCCTCCGTCCTGTGCCTGAATTTTATTGCACCAAATGCTGTTTTGTACTTTACATCTGAAAATGTGTTTCCTTTTCATTCTTTCTCTTCGACCTTCTTTGATTCTTTCTTTCCCTCTACCCCGATCTTATTACTCTTTCTACCCTACAACTCACTTCCTTCTGCTGACAGTGATTAAACCTTTTCCTCGCCTCCCAATAGAAAGGCAGAAATCACACAGACATGCACATACAGGTCATGTAATGAACTCTAGTTTCCTTTAGCCTTCCAGCCATGGGACTCCAACACAGCACATCCAGCGATGACATCATGCAGTACCCAGGTCAAATGTTATGTCTTATCACCATCATAACAAACCCACATAAAAGTGTTCGCTCTGTGGTTGATAGGTCGTGAACCTTTGCACTGTATGGGACCGTTCTATATCAAAGAACACGTATTTGAAGATGTCATGAGTGTGTTTGCATTAAGAAGAGCTGCTGCAGAGTGTCTGTTCATGTGACGTTTGTCACAGAAGTTTTATTGCTTGCTGCATAACAAGTGAGGGAATCCCCTCCTCTCTTCAGTTGTGTTGTTACACAACAATGTAAGACAGCCACCTTAGTACTGTTTTGTGGATATAATCTTTTTTTTAAGCAGGCTGTGTAATTGCACTCAGCCATAATTTACATTTATGATGTGATGAGTTAGATGAGATCCAACTGTTAGATGGATCGCCTCAGGATGAACTGTTGGCTATGTGACTACAGGAGATCATCACTTTTATTTGTACTCTGAGTCATGACCCAAGTCCTTCATCAAACACCTTCCCATCATCCTCACCCACACGTTAGGGTGATTGTTAGCTTGCTCGAATGCTATACGATGATAGTAAATTTACTTGGTGCTAACGTGAGCACTTAACTCAAAGCACTGCACATGTAAAACTTATGCTAGACTTACAAAAATAAAACTGGACCATGTTTTGTGTCCATGTCGATATGAGTAAACATTAAATAACCATAAATAATAACCATAGATATTTTATATATTCAGAATAGCTTGATTGTCAACACCACAATATCTGTAACAAAATCTCTCTGACTGCTTCGAATGCTGTGAAGCAAAAGTTCAGTTTCTTATTTCATCTCAATGAGGAAGTTTTCGCCACGTTTCTCTTTAAACACTGAGGTCGGAGCTCGGGGTCAACAGACACAGCACAGGCTTGTGAAAGAGTCAGCACTTTGCTCATGGAGGCAACAGCACAGCAAAATGATTGACACGTGGTGAAAAGTGATCAGAATCAGAACTGTGGTAAATATCATTTTGTTTCATACAATTTTATTTACTTTGTTTTGTCTCTGATGCCAAAAAATGCAGAAAACATTACCTGAAGGAAAAAAACACCCAGAGGAAGATTATCGTCGTTTCACAATTTCACGCCTCCGTCAGAAAAATGTGCAGGAAAAAAAAACCCCAGTCATTGTCAACACAACAAAGGGCCGTGTTGTTGCGAAACTATTTCACACCATTCCTCAAGTCACATGGACGGAGCAGAAACACAATACTCTCAACACGCCTCGTCTTTGTCAGTGCTGAGCGAGTTCCCCGCGCTTTCATGCACGGATCCTGAAGTCCAATGGTTTCTGCTCGGTCGTGGGAACTCGTAACGCTCCGAGTGCACGTATCCGTCTCACCTCTGGGCCCGCGCGCAGGAAATGGAAGAGTTGAAAGTGTGTTTTTGTGTGTCGGCGCATGGGGTGTGGGTGGAAGGTTTCAAAATGGCTGTGGAATTTTCTCAGGAGATTGTCCATCACACGAGGGAGGGAGGCAGTCTGAGGTTTTGCATTATTTGCATACAAAAGCGGATTACAAATCAGCAGGTGTGACAACAAGTGCCAATTGTTTGAATTGAGTTTCAGGTTTGCAGTTGAGTTTTTATTAGGCAGACAGGAGTTTACAGTTGTGAGTCAGGGTGTTAAGTGTTATTCTATCATTGATAACAATTGTAAGTGATGGAAGTGACATTTTGTTGACCCGGGGTTCACACAGCATGTAATAGTAATTTCACACAGGTTGACACAGCCACTGTTGTGTTTTAACACATGGGAAAACAGACAGAAGAGTCAAATGAAGACTTGCCCCGAGGATGTTCAATTCCACATATCCGCTCAGACATTCCTTCAAACATTTAATGCCGTGTGCTACAGTTCCTGGGTTCGGTGGGAAAGGTGTCCGCGGACGAAACACACTTTCTCACGGATCATCGGTGAAAGCCAGAGGCTGCTGCAGAGGATGAGTCGTAACCACTCAGTGAATGAATAGAGATATTTAATGGGATTGAATGACCTCTACTTGGGGGGATAGTGCTCATCCAGCCAATGTGCACCTTAGTGATGTTTATATTAATGCTTCTTTTAATTCCTTGAGCATTCAAAGATATTCAACTTATAATCACAAAACAAAGGAACAAAACAGAAAATCCTGAGTTCAGCTGCTGACAACAGGTTTAATTCACAGGTGGTTTTCTAGGTCATATTTTGTGGCGTTTGTACAGGGAGGGACAAAATACCATGAACACCTCACTAATAGGGTTCAACACAGCGACATCATAAAACCACAGAGTCACAAATCACCAGAGATGAATCATCGCCTCACTGTCACAGGTAGTATTTATCACAGGTCTGTTTTAATGGATCGTATTTACTGTGCGGGTATTTATATCAATGTGTCCACCCTCTGTAGAAGCTGTAACAGAGCTTCATTCCTGCACTGTGACATCTATGTTTCATGATCTAAACTTAACCAGTATTCTCAGCTTCGAGGTCCAGTGACTATTAAGAAACGATGAATTTAATGCTGGGAGCCCTCCACATGTATGCACACTTACATGTGCATTTCTAATACTATTTCTCATGCTCCACGAACGTTAGTCATCTTATACAGTATATCAGTCCGGCGGGGCAGCTCCTGCAGGCTGGAGTTTCATCCCGCTGTGGAACCAACTCTGTCTGAGGCTTACAGCCCCAAACATCTGTTGTAATTTCTGTCAAATTGAATTTTTATTACCTGGTCATTAAAGCCGCAGCAATGGCAAAACCAGATGGTTTCTTGCTGACCTTACAACTGGTTCTTTTTTATGGCGTTGGTGAAAATTGAACCAAAGGAAGCCGTGCGCTTTATAAAATTAAGGCAATCATTCCCACATTCCTGAGACATGGGGGGCACTGGGGAGGGCAAAGCAGCAGAGGGGTGCAGAGCAACACTGCAGGGGGAGTATAGGCATACTTTTGTATGTGTCCATGTATTTGTATGTGTATAAAGTACAGCAGTAAGCTTTGTGGGTAAATGCCTGCAGAGTTGGGGTGAGTTGCACACGATCAGTTTTAAATAATGTGGTTTTATGATTTAAAAAAAACTTGGTCTGTGAAAAAACATAATTGCATCTCAAATATTTAGCAAATTGTTTCTTACATGTTAAAGAAAAAGAAGCTGGCCGTTCGGAAAAAGGTATCAGAACCAGTTGTCCTGCGTTTTTTAAGCAACAAACTTTGATTGTAAACTATCAGCATTTGGATTGTTCCGTCAAATTGTGATCTGCAATATATCACGTAGTAAAAAAAAAAAAACGTTCCCTTTTCCTGCGTGTGTTCCTGAGGGGCCTCTTGGCTGCTCGGTTAGAGGCCAGGGTCAGTTAAATAACACTCACAACATATAACCAGCATGGGTGAGGGCTGTCTCACTGGGAGGGAGGGCTGCTCCATCACTGGTCCCTGTGGGGAGCAAAGGAGGGATGCTGGGTGTGTTTATTAGAGACAAAGGGAAGGGGAAATAAATGTAGAAGAGTGGGGTGGGAATAGTCCTCTGAATAGAAGGGTAAGAGAGCACCTATGATCAGATAACATTCTCATACAGACGGGTAGAAATTGAACAAATGAGAATTATAACAGTTGGAGGTGTTTGCACATGGAGCCTGAGGGTTCACTGGATGAACTGATGACAATCAAAACAATAAGAGTCATGCTGAGGCTCTAGAGATTTTGAGATAACAGGTTAGAGTCTCTTCACCTCTGTCATCAAAACTCCAAATGAGGGAATATCTTCTGTAAGAAGGATGTTGGACTCTTTGCGGTGGTGCAACACTTCACCAAGACATTTAATGGGAGGTTTTTTTCACCCATCTGTGTTTGTAGAAAGAATGTATTGGTGTAAATAGGGTGGACAGAGACAGACAGCAAACACAGTCCACTATTAGCATGTGATCATTGCCATTTGTTCCTGTTTGTAGGATGGCTGCGGCTCATGAGGCAGAGCGGGTCGTCCGCTGAACAGGGGGCCGGTATTTCGATCCCAGCCTCTTCCACTCTACACTTGGGCAATACACTGAACCCCAAATTGCCCCTGACAGCTGTGTTGGCAGTGTGTGATTGATGTGTGATCGAGAAAGTGCTACACACAGATGAACTTTGTGAATTGGTGAACTGAAAAAACTGCAGTATAATGTGTTTTGAGTGGTAATCAAGGCTAGACAAGTGCTTTGTAAATACAGACCATTTGCCATATAGACTGCCCTTTCTAGTTATTTATTTAAAGAAAAGAAAAATCAGGCTGTAGAGGAAGTAGCAGCAAACTCGGGAGCACCACTTTCCCGTCTCACGACAGGAGGAACGCCGATGACACACTGTGACAGTAACTGTGTCAGAGGACACCGCCAGCTGGCAGGAGGATCCACAGACAGCCGAGCGAAGCCATCAGAGGAAGAGAGAGACAATGGCAGCTTTTATTTCTCCACCACACATTCCAGTGGAAGAAAGGAGCCTGGCCGCCCGCCTGCTGTTTGAACCAGAGGCGCTAGTTCATGGCGTCTGGGTCACGGTACTTCCCAGAGTCACTGTCATTTTTCTACCTCAGTGTTGCAATGTCACAACACAGGAGTTTTTTTTTCCAGTGTGTTATTGTGCAATTTTCCTTTAATCAACAACATGGGGAGACATTTGAGGAAATATGGTCGATGACATAGCAATTCACTCCGTTGATGGGATCAGAGCTGTTCATTATAAAAGAGTCAATAAAAACAACACACTCTATTTTTAACATTTATGTAGTATATTCATCTTTCTGTGCGGATTCATCATATTTCAGAGAATTAAGAGAACGTGTAGCTGCGGTTGAGTTCAGCTCCTCCGTAGGAAAAGGCTGTTTTTTTTCTCTGACTCCACTGATGTCTTCACTCTGCATTGACACATCAAATCTTAGGTCAGATCAACTTTTATCATTCTGTGGAAAGAAAGCCGACATCCGTGTGACCAGAAACATATTTTTACTGGATAATATTGACAAGGAAACTTGTAGTTATGGCATCAACAGCCAGAAATGTCCGCCTTACCTCTCACTGCACTGTAAACATCTCACTACAACAATGTTTAATGACTACCCTGAACACAGTCATCAAACACAAATCACTAATGAGCAAACCGCAAACCGAAGACAGGGTTGAAGTGATCTGTGTTCCGGGCCAATACTCCGAAGCTTCTCTCCAGACTCATCATTGTCGTCACTCAGCCGGAGAATCCAGTCCGTCCACTGACAGTAGCCCCAGTAAACCAGCGTGCTCTGCTGTTGCATCACGCCACGCTCACTGTGTACCGACTGAAGGCCCTAAATCATTTCCTCCCCTGACTACAAAATGTCCTGTCCTCCTTATTACTGACACCATCACTCTTGCAGCTGACAAGTGCCAAAAGCAACAGGTCCAGGCACATTCTTTAGGGGATTTTGGAAAGAATTCCTGTTAAAGTAGGAAATTACTAGCTGAAGATATTCCTGATAAGAACAGTTGGGGAAATAGGGCAGTGATTCTAGGCACACAGTATGGATTTTGTTTGTATTAAAGGGAGGCTTTTATCCCAGCAACTAGTTGTACCCATGCAATGAAGATGTACTCTCCTCAAATAGGCATGTGGCTTGTTGGGATCTGTAAATATTTAACGAATACGAGTGTAGCGCCCCATGTTCTAAGCATGTCTGTTTGGAATGGGCTGTTTTCTTGTCCTGTGGTGATGCTGGTTGCAGGTTTCGTTTTGAAACTGTAAAAGTGACCTGCAGTCAGTGAGCCGCTGCGAGTAAAGGACCGACTTCAGGACTCAGTCCACGGAACCCTGAAGCCTCGCCACCGCTGCTGCACAAAGAGCTGCCCGCCTGTTTATTCAAAGTTTTGTGAAGCTCGACTCAGTACGCAGAACTGGAGAATGAGTCGCTTTCATTCCCATTGTGGTGGGACGGGCCCGATGTCATGAACACACTGTTGTCTTGATCGATGTCACTGATGTTGATGAGTCCCCGGCCGCAGTTGCTATATTCAAAGTTTATTATTCTTCAATGTAGTGCACCAACGTGTCCAAATCGCACCAAATTCAGCGCTGCACCACTAACACATCGTTGAGTGATCTTAAGGAATGAAAACGTAAATTTATCTAACCAAAAATATGGCAAGTATGAAGCCAATAATATGAACGGTTCTCGAGATATTTACTCCACCTACAGACAGACAGAGATTTCTGGACTAATTAGATCTAATGTAGCAGCAGAACGTTCCTCCATCTCCTTGTCGCTTGTTTTTGCTTTTGTCCTGACACATTGTTTAAAAAAACACCCTTTTTCACACAGGACACGTGTTGTTATCCAGTGTGTTTGAAAGCCATGTCACCCTGGAGGATGTTCTTTTCTTTTATTTTGGAAAGGTCAGCGATGCAGACATCGGCCCAGATGTGAAGTAGCATGAATCTCCCCCAGGTGCCCTCACATATCCATGTCTGCGGGTGTTGAGACGGAGTCAGCCGGGGCATCCTGTTGTCCCCCGCTCAGGAGAACCTGTTTCCTCCTGAGCCACGGCTCCCAGCTCCAACACACTCTTCCTCATGTTACAGAATACACAACGAGACAATGGCACAAAGTCGGGCACATATGAAGCAGACACACAAACACTCACACATATATATTGTTATATTAAACAAACACAGAGGCAGAGGACGAGACACCTGCGTGATGCCTTCGGGGAAACGTCCGGGGGAAAATATGACGGTTGCGCTCCGGCAGACAGAATTGACAAATGTTGCTTTTCTTCAGCTCAGCGGTTGTTTTTAAAACTCAACCCACATGACCTGTTTTGGTAACCTTGAAAGATCTTTGACTTTTCCCACATACACCACCATGAGCAGGTGATATGCTGCAGGCCTACAGGGTTAAATATCAGAATATGATAATGAAAGTAGAAAAGGGGGGGTTGGATGATTTAAATGAAAGTGGAGGAAGGTTTTATTGCAGAAGACAAATGTCCCGATTTGGAATCTTTAAGTTGAGTAAATCAAAATAAGATAAAAGATCTGATATAGTGGAATAATTTGAGGTTATACGTCATATTTGATTAATTCCACATATAGATTAGTATGAAGCTTTCCCCCCTCAACACAGGCTATTTCACGTTTCTAGTTTGAGAATATTTAATAATATTTAATGACACATTAATAACACATTTGATCAAGATTTATAGCTCCATGAATTTAAGAGACTTATTCTTTATTTGCCTGTTATGTTCATTTATAATTTCTCATTGTATTGTATTACTTTTTCTGATGTTTCAATTTTCCCTATCTCCTTTGCCGCTGCATGATAAATTCCCCCAGATTTTTTACCTTATCCTATTTTGAAAATGCTAAAGTACTTTTACTTAAGTATAATATATTATTGAAAGCAAGGTGTTGATGTGCAATGGAGTATTTCAAGTTTGTCATATTAGCAGCTTCATTTGATGTAGAATAACTGTTTATATCCATTAGAATGAAATAGGAATGTAAAACAGAGAAATGGTACCTGTAAGTCATTGGGACACACACACACACACACACACACACACACACACACACACACACACACACACACACACACACACACACAAAGACAGTAAAAGATAACAAACCCACTTGATAAATAAGTCAATAGCCTGGAGTTATTTACCACAAACTAACAAATCCTCATGTGCTGAGAGCAGGCAGGGAGTCTGCAGCTTCACACAGTCTCAGTGAATAGTTCTGAGGGTCGTTGTGTCAACAAACGTGGAGAAGAGCCCTCCACCAAACAAAGATTTTACACACAGATAGAGAGGAGAAGAGGAGGAGGAGGAGGAGGAGGAGGAGGAATAAATGAGAGATAAGGATTTGGAGGGGCGGTGCACACACACACACACACACACATACACACATGCACTCACACATTGCTCTGTGGGAGGAGGAGGAGGAGGAGGAGGAACCAGAAATCTTCTTCGCTGGCGGAGTTAACATCACTTCCACACCGCCTGCAAAGCAAACGCGCTCCTGACGCTGCAGAAGTGAGATCGATGTGAGAGAGTGTGTGTGTGTGTGTGTGCGTGTTTGCAGAAAGCTGTCAGCTGTCAGCACCCGGAGCCTCCTGACACGCAGCCTGCGCTTCTTCCTCCTCTTCTTCCTCCTCCTCTGCCCGGCTGCTGAGGGTCCGCAGCGCCGCTCTCTGTGCCAGAGGTTCGCGGGACAGTCGTGAGAAGTGCGCGGAGCCTCCTCTGGGCATGGACACGCAGCTGCTCCGACTGGAACTGGGATTTTTCTTTTCTGCGTAATCATCTCCCTGAATAATGGTAAGTGCGAAATCTTCTGTTCTCCCGCGGTGGAGCTGGTTTGTCTTTCATCTGCACCTTGATTTCGATCCCATCTTGTTCCTTTATTCTGGTCAAACCATCAAATGAATTCAAATAACCTGGAACATGTCTCTTGTAAATGTATGTCAGCTTCCTCTGTGCTCACGTGTAGATCATGGTATTAAGATGAGGGCCATGGACCCTTATAGCCCCCAGCCCCTCTTGTAAGGATTTATAAAATTTGATTATGATGATTATATTACAGTTATAAGATTATGATAAAATAAGCATAAAAATGACAATTTAATTTCACAATTCCCTCCAGTCTTAAAGTCCAGCTGCTCCCTCCACTCAGTTGTACTATAATGCAAATATAATGTTGAGAATATTGAATATACATGTATACATTCATATATTTTCATGTCGTGTGTAAGTTTCTGAGTAAATAAAAAGAAGCAGATGTTGTTATGATAATATTTTAAAGGTAAAAGGACCTCAGAGGCCTGATGCAAACATTAAATGCTTGGTGAACTTTTATTTAGGCCTGCAGGCGACCCATCTTGAAATGCACAAAAAATAATTTAGCCAATGCAAAAGTAAATTGTGGCCTGTATTTATATTTTTTGTGTAGTTTGACATTCTCTGTCAGCTCTGGATACTGTCAAGTGTTTTTTTTCAGCTCCACTTCCTCCTTTACATTCATAAAAGTCAGAAAACTCTCAACTCGTCCATCAACAAATCCCTTATTGGTGTCTCAGTGAGTCCTTGAATAGATGTGGGGGGGGGGGGGACAAGTGTGTGTGTGTGTGTGTGTGTGTGTGTGTGTGTGTGTGTGTGTGAGGCACCTTCTCTTTTGATTGAGCTCCTTTGTTTTTCTTGGTGCTGCTTGAATCCGTGCAGCACTTTCAGCTCGGGCCTAAGTACAGAAGATTACACCCAAATCACTGACACCCACCGCTTCCCCCCCCACCCCCCACCCACCCACCCACACACACACCCTCCAGCAGCCAGGCAGGGACCCTCATTAACTAAAATTAGGGGGGAGCCTCGCTAAGCATTTTTCAAAGGCCGGCATTCATATTTTTCAAGGACCCCTTCATGGCTCCAGACTAGAAACGTACCCACTGTGTTTTGCCAACTGTTTAAAATCGCCCTCAAACGTTTCTATCAGCTGCACAGTGTGAGCAGCAGAGATGTGGCCCCCGGCGGCTTTTAAGAGAAATGTAAATAAACAGATGAGAAGCAAAGAAATGTGACGTCGCACCTTATTGCAATTATTATAATCTGGTTGGATTCAAATAATACTGAATATATAATAAATAAATAACTGGAGATCAATTAGAACGTGTGTTTTCTAAAAAATGTATTGAAAACTAAATTTTGATTTGAGGCTCCTCCGGCTGTTTGTTTTATTTGAGTTTTGCACATTGTTGTTGCAGGACAAGCAAAATGAAACTGCAGAGAAATGTGCTTCCTATACCAGTTCTCCAAAGTGTCCCTTATATTTGAATTTTTAAAATAAAGTCGACGCATGTTTCTTTGTCAGTGTCAATTGTCTGTCATGTGACGGGTCGTCGATTTCTCTAAATCTCCTTATGAAGCAGTATTTTAACATGCAGGGGTCCGATGCGGGGGGGATTTGAGGTGTGCTCAGACCACATACCGAAGGTGTGCGCTCGGGTGTGTTTGATTTAACACTGTGGTTCTTCTCCTAATAACATTAGGCCTCATTTCTGCACTCCCTCTCCCCCCCGGCAGGCCCGGGACCCTCTCTCTCTCTCTCTCTCTCTCCCTCTCTCTCTCTCTCCCCCCCTATAGCCCTCTCCTCAGGCTTCATGGTTCTTATTACCAGCTCTAATAAATTGTGAATAAGCAGCAGCCCGAAAAGTCCCGAGCTGCGGAGAATTCCCCATCCTGTAGCACCAGGCACCCCCTCTTAAGAAAACACAAATTAATTCCAAACCCCTCTGTAGCCAAACGTTTGTGGAATGATAAATATTTTCATAGGAAGTTCGGCTCTTCCTGACTTTATCTGCACCAATTTCATTATATTTCTTTCACAGCCGCACCACGGCTCTTGATGTCTTCTGGCTTCCGTGCATTTCTCTCCCTCTCTTTCCCTTTCTCCTCCTCTTCTCTCTCCCTTCCTCCCTCTTCCTCTCTCTCTCTTCTCTCCTCTCTCCTCTCTCTCTCTCTCTCTCTCTCTCTCTCTCTCTCTCTCTCTCTCTCTGGGAGTCAAACAACCCTGCTGACCTGAGCTCGAGGTTACACCAGACCTGTCATGGTGCCTCATATAATCTTAAAATATCTTCGATCCACGCTGTCAGTCTGAGATGAAGACATCATCCCAGAACTATAAAAGCCATTCAGTGTCAGTATAGACGTTACAGATGGATTCGCTGCACTGAAGTGAAAATGTTCTGCATCTGGTAAAGTAAAGTTTTAGACTTTTTCATTTAGAGGCAGCCTTGAATTCATTCATACTCAGTCTTTGTGTCTTTGCTCAGGCATTTATTCAGAGTTAATCCATCTAAATGTACATAATCCTAATCTGTCAATTTAGAGAAATTTACAGGACAATGCTGCAGATCAAGATGATAAGAAGCATTATACATAGTATAATAGTTTTTGCTCAATTTGACAATGACAAACTCATTCATTAAATAATTTTAGTATTAATTCAAGGGCTGTTGAAAATACCATTAAATAATCTCTATAAATGTATTCAAACATTAAAGGCTAGTTTAAAGTAATGCCTGAATATTTGTTTATTTGTGTATATATTTATTTACTTATAATTTATAGTAGTATCACTACCAACGTACTTAATTAAAAAAAAACTGTATGTGCAACTATGTCGACACTAAGGCAGCATTTATGTATATCTCACATGTGCAGCTGTCTCACAGCTATTTTGAACAAAGCAAAACAGATAATTATGTGTTCATTTAATTTGAAGGTGTAGAAACAACAGAGAGGTGATGTTGGCGAAAAGAAAGATATTTAATTTGAGTAAAATCAAATTTCCCTTCCCCTCCTCGACTCATTTTCTCTTCCAGTGTGAATTTAGCCAACGTTTCCTTTTTGAGTATTTGCTTTGCATCTTCCACAGTTAGGTTTTGCAATACATGTGTGCGTGACAGAGGCTTGGTCATTAACGGAACAATACATTCATATCAGAAGAAGTGTGTGTGTGTGTGTTTGTTGTGTTGTGAGACTTCTTCATCTTCAGATACGTGTCGGTGTTTGGTGAAATGAAAGATCAGACCTCAAAAGAGTTGCTTGTGACACTATTGGTTAATCTTCTTTCCTCTCAAACAGTTTTAGGCTCAGAAGTGATCCCTCTCTTCCCCCTAAATGTCTTCCCCTCTCCCGCCCTTCCCTCCCTTTTTTAATTCCCCCTAAGCCCCGGAGAAAGAGAGAGAGCGAGCGGGAGCGAGTGCCCGCGGAGGCCTCGTGGTGATGTGTGTGTCAGCAGACAGCAGCTGTCTCTGTGGCTATCTCCGCTCTCCTTATCATATCCTGAGAATGGTGGAGCCACACACATCGCAGCGTAGCCACTGCGACCATATTTCATTCCTTCGTGCTTAATAGCTGTTTGGGTACTTTCCACTGAAATAGAGAGTTTTTTAATAATTGTCCTAGTGGCTCTGGGTGTGTTTTCTTAGGTGTCAGAATTTTTCCTCTAGATCACTTTTCCTCACTAAAATAAACAGGATTTTTCCATTTTCTGTTATCTGCATTGATCGTTCCTAAATGGTGTTAATCACTCTCTTGCTTCCTCTTTTTCCTCACTTTCTCTCTCTCTCGCACACACACACACACACACACACAGTAAATCTACCAGTAAACAAGTAATTGGACCTCTGTCCGCCTGTAACGCCTGCGAGCCTCAGCTACCAGGGAGCTCGGCCTGGCCAGCTGTTAGCAACTAGGGCGGCCACTCGCCATCGTCTGCCGAGGACACTGATGGAGGGCCAACCTTTCTGTCCTAATGACTAATAAAGCAGCGGGTCTGAGAGTGTGTGTTCATTAGAGAAGCCAGGAGCACTCTGCAGTCGGGCGTGTGTCAGTTTTGAGTGTGCACGCGTGTGTGTGTGTGTGTGTGTTGTGTGCGACCACCCTCCCATCACTGGACCAGATGTTTTTTACCTGGGAGCCAGACCACCATCTGACTGGGGTCAGCCCAGTCCTCCAACCCCACACCCGCTCCTCAGGGGCTGCTGGGAGGTCTGCCAGCTGTCCCTCATTCTGACCCCCCCGTCTCAGGGCACTGGTTCTGGGGGAGAAGGAGTCTGGGCTCTGGGGTAGGTGGTCCTTCTCGGATTTGGCAATATTACCGGTGGAAAATGATTAGGGGTTGTTATGAGAGGGAGAGTGCCGGGGTATGGGGCAGTGACGGCGAGTGAGGAGGAATGAGAGAAAGAGAAAAAAGGATCAGAGAGGGAGAAGGAATTCAAAATTCTGTGAGAAGTAATTTACAAGAGGAGTGAGGAGCATGTGCTGGAGAAACAGAGATAAAGACACTGGCATTGTTGAATACAGAGCATTTGATTACTGGGGGATGGGGGATGGGGGGGGGGACTCCCTTCTGGCTTTAAAGCAGACTTGTAGCAGGAGCTAGTCAAGTGGAAAGAAAAGGCCACTGAGTCTAAAGTTACAGAGAGGAGAGTTGGCAACAGGTTCACTGCTGCCAGAGATTAATTAGAGCCTCTCGTAGAATGACCCCTATTTCTTTCAAAGCTGCTCTGTGTGTGGGTGTGTGTCTCTCTGTGTGTGTGTTTATGTGTGTTTGTGTGTGTGTGTGTGTGTGTGTGTAGGTGTCTATACAGGGATCCCTCTCATATTGAACCGGTTGCTCAAGCGTCCTAATTTTTTTTCACTTGATGATGCAAACGCCCTAGTTGAGTTATAATCTGTGAACATCTGCTGATCTCACAGATGATAATCAGGTGACAGAAACCTGGGAACGCCTTGCTCTTGTGCTTTTGCTTTTCTGTGTCTCAGCAAATGTCCGGGTTGCATTGTGGAGTCGACGAAACCCAAACAGGTTGCTGTCGACATTATCAGTGTCTTTTTTTTTTGAATGTTTATTTACTTACTTATTTATTATTTTTTGCTGATGACATCTCAGAGTTAACAGAAACAGTCTGTTATTAGTGCGTTAAGTCTAAACAGAAACTCAGTATTCAGCTGGAATACTGAGAGTTTCCTTCATAGTCTGCACATGCTCCAATGTCCTTACTGGCTGTGGTGATGCTGAAATTCATGTGTAATTATAATTCTGAGTATCCACAGCTTCTGCAGGATCTCCTCTTCTTATTATCACTCTGCATGCGGCCGCCGTGGAGCTTAGGGCTCAGTTTGCTTAAAAGCAAGTGCTCGTTGGACACACACACACACACACACACACACACACACACAAACACATACTTGGAATACATTTGCTTCTTAATGAATTCTCTGGTTGCTGAGGTCAAGGTGGGTTATGAACCCAGAACATCTGTTGACAGACCACCAGCACCACACTTCACATCTAATATACAAAATTCAATTTGCTCTTTGAAAATGTTAGATTTTCTACAATTCTGTCTTTTTCACCACTTAGTATAATATAATATAATTTAATTTAAAATTGTGGCAAACGTGATGGCAATTTGTGAGTTTTTGGAAGCTCTTTGTTGGAGTCAAAATCATCTTTTTTTTAATAAATTAATCATTTAAGTAACTTTTTCATACAAAAATCCAAATATTACCAGGTCCCAGCTTCTGAGTTTTGAGGATTTACTGCTTTCCCCTGTCTTGTGTGACAAAGATGGAATAAGTTTGGGTTTTGTAACTTTTGTAAATTTTAAATGTCGTCTGGATTATAGGAAATTATTATTGTTGGCATTGTCACGATTTTCTGTCTTTTTTTAGGTCAAATAATCTTTAAGAAAATAAGTGGTTGAAGAATCAATAATGAAAACAATTCCTAGTTGCAGCCTTGACTCTGAGCAGAACTGAAACAGTCTTGTGCTTTTTGATTTTGTTTCGTTTGGTACATTGGTTTAGAAGTATTATCAGAGTTTGAAGCGTCTGAAAGTTCAGCTTCTCTGTTTTTATTGAGATTTAAAAAGGACGATAGAAGATAAAAACTGTTGATCTTAGGAGGTGTTGACTTTCTTTTCACTTCTAAATGTGGAATTGGATGGAGAAAAAAAAGAACTGTGATGCTAAAGCTTATATTACCGAGATAAGATGCTGGATGATTTACTATCTTTTCCCTGCAGTCTGTCGTGTTGAACCGTCAGTCGTGTGTCAAAGGTGCCTAAAAAGGGCAAAAGCTGCCAGATGGCACTGATCCCAACCTCGAAAAGCCTGATAGTGTCACACAAGAACTAAAATACTGGGCCCTTGTTCTGTGTCTTTTATCAGCCACTGAGAGAGAGAGAGGGGTTTTTGTGTGGAAACACCCCCCCCCCCCCCCCCCCCCCCCAGGCACTTAGGCAGACTGTCCGAACGCGGGGCTCCAGGTGGGGTCCCATATGGCACCATTACAGAGCAGAGAGTCACCTCGTCCCTCCAGAGTCACCAGACTCTGGCCTGTTGTACCCAGTCTTTTATAAAAAAAAAAACACTGACACAGCACATATATTGACACTGCAAACAACTTTCTACCCCAACGCACACACACACACCCACACCCACACACACACACACACACACCAGACACGTGACACGTGACATTATATTAAAATTTTTTATTAATGTAAATAAGATAAAACAGCACACACCCTTCACAGGAGATGTAGCAACGGATCACACACATTTGTTTTCTTATCATATTTATTCAGTATAAACTTTACTTCAACACTAAATCTAATGATTGCTGAACATAATGTAGTTGTTGACAGTTAATTAGATTAAGAAATCTTTTTTTAGTAAAATGTATATTAACACTTGACCAGAGACAGTTTTGTTTGCTGCTGCTGCGTTTAAAGACTATAGTGAAACTAGGCCTTGTTCCACTGGTCAAAACCCACCAACACCTGATTTTTTCAAATGAAACTCTTCAGTGGAAACAGGTTTTTATCGGCTCTGATGGAAACGAGACACCTCGGCGAAAGGCACTAATTTGGAAAGACAGCAGGTCGACAGGGAGCGCCTCAGTGTTCGCCGCATTCGTGACGTTGAACATGAAACTCTGGGCAAACTCCTCCACTGGCAAGGGGGCAATTCAGTGGGTTTACTCAGGTCTAAAAACAAAACAAGCTGTGTATACTCTATACTATTTTTGGCCCAAAGATCCCCTGCAACAAATTGCACACACTTGTAGATATTAGTCGCCTAAATATGTCCATGAATTATTCTGTGGGAAATCCATGGACAAATGTCAAAGAACGCACTATTTCGTAATGTTTAGCGAATAATACAAAACAAAAGAAATCCTGGACCTGCACTTTTGTCCGGATCCACACCAAAATTGAATGGGTTCTTTCTTGGTCCCCGTGACACCCATGCATCAGGTTCTGTGCAAATCCAAACCAACGGATAGGGGTGAAAACATAGCCTCCTTGGTGGAGAGTCAATCTACATTGTTTTGGATCTTTAGTTGTTTTCGAGCAACCTTGTTGTGAGCATGACATTCTCCTCCGTTGACACATAGGGATCATCGATGGATCAACGTGTCTGTCATCTTCTCGTCATTCAACGGCCTAGTTGAACATGTTAATGTGCATAAACCCTGTGTATTCCTTTAACTGTATCAAATGACATGTCAACTTAAAGCACAACACACCATCCTGTGATGTAATCCGTCAGCACAAAGGCTAGAATTTGATACCCGTGAAAGAAGCAGTGGTCTAGCAGAACCCTGGGACCCAGGTGAAGCTGGTGGGACTGGCCTCGTGGCCCTGTGGCCTCCTGTGGCCCTGCTGGGTTTGTTTTAGCTTCAGTTTCAGCCCTCAGCCCTCCACTTCTCTGCTGAGCTCCGCTCGTCTTCCCTCCGGTGTCCTGCCGTTCCCATGGCCTTGTGCGCCCTCCTCCCAGGCCTCACCCTGAACCAGGAAGTGCCTTTGTGTCGCACACAGATTTCATGTTTGTGTGTACATGCATGTGCGTGCATTAAGGACTGTTGCAGGGATGCAGCTAAAGTCAAAGGGACTCTGAACAGGCTTTCATTTTTGATCACTGCAGGGAAGCACACAAGCACTTTCCTTGTTTTTCCTGTGTAGCGTTGGATCAGTGTTACTCTCCTGAGCTGCACAGTCTGTGATGGAGGACGGATCAGGACCCTGATCAGATTCAAACCGGTTTAGTGGTCATTTCTGAAGTGGAAAAAAAGCTTAGCAGAAAAGCAGAAAACACATGAACACGTGTTTTAGATTGAAAGTCATGATTTGGTGCCTACTTTGGTGGTTTGTTGTAATTACCTTTGTCTTCACCCTCGTCCATTCGGTTGTTGGTTGGTTTGTTTGTTTTAAAGCATGATTACACAAAAACAACTGGACGAATTACCATGAAACCTCATGGAAGGATGTGGCATCGGTCAGGCAATTCCAATTTTGGTGCAGATCCGGTTCAGGCGTGGATCCGGGATTTGTATATATATATATATATTATTCTTTTATTTTTATTAATATTGCAAAATAGGGTGTTTTTCAACATTTTCATTGATTTCTCAGAGATTAATTCTAAAAACACTATTTACAGTGTGTGTTATTTGGTGCAGATCTCAAATAAAATTCCGGATCTAGTGAATCTAAATGTGGTTTCATGAGGGGACTGTTGGACCTATTGAGTCAATCAGTTACAGAAAGTTGTAAAATAAATAAAATTAGACACAATTAGAATATAATAAGGCCATTGGTACTTTGTTTTTAGGGTATTATTGACAAACAGTAAATCACCTCGTACTGACGTGCAGGTGGATTTTTGGTCCCAGAGTCTTTGCGGCTGCTTCACGGTAGAAAAGCACTTATTTACTCAGAAAACAGCGCACGCCGTCGTGGCTGTTTTTAAAGCCAGGAGGGCAGCGTCATCAGTGGAGCTGACACAACACGAGATGTGTGTTCTTGCTCTGTCCAAGTCGTTAATAACATGAGAGCGGCGCGAACGTTACTGTGATTCTGCTCGAAGCTTTTAATACCACCGACAGTGAAGCTTTTGCTCATGAAGCGTCACATGTTTTTGTCTCCTTTTCAGCTTTACCCCACCCTCACCTTGATCCCTCTCTGCTGCTGTAAAAAAAAACCCGCTGCCCCTATAATTCATGACTGTCATCTGTCTCTGTCGTAGTGTTGTCAGAGAGGTCGGAGGTCAGGCCGTTAGCTGCGGCTCTGCTGGACTGGAATGGCCCAGAGGCGAAAGGGACGGAGACAGCAGGAGGGAGAAAGACAGAAATGAAATTAATGGAATGTAGCTCGGCCTGTTTTGCACAAATAAACAAAAGGTTGTGGTGATGTTGCTGAAACAAGATAGTTTCAGGCTCTTTTTTTAATTCTCTACAACACATTGTACATGGAGACACTGCAGCAATATGCCTATATGTGTTCATGTGCTGCTACAAAACTGAACAACAACCAGTAGATTTTGGAGCCTGACTGCAGTGATTTGCTCCCGACATGCTCCCTCTTCAGCCAGCATGAGGTCGGTATGGATGTTAGACGATGAGGCCTGATTCTGTGTCAACCCTCCAGTTCACCCGAAAGATGCTGGTTATGGT
The DNA here is from genome assembly GCA_026259375.1 of Verasper variegatus. Lineage (NCBI taxonomy): Eukaryota > Metazoa > Chordata > Actinopteri > Pleuronectiformes > Pleuronectidae > Verasper > Verasper variegatus. The sequence continues at coordinate 20,842,692 of CM048040.1, forward strand.
TTAACGTCCGTTACTTTATGCTGTTCTTTGACACCATGCTGGGGAAACACATTTCTTCGTGGTCATTTTCCTCAAAAGGGTGCTGCAAAATATAATATAATCGTGATATACCTCTAATGGAACTCATTGTGTTGGTCCTGCAGACGAGAGGAGACGTACACCTCCACGTTTCTCAGTACAGCTTCGGTCACCCACAGCTCACATTGACCACCACCTTGTGTGATTGGGATTTAAACTCTGCAGACGGACACACTGACCTCGTCCAGCTACTTACTTCGACTAATTCATGTAACATTGACCTTTTGACCACCAGTCTACTCATATACTTGTGGTAATGGTTTGGGCCGTAATACACAATAGGTATTTTATAGCGCAATAGTGAATAATATATATATACTCAATAGTTAGAATTTCAAATAAAAAAGATAAAATATCTTGTATTTAATACCTAATAAATTCATGTGTTCAGCTCATCAATGCAAAAGAAACAGTGATAATTCCTCACAGCAGTCCTGCTCATTGAGTCACAGAAGTACACTACAACCCCATTGGAAAGTGTATCGCATATTTCCCTCTGTCTCACTGTGTCACCCTATCTGAGTCTCTGTTGTCTTACAAAGCTCTATTGTCTCTTTGTATCATCAGAACGTACGCGAGACATTGTGCTGAACGAAGGATCATTACTAACTCACACTCTGCTATTATTTAGAATTTGGACCGCAGCCTAGCTCTGGGTGTTTTTCCTGGTTTATTTCTTCTAAGAAGCCACATGAACAGAATGAGTCAGCAGAGGTGCAGCGGAGCATTTAGTAACATTTTCCCAAGAAACAATGTCACCTGTCAGGTTTCTTTAACTCATCTGACTGTCAGACCACCGCTCTTCTCATACCACATGTATCTTGTTCTCGTCGTTCTTTTTCTCTAAACCTACTCGCTCCTCTCGCCGTCCTGCTGCAAACAGGGCCTGAGGCGCGTCGCCATGTGTCACTCCCCTGCACACCTGTATCCTGATGGCGTGTTTTTTTTGCCATTGTTTCCACAGGAGAGTTGACGGCTTGAGAGGAACCTGACGAACAGCAGTGTGACAGGACAAAGAGGACAAAGCTCTTTCTACAGAGGCAGGTGAGAGAAGAAGAAAACAGTGAAGTGTTATGAAAGCCGGCTGCAGAATAACAGAACAACAAGGACGGAGCAAAACAAACTGTAGATTAAATGTGTGAAAGTATTCAAACTTGAAAGTTGTATTTTTGCATTCACAATTTAAATTGACAACCAAGTCTCTCTGTCACAATTTCTTTTCTTGGAGCTGTAGCTTTTCCTCTTTGTGTAAATTTTTTTAATTTGTTTTCACTTTGAATTTTCCAACAGTGCCTCATTCACAAAGCTTCTTATCGTCTATTTCAAACTCATCACGTCTACTTCAGGTGAGTAAATGAAATTAAGATTTTATTTCTGTTGATTGCCTAATTTATTTATTATTTATTTATATCTATCTATCTATCTATATCTATATCTATATCTATATCTATATCTATCTATATCTATATCTATATCTATATCTATATCTATATCTATATCTCTCTCTATCTCTCCATCTCTCTATCTCTCTCTCTCTCTCTCTCTATCTATCTATCATAATCAACATGTTAAATAATATATATAAATAATAACATTATTATGTTTGAAAAGAGAACTGTGAGAGAGGTCCAACTGATTTTCTTGTCGTTATTTAGAATTATTAAAATGTCAAACTATTATTCTATCTATTCTAATTCACTTCCCTTTTTCCTGTTTGCTGCATTCATTCCTTTGATTGTTAACACAAAGGGATCCTGTCACTTCCTCACAATCACCTCAAACCGTGACACATGTTGTGGTTGTATTGTGAGAGAGAAAGAGAAGAAGAACTTGTCACGAAACAGTTCCTCATTGTTTCTTCTTGCTTTTAGGACCAAGTGTCATGGCTGCTTATGGTCAGACCCAGTACAGCCCTGCGCTCCAGCCTGCAGGACCATACGCACCTTACACTCACCACACGCAGGGCTACAGCATGCCGTCTTACAGTGAGTACAAGCATCGAGAAAAATCCTCTCTAAAGAAATGTTGGTAATGTTTCAAACAGGTATTTCGATTCTACAAGTTAGAATGACTCAGCTTTTTTGCTCATAAACAAACACGATATGAATGTCACCCGGTGGAGGACAAACCTCCACCAGCACCCAACTCGTCCCTTAAATTCTGCAGCAACCACATCGCCATCATTTAGACATAGTTATAAAACTATTAAAGAACTTATAAATTATAGATTTCCCACTGAATCCATGTTATCTGAGCTACACGTTACAGCAGCTGAATAAAGCCCTATCGCCCCCTTGTAACCACATTTAAATGAGCTAGATCCAGATTTTTAATTGGATCCTGCAACAAATAGCACAAACTCAGAAATACTAGTTTAATAAATACAACAAGATCAATTCATTATTCCCTAATAAACTAAATGTTAAGTGTTTTCAAAGGTTATTTGTCCAGATCTTTGTCATAATCGTTCCACCAGGTTTCATGGTAATTTACAAACAAACAAACGGACAACACAATAACACAAGCTCTTTGGTGTAGGTAAAAAACAATATGACAACATGTACATACAGTATAACTCAAGGAAACGAGACGGAAGACACCCAGTGTGTAAAGTGGTAAACATGAGATGAGCACACATTTAATTTGCAATTGCAAAAAAGCTTGTTGTAATATATGAGGAAATGGTGTTGATGTTGTAATAATTTCCATGTGTTAGACAAATCTACAGATGCACGTACAGTCAAATGCATAACTTGTTTTTATCAGCTAACCAATCCAAAGCCCCAGAGACAATAGTCAATCAAATTTTGCATTAAATCAGTTATTGACTCTCCTCTGTCGTCTCTAGCCTGTGTGTGTTGATACGGTTGAATATACAGTAAATGTTCTGCTTTCTCTCCAGACATTAAAACAGAGGACGGTCTGAGTCACTCTCCAGGACAGACTACAGGACTGTTGGGCTACTCGAACTTCAGCAGCACGACTCCCAGTCCGAGTCTCTACAGCTACTCACACACACACGGTCAGTCGGAAACTCTGTATACACTGAATATAAGAAAACACTATCACACACAAACCAGCACACAGACCTTTCAGCTATCGTTGAGATTACTGGCAGGAGCATCCTTCCTTATCCTCCCAACTCTTGCCCTCTTTTTTTTTAGCCCTCCTCCTCCTCCTCCTCTTTCCTCTCCTCTCTTCTCGTCATCTTTCTCTCCTTCCCTCTGCCACACCTGTTCTCCATTAGCTGCGGTCTGGACTCCTGGCGTCAAAAGTCTCCCCACCCCTCCTCTTTTCTCGGGGTCAGGCCCCCTTTCTCCGCTCAGACCAACAACACAGCATGCGAGCACTTGTGTCTTTTAGAGGAAAAAAAAGAGAGAGAGAGAGAGAGAGTAGGAAAACAGATAGAAAGAAGGGAAAAGAAATGTTGGGGGTGGAAGAAAGTAAAACCGAATAATGAAGAAAAACAAAAGATGGGTGCATGGGTCTTTGCCAAACAACTTCTTAAATGTAAGAAGTGGTGGTATGCTTTGGAGTGTGTGTGTGTGTGTGTGTGTGTGTGTGTGTGTGTGTGTGTGTGTGTGTGTGTGTGTGTGTGTGTGTGTGTGTGTGTGTGTGTGTGTGTGTGTGTGTGTGTGTGTCTGTCTGTACACATTCCTCAGTCGCCCGGCGCCCAGAGCATGACTCGCTCAGTGCGACTTTATGGCTTTGAAAGCAGCGTAAAATTGACCTTGTGTGTGAGAGGGCAGGGGTTAAGGTGCATTTTTTAGGGAGGGGTGAGCAGCAAGACCCTGTTTTCCACTGCGAGTCAAATAGAGACAAAACGGTAAAAGAAAAAGAAACTGTAAACATGATGTGTGGATGGTACTTTGAATTACCCTCATTCTGTAAATCCAAGGTTTTAAAAATTACTAGGATTTGATATTATCACTGAATGTAATATGTGCATTTGCATATAATCTACCTACACTTTGAAGACAGTGTTCTTTAAGTTTGTTTTGTTGAGAGATGTAACGACCAAAGTGCACCTACATGAGCAAGCGTACTGTTAAATTGTGGCTTGTTTTTTACATGTTACACAGATAGTCTCATCCTGTTGAAATACATTTGGCTGTGAACCAGTAGTATCAGACGATACCGTGGATGTATTAAGTTGTAATTATTGGCATCAAGCAACGTTGGGGTTTGTCGTGCTTTTTGGTAGCTTGCGGGGGGAAATCACTATGTCACTGAAATCTACACCCTGAGCATTCTTCTGTGAAACAGAGAGAAACAAACACCAGTTGAGCAAATGAAGCCACGCTTGATACAACCATTCTGAGAAGTTGCAGCGCAGGCAGAGAACAAACTCACCGAATTGTCTGAGTTATGAAAACGTAGCTAAGCAAGCTTTCGTTGCACTGTTCATGCAGCTGTCCAAGTTCCTTCTTTGCAAATGCATCACAATCATTTGCTGCTTTTGCTAGTTGGCGTCAGCTAGGTAGATGAAATAATTGAAATCACTCTGCCGCTCAAAAGCTGATTTTAAGGTGCTGTGTTTTCTTGCATGTTATTAAATTCTCGAGGTGAAATGAATCACTTTAAATGTCAATATGGCAACTCCGATCATTCCATTTGATTTAATTAGCTCTCTTGTGTGACGTGTGATCGAGATGCAAGCTGGGTTATGTAAACTAGTTTTGGCATAATTAGCAATTAATCAATCATCCAAATAGTTGCAGATTGACTCTGTCACCTCTAATTGTTCACCAGCCATTCATTTTACACTAATTATTGAAAGTTATGATAAATTTGTACCCATCCAGCTAATTGCTGAGAAATGAGAAGTCAGCTCTTGTGAACCTAGAAACACAAGTGGTTTGATAATAGTTCAAACCAGAGGTTATCTACACTTACTTGGATCAGAGAATAAAGCAAACATCTACAACCGGAAACTTATACGTTATAAACATCCATCACAATCTATAGACTGACCGAGCAGATCAAACATCGATTTACTGTATTTACCACAAATTTCTTGTGTAATGACAGATTATTACCAACATACAATGTACCTTAGTTTGTTTTTAGGTCCTAATCGATAAAATCGTAAACTCTTGCTTATACCCTGTCGGACTTCACTGATACGTTCACGCTCCAAGATCTTTTTATCGTTGTCTATTATACTGAGGGCCAAAGTTAAAGCAAAAGTTATGGAAGTGAGGCCCAGGCTACAAAACTGGAATCGTCCTTTATCATAACAGTGGCATTACTCTTCAGTATTGCTGATTTTTAGTGGTATGCTGTATAATCCCGATTCAGGCCGTGAATTTAAAGGGTTACACTCCCACCCTCCCAGATTCCAGTTTTCCATATCTCTCCCTCTTTAAGAGAATATTCAGATGTCAGACATTACACAGGAATGTAAATATTCTTGTAAACACACTTTTGATGAAACCTCTCGCAAACGACAGAGCCTTCGATGACTGTGCTGCGCGAGAGCCCCGACCGTTGAACCAACAAACATTGTTGAACGGCGTGCAGGCAGAGTTTGAAGGACAATGTTCCCAAACAAAATAAATTTGTTTGAATATTTTTATGCATAAATCATTAACTGCAAACTTCAAACGGTAATAAACTGCCACGACAACCAAATGTTTGTAGGATTTCAGAATGTTTCCATGTCATCCATTATACTGTACACAATACTCGAGGACACACACACACACACATCATACAAAAAGCCATCAAAATACTATGTGTACAACAGAAACCAAATGGGGACTATGGGAGCCTTTCTGTGTTTACTCCAGAGACCTCCTGTATTTTTCCTTTCGTCGCTTTGAAGACTGTTATGTTGTTTTGTTGGAGGTTTCGCTGTGGTTCTTTCATTCAGCCATTACTCTGGGTTTGTCATGCACTGTGGAGAGAAGAGGAAGGAATGGGGGTGGGGGGTGGGGGGGGGCACGAGACGGCAGCAGTGGATTGATGGAATGAAAGCGAGTCTTCGAAAAAGAGTTCCGCTCATCAGAGAAGAAGAGACTCCGTCTTAATGATCAGAGAGGAGCAACGGTTAGAAGTCAAACAGGATATGTCCATTATGGAACAGCAGCTCAACTTTCAAACCATCGCCTCTAATTACTGAAACGGCCTCTCTGTCACACATCTTAATTCATCAGGTAGCAAAACCCACCCTATTAAATAAACACTACAGTTGTAAACCAAACAATTCTTTGCGAATGTTATCCGATCTGCTTTCTGTTTGATTACATATAGTCTAATTGCAGTGCACACAATCATCTGTCAGCCAATGTCAAGCTTGTCAACAAAAGGCCATTGTGTTACATCTACATGTCATTGTGGTTTAACAGGTACATCAACACAGCAGTCACAACATTGGCAATTCGTTTTAGACTCTGGCTAAAAAAAATGGTGGCGTTCGTATACATGTTATTTTAGCTACATTTCTGCGTAGTAGGAGGAAGTGGACACGTGTTGTCCATCTTCATATACAGACTATGGTAAAGCCTCATAGAGCCGCTGTAAACGGTCTTGTGTGAACACCACCATGCGTCATTAATCATTGTATCTTTGTTCTTTCTAACGAATAATCAAAAACCAAGGCACTCAACTTTCCCCAAGCTTTTAATGAAAGGTGTAACTAACGTCTGCATAAAGAGCTCTCAGAGTTTAATAATCCTGTATCCTGTAAAGAATGATGTCCTTTTTGCACAAACACAATTAACACCCTCCTTTGCAATCAGTGTCAAAAGTCCATCAACTTTTTGAGATATTCAGCCGACAGGCAAACACACAAGCGGTGGAATGAAAATTAAAAATGTTGTCCAGCGCCGTCGGTGGAGGTGAAGAAGAAGAAATTAATCAGCCAAACAAACAGAATGGACAGACTTGACAGGAGGATGCCGGAGTGAGACAGTGTTTTACTTTGGGTGGAAAATTGCTCGGAGGAAGACATTCCTGCCTTAGCTTGAGTCGAAGCGAAGAAGACTCCCACCGCAGCAGCAGCAGCAGCAGCAGAAATATGATTTTCCCACATGTATTTTTGTATCAAACATAATTGTCACTCGTCCAAGAGAAGATTAATTGACTGGACGTGGTTTTGGATAATTGTAGATGAGTCAGTTGGCGTCACCCGACACCTCGCGTGAATGGTGAATATATGATAAATAATAACTGATATACCTCACTCCAGCTCCTGCAGCACTGAACTGTCACCGAGTCACAGTTTAATGCTCATTACGTCCACCGTTCAGTTTCAAATATCATATCAGATGCTGTAAAATCATATCAGGAGTCTAATCGCCCACCACTTAACTGATTGTGAACTGATTTTTTTTATGCTGCATGATTGATTATCATCTGATAGTTTGTTCTACTCGTCATTTCTCAGGTGGTGGAATTTCATCTGGAATATTTCAAGGCTCCCATGCAATCTCCAGTACAACCCCATTCAACCCAGCCCAGCAGGTGTGTAATTCAACCTCAGCCATTGTTTACTGCCAAGATGTGTAGAAATCCCCATGAACAACGTCTTCATTTAGCTGCTGTCATTTCTCTAATACCTGTGATAAACTTTTTTTTGTGTATATTTAGATTTGTTTGTGATGTGCTTGTTTCTGTGTTGACAGGAGTTCTCAGCGTACTCGAGCTACAGCCAGGGTCAGTACTCTCCGTATTACAACTCGCATCACTACAACAGCCCCTACCTAACCGGCAGCAACATCAGCCCTGCTGCCATCACAGCTCCGTTAGCCTATCAGCATCCAGAACACCCGGTCATGCTGCCCAATCACAGCCCAGAGTCACATACAGGTAAGGGGGAAGTCGACCACGTGTCCTTTTTGTAATTTTCACAGTTTTTCTCAGATTTTGTGATGGCAATTAGATTTACTGCAGCACACCTGTTAAACGGTGTCAGGACAATAGGTTGTGTTTTACGGCTCATCTGTAAAGAAACAACCGGACTGTTTAAAAACATCTCAAGCATTTCTTTAATAAGCATGTGGAGCCTGTAGAGTTGCTCAAGAGGAAAGAACAGACCGGGAATCGACCCCCAGGTGAAATTAGTTTGCTGAACTTGAGCTGACAAAAGATTTCCAATCTGTTTAATGAGAATCGAGTTTACTTACTTAATAAGTTTACTTACTAATAACTAATTTTCAGCAGAGTACCACCCACCGCCCAGTCCCCCCACACCAGGTAAAGAGGAGGCAGTCGCAGCACGGCGGGGGTCCGATGGGAAGTTGAGAGGCAGGAAAAGAGCGAGTGACCCTGCTCCACCGCTGGACTCCGACATAGAGGTAAACACACGCTCACAGTGTCGAGAATTATCAGTATTTCTCTGCACTATTTGTCTTTCTCTCTCTCGCTCGCTCTCAGAGACACACAGACTTTCATGAGGTTAACATTACATATCTGTTATTTCACTGCAGCGGGTGTTTATCTGGGACCTGGATGAAACCATCATCATTTTCCATTCGCTCCTCACGGGAACCTTCTCCTCACGATTTGGCAAGGTACGGCAAATTCAACCCCTCCCTCTGTCGCTGACTGTAAGACGTGCACGCTGCGGCTCATCCCACTTTCATTACAGTTGACTATGCAGCAGGTAGTCAGGTACAGTTTGGCACAACGTCCTCACAACAACAAACTCTCCAGTCAACTCACCCTTTGTTTCAGTTGCTTATTTGACAGTCGAGGGTTTGAGTCCACAACCTTTGGCTCTCGTCCCTGAGCATTTTCACACGCTGGCTGTTTTGCCTTTCTGCCCTCTTGTTTCTTTTCATAATGCACCGAGGTTGTTTAGCTACCCCAGCATCCTGCGGCGTGATTGACACCCAGCGGGATCTTTACATAACAGACCGGCAGCTGACAAGGGGCGGACAGTGGTGCGTTTCTTGTTGTTGGCCGCGGATCTGTGTTTTGAATTCTCACGGTCCCCCTGCGGGTTGACGCAAGGCTGATGGGAGTTTGAGAGCAGCGTCTCTGATGCGTGCGTGCATGCCGTTGTTTCTTTTTCTTTTCTTTCTCTGCCACGGAGAGTGGGGTGAAGAGGGGGGGGGGGGTAAAAGAGGGGAGGAAGAGCCAGCGAGAGAGAGATAGAGAGCAAAGAGAGTGGATGTGTTGAAATGTGACTCATGTGCCAAAAATTCCTGATTCCTCCCACCACCCCAAAACGCCCCGCTGCTGGATCCAGGGGAAGCTCAGTTGGACGGACTCTGACATCAAAACTCAGACATGCAGCAGAAGAGTTGAATGAGTGACAGCAGAAAAACAGATTAACAATCCAAAGCGTCAGGGCGGCTTACAGGCTTTATTTTCTTCTCATCCTCCAAAATGTGCGGCCTCTGACAACCTACATTTTTATCTGGCATGAACTGTCTCCGCTCTGAGAACCTGCGTTTGACACCCAGACTCTTCCCATGAGCCTATTAAACTCTCATCATAAACAAATGTTTTTCGATGCGTATATACGTGAAGGCAGGTCCGGGGCCCTGCAGCGTTAAAGCAGGAAAGACAAATGCATGCATTGAAAGAAAGTTGTTTTCACCAGCTCGCTGAGCCAGAGGTGAACGGTGGAGATCCACACGAGGAGCCGCTCCTCCATTATCTCATCCATCTTACAGCAACCCCCTCCGTCATGTAGTGTGTGAATTTCCCTCCGGAGGCCTGTCTTTCATATCACCCGTCCCCTGCCTGACAGTGAAGGTGGGAACTGAATGAATCGGGAGCTCTTTTTTTTCCCGCTAAATTCTTGTCTCCGATTAGCAGACGGGGATTTGTTTGTCTCTGCCAGAAGGCGATTACAGATAATTATTTCAATTATTAGATAAGCAGAACAAACCTCTCTTAAGCCTTTAACTCCTCCCTCTTGATCCTTTACATTCATCTCTTCCTTTTCTGGACAGTGTTTTGCAATCCTGCCCCTCGTCCTTTTCTCCTTACTCCTCCTATTGAACTTTTGCCGCCCTTAGTCCCCAGTTACCCTTTTCTCTTTGCACCCTTTTGTTTAAGAGGGGAGGCGGCAAGGGGGGGGGGGGGGGGGGTGTTTAGTCATTTTCACCATTTACCCTCCATGTGTCATCAAGCCCGTTTCTAAACCTCAGAGGAGCCAGGAGACAGCTCTGCTTGGCAACTCGTCTGATGTTCACCTTTGGCTGACACCTCTCTGTTCCTCCCGTCTCGCTGCCAGAGACGAGCCAACACTGTCATCCAGACAATGCAGTGCGCACACACACACCTTCTTTTGTGATCGTGAACAACAGCATGTCCATGCTGCATGTCTTCCTGCCCATCATGATTTACGCGTTCATCCGGGCGATGGTTTAGTATTTTCTTATTGGGAAACAGAACTGAAGTCGGTGCAATGCTACACCCAGGTATTTGCTCCACTTTTCCATACGAGAGGAAACGAGCAGAGAGACCTGGTGGTGTGAGGTGTCGATAGAAAGAGAAAAATGGAAAACATCAAGAAAAAGAACAATATATCATTTACCTGATATATATATATATATATATATATATATATATATATAAATCACAGTTTGCTTTTTTCCCCCCCTCATCACAGGAAGCTATTGATTTCTATAAATTTCCTTAGATTTAATTTAATTACTCTCGGTAGAAACTAGGTGGAGCTGTGTAACTAATTAGTGGCGTGGCCCCAGGGCTGGTGTCAGCCTGTCTGCAAACTATCTGACAGAACTATCAGATAAATTGATGGATAAATTTGGTTCAGACTTTCATTGTGCCTGGAGGATAATTGGGGATAAATACGTCTGCAACATTTCTTGGCATTAATCAATCTGCATCTCTGCCAAATGTTTGGTCTTTTGCTCGTAAAAAGGACTCAAACACAATTAATTAAATATCAAATCAGTTACAGAAGTAACTTGTCAATTCATCTTCTGTTGATCAATAGATAGATTCATCTTATATTCTCATTATTCTAGCTGTAGAACTAGCTTTGGTGATTCTGTTTCCTGCACCATCATCACGTCAAAACTTTATTTGACCTATATATTCTTCTTATTCATGATCATATATTAGTACATGGCATTTCCATCATGCTCAGCTGTATTTTGTGTGCATGCTTACAAGAAATGTGTCCTGAGTCACCCAGTGTGCCCTCAGCTACTCAACTGACGTCCACAGTTTAAGTGTTAGGGTTAGAGGAAGTATGCACTCATTGGTAAAAAGATAAGACTTAGATGGAGAAAGCGAGCTCATGCAATGACATCTAAAACTTTTAGAACGAAACGTCTTGGGTGTTTAGACCCAACTGTAATGTTTCTATTTCCTCATTCTTCTTTAAGTTTACAGTGCATTGCTGCCTCCCACCGGTTAGAAACAACAATGAATCTGGCCCTTTGCTGGCGAAGTGATATTTGTGTTTGTTTGGCCCACACATGCACAGAGGGCGGGGGGGGGGGGGGTGTCAGTGGATCTGATCAGAAACTGTCACTCAGGACACATTCTAACACCAGGTGTGAGCTGACCCACTCGTGATCGGATCAACCAGGACGCACGTTAATGCAGAGGCATGAGCGATAGTAAAGATAAGAATCGGCTGAGTTTGACTGACATACATGATGAATCGCCTGTTCACACTTGCCTCTCCCTCAAACCTGTTTTATGTCAATCCCAGTGGAAAGGAAGAGAGTTCGGAGGACGAGCCCGGCAGCTGCTCTGACAGGGCGAGAGTAGTGACAAGACTCATAATGTCGAATGTGATTTAACTGATTATTCTCTCAATACCAAAAGCATCAATCTCAGCTGGGTTTCATTATTTCTGAATTCGCTGTCAGAGGTGCGGCCCTCTGAAGTGCCAGAGAAGCTGTTGTTCTTACGCCATTTTCATTAACTAGGTCAAACCAGTTTTCACTCATTAAAAAGTGTATTTGACACAGATCATAACTGTGCCTGAGGGGGAAGTTGTTTCCACTATGCTCCCCGTATATACATATAACAAATACACAGCAAGGCCTTTAAGCCTCGATTGTGTGTAAAGTCATTCATGTTAAGGTGTGTGTGTGTTCTTGTGTGTGTTTGCATCAGGACTCGTCCAAGGCCGTGTCTCTTGGTCTGTGGATGGAGGAGATGATCTTCAATCTGGCCGACTCCAGACTCTTCTTCAACGATCTGGAGGTGAGTTTTGAAAATCGGTGTTGAAAATCAAAAAGGTGCAGGACGACATTTCGTTCTGTTGACTACTCTCTGAGTTTCTCTTTCCTTTTGATATTACTAAAACCTTTTCACAGTTTCTTCACTGCCCACTTATTCAATTATGTTGATGTTATTTACATTGCATTTCTTTACTGTAATTTGGAAAATAGCAGCAGTGACGGCATCACCACTACTGACCAGTAAACCTTCCCTGTAATATCCCAGCAAGAGCTTTGACATTTGCAGTTTTTTTTTTCTGCCTGGCACGAAGCACTGAAGCTGTCATTGCATAAACGTCCATCCTGCTTTAACACTTACTGCAGCATTTTCCAAACAATTTCCCTTCCTGAAGCGACGCTCCAGCAAGAACAGTAAAAGGAGGTGTTGTTCGCTGCTGGCATCCTCGCTCTCTCACAGTTAGACTGAACCTGCTGCCTGAAAACCCAGCAGAGTATTCGGGGGGCGACCTCTGAGGAGAAATGAAAGGATTTTACCGCCTGCTAGCGACCGAACCGTGCACATGTTTTTCATCCTGCATTCCTCAGCCTTACACTGACAATGAAGAAAAGAGATTAGCGAAGGGCTGGCCAGTGAGAGAGAGAAAGTACACTTTGTGCTGTAATTATAGGTGTGTGTCTGACTATCCGAGAGGAAAATTAGTCAAGTGGGAGGAGGAGCAGCCGAGCGGAGGGTAAGGAGCCAACAGAGCCATTTGCAAACCTGGTTTTTATCCCCTCCTTTGTTGTCAGGGCTCAGAACAAAGCAACGGTCGACTGACAACTGCTGCTGAGTCCTGAGGTGCAATTATCTTGTCGCTCTGGAAGCAGTAGCAGCGGGCAGGAGTTCACGTGATTGTAATCGGTGACTGCCTGATTGTTTGACATTAGCAATCCAAATAGAAAATGACTGAGAACGAATGATAAGATAAAAGCTGCTTTCAGACGTGCACTGAACATTTTCCTGAAATTATAATGTCTGAGTCAGTTGCTCTGGAACTTTTCCTGCCAACCCCCAAGTAAAATGTCCGAGTGAGCCCATGTGAGAATAAAGCAGTGAGAAACTAACATGTGTTCCTCGTAGGTTAAAGTTCAAGTTGAGTTAAGTTTGAACATATTTGTGTGTTTGCATTGTTGGGTCAGTAGTAGCATCTGTGCAGGGCGACTGGCACCTGAGTGGGGGGAGAGGTGTAGATGGGGGAAGATGAGGTAGCGTCTCTGTCTGGCTCAGGAAAGAAAGACTGAAAGGTGATAGGAGATCCTGTCTGTCCTGGGTCACTGCCGCACAACACGGAGATGTACCAGGACTCTGTCTCTGCACATACGTGTGTGTGTGTGTGTGTGTGTGTGTGTGTGTGTGTGTGTATGTTCATGCGAAGACAGAAGGTTGTTGGATTTAGAGGCTTGTAGCTGCACAACCTAGAAGAGAGAGAAATAAGAGAGATCTTTTTTAAGAGACACTTTCTGTCAGCTTTTTATGCTTCTTGTTTGTGTTTCGTTCAACGTATCCAATATTAATAAGCGTGGTCAAGTTTCTGATTTAACTGCGTGTTGCTTGAAGTGTTTTGGCTGCAGCCGCATGTTTAAACTCCAGTGTGGTTTTTTAATCCCAGTGGTTTGGTTGATTTCATTAGTGTCCAACAGAGAAGAACAGCGTGCACGCCACTGTGCTCGTCAAAAAGACAATGAGCCTTTCTTCAGGGGATGGTTTTTTTTTGGATGCCACTAAAAAGGAAAAATGTAGATTTACTTTAATTTCCTAGGTGGTTTCACTCTTTTCACTGTACTGACTGTCCTGTGCCTGTGGCGCCTCCCTGTCTCAGGTCCCGACACCTTATTTCCTCCCTCCCAGACTTTTATTTGAGCTTTTTTTTTAACATTTTGTAGCTGCTATCACTCTCAGAGGCTCCCCTAAAGAGGAGAGACCTGTCTGTGCAGAGCTCAACTCTGAAATGGATCTCCTGACATATCGGCTCTCCTTTTCATTTCCCAGGAATGTGACCAGGTTCATATTGATGACGTGGCATCAGATGACAACGGACAGGACCTGAGGTAAAGCTTCTGCTGTGTAACTGTACTTAAAGCTCTGCTGGCGGTTCAGCTGTGGCTTGTGAACCAGACTTGCCCTCTAGGCTTTAGTGCACGGGAGGAAGAGAAACAAGAAGTAGCAGGGAGATGAGACGAGGAGTCTGCGTGTGTTCATGCATGCAAGCATGTGCATGTCTTTTATTTTCCCAACATCCACAGCCATATAATATGTCGCAGGATTATCCAACGCTTTCATTCCTCATCAGAATATCTGTTTATAATTCCCTCTGTCTCGCTCCGTCCAGACATTTTATTGCATTAAACTAGTTGAAGCACTTTTAGGAGTGATCTGACAAAGTGCCAGACTGCACCAAAGCACTTTTCTCCAGTTTATTTTACTGAACTTGGCCTTTTTCATCTCAAAGTTTTTTTTGGGTATTTACCCACGCTGGATGTATATACTTCATGATTTCATACTGACAAAGCTTCATTCATTGCTACGTTCAATTTTAAAGCATTTCTTGTCCCTGACATTTTTTGCGGTTGCACTGGCACGCCTCCCTAAGTTTGATGAATGGTTTAACCACCGCCTTCTTGTTCATAGCCTGAATAGTTTGAATCAATTCCTAGAGCACGGAGATTTATGTAGTTGTACCACTTCTGGGAGCGCGGCCTTCAAAACACTGACGATAGCACCATTATAAGATGCTCAGGAAAAAATACAGCGTGTGTTTCTGTCTTTATGATCTACATCCTGACTGTTTCCTGTATTGTGATCCCGCAGCACTTACAACTTCGGGTCGGACGGCTTCCAGAGCCCAGCTGGGGCCGGCTCTCTGTGCCTGGGGTCAGGGGTCCACGGAGGGGTGGACTGGATGAGGAAACTGGCTTTCCGATACCGCAGAGTCAAGGAGATCTACAACACATACAAGAATAATGTTGGTGGTAAGCTGAAGTTTTATTTACACGTAACAATCAGGTTTAAAGGGATTTGTCTGTTATCTTGTATGTGAAGATGTTTGGACTGTGTCAACTTCTCCGAATGGCCAACTTGGGTTAAAAAAGACCAGATAAAGTCAAGAACTGAACAAAGTGCGGATTCAAACCAAAGTTCTATGACTGGGATTTGCTCGTTTTTGATGCAGAATGTAGACCTTCTTCACAAAAGTGCATCTCGTGCTGTATTTCTCTAACCAAACAATTGCTGAAGATCAAAAACGCAGCGAGGATATAACGATAAACACCTGCTCCTTCCAAAACTGAAAATCTTTCTAAGAAAAATATTTATTTACCCATGTATGACCTATTAAACAAACTGAATCATGATGTGGTGAAGACACGCTGAGAGGAACCAGACATGTTTGTTTGTCAACCAGGACGATGAGTCAGCTGTTGTTCAGTATGCACTGACTCTGCTGATTACTTCTGGCTGCTTTAACTCAGCTGGAAACAGTGTGTCTGAGGTTTTGGCTGCAGGGAGAGTCGTCCGTCCAGGGACTGCAGAAAGTCCCGCTGTCAAAAGAAAGCCGTGTCTTAGAAAACAAGACGTTTTATGTGCTGGAGCAGTGAGGGGGTTCAGCTCGTCCCTGACGGTCAGACTTGTGTCTCTCAGGTTTGCTGGGCAGCCCCAAGCGAGAGGAGTGGCTGCAGCTGAGGCGAGAGATGGAGGTCCTGACTGACCTCTGGCTGACTCAGGCGCTCAAAGCTCTGGCGCTCATCAACTCCAGGTCAGTTCATGCATCAATACAGTGATTCACATTTGATTTTTAGCTCCATTTGATATTTTCTTAATTGGAGCCATTCATATCTGGATATCCTTTAAGAGTCAAATAAATCTGAGTTGTTGCTGTTGCATGTGTTGTTTAAGATAGGAAGTACAACAGAAGAGCAACATGTCACTGTCAAATGTGAAATAATAAAAACGAATGTATAAGTTTAATGTGAAGGTAATTTGAACTACTTAATGATGTTTGGTCATTTAATCTATAATATTGCATCATATCCTATAATAAAGCCAGAAGATAGTTGTCAAGTAAATATAGTGGATAGAAGAACACATTTGTATTACATGAAAATACTAAATGAAAGTACACACACATCAGAACATTAAAGTGCAGTGTAAAGCTTGAGTAAACGTACTTTACATCACTGGTCTTAAACGTACCATATTGTAAATGTGTGTGTTTCAGGCCGAACTGTGTGAACGTGTTGGTGACGACCACCCAACTCATCCCAGCTCTGTCCAAGGTGCTGCTGTACGGACTGGGCGCAGCCTTCCCCATAGAGAACATATACAGTGCCACCAAAACAGGTGAGGAACACAATCGCAGAGGATAAAGAAGACAGGCAACCTCAACCTCCGTCAGACTGCTTCTCTAAATGTAACATTTCAACCTCTGATTTTCCCCTCGTGTCGAAGGCAAGGAGAGCTGCTTTGAGCGCATCTCTCAGAGATTCGGGCGGAGAGCAGTGTACGTGGTGATAGGAGATGGAGCCGAAGAAGAGGCTGTGGCCAAGAAGGTACAACTCACGTTTTTATTATTATATATTCAGTGATACTGATCGTTTAACTTTGAAAGACACTTGATTTCTGCAGTTTCTTTGTCCAAGTTTTCTTTAGTTAATCTTTGCATTGAGATGTTAAATTCTTTTTCTAGATTTTACGACATGTTCTCTACATTTACTTTGTCGGAAACTCCTCCAAACCCCAGTCTGAATTTCACATCTGCACGGTATCTGGACGGTTACTGAAAGTATAATCTGCCTCAATTAAACCTGAACTTTAGTTGGATTTCATTTTTTGTTTCCTCAGAAGAACATGCCGTTCTGGAGGGTGTCCTGTCGGCCCGATCTGGAAGCTCTGAGCCATGCACTGGAGCTGGACTACCTCTAGAGGGCGCCATTTATCACACTCCACTCACATGAGACGCTCCTGAGTACCTGAGTGCAGCCTGGGGGGTGGGGGGGGTGGGGGGGGGGGGGGGGGGGGGTGTGAATGTGCCCCCAGAGACTGATTCAGAGTCAGTATTTGCTATTTGGAGTGAGCACCCAGGCGGACAGTTTCACAGCCTGGGGAGCTGGGAGGATCTTAAAGCGAGGCTGCAGTTTGGACCAAAACACAAGTGTAAAAAAGCAGAAGGGACCAAAGCTTCATAACCAACCCCAGGAAAAGTTTTTTTTTTTATAATTCAGTTCATGTCAAGTTTATGGCAACAAAGAATGCACTGAAAACTAACTCTTACATCCTTTTTTAATGAAAACACAGTGAGTATGTCTGCACGGATGAAAAGTTCAGAATGGAGTTAGGCTGTCTGTGTCTTTTTATATTTGTTGTGACTCGGCCAACGCTATTTTAAAATCGTGGGATAGATTTTACATCCACTATTATTTTAGAATCGTTTTTATTCACGTCAGGTAGATAAACATCACGTAACATTCTCCTCATAGTTAGAGGCTATTGAAAATAGTCTGTGTTTTATCATTAAAATGTGAGCTATTTATTATTGGTTCAATTGGTTTATATAGTTTGGGAGCTTTACATGGAAAACTTTCCCCTTCAAAGACCAAAAATCTGCTCTTGTAAAAAAAATGTTTGGACGTTGTCTTGAAGATGCTGTATCATAGGCTCAAATCCTTCCTTTTCTGGGTTGTACATGTTTTTCATGTTTTAATTCTTCTTTTCTGTCCTTGTTTAATTTCCCAATAACCTGTTTGTAATATAGATGAACTGGTATGGTTGTGCATGTGCCGATTACACTGCCTGTCAGCTTAGCTATGATCTGTATATAAAGCTTTATTGTCGATTTGTTTTGACAGAGTGAAAAATAGATTAATAAAGATAAATTAATTGTATTGTGGGGGAATGGCGAGTTGAGTTTCATTTGAATTCACTCAATATAAAGACAAATAAAACATAAGACAAGCAAATGAGTGAATGATTAATAATCAGGATTTACATTATATGCAACTGTCAAAGGATTTAAAAAACGGGCACTGACCCTGAATGAACTTTTTCTTTTTTGAGTAAAAGTCTCCCTCTTCAGGCCATAAACAGAACTACAATAATAGAAGTCAACATTGATAGTTTTGGTTTCTACACAAAACAATTCACACATCATGTATTTAAACACATTCATTTTATTTTATTTCGGTAAAAAAGTACAATATTACAATAAAACTCACATGTCGCAGATTTTTTTTCAATTTCAAGTAAAGAAGTGCATTTTCAACTAGTAGTGTTGATCGTCGCGGCTCAAACACATAAATAAATATTAAAATCATGAATATAAATAGCATTTACATTATATATACAGCAACACAAAAGCATGAGGATGGCAGCAAGATGTGTTTTGTTTGTTACAAACTAGATAAGATGTTTCTGAGGCACAAATCCTCGATGTCACATCTGTGAGAATTTTGCACAAAATTTGGTCTAAGCTCTGTTGACAGAGACCATCTTGAAGCCCCTGACGGTGCAGTTGATGTTGATCAGCGACAGGTTCGCCTGCAGCATCCTTCTTCCCACCATGCTGGGGATGAATTTGATGTGTTGCTCCACTGTTCCCCCTGCACGCAGCGGCAGCATCCTGCATGAAGAAGCAGAAGATGAAACATTAACTACTTTGACTGTGGAACTGCCCAAACTGGCTCCTTTGCTCCCTGATTTGTTTTCACCTGGTTGGACTTGACTTCATTGAACCACTTCACATGGTGACAGCCAAGTTAAGCTCATTTTCCCATCATTAAACTTTATACGCACATTGTAGCTAGCTGTCAGGTTATATTTTCACAGCTCATAAAACTTGAACATTTCAAAATCAAACAGCTTTAAATTCCATGTCACTGCCTGCAAATAATTATAGGCCTGGATTTGGATTCAGCAGTGAGAAACCTTTTAGACATGCCTGCCTGAACACTAAACTAACACATAAGCACAAGGACACAACACGCCCACATTCCATCAACAAGGACACCCTGTCCTGCCATGTTCTGCACAGTGACACTCCTGTTTGTTTGCTGTTCCTTCTATTATTCTCTATTTTTTTTTGGAGCCACTTGTGATGTGTGTCTACGGTAAACATTCAACACACACAAACCAGTTGTCATCATTCTTACCTGAACTGAATCTTGCCCTGGAGGAGCCCGGCCCCGGCGATGGTGAATACTCCGCTCACCATGTGAGAAAATGGGTTAGTGAAGGTCACCACAGCCGTGTGCTCCTTGTTCGGCACGATGGAGTCTTCATCTGTGATCTGTTGGACACATATGTTTTAGTTAAGCTTGAGAATCCCCTTAAACTAACCCTAACCCTAATAAAGTAAGAATATATCACGTTAATACTAGATATGCTTCTTAATTGAAGATATATAATTAGGTTTTCGTAAACAGAATTTGTCAGGGTTGATTAGCATTTTCTTCTGCTCCTGCACCATCACATAAATTAAGTAAATGTTCTAGATGCCTTTTGAATGCACATTATCATTTTACATTTAAATTACTGGTGAGCAAAAAAATCCAAATCTCCTCGAAGTACCTGTATGTTGAGCTGCGGGCAGGAGATGTTGAACTCCTCTGAGGCCAGAACCTGCTTGTGACTGGCCCTGTCCTCCAGGACCACTGCCAGGTTGATGACGTTGTCCCCCACCACGTCCTCGTACTGGGCCGGGAGGATCTGATGCGCCAGAATCTTGACTGCAAAGAGAGAGCGGAGAGGGTGAGTGTGTGAAATTCATCATCTACTAATTCCACCCACGTCTGTGGAAAGTATATCTTGTGAACTGTTCATCTTATCGACTTCACGTCTATTATAAACTGGGCAAGAAAGTGCAGTGCCGAGTTTGAACACGTCTTCTTCACTGCAAATAAACCAGGTAGGATGAACGCAAAGTTTTCTAACTTCCCTCTGCACCATAGACTGTTTATAGAAAGCTCTGCACTCAACGTCCAGCACATAATAGAACAAAAAAGTGAGAGTGTGTAGTAGAACTGTTTGAGGAGGACTCACTAATAAGGAGGAATCATTCTAAAGTAGCTCCGGAGCATTAAAGACCAAAGAACGGGCACTTATCAATTCTGAAAAGCACAATAATGCTTCAGAATTGAAACTCTGAGTTTATAGTCGAGTGAAAAGTAGATCTACCTTCCATGGGTGCCAGCTGTATGAGGCCCTGCATTTGCCAGAAGGTGTCTGAGGGGCTGTGGTTGTATTCTTTGGCCTGAGCGTTGAGATGCACTATCATGGTCTTGGCGACGCGCTGTTTGTTCATGACTTTCACGGTGAAGCTGATCGGCTCTCCGGCAACCGGAGCTTTGTCCAGGTTCAGGGAGACGAACACTTCTCTGGACGAGCCTGTGGAATAAATGCGAAGAAATCCAGAGGGTGAGACCACGCGTGTTTGAACAACTGATGACTCTGATTAACATTCAAACAAATTGAAAATGTAAACGTACCTCTGCTCAACGTTGAGTCGTCTGATGTCGTGGAGCTTCTGGACGAGATTGTTGAAGTCGGGCCTGTTTCGTAAAGATAAACAGATAATGTGAGCAGAGTGGAAAATACATGAGGCCACTTCTCTAAATCAGCTGGGGAGCATACAGTATTTAAAAGTGTCTGGATCTTACTTTTGATGAATTTGTAGTCTCCTGTGATTTTCTGGACTCTGGGGAACCCAATAGCTTTGGTGCAGATGAGGGATCCCACTCTCTCCGTGTCTTTGTTGAGGCTCAGCACCTGGCCCTTGCTCACTATGATGGTGTGGACGTCGGCGTTCACCTCAGCACAGACGAAGGGGATGTCGTAGAGCAGGTCCATGCGCCGGTCCTTGATCGCTTTGACTGGAGATGGGCCGCAGCAGAACACTCCTGGGGGCGAAGGGAGAAACGGGGGAGAAACAAGAAGGTTTAGTGATGTTAGCAATGTTTAGAAGAAGGTCAGCGGGGTGATTCCATGTTATATTGTCAAGAATGTTTCTCACACACCTCCACTCCTGAGCTGAGGAGTCGGGTCTAGAACCTGCCAACCATCCATTTCAACTCCAATGTCCTTACGAGTCATCCAGCACTCCACCCAGACGTGGAAGTTCCTGTCAAGGAAAGGAAAAAAACAAGATTTCACTGAGCATTGAATTGTTGTTATTATTGTTGTTATTTGTATTTTGTATTGTAATTTTTCACTGACCATATGCTGTCTTTGCTGTGTTTCAGCTTCTCCCCCTTCTCGCTGTAGTACTCCTCGATCACCAGGTTGCCGTTGGTGTCGTGAGCGGAGTTGAAGTTTGTCACCACGCGGCAAGGAATGCCAAGAACTCTCATGACTGAAAGACGTAATCAAAAAAGGGAACACACACGTTTACACACCGATGACGGAATCTGGCAGTGCACAATGGAAATAATGACCCAGCATGACATCAGACGTGACAGATGTTTTCATTTCAAGCGCTTGCACATTCTCGATGATGTAAATTACCTGTGCACATGACGGCTGCAAACACCCAGCACTGTCCGTACTTGACGGGGCTGTAGCTGGACTGGGCCCACTGCCTCAGGATGTCCCCGCTCCCGGTCCACACGGCGGGGTTCACTCCATCTTTGAAGTCATCGGACCAGTTTCCCTTCAGGACTCCGCGGTCGTCTTCACAGTTGATCTGAACATTGATCAGAGAAGACACGTGTCATTCCCTGTCCGTGCACTTTCCCGTTCCCATGAGATCATAAAGCAAGTCCGGGCGCCTCACGTTGCTCAGATTGACAAGTGCAGTTTAATCACAACTCTGACTGATTGTTTAATTACATCATCTCTGCGTGTGACCTCTAATCATCCAGATCTTCGTGTTCATCTTAACAAAATCTGGCGAACACTGTCCCACCTCAGGCAATAACTTGTTTTTAATAAGCAGCAGAGATTTCTCATGTTGTCACGCAAAGTAAATAAAAACACTGATCAAGCAGAGAGCAGCAGGAGATCTGTGTGTTTCCCTCACCATGGCAGACACCACCCGGCTGATGTACACAGGGTTGTTCCTCTTCAGATAGTCCACTCTCCTGCTGTTCTGGTGCTGGGGACTGACTTGCAGCAGATTCAGACACACCTCCAGAACACCGGGCTCGTACTTCACAGGGAGGAAGAGAGATGGATTAATCATTGGATTAAATTCACTTTGACATACAAATTCAAGATTTGTGAGGTTTGCTTTTGTGTAACTTAAAATATCTATTAAATTTAAACCCCTCATTTAGTCCCACTTATATTCTGATGGAGTTTAATCCAACCAAGACAAAGTAATATTCATAAGCATTTGTAATTCATTAATACAGCGCTGGGTCATCATTAGTAAAGAATCTTAGGATTTGTTTTCCCAGAACTGAATATATATAAAGGAAAGAAAAATTGTGGAAAAGATCATATTTCCATACCTGATCAAATGACCACGGTCTCGACACAACGTTCATAGTCGTCCCCATAAACAGCAGCCCAGAGTCATTCTGGACATATTCCTCTTTCTGGTCCTCAAAGGGAATGTACACCGTGTCTTCTGCAGGAAATAAACAAGACATTCAGCTCATCGTAGTGTTTTCATATTTTAAATCTTTATCCCTTTCTCTCGGGTTAGAATCACTGAACGAGTTGCACAGCGCAGCACTAAACTATATCTATAAAAACATTTCTGGTTTTGTTAGATAACTGCTGCTGCACTAATTACTCTGCAACACTTACACTTGCAAAAAAATAGCCTGGTGGTGGTTATGGCTTCTAAATCAGCAGTTTAAAAATACATAGGAGGGTTAGGAGTAGGGTTAGGGAGATTGGGATTTCAACAACTACCCATCCAAAATACTTTTTCATGTCTTGACTCACCAGGGCACCAGGGATTGCAGAGCAGGATGAATTTGCCGTAGGTGCGCGCCTGTTGGCTGCCCTGAGAGAACAGACACAGCTGGAATCCGTAGAGTCCAACTGGGGCCGAGGCAGGAGAGGAGATGAAGATGGAGGGATTCTGAGGGTCCAGGTTGTCCATGTCGATGAAAGCTTTCCAGTGGGAGGACGAAACCTTATTGGAGAAAGTGACCGGCATTATCACGTACAGGCGGCCTGAAGGAGAAAAGAGAGGAAGATTTAATGAGTTCAGATGCCTACAGAGCCGTAATCCAATCCTAATTAAATTTAGTTCTAGTTTACCCAGCATGACTTTGACCCTCAGAGAGTCGGTCTTGGTGTTGAAGGGTCGGCCTTCCAGCTGCAGACTGATTCTGAACGGGGCTCCTCTTCGCACCACCAGGGACTTGGAGCTGCTGAAGCCATCTGTCCTGTGTCTCTCCAGGTTTTCAGATTTTTCCATGTCGACATCTTTGATGACAAAGTCTGCAAATCAAGAAAGACGGTTGGTGAAATTGCTCCAGAAAAATGCATTTGCCAGTCAAATGGCACACAAAAACTTCTCTCTATCACAGATGACTAGAATGAATAAATATAAAAGTTGGATAAGTTGAATGCTAAAAGAGGAAAATGGTAAGAGGAAAAGAGAGTCGAATCTCACCTTCCATTTGCTAGTTTCTCTTCCGGAGCAGTGGTTAAGTGTGTGTGTCCCTTGAGTTGCCGTCCACAGCTTTATAAAGCTTTGCCCCACCCCTGGCATTTGTAACCAAGGCCCTGGAGCCATGCAGATCAAAACAAGCGCCACACGATAGAACACCCCTCCTTGGAGCATATGTTCCAGATGTTCAGATTCATGCGTAAGGCCGCCGTTGGTCGTGAGTAATCAGACCTGCCCAGTTTGACAGAATTTTGAGCTGAAGATTTTTGGAAGGTGTTACAAAATTCTGTGTGAAAGTGCCACAGGGGTCAGAGGGTTTCTGCTGTCACTTCAAACAGTAATATGTGTTATTTATTTATCTGTCATCATTTTGGAACGGATGAGAACATTTTCCATTGACTAATTATACATACTGCTGATTGTCTATAAATTGACTTCAAATATTTTACATCCATTCACTGGGTAGGGCCACTTACTTTCTCAGAGTATATGTCAACTCCTCCTTGTAGATTTCTCTGGAACTGCACAGTTTCAGGAGAAAGTCAGACCCCCTGTGAGTAATTACACCCTCCAGGTTCGATGGAAGATCAGGGATCTGGAGTTGATTACATTCGTTTGCTGGACATGTCTGTGTTGTGAGCGGTGAACGAGCAAAGTCTCTGATCAAACACGGATCGAGACCATCAGGCAAAACGTCATCGCTCCTAATTACACTTAATATGTGAGATAATGAGAATTCTTTTCATAGAACAGTATTATAGACATGCACAAACTTGTTGGCTCAACCCTTCTGTCTCTCTCTCTCTCTCTCTCTATGTACACACACACACACACACACACTCTTTTTAATCAGCAGCGACTGCCCTTGAAACTTAGACACAGTGACTTCTGCCCCAGAGCAGTGTGTGTAGGAGTTCCCTTGTTTCCATTGATTGACACATTGCCACCTCAGTTAAGTGTCCTTGTTGTTGAACCCTGTTCAGTCACCTGCTGATAATGCCTGGTATGTACAGTATTACGTGGGAGAGGCATTTTTTATGAACGAATATTGACTGACTGTCACGACAGGAAGTGTTGCCTGCTCCATCTTCCGGTTTCTACCTGGTGTCTTCATATCATATGAGTTAAATACAATTTATAATAAGAACTTGAACAGACAAGGTTTAAAGAAATATAAGACCAATCTACAGTTATAATAAATAAAGTTTCAATTTGCTCTATGGATAATTTGAAACGGTCAGACCACCACTTTGTTAAAGACTGAAATATCTCAAAAACTCTTGATTTCATCCAGACATGTTTCTAGATAATGAAGCCGTATGACTTATATGACGTATGATCACCTGACAATTGTTGAAATAGTACCTGCATTCTTTAACAAACCACAAAGTAAAAGTCATGCCTGCCATGTTTCATTTAGGTAAAACTACCACAATAAAAGTATTAATTTAATGTATCCACTCGCAATCCAAAACATTATACATGAGGCAAATTTTTTTAATTTAAGATTGCATAATATCTGTATAGACCCTGGATGGACGGATGGAATGACCTCTGTTTATATTTGGACTTCATTATGGGACATTTTTAGTAAGTTTTATAAGTAAGTTGCAGCTCAACCAATTTACATAGTTGAATTTGCAGAGGTGACGATAAACCCTTTGAACAGAGAAGCAAACTGAAGACATGTGACTACAACACGTTTATTCAGCCCTCATTGAACATTGAAGGACACACCTTCCCCTTTGAAACTAACATAAACATCTGCTTATGTATAAGAAAAGTATCCAGTATTT
This sequence comes from Verasper variegatus, assembly GCA_026259375.1. Lineage (NCBI taxonomy): Eukaryota > Metazoa > Chordata > Actinopteri > Pleuronectiformes > Pleuronectidae > Verasper > Verasper variegatus. Next base: position 20,868,285 of record CM048040.1, read on the forward strand.
CTGGTGGAGGTGCAGCAGGGAGGAGCTTGACGTCTGTACAAACATTCCAGCAGAGTGACGGACTCGCAACAACGCAAACACACAAAATGTGAGTCATGTGGTCAACTGCAATATTTCCGGCAGTCGTACTAACAAGCTGCACACTTTGCAGAAAAAGGACGCTCAGTCGATAGTTTTCAGTTTGTATTTATTGTGTAATGTGTAATTTTTGTTGTTGTCATGTAACCAAATCGGTTGATATTGTCAATATTATATAATATCTAATAACTGAATATTTCAAAAACAAATTGCATTAAACATCTTTTACCTTTCATTCTGCAGCAGCTGTATTTGTGGATCTCGGCTACTTGTCAAAAATCAGACAATCAACCAAACAGCCGCAGGGGAAATAGATTTTCGGACACAGATATTGACACGTAAAGCTGGTTTTGCCTGATATCAAAGACATGTAAATGCGTGGACCTGCTTCAGCAGCACATTTGATTAAAAATCAAATCATGAACAATGACACAAGAAAATAAATAGGTTGGCGAATCATAAAACTCACAATGATACAAAACAAGAATCAACGAATAACTGAAAGAAGGCAACATTCAATGTCACTGGAATATTAGTAAGTACTAGTAATGACACATGAGAACGTTATTCATCATCTGAAATGTGCAATTTCAATACTTGCAGGACTGTGATGCTTTCTGGTCTCACCAAGAAAAAATATATCTCAAATTCAACTGGTTCCAAACACAGCAGCTTGTGTGAGTTGACTAAGAGCAGAATGAGAAAACACAGTACATCTATTATACTGCTACTGGCAGAGCTGATTAAAAGATCGCTTACTTATTAAAAAGCTCTTAAAAGCCGTGGTCCTATCTACCGATCAGACTCATCTTCAAACTTTCCAATTTGGCTTTTGATCACATTTTACTGATTCGTTTATACTTTTAATCTATGTTTATTATCTGGATTGTTTTCATTTTAATATTCTACTTTTCTATGTCAGGTTTTACCTCAATACATCATTTCTTGCACACTTACTATTATGAATTTTTAACTTGTGTTTCCTTCTGAATTATGAAGGAATTTCCTTAGCTCCTAATTTCCTGTATTTATTTATGGCACAGTGGTTTATACTGTTCTGCAGCAAGCTTCTTCACACTCAAAAATAAAAAGCTAGTTTCACTTTTAAGCCGCTGTCCTGGGTTTATTATACACGAGGAAGTCTGTGATGTCATGCCACACGTTGCTGTCGTGGTAGAGGTAGTTCATGGAGGACTGCAGCGAGGGCTGGAGGGTGTGCGGGTGATACTCAAACAGCCACAGGACGATGCCCCACACCAGCGTGGCGAAGAGCGGGAAAGGGTCGTGTTTGGGCTGCGGCACGATTCCTTTCTCTACGGCCAGACGAGACAGGGCGAACAAGATCCTGGACAGCAGGTACATGTTGATCTGAGGCCGGAAGGAAGTGAACACATTGAATAAATCAGTTACAGACGTTGGTTTGAAAAGATTCAGTAGAAACAGAGTGGGTTTTCTCTGGAGGCCTGTCAAACCTGGCTATTGATGCTGTTGTTATTGCCAAACACCAACCAGCCGCCGACACACGCAGCCAGAAAGGAGTGGGACTGTAAACTCTTCCCCTGGATCCTCTGCTGCAGGGTCTGAAGCCCTTTATATGTGAACACGAAGCACGCCAGGTTACGGGAATGGGTGTAGGTGGCCTTCAAGATGGCTTTGAGCTTGTCCTTCAAACTATGGACGGCAAGAGCAGAGACATAGATTCAGATTCAGACAACTTCACTGATCCCAAGGACGGCAACTCGTTTGCAGCTCAACCCGTTCACGATCACACACACAAGATCCAATACGATACAGGTCAACAAACAAAGAGTGGTCAGCGAAGGACATCAAGGTAAGATAAGAATATATATATATATATATATATAAGTAAAATGCAATACATAAGTGTGAGAAATATAGAAAAATATGAAAGTAATTAACCTAATTATGTGCAGTGTTAAAATAAATAAAGAATAAATATTAAGGAGGTAAAATAAATAGCAATAAAAGACAATACAGATACTTTAATGATCCTGAGGGAGATGTAGGGCATTGATCAGAGCTCAGAGTCATGTTGTGTTGATAAGACACTGTAATAAATCATACCTGCCACTTCTGAAGAGAAATGTCATCACCAGGGCGTGAGGGGCTCGGATCTTAGCTCCATACCTGAGAAACACACACATTTACACGATGTTACCGAACTCACATGAAGAGTCAACTAACTGTTCCCTGGAGCTGCTAGTGTTCCCTGTTGGCTCGCAGCTGATTGGTCCACAGACACAACTACAGAGTTTGAATTTAACTTTCTATCGAACTGAGCTCATTGTTGTTTGAGAACGTGTTCACTCACACGACTCCGTTCCGGAATCCTTTCAAAACAGCCAGAGCCGCTTTGTGTTTCTCCTGCTGCAGCAGAGTATTGACGGTGAACAGCAGAGTTCTCACCAGGTCAGAACCGGCAGCCGCCATCGTTTCGGACGGACAGGACACGGTGTGGCACACAGGCGGCGTGTCACAGAGAATGCTGCCCGTGGTGCTGCACCGCGTTGAAGGTTCCTACTGAGTAAATCCAGCTAAAAACAAAACTAAATGAGTTTAAAACTGTTTTTATGTTATTCAAATTTTTAAAATCATATGTTATTAACGTTAGTCATGTCAGGTTGGGGTACGGTGGCCCTTAAGGTCAAAATCAAACAAGACACAATATTTTAAATAACTCCACATTTAATACACGTTCCACTTTTACTTTTTCTGAAAAAGTGGGAACACTTTTACAGTTTAAATGGTTTGAGAAATAATATAATTTCAAACAGGCCAAGCTTTCAGTCTTTACTGATAAAATACAGGTGGGATATTTCCATGAGGTATTTCTACTTAATGTTTGTTTGTGTGGTGCAGCTACAGAGCAAACCTTCATAAATCCATTAGTCATTCGCTTGTTTCATATTACATAATGTGAATATATACATGTGAGACCAAGAGACAGCGTGCAGACACATTTTGTGACACATTTCAGAGAAATGTACAGGAGATTAAAAAGAGATTACGAGAGTCTGAGCAGACGCTTCAGAAGAGAAAAGGTGTCTTATGTCTAGATATCATGTTAACATATCAACATGTTGTTTAGTCATTTGTCTGAAATAGAAACACTCCCACGTTTGGATGTTGTGTACAGCTGCTACTGATCCTGCACGTGAAGAAGACTGTAAAATGTCTTCACATCCTTTATTTAAAGTGAATGTAATAACACCACAAAGTAAAAGCTCAAAGGTGAACTTAAGTAGAAATACAGAAGCAGCTAAATCTATTTAGGATATCAAAAGTAGATGTATTTAAGTGGAATGCCTGTTACTGTATTCAACTTTGTCTGAAGGCAGAGTTCTGAACAGACAGTTATGCCTATTGAAGATTATAGCATCGGGTTGGGTGGGAGCTGCGTCTATAATAATTGCATCACATTCTGTAATAGGATTTATGTTTTATCATAAACATTTTGATGTGCAAAGTATTGAATATTCATTTCATTATAACAACCCGAGTCTGGAGGTTTATTCCACTAATGGAGTTTTTTCTCTCCACAGGCGCCAAAGTGCTGCTCATTGTGGGATCTGTTGGTTTCTCTATCATTTTAAAGATCTCGAACCTTTACATGTTATGCTTTGGCACTTAAAATTGTATTCAATATTTCCCTAACATCTGCTTACCTTTCAGTCATAATTTAAAAAGATGTATTAAGCATACATAGGCATCTATCGTGAAAAGATGAATAGAACGGGACGAAGAGAAGGTTAATGTCTGAGGAAGGGTTTTTGCTTTGATGATCATTTTTGGCGGTCCCAACTGGAGAGGCTCATGTAAATCACAGTACAAGTGGATAATTAAGGGTTTATACATAAAGTTGTATTCATTCTTTCAGGGAGACCAACAAGCAGGTGCATGGTATTGTTATTATTTCCTTTTTCCAAATGCTGGGAAAGCATATTATTTCACGTTGCAAGAGAACAATATGAAAAAAAGCCGTTGCCTTATGTTTATTTAGAAGAAATATACAAACAAAAGTATTTAATCGCATGTAATATAATAAACTTCGAAATAATTAGTACACATGACAAGTCACCTACAGGAGCCCAGTGTTAATATCATTTTATTACAGGTTTTTTCCTCAATCAATCCAGTTCATTGTCACATGAAACCCATTCTCCAAATAAATAGTGTTCCACCACTGACCTTCACTTATCAAAACAAAGCTTCAGCTTCAACAAAAAAAAAGAAAAACTATCAACATGATTTACAATGTAATCGTCACAACTAAAACACCATTTTGCATATTTCTATACATTTAACTGCCAAATGGTGGGAAACACAGCAGTGATTAAAAACAGTGAAGTGGTTAATTCAGCCAGAAAGTCAAGGTGCTACGTCACTAGTTGGAATCTGTCAACAAGTTCAACATTTTTAAAATCACAATTCTTTTTTTAAGATAATAATCTCTTCACAAGCCGGGGGCACTGGTAGCTACACACGGAGTTTGTAAGGTGTGTTTGTGTACGAATACAGGCGGTGTGATGTAATTAACTATTAAGCCAAAACTGGTATTTCCTTAGGGTCAGTACACCTGTCAGATCAATGATGGAGAGATTAAATCAGTATAAGAACAACCAGCATATTTCATGTCAGCGTCATGAAAAGAAATGGTATGAAAAAAAAAAAAAAAAAAAAAATTCCTTTTACATTTAGCTGGAAGCTGAAGCTGAAGGGACGCCGCTGAAATTCAAATTATATTAATGAATTTTCAGAGATGTGGGACACATATAGAAATTTCATCATGTAAGGATGCACCACGCCACCTATACACAATACAGAGCGGTTTACTAGCGTTTAAAAAAATATCACATTACAATTCATTAATTTGGCTCCGTTCATATTACCCAACAAGACCTATGAATACACAGTAGGGACACAAGCTAATATTGTGTATGAATACGAATCCATTATTGTGACAGGCCTGGTAAGAAAATCTTTCAAATCCACAGTGATGAAGCAGGTCAAGAAATTTGAATACCCGATTATTTAAAAGTGCCTAAAAAGGACAAATCAGTATGAAAAAAAACAAAACAGAAACTTAGTGGGTAAAATACAACCGATATTAAATATGTTATAATTCAGAGGATGTAAATAACTGGTGATGACTTAAGACTTACAAGTCAAATGGTTTACATAAAATTAATGAAAAAAAACTAACTTTGGTGGATCGATTCCATAGATGTTCGATCAAAATCAAACTCCTGAAACTAAAAGAAAACTCTGTTGTTTGACATTAGTGGAGCTATTTTTTGGAAAAAAGACATGAAAGGATCTATCTCTGTACAAATCTTAATACCTCACACCCTATAAAACTAGGGATAATTGCTATTATATTAATTCAAATCCTACTGATCAGTTTAAGCCTGCAACTCAAGGGGGTCCGCTGCTCGTGTCAACTATATGCAAGGATATTTACAAAAACTGCTTTAGTCCCTTCACGAGTACAAGTTTCTGTATCTTAAATCAGTGATCTATGATGATGCTTAGTTCAGGATAACTACCAGAGAACTGGCTACCATTCCGTGGGTACATGGCGTTATTTATTTGTCCTAATGCTCCCACATCATCAGTGCCAGCTCGTAACTATCAAGAGACTCCCGCGCTCATAAAGGGAGTTTCTATTATGGTCAAACAGGCTGATGTAATAATACACAGCACAGATTTAGGGAAGGCAAAGTTCATCAAAGCAAATCGCATCCGTAGTAGTTTCACCATATTTCATGTTGGGAATTTAAATTCAATATTGTTATTAAAATGCTGAAACAAAAAACACTGTTTGGCTCTATAACTGGCAAACGTTTTCTACAAAACTATTGCACATAAAAAATACAACCTTTCTTCAGAACAATCACAATGGTCTTACTGCTTAGCTATGTTCAAAGTTTGATCTCATTATCATTAAGTTAACAAATTAAACCTGTAAAATAATTATTACAGTTAGCATGATTATAATTATAAAAGCTGTTAAAAGAAATTTCACATGTGCTACGGGTCAGTCCAATCACGTGGTGAAAAATCATCCGTCCATCCTTTAAAAAAGGAAAAAATAAAACCGAGTCCGACAGATCCAAAACCATATATGTGCCTTTTGCGTCGCTTTGAGATATGAATTTTTTTATTTCAAGTCAAAACACACAAGTATGGTTCTTTGCTCTGAAATGTTTCGTTCTGCATAGACGCCGAAAAGGCGGCTGCTAAGAAGTTACTACTGCAGAGATTCACGGGTAGCACATGTAGAAACTGCACTTGCGTAATACGCAGCGAGTGCAGACATGACAGAGTGAGAAAGGCGTCTCTTCTCTTCCTGATGATGGGCTGAACAGGGATGGGTAAGATCATCTGGATTAGGGAGCAACTGATGCGTGAGAAGTGAAACAGGGTGAGAAGGATTCACTTTAGGTCTCGTGTGATGCAAACTCAAGTGAAACTGTCTCACTAAACAGCTCAGAATCAGCTGTGGCTGCATACGGCGATGTGGACGTAAATAAAAGACTTGTTACATCCATCTACCAGTTATCAGCAGCTGCTGGCTGCAGGCAGAATCTGTTGGAGAGTGCTCTCGTCTGAAATGGCTCCTCCAGACCCTCTGCTCCTCCAGCCCCTCTGCTCCTCCAGCCCTTCCTGCAGCTCCTGCTCTTACTGCATCACTCCTGCCCAAAGCCTTCAGTCTCTTCTATGGCGAACATGAGTTTCTCCTTCAGCTGCTCGTAGCTCTTGTAAGGAGGGAGGTCCAGACGATTAAAGCTACATGGAGAAATGAGAGAGAAGCTTTATCTTGGATTCAATTTTAAACCTCTAATCATAAAACAAAAACAATGTAATGACAATCGAAACAAAAAAATGCGATGAACTGTATTCAAAATTTAAAACAAAGATCACACTTTATATATCAAAAAAATGCTTTGACTTTCCTCCCTGTTCAATGTTGCCAAAATAAAATTACCTGGTTACTAAACCTGCTGACATTGCTGCATTAATTATGTATGATGCTTCATAAAACTATTCACTAAACAAACACTGTTACTGTTCTAAATTGGGATACAAAAACTGCATCCATACAACTTCAAATACCTAATTAAAGATCAACAATGAAGGAAGGCTTGAGAGTGAGTTGAATGAGAAATGACTAAGAGGGTTTGGTCATCAGGTCTGTTTGGATCAGGTATTTCACTACAAGTATACGGACGTGTGTGGCAGCAGGCGCAGGTCTCACCATGTGTGGCTTCGTGGAAGCCAGTTGTCTTTGCCCACTTTCTCAATGCAGAACTTTTGGGGACCGTTGCTTCCTGTATAAATGAATAATCATAAAGACAATTAAATAACACACTGTACCATCTGTGTGTGTGTGTGTATGTGTGTGTGTGTGTGTGTGTGTGTGTGTGTTTTGGTTACCCAACAGGTCAGTGAAGCCACCAACAGGCAGGCGACAGGTTCCTGTGACAAACTGCAGCAGTCTCATCCTCTTCTCATTGTCCATCTCCTTCACAAACTGATAACAGAATATTCGATGTTAGTAGCACTTAACAAATTCAGGATGACACAAATCTATCAACACCCCGACATTCCCATGTTCTTTCTTTATTTCAATTAAAATATTAGTAATTTTTTGGAGCCACTGCAGATTGTCAGTCATTGTTTTAGTTATGGCTGGAATTCCAAAAACTACTATTATGAGAAGTGATAAATCTGTAATAGAGTTTGGACCTTACAGTTTGATTTGAACATTGCAGTCTGAGTCTGTGCAACAGGACATATGTACCAACCTGCCAGAACCAGAGAATCTGCTTGCTGCTTCGGGCGTAATGCCTGTAGATTGTGCTTCGCTGCCAGTCCACCAGGTCGATCTCCTGCATTCCACACAGCATCACCTACAGGCAAGAGGGAAGCAACATCTTTATTGGCTGTAATCAAGTGTTTTTTTCAAAGGATACAAGCATCCCAAATACTTTCCAGTTTTAATAAAGGTTGGATAGAATAGTACCTCTAATTCTTTAGCATCAAAGTACTGAAGATATTGTTGGGGCAGGACTTCATTGAAGCCCTCAAAGAACGCCTGAGTCTGCTCCTCCACACCTCTGGACAGCCGCCACTCTGCCACCAACCTGAAGACAAAGATATGAAGATCAACACAATAAACTCACACAGAGTGAAGAAGAACTGTGACTGCACTAGAACAAGTGAATGTAACTGAGCAGGATGGAGACAGATGGTGGGTGAGACGGCAGCAGAGGGACGCAGCAGTACCTGATGTATTCCTCCTTGTTTTCCTCTGTTACTTGGACGTTCCCTCCATCTGGTTTCAGCTCATGGGTGGTCACCTCCCCCAGGATCTCCTTGTCGACTGAGAAGAACATCTCCAGACCACACTCCTCTATGTTATTATCCCTGCAGGCCAGAGAGTCGTGATCAGTATTAGCAAGTTAAAAATGGAATATATCTTGATGTGTACATTTAATATAATGTATAAACTAGGCTACATCACAGCAGATCACCAACAAGCCATTTTAGCCTGAACTTAAACCCTACCCATCATGCACATGGCCTTGAGCTACACCCCCCCACTAACTTGCACATTACAGTTTGCTTCCCCAGACCTACTTGATCCATATGAGGGAGTTGTAAAACTCTGGATCAATGGACTCAAGATCTTTGAGAGCAAGGGGTTTGTTCAGGATGCGCTTGTAGAAGGGCAGAGAGAAACCTGTGTCGATGAACTTCCCGTGGAACAAAGCCTGAAAAGGAAAACGAAGGAGTGATGAGATGTATTTCATGGGTAAGATTAATCATATCATTTTCACCTTGGGAGTATGTTGGCAAATAGTGCATTTACCATGGCAATGAAGCGTCCTATGAACTTGAAGTACTTCAGGTGATCAGGGTTGATGTAAGAGGCAGGGTTGATCTGCAGACAGTAGTTGTCCTTGCCAGCATACTCAAACAAACAGTACATGGGGTTCAGTACCTCATGAGACAGCAAGAAAAACCATTCCCTGAAAATAGAACCGCAGAGGACAAAAAGAAGTTTGGGTGAGGTGGTTTGCAAATCTTGTAGATCAGGATATAAACCATCACAAGATGTCACGCTGTGATTACAACAGCTTTAGTGTTTTGTAAGGTAAGGGTGGGATCCAAAAAGTCACAAATGAAGACAAAACACACCTAATGAGTCACAATAAAATGGAACTGAAGAAAAGTCAGTGGAACTAACCTTGCCACACCACCATAGTCCAAGCCCTCCTCTCCGGGGAAAATGATCCACAGTCTCCGCCTCAGATCTTGAGGGTGGAAGCTCATGATCTGTGAATGCAGATAGAGGATTAAAACAGTTCCACACCAGGAGCTGACAGGACCGTGATGTTAAATAGAAAAACAGAGTGAGGGTACGGTGAGTTCAGATCATCACCTGTTGAAAGGAATCCTCAAACAAGGTTTTCCTGCTGACGGTAATCTTGATGTGCTGAGCCATTGACATTTGCTAAAAGGGAATGAAAACATGAAATATATATTATAATACTTACATTTTACATAACGTGTATACTTTGTGCACCAGCAAACTAGTTATGTACATTATCATATCTTTACATATATATATATATCTTAGTAAACAACGCTGTGAATTTTGCTGAGCAACAGCGACCTCTGCAGCCACAAAAAACTAGTGGCTAAACGGTGGATATTCCCAAACCAGAACTGTAAAAAACAAGCAAATCTCCATTTAGAATTCATTTATAAAAAAGTTTCTTTGCTGAAAATTGGACATGAACACTAGTTTCTAGTAACTTCTCGTCTTTTTAAAACTGATCAACAGCTCAGCATCATTCAGGGTGCAAAGTGGATATGAAAGAGGCACCGTTCTCCTTACTGCAGTAAGCATATCACTACAAAGATTTGAAGCTATTCTTTTAAGGCGCGTTTTCAAAAGTTTTCAACTTAAAGTAAGTTGTATAATGTTATTTAGAGAACCAGAAATTGTATGATGAGAGATGAAGGATGTAAGCACCAGTGTTGCACGTACCTGACACCAGAACCTGAAGTATTGCACTTTGGCTTTAAAGTCCCTGACATAGGTTATCTGTGGCCCATTCTCACTGTGGAAAAGATCAGAGCGAAACTCATCAGATAAACAAAATGCATTTAAATAATGTGCTGTATATGGGTTGATGCACAGAGGCCTCTGTTAAGGCTTTTTCAGGTTTACACTGACCACAAATGATCATCATCTGACATTACACTGATCTGACTTAAATGTATTTAAACATGAACTAATAAAAATCTGTATCTACTGTCGTTTAATTATTTACTCTGGGTAATGCAGACCATGGTGAATATCTCAATTACATAGTTCTAATGACTATAGGGCTCAAGCTTATTTAAATAAAAATACACAGAGAAAACAGCTGTGAGCCAGTTTACACCAGATAACTTACAGTGAAGATTTCCCTGTGCGAGGATCAATGTAGGTTGTGGTTCGTCTGTTGTGATCCACAAAGTACGGAATGCCATCCACAGTGAACCTCATCTCCCAAGCCTCTGGCAGAGGTTTATCATTCAGCAGCCTGAACAATACAAGGAAGGGAATATACATAAAACCAACTGTGTGACATTACAAGTGACTCTGGGGAACTGAATACAAATGAAAGTGTCCTAGTAAACAAGACAAATACAACACAAGTCAGTAAGACCATAAATATATTCCCAAAAATGTTTTTACCTTGGGATTTGTCCATATATATTTTATTCAATACCATTCAAAATATTTTACAAATACTTGGATAATACAAAAAAAGGTTTGTTTTCATTTCCATTTGAAAACAGAATAGAGAAAATGTAATCCTCAGATTTACATCTTATTTGAAAGAATATAAACTAAGAAAGGTTTTTTTTTAAAGATGCCCTTAACATATATAAAAGCAAGGATTCCTTTATATTACGCAACACTCATTAACTGGTCATTTAAACAGTGTTTAGTCAGATGCTCTTTACCTTTTGCACCGTAAACTTCCTCTTTTGTAGCAGTTTACTAATGATTCATTGTGAACATTAATTCGAACAGTTTAGAGCAATTATCCTGCAATAAATCTTTAAAACGCTTGTCATCATAACTGCTAAATTACTTGAACGTGTTTGTGCCCAACTACTGGACATTGTTAACAGGTCTTTAGTCTCCCATTCACCCGGTTGGTTGAATCCGGCCAAATTCTCATGGTCCAACAATAACTGTAACTCATAAGTTCTTCTACTTCAACTAATCAATTTGAAGAGTAGATGCAATATCTGTCACTCAGAACACTGGACCAGCTCAAACAGATTCTCTTCTCTGAGCTGCATCATGAATACAGACGCTGAGTTGGTGACAGATTAGCGCCTCCCACAGGCAATAAGGCAAAAGTACAGTTTAGGTAGTTATCCTCATTGACAATATTACACACCACTTAAATGGTAGAATAATATTGTCAAGATGCACACACACTTTAATAACACACACACACTCACCCTTGCCTCCTGGGGTCCTCCCACTGTGTCATACGAGTTGGATGATGAACAAAATACACTCTGCCATTGGTGTCTGTTCTCTTTTCTGACATGAAAAAGAAAAAAAGAATGACATTTTCTGCAGTATTCATTTACTTTAAAACATATCTACTAAAACATCCCTTTTTTACATTTCAGTGACAACACCTGAATGTCTAATACTCAGTGATATTTACCCCAACCGTGTGGCAGAGGTCCCAGTGGGTCAAACTCTTTATTGGCTGTAGTTGCCAACTGGTCTTGGAGCTGAACAAGAAAGAAAATGTGACACAAACGAAAAACAACTGCATTTACCAATATGTATGAGTCAGTTGCTCCTAATCTAGGATACCCTCAAGAGGGCTGTAGTTTTATTTTGTAGGACCCCGAGATGATATGTGGAGGATAACCACATTCTTTGTTATGGGTGTAAATCTGTGTAATTTGTGAAGAACCTATAAGCTTCTCTTAAAGTCTGAAAAGTGAGGATAAAACGAAAATCTCAAAAATATTCACAGAATTTTCCTAATGAAAAAAACGTGAACAAATGTAACGAATCTTCGAACTATGTTTCATGAACAACAAAGATACTGACTAAGATTGTGACTGCTCTCACCCCATAAATGAACCTCTGGTTAAACTGCTGCATGGCTCCCTGCAGCTGGCTGCGCTGGTGCTGCCACTCCTCATAGTTACGCACTGACTCCTGTGTGGGACGTTGCCACGTAGTGGTTCTGGTTATGTGGTCGACGTAGTACACTCTTCCCATCGGGTCCACCCTGCGCTCCCACCTACAGAAAGAGGAGAACACAAAGAAGTCAGTGTTGAGAACGTTGACCAAATTGCAAATGCAAAAAATTATTTTTTTCATTATAATATGACTGCACACTAAAACAGCAACAGTCACATTAGTATTGATGGTATCAAAGATAAGTTGTACCCTGAAGGCAGCGGGTCAGGTCTCTCCCAGGTTGTCCTTTTCTCAATGTGATCCACATAGTACATTCGACCGTTTTGATCCACCCTTTGCTCCCACCTCCACGATTCAAACAAAACAGAGAGCAAATCATAACATTGATAGAGGATTTCACAGAAAATGTGCTATGTCGTGATCTGCATTGTTATCTTGAAATCATCTATATCAGGATGAGGTCTTGGTCATATTGAACAGCCCCACCTATTAATTTTGAAAAACAGTGAAGCAAGTGTCTCTTTACCCTGGTGGCAAGGGACCGTTGCTGATAGGGTGTGACTCTTGGAGTTGCAGCAGCCACAGCAGCTGGCGCTGTGTCCTCTGGTTTGGGACCAGATGCTGTTGGTGGGGAACTTGCAGTCACTGCCCCCGAGTCATCCTGCTGATCTGAACCTCCACTGGCAGACACCTGAGAGGAGCCATCAGAGGCTGGGGCTTCACTCAGCTCGCTAGGGGAGGAACTGCTAGAAGAGGCTGTGGAGAGGAGCAGGGTCAAGGGCAGAGGAGAGAACGAGTAAGTGTATGAATTCATTAGCTTCTTCTCTGATTGCAGGATTAACACACGCTGCTTCTGTATACAAAAGAGGATCCAGAGTATGTGAGACTGTGGAAAGAATGGTATGTTATATAACTAGAATGTTAAATGAGCGAGGCAATAAATTGTAAAGTTTATAATGTCACTTTGATATCTCATGCATTTCCTACTTGGTGAGGCTGCAGGTCTGCGAGGCGTTGGAGGAGGAGGTCGGTTTGGTCTGGGAGGACGCGAGCCAGTGGAGCCCCCTGGTGACCGCGGTGGAGAAGCAGTTCCATTGACAGCATGACCATTTGGTACTATTACCCAGTCCTCAGAGTCACTGGAGGGAGACGTGTCTCTGCTTGACCTGGAGATCAAAATGCAAATATTACCACTTACGTCACTCTACAGGCAGAGTAGGTTTTTTTAACCAAAAGTAAAATGAGATTCATGACTCATAGGCTTTTGTATTACCAAACCACTAAACCAACTGATATGTACAAACAAGCATGTATGAGTCTAGAATTAAAAGTCTATTAAACCTGTTTCCAGTGTCTCCATTTTGTCTTGCAGTTCCATTTTGAACAGCAGCTAGAATGACATAGAAAAAGAAAGCAACTGAAATGTAGGTACAGTTGCAATCATGAAATATTCAACCCCCTTAAGATGTTAAGGATTTATCAGTTCAAGTTTTTTCAAAGAGCAAGATTCTGCTTCAGATGACTTCTTTATGAGTTGAGTGATACATGATGTAGTATTTGTGTGTCACAGTATATTTTGTTAAGATAGCCATGTCACAATTATTCAACCCCTGTATAATATTGTTGTTTTTAAAGCCATCTGACAGTTTTTATGGCCTAAAGTGGAGTTGAAACATAATTAAGGGAACTCTATAACGATCCTTCATTTGCTTCAGCTGTGATGCATATATAAACCCCATCCATGAAGGTATTCAAGGTGAGTTGCAATCATGGGAAAGACAAAGGAGCTTCCACAAAAGCTTTCATCACACCTGAAGGGCCTTGGGTATAAGAAGATTTCCCAAAAAATGTATATTCCAAGAGACACCTTCTCAGTCACCAGATTTAAATCCGATTGAAAATCTTTGGTGGGATTTAAAGAAGGCAGTTGCAGCACGGAAGCCATCAAACATCACTGAGCTAGAGGCTTGTGCACGTGAAGAATGGGCAAAGATTCCGATCGAGAGGTGTAAGAAGCTTGTCAGCACTTAACAAAAATGTTTGTTAGAAGTTACAAAAGCTAAAGGATGCGCCACAAAGTACTGAAGCTGGGGGATGAATAATACTGCACGTGTTAAAAGATTTACATTTTTCATTTGAACTTCAAAGTTAAGTCAACTTCTGTTGTCAAAATAACTCAAATATGTATCAAGAAATATTTAGTTGTTTAAATGAGGTTTTTTGTCATTTATTGTCATTGTCTTTCATCCACATCACTAATGTCTTTTGAGGTGAGGGGGTTGAATATTTCTGATAGCAACTGTAAACAATGTTACATATCGCACCTCTGATTACATAGCACAAGTATGTCATCTAAACTCACACACTGGGACGGCAACATGCCTTCTTGTTTGGTTCAGTGTGCACAAGCAAAGACAATATGACAAGAGGTCTTCCAAATGGCAATATAACTAGAAAAACTATCACTAACTATAACAGCCATGCCCACAACAGAAAGCTACACAGAAAGTAATTTCGTCATCAGTGTCAGAATGAAATTATTTCAGCAGAAGTTGATGACTGTGAAACTGATTACAAACGAAAAAGGAAGAATCTTGCAGTAGACTTATAAATTAAATGATTTTGGATTGTAACTGTGGTCAACCTCGTGTTTCTTGTTGTGTTTACCTCCGTATGGGTTTTTTCTTACCATGTTCTGTCTCTGCTTGGGCCAAGGTTTCAGGATCCACCTGCATGCCGTCCAGACAGACCGACAGGTCACCTACGACATCCTTGGGGTCCCTGTCGGAGCTCAGCTGCAGTGTCTGCACCACCTCGCACACTGGGATGGGGACGACATGTTGAACACATGAACTCATCACTCAGTAACAGAAGAAACAAAATGAAAAACTTGCTATGGTTGCCCTGAGGTAGACACATTGTCCCATGTATTTATGCACTTCCTCCTCTAATATCCAAGAATAAAATAAACAAACACAAACAACATTGTTTCTTAGAAGAGCTGACCCTCCAGGGTTCTTCTAAATAATATCATTTAAATGCTATTTTGACCCTATTTTCAGCCCTCGGGGAGTATGGGACTTTAAAGATGGCAGTATCTGTCAGCTCAAAGCACTTTAATCACATGAGGCCAATATGGACAAGACTTATGTCACATGTTTGTGGGTGCTGACCAGGTCTGAGTGGAGCCATTGTATCTAGTTATAAACACACTCGGAGCACAGAGGAGGTCATTAACTTAGGTGAGGCCTCTATCTCAGTTAAGGTTGTTACACCTATCAAAGCCCAATCAAAGCATTCCCATAACAAATACCAGCAGATATGCACTCTTAAATATTGCATGTCCTAAATGTGCACAACATCTGACAAATATAACATGCTGCTGATAGACATGGACGCACAAAACAAATATTCAAAGTGAGATTACAAGGGATATTACTTTGTTATTATCCTGAAATATATAAGCCTGCAGTGGGAGCTCTTTCCTGATGACCTCATAATGTTCTATGGGAATCAACCTCCCCCTGAGCCTGGAACTAATAATGCCATTCTTCAGCAATATTTCCCATTCTAGTAACTACAAACAAAGCACAATATATCCAGACAGCAGAATAAGATCGTAGTTGTCTAATGTCAAAAAGTGTAAATGTTAGTGAAAAGTTATAAATACATTTGATTGACTTATAGAAAGAAAACAAAATGAAGATACAATTAGAAAAGCCCATAGAAAGTAGTGTGAACTCACATTTTAGTTCATTACTCCTGAGGGTCTCAAGGATTTCCAGTGTGGCCATTCCCAGCAGGATATCAGCCTTCAGTGTCTGGTGGCTCCAAACACGAAAGATGAGTTTGCTGACCGGAGTCACAATTCTGTAGAGAAGATGAGCCGAGAACAAGATTAAGGATGATCTGCAAATAGTTAGCTTTGAGGAAATCCATCAGTGATGGTTGTGGTATTATCTTTTGTATCACAAACTGAGTGAGTTCCACAGTAAAGGGCTAAAACTTACTCTATATATTTGAATTAGTAATCACTGCAATGGAATATGTTAGATCGAACCATAGAACAATTTCAACACGTTTGAGCTCTCAGGTAGGAACAACAGACATGAAGATAGTGAAGTGATTTACTAAACACTTAATAAATTATTGTGTAATATTTTAACTTGCAAAGCAGGATTAGAACTGTGTAGATTCAATTGCTATTTTAATGAAGATATATCAGATATTGGTTATTTAATTTAGTTTTAATCATTAACATTTCTATTATGGTCTATGAGCCATTTGTTGAGCTGCTTCTGCTCCAAATGACGAGAGTCTTACTTACACTGTGAGAGCCTGCTTCCATTTGGGACTGTGCGTGTTGTTGCACTTCTCTGTCTTCTTTGACTGGCCGTCCACAGCTACCTCAACATACGGACTGGGGCCGAACCAGTTCTTTTTGTTTTCCTTCAGCCTGGCTGAAAGCACTAGAAAGAAAACAGCAGCATTTATTAAAACAAGAACATTTTACTCTTTATGAAGTTAGGATTTATTGAAGGACGGTTGTATATGTAGCATTAAAAAGATCCTCCAACCAGCTAAATCCATTAATGTACAAGTATATACAAATCACTACTTCCTGTGACCCCCACTGAACACAACAACAGTCAGTGACAGACCTCTGAACCTGCTTTTTACTACAAAATCTTAACCAACTTTGGCAGCGACCATCAAAGGGCAATGATTAGCTGCCAAGAAAGCTGTTGTAGGGAAGTTTGTCTGACATTCAGTGCAAAAGATCATGTCTGTAGCTGCTTTTGATTCGCTTGTTGTTAACACACAAACCGTTGTCAACAGAAAGTAACAACACATCATCCGCTCTCTAAGGCAAACACACAAGCGGAATAAAAGGTGGGTGAAGGTGATATTGATAATTGTTGCTACACATCCCAGTGACGCACTCATACAGGCCCCACAGAGACACTCCCCTACACAACTCGAGACAGTCACACAGACAGCCCTCTCCACTGTTAGTGACTGATCTGTGACTCACATGCAATCCACACATCTACCTTTGCCCCAACACTAACAGCAAGTTTCCAAAACAAAAATCAGACGACCCTCACCACTGCAACTTTATCACTTTGTCACACTTGTTTCCTAATTCTTGTTGCTAGACAATTTTACAATTCTTACAATAACAACCACTTACCCGTGACTTGCAGTTGGGCCTTCATGGTTCATCCATAACACTGCAGCCTTGTTCGGCTGCACCTGCGACAACTGCAACCAGGGACAGCAAATGTTAGCATAGGACACTTCATGCAGGTGAACTGTTTAAAGAGTGAGCGGGCGTGTAGGCTGCTCAGGTAAACTGTGGAAAACCATAATAGCCTGGCTTTACCTATAATGGCAACTATGGATTAAGAAGTAAATCCCCCAAAAACAAAAAGGTCTGTATTTGACTTCACAGTGAATTAGTCTTTCTACATCCTTAAATTATTAATCCACAATAATATGTCAGATGAATTTGCTGTAGTGCATGAATTTAATTATGTGCACATATTTTTGGACATATCTTCCACTAAAAGGCAGCGTCATTGAATCCACTGGCTTTATCTTGCTCTAGAATCACTTGCTGTGAATATGACACCTCTGTTGCCATGTCTGCTACATGGAGATGTGAAATGTTATCGTTCAGACAAACGCTGCGAGTGATTTGAGTCCAAACTACGTCAAGAAACCACCCGAGTACCTTCCATAACAGAAAATCCCTTCCGTAACTCAGCCACTGATAAGCCTCACTAAACCTGCCTTTGTGAAGCAGAACAAGCAGACGGGTTCGCTTCAGTGCTGCGGGCAGGTCGGGTGGGTTGACACAGGTAAAGACAGATTATGTGGAAAGACTCAAGACAGTCAACATAAAGTTGAAGAGGCGACATGTTCCCCCGCTGCTACCTGCAACGTGAAAGGCAGCTGCCCATACAACATGTAGCTGTGCGTGTTAGCAGCGGGGTTAGCCGACAGGAGATTAGTCGTCAAGACAACTTCAAACACCACGTTCCACCGGGATATTGTTGTTGTATTATTTACTGTAAGGATAATGGGGACGTCGTGAAGTGTGAATTTCTCGCAGAAAGTGGGAAGTTCCACCCCCTGGGGCAACTTCGCTCGCCGACCGTGAGCTTTAGCATCAAGTGACGTTACTAATGCTAACAGCAGCCCGCTAACTCATTAGCTCCCATCGTCCGCCGGAGGAAATCGTACATTTCTCGTGAAAGTGACCGACGTGTCAGTTCGTACCTGGTGTGAGGAGACGACGGGGAGACACAGAGACTTTCAGTTTCAGGGATAACTAGACTGTTGACAGGGAGCCGCCTGCCATCATCAGCGCGGAGCCGTGTTCCGTTAGCTAGCACAGGACCTACTCTTCCGGTGCAGCGTTTCAAAACAAAAGTGAATGCAATGCTTTAAACTGAACCTTACATTTGAACTTTTAACTATTTATTGCTTTGATCGCCTGAAATTATTACTCACATTTTTTAACTCACATAGTTTAAGGTCCCAACAATAACAACCATCGATAAAACAGAAATGCTAATAATGAGCGTATCTCTATATAGAGTTATCACCGGTTACAGACCTAGATTTTGTCATTTTTTTATGACACAACTGTTGTTTTTATTCAGTTATTTATGTTAGGCCCCTTAACTGCGTTTTGAAATGTGCAATATAAATTAAATGTATTATAATAATTATTTTACATGTTCTTAGTAGCAGTATTAGTCTTAGTGTTAGATGTACCAGTAGATGAATTACCATATATTACTAGTCATAGATTACTTGCATTATTAGCGGTATTATTGGTAGTATTAGTATTATAAAGTGTCGATGATAAGATTGAAGGGCATTATTGTCACTTGTTCCCAATTTTATTTTGAAGGCTCAAACGGTATGACGTTGGAACTGATACAGACGTCACCACAGGATAAACTTTTACGATTAAATAATCAAATAAATGTCGCTCAGTTTCACTAAAGTCGTATTGTCTGTCAGATTCTAACGCTGTTTTATCGTGTTGATAAATAACACAACTATGACGCGAGTACACAGATGATGACGCGCGCCGCCATTTCCGGACACGCCCACATGTGACATCCTGTAGGGCGGTCTCGTGACATCGCTCAGCTGTTTAGCATCCAGACTCAGTCCCGGGTTTTAAAAGTCGTGTTATTCTGTCCAATACAAGAGCAAACAGTTCTGAAACCATCTCCACGGCCGCTGAGGATGTTGTCGCGACTGCTGAAGGAGCACCAGGCCAAGCAGAATGAGCGGAAGGAGCAGCAGGGTGAGACGCTGCTGCCTGTTAGCTCCGATGCTAACGAGGCTAAAAACAAAGCTCTCGGTCGCCTCTGTGTCTGTGTTGACGACTTGTGTTTTTGTTTCCTGCACAGAGAGACGAAGGCGTGAAGCCATTTCTGCAGCCACCAGCCTGACAGAGGCCATGGTGGACCACCTCAACGTCGGGTAGGGACATTGTAATGGATGCTCTGCTGTGTTGATGCGGTCATGTGCTCCGAGGTCTGTGAAAGACCCGAACAAAGCTGTACTTTGAAAGTTGGTTTCTCACAAATTCTACAGTAAAACCTTCTGAAACTTGACAAACAGACAGTGGAGGCTCACGATGAACAAGAGTGAGGGGAAACATCTGTGTCACCCCTCAATATAATATTTCAAATGAGCAAGTGATGAGTGCCATAATAAAAGATGTGCCATCTTTGCCTTTCATAATCATAAAAAACATATTTCTAATAATCCATTTCATTATACTTGTCAATGTCTTGTGTGGGAATCAAATCAATCTTCCATAGTAAATGTCATTAAACTTTCAACGTTTGTCTTCGGCCCTGTACCCTAAGACCACAAATAGACCGACCACATGACCGCAGTGCTGTATGGTACCTCACACATAGCCAGTCCTGCTAGTAGTGATGAAGATGATAGATGAAGATGAGCAGAGGTTATGGACATGTTAGGATGGGATATGTAGAAACACTCCGGTTACTCAGTACCCATTTGCTGGCACAACACAACAGAAGCCATCACTTCATTTTTTATTCATTGGCAGTGGTTGAGTACTGCACTCCAGCTTCTGAACCAAGTACATTGAGTTTGTACTAAAGAATTATTTTTGCCTGGTCCACTTACAGATTTCAGTCAAGCTGACCCATCCAGGGTGCCCCACCCCCACCACCTCTTTCTGAACCGATAAAATAAAGCAATCTATTCCTGGCAGTGTGAAATTGTTCCAGTGAGTGAGAAAACCACAAATAGTACATTGAGATTGTGAAAGTTGTGATTAAAACAAGACAATCAGCTTAAAGAACCAGAGTCGAACGCAGAGACCATTGTTGCTTCGCTCCTCTGTGAAAAAGATTATGACCAAAATCCTTTAGTGACTTGAAAAGATTAAGACGTATTTGAATATTGCAGAATATCAGAGGATAAGTGGACAAATTAATGGCTTCTGCGTCTTTAATACAATTTCATTCTCACATGCCACAGTGTATATATATATAAAAAACACAATTCTATATGTTAATGTGTGAACTATACTGCCTCTCTGTTTTACTGTAGGGTTGCTCAGGCATATGTTAACCAACGTAAGCTGGACCATGAGGTGAAGACTCTCCAAGTGCAGGCGGGCCAGTTCTCCAAACAAACTGCTCAGTGGATCAGTATGGTGGAGGGTTTCAATCAGGCCCTTAAGGTAGGATACGCCTTTTCAGGAATGTATTTATATAGTATATAAGCTCTTTATCTTATGTATACTTTATTGAACCGGGAAGGTCCCATTGAGACATGGTCAAACGTTACACCCCAGCCCGTTCAC
Organism: Verasper variegatus; assembly: GCA_026259375.1. Lineage (NCBI taxonomy): Eukaryota > Metazoa > Chordata > Actinopteri > Pleuronectiformes > Pleuronectidae > Verasper > Verasper variegatus. The sequence continues at coordinate 20,889,506 of CM048040.1, forward strand.
TCCGCTCTGCTTCGGCCAATCGGCTTGTTGCTCCCTCACTGGGAGCTAAGCACTCAACAAAATCACGACTGTTTGCTGTCCTGGCTCCTAAATGGTGGAATGAGCTCCCCATGGACATCCGGACATCAGAAAGTTTACGCATCTTCCGCCGCAAACTAAAAACACACCTCTTCTGACTATACCTTGAACAACATTTTTAAACTAACAATTTAGTAGCACTTAAATGGCACTTACTTATAGCACTTTGTAGTTTTGCTTTTTTGAAGAAATGTTACTTTCTTGATTCTTGTTGTTCTGGGTTTGTACCCTCATGGTTGAATGCACTTATTGTAAGTTGCTTTGGATAAAAGCGTCAGCTAAATGAAAATGTAATGTAAATATAATGGCTCTTCTGCCATGGAGTCCTGGTCAAGGTAGGAAGCAAAATTAGATAAAGCCTTAGTTGTAATTTGTTACAATATGTAACAATATAACTTTTTAATGAAAGGGCCTTGACACTGAGATCTGAGTGGATTCGACAGATGCTAAAATTCATCGATGAGTTGATTCCTCTGCTGTTTTCCAGCTCATGTCATCCTCACATTGATACATTGCAGCTTGGAGATGGTAAAGACTTCTCTGCTGCTGCTCCTGATGATGTGTTAGACTGGTAAATGTAAAAAAGTGTCAACCGTTGTCCTCTTCTTTTGAACAGGAAATTGGTGATGTGGAGAACTGGGCGCGCAGTATTGAGATGGACATGAGGACCATTGCCACGGCTCTGGAGTACGTGCACAAGGGTCCGCTTCAGTCTGCTTCCTCATAAACTACATGGGAAACACTGGGATGAAACAGAAATCCACCTGACCACAGGCATCTGGCATCTCTGTCACAGAGATGCCAGCAGCAGGGACTTTGCTCGTATGCACTCTCTCTGAGTGGGCTAATGCTGAGGATTACTCTGTGCAGAGCATCACTGCTTCAGTGCGAACTTCAGTATTAACCAGGGCAACCACACAGTGATGCTGGAGTTCAAAGATCAGAGTGTAAAATGAAATAGGTCTCGAATCTGTGACTTCACTTGACGAATAACAGGGAGTGGGTAATTGTGTGGAAAAAACTTGAACATTCTGGAATTGTAAAGGTTTTGCATGTAACAACTTAGTCTTTTCTTTTAGGTCAAGGGGCCCTGCATCGCCCACTGTTTCATTGTATGGAGCATAGACTGTAAATAATGATGGACGACGTGTCTCCACTAAAAAAAAAAGTGGAGCGAAAATATCCCAGGTACAGGTGCCGCCATCTTGTGCTTTTAAAATCATTTGGCGCTAGAGTCTCTTCAGTAGAGATCGTATGGATCTCTTGACCAATCATGAGTTAGTGTCAGCTGTCACTCATGATGTTTCACCCTGTTTTTATAGCATCAAATGACTGAAATTAAAATCAAGCTTATTTAAAATATGAACACTTGAACATACATCAGTGTGATAAGAACTACTTAACATGACAGCATATGGAGGAGGTTGGGTTTATTATAATGCAGCCAGCCACCAGGGGGCAATCAAGGTGATTTGTCTTCAATTTGGGGAACTGTCATTTCGTCCATATTTATATACAGTCTACGGTCTGTAGTATCTCCACAAAGCATTTCTTAAATGGGCCTTGTTTCAGCACCTAATACCTTAAATATGTCTATTTTTATTTATTTTACGTCTGTGTATATTGATGACTGCTTAACGTTTAGTTACCATTTGGTGATCGAACATTTTATTTTTAATAAAAGTTGAGAATGATGTTGCCGTTTCCTTTCTTTAGAAAAGTTTACATTAAGAACCACATATATACAAGGGAAGTTTAAGCCAGAAAAGGATTCTCCTGTCAATATGTACAGAACCACATTAATTAATTGCTAACTAACCAGAGAAACTGTGGGAGGCCAGATCAGATAATAATGAGTGTGAGAATTTGGAGGACGGTTTAGTTGTTTGGTCTTTTTGGGGCTGATGGCTTAGTTATGCCTCTTACAGAAGTGGAAAATGAAAGCAGAGTGACAAATGAATTTCATTAGTCATTTATATTGTGCACAGAGCTTTGCAACAACCATACTTGTGAGTCTATAAACACAATAACTGGTTAGACATTTGCCTGGCTCTGCTGATTCAATTCAAGGAATGTGTGACATGTGAGAGAAACTTATGTCATTTACATAATTGCATGTTCTGTAACTAATTACACTTTCAATTCACTGCACAGTATCAGGATAGAGAACAGGAAACATAAGCCTTACCACGTCATATGTTATAGAAATATGTTGTCATATACGAGGCTCGTTCATAGTCTCAGTGTAAAGATATCTAAAGCAATAAGTTACAGTTTTGTGGAAGCTGTGATTGTGAAGCAAAACGCGTATCATTATTGCACCTTGGTTTTATTGGCCTAATGTATTGATAAGCTACAATACGCAGTACAGTACAATGTTTACAGTCCACACTCAGTGCAGTTATGAACCGTAAGCTCTTACATAGTATACAGCATTTATTGTTCAGGCTTGTAAACTGATATACTGGGTCACTGAATTCAAAGAGCCAATGGGATTATACACATTTTTCAGGGTATACACAATGTAGGATAATCACAAACATAAAGTATGTTATGCCTGCATTTACACACAATCAGGCTCTGAAAGTTTTGGCAAGATTTCTTCTCAACTGTTCGAGAGAGATTTTTGAAAGTACTTAATGCTCTGTGAGAAGTTGGAATATGTCCGATAAATTCTTTGATATCCAAGTTTGCATATTGTACAGGAAAGTCTCTCTGCAAGTCCAAACACTTTTTGTCTTAAACACACACACACACACACATTGTGGATTGGGGATTACCAATTGCGGACTTGTCTTAAGGGATAAACCAGAGGGATAAAGCCTCTCTCTGACCAGCCTCTGAGTTGGGACAGAAGAAACACCAGAAAGGGAAAGGGAAGAGGACGGTAACTTCCATCACTTCTTGAAAAAATACAAAAGGTAAGATAACACACTTTTTTATAAATATCTGTTTTATTACTGAATTACCAATGAGTATTTCTTTCTGTCATGTATGTTGTGGCTCCGTTTTTTTTCTTCATAACATGGATCTCTAATGGTGATGGTCACAATTTATCAGAGTGGGATCTAAATGTGCAGCTTGCAGCAAAGAGTAATTCAGTTTTAAATTTAAGGTTTGTTATATCTAATCAAAGTAAAGTGATCGTTTATTATTATTTCATATTTTGTACTTTTTATCGATATATATTTCCTAGTGTTGTGAAACTAAATTTAATATTCTTAACCTGAGCTGTTATTTTACAGGATCATTCAATTTTGAACTGAACAGTAACAGAATGGACACAGCACCTTATTTAAATCTGCAGCCAATTGTAATATAATGGTTATTTTGAACCTCTATGTATTTTATTCTGTTATTCTCATTAATAAGCCTGAAAACTAATTGGTTTTCTGCAGTGAGCAGCTTAAGCAGCTCAGTCACGGGCCTTACAGTTATGCTTCAAAACAATGCACCCCCTGCCCCAGCTCTCGTTCTCTCACAGATGCCTCTCTTTCCTCCCTAAGAGTCTTATCCAAAGATTTCTCATGTGCCCAAAGCAGTTCTGTATTACACTTACCTAAGGCCCTCAGTGAACAAATTCATTGTTCTCCATAGTTATCAAAAAGGATCAACAAACCACATACTTAAAAAAAAAAAAAAATACATTATTATGAAATCGAGTAGGGATTTGAATATGGGAATGTCTGGAATTTTCTTATGAGTATTATCTCATTCTATTCAAGTCCCTGAAAAGGAGATTTGGAAGTTGGCCGTGTCGCGACCCAGTAACTTTTGCTCAACATGTTTTTTCAGTAGGCACCAAGTCCTCCAGGTGACCAAAACCCCCTGTTCTTGTCCTGGAAGCAGCATGGACACACAGTTCATCTATGACCTTTTAGGGTAAGAAATACCACCGGGTCGTTTTGGGCAATAATTTGAACACATTTAATATATTTTGATAGGTTCTAAATCCACATGATCTCCTCTCTTTCAGGGAAAATGCTTGGTTGTACGTCTGCACCACCTTTGCATTGTTGTGGATTCTTGTGTGGCTGTACAGAGACAACCTGGAGATCGAGGAGATCACGGACAAGTACGTCTTTGTGAGCGGCTGCGACTCCGGGTTTGGAAACCTGCTGTGTAAGAAGCTCGATCGTAAAGGTTTCCGAGTGCTGGCCGGCTGCCTCACGGAGAAGGGAGCTGATGATCTGCGGAGGCTGGCGGGCCCCTGTCTGAAGACTGTCCTCCTGGATGTGTCCAATCAGGACAGCATCCAGAAAGCCATGGAGTTTACCAAGAGGGAGGTTGGGGATAAGGGTGAGATATGATTTGCTTTATTTAAAAATAAGAGATAACTCTTAATGAAAGGCCCAACTCAACAGAATGTCATCTTCCCCTCTTTGTCCTCCATTCCCCTTTGTAGGACTGTGGGGTATCGTGAACAACGCTGGACGCTCACTGCCAATGGGCCCTTCAGAGTGGATGAAAGTGGAGGATTATCACAGCACGTTGAAAGTCAACATGAACGGAGTGATCGGCATGACCATGACTTTCCTGCCCCTCATTAAAAAGGCTCGTGGCCGCATCGTAAATGTAGCGTCAGTGCTGGGTAGAGTGGCCGCAAACGGTGGAGGATACTGCATCTCCAAGTTTGCAGTGGAGTCTTTCTCCGACTGCCTCAGGTAAGAGTTACGACCCGATCCACAGACAGAAGCCCACTGCAACTCTCTGAATATGGCAGAGTTCTGTTAAACACAGAGAAAGTGTTTTGAGTCTTTTCCTGTCGTTTACAACGGGCCGGTAGTATTTTCAGATCATCAGGAGAAGAAATTATACAAGGCACACTCTTTACTGTACATGAAATTTGGAGTGCACACAGTAAACATTGTCAGTAATGTAAAAGTGTCACAACCTGGCCACCACACATGCGTTAAACCCAAAAAGTTAAAGAAACTAAAAGGAAATTTAAATGTTGAAATCAAACACTTTTAACTGATCTTTAAGGCAGTGGTAAATTAATTATTAACCCTTACTTGTTTCAACTTATAGATTATTTATAAATTGTCATTTTATGGTTTATATTTGTCTGTTATATATAGAATATGGACACATATACGTACATGTCAATCTACATGATCTTTACTGCACCCAGGAGGGATATAAACTACTTTGGAATCAATGTGTGCATCATCGAGCCGGGGTTCTTCAAGACGGCGGTGACGAGCCTCGACCCCCTCGAGAGGGAGCTGCATCGCTTGTGGAACCAGCTCAGCCCTGAAGTACAAGCCAGCTATGGAGACAAATACCTGGATAAGTGTAAGTACACACCAGGTCACCGGATAGTATTTCAGTGGACTGTAGCACTTCATATTGACCTAGATTACCACTCAGCACAACACATAAATCTGCCAAGGCCCCAAAGTCCCCTTACAGTCGAGTACAAAGCACAGAATTTTTACACTGAAAATAAATGATTAGTTCTGTTTATGTGCTTCTTCTCGTCAGACATCAAGGTCCAGCGTCTGATCATGAATGCCATCTGCGACTCTGACCTCACTAAGGTGACCAGCTGCATGGAGCACGCTCTGACATCGGCTCACCCCCGCACCAGATACAGCGCAGGCTGGGATGCCAAGCTTCTCTGGATCCCCCTCTCTTACATGCCTTCCTGTGTTGTTGATATTGGACTGAAGCTGGTGCTGCCGCGTCCTGCAAAGAGCGTGTAGCTCGTCATGACTTCAAAAAAAAAGAAATCTATTCACAGTTATCCGCCTTTTTGTTTCATTTCAATCGTGTCACTTTGATGAATTATATATATATATATATATATCTACCTGTAAATGCCTGCGTGTGCAAAATCTGCTTGACACTTTTAGACAATAAAAAAGAAAGTGATGCATTTGTACAATAAAATTTGCTGAATGAATATTCTGTCAGTTATTTGTGTTCCTTTTTGTGTTTGAGGCCAAAATAACTTAAATTTACTGTTAAGAAAAAGTGTTTCTCAAAACAAATGATCACTCCAGTATTATTTATTAATTATTGCAGAAACAAATAGAGGGAAAATCCAATAGCCACCATGAGAAAAACTTTACCAGCATCACCTGGACCCTGAAATATCCTGAGCAGGTTACACTGAGGGGAAGCATCACCATAATTGATCAATTATCGTTTTACATATGTTGAAAACTTTTCTGGAAGTTACTTTCAAGTTTTGAAATTGGCTGACTAAATGCTGAGTGGGCGGGACACCTGTGTGCTCTCCTCTGGTTTACTGTTGTAGCTGTCAGTCAAGTGACAGCTGCAACATGAGGTGCTGCAGCTGTCCCCCCCCACCCCCCCCCCCCCCCCCCAGCCACCAACCCCTCACTGCTGCTTTCAAGTTCAGATCGTAAAAAAAACCCTTTTTAATTTCAAACCACTCACCTAATGACATATTAAGAGTTCATGTACAATCTATATATTAAATCTAGATGTCAAACACACACTACATTCAATTTAAGTGTCAAATGTTGAATCTAGATCGAAACATTTGAAATACTAAATCTAAATGTTCGATCTAATCCGTCCTCGTTAAAACAAAAGTAACTTTTAAAACATTTAAATATTCAGGTGAGTCAGTGGATCTAAAGCTTGAGGCGCATATAAAGTGTTGAACATCGTGGAAATGCAATCATGATGATTCAATTACACGAACTCTAGATTCATTGCGTCACTTCCACACGGACAGTCTTGTGGAACGTTTAAATTCCCGACGGCACGTGAAGGCAGCAGATCGCCACAGAGTCATCGACCTGAGTCGCAGATAAAAAAAAGACCTGCTTTAAAACTGTCTCCTTCATCTGCTGCTTCACCGGGACTGTGGCCGCATCATGTTGTGTGTGAGGCCGCTGCGTCTGCTCTCTAACTCCGTACAACTCCTGAGGAACCCAGAAGCGGCGAGGAAGACGTTCAACATCCAGGCAGCAGCAGCAGCAGCAGCAGCATGTTGCCTGAGCTCCAGATCCTCAGCTGCTCACATGGATCATCATGTCAAAGTGTGAGTGTTTGGTGAAGAGCTGATCACCTGCCTGATGCTGTGGGGCTCCACACCTCCACTCTGCTGAAAGACAACAAGGTTTCCATTCAGGAAATATACTTTACCCACGGATCCCCTCAGGTCCACAGAGGTTTCTCTTATCTTTCCTGCACAGGACAAATAACTGACTTGTGCAAGAAGAATAACTTCATTAATTTGTGTTTCCAACAACTCAGTGAATCAACCTTTATTTTCACATGAGAGTGTTGTCCACCTACAACTAGACCGGTTGTTTTTTGGTCTATTTTTGCACAAAGCTACGTCACACAATTTGAAAGAACTTTAGATAATGCAAACGATAAAATATTTTTGTATGCAAACACACAAAACAGCTTGAATTCTTCTTTTACGAGGTTACCGTTCTCTTTACCAGGGATGTGCCGTCACAGCCTCTCAGCACCGGAGTGGACGACATGCTTTTCTACACCATCACAGAGGGAAAAGAGCAAGTTCCCATCTCGCACTTTACCTCAGTGAGTAACCTGAAAACATCCTGTTTGCCTGCTGCTTGTATCTCAGACTTTAAATGAAGATTTTTCTCCACTTCGTCCAACTGTACGAATAAAATTAAGCCAAAATGTCTGCTGTACGGGCGCTGCCATCTTGCACTGGTGACATATTTTGAAACCAGAGTTTGTCTCTGTCTCAGTTGGTCATTATGACGTTTCACCAAGCTTTTGTAGCAATAAATAACAAGTTAAAATCAAACGTACTGGAAGAATAAACACTTGAACAAACACCGATGTGATAAGAGCCACCTAACGTGACATAAACCATCTCTGGACTTTGACTTTTTAGTTTGGCCCATGCCCCATATGCCAACATGGAGGACCTTTACTGCAGCCAGCCACCAGGTGGTTGTGTCGTCCATCTTTTTACATAGTCAATGTTTAATATACAAAACTTCTACTGTATCTATGGTTTCCATCTCTGTTCGCAGGCCCTGAGGAGAACTGGCCTCCATCCGTCCGACCCTCGTCTAAAGGACTGCATGGAGAAGCTTCGACAGGCCGTGAATGACTCTGCTGGTGAGGCCATGATGGACAGAGACCTTTTCCACAGGTGAGACGGCAGATTGGAATTATCTCTATAGCTCCTGTCAAACACACAAAGTGGAGGCCTGCCATGTTTTTTACAGTAGCCCAGACTGGACAAACTCAACCCCTTTTTTGAGTTTTTCTGACAACTGAAGGCCACAGGTTCTTTTTCCTGTTTGGAAGGGGTGGGTGAGTTGAGGGGTATTCAGCTGCAACATGCAACTTCACCACTAGATGTCACTAGATGTCACTAAATTCTACGCACTGTACCTTTTTAACCAAAAACACAGACATGCCAACTGACCCAAGGTGTGAGATTAAATAGAAATCAATGAATAGAAAATTCCAGTGCTGTGATTGAGTCCTTTGGCTACTACAGAGACTTTATAGTTTCCACTGACCTTGTTCACAAGCTACTAAATTACCGTCTATATCTGGACACCTCATCTGGTGCAATGATTGGTGTAAATGCATCATGATCTGACTGGGATTTTGGAAGTAGCCTGCCTCGCATTGTTTTCTGATTTTAAGAAAGTGTAAACACAATCCCTACAATGTGTCGACATCACTTTAGAGACCACCTCAAATTACCCACTCGCAGGTTTTGCTCCAGAGATTAGACGGATCCGATCTGAAATGTATCTCAAAAATACAAGGTGGGAACATATAACCTATCTGGATATAGATCACACTTTAATGTCTGTTCTGGGGGGGGGGTCGTCTCCCACAGATAGGCCGTTCCTCAGTAACCCATCATGTGCTGTGGATTTATTTCTTTTCTTCCTTTTGTGGGGAAAATAAGAATTGATTTCCCATTTTCACACAAAGTGATGGACTGAAAACACAGCAGATGAACAAGGAACACACGGTGCATCTTTAATGAGGCACGGTGTCTGAACGCAGCGGATTCAGTCACAGAGCTGACGGGAAATATCACCAGAGATTCCTCTCACTTTATTTCCTGTTCCTTAGACCTCTGCCTCTCCACACCGCCCCGCAGAATTGACATCCATCTCGCCGCCAACTGTCTCATGGTGGTTTGTTTTCCATTCACAACCCAGTGAAGTCATGACACCAAACTATTTTTAGTCTGACCTTCTCACAACAATCCATTGTAATGAAGGATTTGTTGTATGTGACTTTCTCCGCTTGTTCTCCCCCTGGTCCCCCCTTTTTTTAATTTCCTTTGTCACACCCGACTTTAAATATCTGTCAGATATTTGCTTTCAGATAGAATAAATAATAACACAGCAAAAAAGGTCATTTAGCATGACAGTAAAAGCTATGATATGCACAGATATGTACTATACTATTTAAGTTGATTATCCTGTAGGCAGCCTGTGGTGTTACTCTAATTAAAATCTTCTGTATTGACCATCATGCTGATGAAAGCATGTTGCTCAGACCGATCTCTCTCAGCTGCTCTGCACTCCCACGAGAACGAGGATATTACATTGACTTACATTCATTTCCTGGAGACTTACTCTGAAACTCAACAATAACAACTTCCTACCCAATGCTAACCGTACTGTGAACTTAACCTTAAGCTAACCTCATCCTAACATGCCCTCACCTTAAACTTTACATTTGGAATACGTGTCCCCAGAAGGTCACTGTGAGAACATATTTAGGTCCCCACAACATGAGTAAAATCAAGACCACACGCGCACAAAAACATATACTATATAAACCATGTAATTGCAACTTTAAAGTCTCTGCAGCAGCCACAGGACTGAGAGTTAATCACAGCAATGTTATTTTCTATGTCCTGAGAAACTGGCTGTAAAGCTCACATCTTGGGTCAGTTGGCATGTCTGTGTTTTTGGTTAAAGGTACAGTAAGTATAATTTAGTGACATCTAGTGGTGAAGTTGCATGTTGCAGCTGAATACCCCCTCACCTCACCCTCTCCTTCCAGACATGACAGAGAACCTGTCGAAGCCTTCAGTTGTCATAAAAACTCAAAAGGTGTTAAGTTTGTCCAGCCTGGGCTACTGTAAAAAACATGGCAGCCTCCGTAGAGAGGACCTCCTCTTGATGTACATATAAAGTATTTCAATATAAAAGATTTCTGATCCCTTTCAGCTAAATCTCACACACTGGACCTTTAACTCACCCCTGCTCTGTTGTTATTCTTTCAGATGTGCTGGTGGAAACATCGTCCTGCTGATCCAGGCCTTCAGGAAGAAATTCATCATCCCCGAGTTTGATACATTCGCACGGAAAATAAATGAAATCTACAACAGAGTAGGAAATCAAACGGATGGGAAGGTGTGTGCTGCATCTGTTGTTTGTTTCTCAGACATGGAAATCTTAATGAATCTACTAACATCTTCTCTCCTGCCGAGCCTTTACCTCTGACACTTGTTTCTGAATCTTAAATTGTGTGATCTGACTGTTAGTGTTTCCCTTGTACTTCCTAGGTTGCAGACTACATCCCCCAGCTCGCCAAATTCAGCCCAGAACTCTGGGGCGTGTCTTTGTGCACCGTGGACGGTCAGAGGTAGGAGCTACAGACTCATACTTGACAAAATAATATAATATAAACTTTATTTGTACAGCACTTATCTGAACAAGGTTACAAAGTGCTTCAATCTCGCCACAAGGTTCATTCAGTCTAAGATCAAGAGCTGTGGATCCTATAAAACAATCTTCCTTTGCAGGTGGAGGTTTTCCTTTCGCCACTGAATTATTTTTTTAAAGTTTAAAATCTAAATGATTCTTCTCCACGCTCCCCCCTTTTCTATTTTTTACCAATGAAATGTCCTTTAACAAGACACCTGATCCTCAAACTGCCCAGTGCTGCTGCTGCTGAGGTGACTGTGCTGTTGTGACTGTGGTGTCACTGGCCTCTTTGTTCATTTTCCTCCAGACACTCAGTGGGTGACACCAAGCTGCCGTTCTGCCTGCAGTCCTGTGTGAAGCCCCTGCAGTACGCCATCGCCGTCCACCAGGTGGGAACGGAGAGGGTTCACCAATATGTGGGCATGGAGCCCAGCGGACTCAAGTTCAACATGCTGCTCACTTGATGATGAAGGTGTGTGAGGCCTCTTCACTGTGCGGTCGGATCACAGACCTTATAGAAAAATGGACGTATACTCTGGGTCTGGAAAATACGCCTATGCGGAAAAGCCTGAAATAAGCTCAAATAAGTTACTTTCTATGGAGATTATTTATAACGTCAGGAAAGATTTTCTCGAGTTTGAGTTTATGGTCTTAATCTCTTGACAAATAATTCAATAATGAAAAAAGCTTGTATTGTATTTAGCTTGTTTGTGTTTCCCACATCTACGGCTTGTTCACAATGCTACTGAATCACATTTAAAACAACAGACTGCTACTGACCTTCAATTCCTTTTAATGTCTGCACCTCAGTATGTTCAGAACATGCTTCATACACACACAAGACAACATACATAACACAACACACATCCGGTCCCTTCATGATTGAATGAATTGTTCTGTATTTAGTTCGTATCCAACCCTGTGTTGTCTGATCTCATACGTTGAAGTAGCAGAGAATCCCAATGAACTTGACTTGATTCATGTAAAGGAATCTCCCATTTTCCACCGAACGCCTCATCAACACTGAACCTTATCTTGTCGTCCTCTCCTGCAGATAAGCCCCACAACCCGATGGTGAACGCTGGAGCCATAGTGATCAGCTCTCTTATCAAGGTAAACACGCAGGCATGTGCGGGCCGCTGTGTGAAAGTTGAATCGGCGCAGTAAATCCCTCTCCCTCCAGTAAAAGTCACCGACACAAAAACATAACTGTGTCAACTTGTTTTGTATTTCCAAAATTTCAAAAAATATTTTTTGAAGAATGCATTTTACACATTGTTGCCTCAGCAACATGCACTGATCGTCAATACTTTTCTTTTTTTTTTTTGTTCACTTTTATAGTTTAGTTTAATGAAAACATTTCCTACACCTTTCTCCTTCTCGTGTTGTATTTTAAATGACCCTGTTTATCCCTGGAATGTGCAGTGCGTGTCCTGGTTTAGAGCCTGCAGGTTCCTGAGTGAGTCCGTTGTGATGATGATGATCATTAACGACAAAGCCTGGGGTGGGAAATGTCATTCAGCAGCAGTAGCAAGTTACGACTATAACTTCAAAGTGTCCTGATGGAATCATATGGGACATTTGGCACGTTCGAGTTTTGTTTTACAGATTCAAACCAGAAAAACTGGGATTAGAATCATCTTCTTGAACTCTACCTGGACTCTGTTTAATAATCCTGTTTCTCCTCTCACTGCACCAGCTGATAAAACGATGTTGAGTTGTGCAATCACTGATGCATTCATGTACTGTTTCACGCTTTTCAGCCTTGTTCAAATAAGGCCGACAAGTTTGACTATGTGAGTAACTTTCCTCTTTGTTAAAACCATGAATTTCAAACTGTGGCATGATTACTTTACTGTGCTCACGGATGCAGCCGTGCACATAAAACCCTTCTATTTGCTTAGGTTATGGAGTTTGTGAAGAAGATGGCCGGCCAAGAATACGTTGGATTCAGCAACGCCACGTGAGTGCATGTATTGTTTGAATATCTTGGTTTAACACACCTAAGTTCCGAGACCGTGCCTTGGCAGATTGCCTGTCCGCCGCCCCATTGCATTATTGATGTTTCGGTATCGACCCCTTCTGCTCGTCTCTCTCAGGTTCCAGTCAGAAAAGGAAACAGGCGACAGAAATTTTGCCATCGGATATTACATGAAAGAGAAGAAGGTCAGTCACAGGACGTTTTCTTGCTGCGTTACAATAGTTGGGATTATGAATTATTAGTTTCTCTACTGTTGCATCTTTTTTCAGGGTTCCTTTACAGTTGATTCGTGAAATAAGGCTGCAGCAAAACACTTTATTATTGATTGATTGGTCTATAAAAACAAATGAAACCCTGAAAAACAATTCCCTTACAGCCACAGTGACGTCTTTCAATGTCTCTATAAATATATTTAATGATAAAATGGAGGAAAGCAGAAAATGATCTCACAGGAGAAATTGGCGCAAGAAAACATTACTTGTTTTTTTCAAGAAAACATGAACCTAAATGATTATTTAAATAATTTTTGAGCCTTTTAGTCATTGATTTAATTAATTGCATGTAAATACACAATATAATGTTTTTTCTCAAAAACTGATGAAATCCCTGATCACTTTTCTAGAATTGCTATATTATATTTCTTTTCATATTTTCTCTTGTGATTTTTGTATGCCCAATTATCTGTAACGACAGAATACAACTAAATCTTTTCTAAGAAGGTTATTTTTCAATGTATTAAACATCAATACTTCATCCATTGTTTTTGCCATCATCAGTTTGTAGTCTGCTACAATGTTTTTCTATTAGTCTAATAATCATGGTGATTACATTTAATTCAACAGTGTTTTCCACCAGGAGCTGATATGATCGATGCCCTAGATTTCTACTTCCAGGTAAATGTCATGAATAGATCATATCATTTAACAATTCTTAGTTTAAATGAAAAACATTTCCACCATAAACGGTTTCTGCTCTCAGCTCTGCTCCATCGAGGTGACGTGTGAATCAGGGAGTGTCATGGCTGCCACTCTGGCCAACGGGGGAATTTGTCCGATCACAGGAAAGCATGTCCTGAGTGCGGAGGCTGTGAGGAACACTCTGAGTCTCATGCACTCGTGTGGCATGTATGACTTCTCTGGCCAGATGGCGTTTCACTGTGAGTAACACGAGGAGGTGCCACACCACCACTAACCCTCTCACACAAATCAATGCCATTATCCCGCTGAAGGAAATACTATGTTCCCATCCCTCAGGTGGGCTTACCGGCCAAGTCGGGCGTGTCTGGTGCGATACTGCTGGTGATTCCCAACGTGATGGGAGTGATGTGTTGGTCTCCTCCACTGGACAGAGTGGGCAACAGCGTCCGGGGAATAAACTTCTGTCAGGCAAGAGCGAGACACAGACTCCGGCTGTAGATTCTCTTGGTTCAGACTGTTTCTTGTAAAGAAGTAGATGTGTCGATAAAGCTACATCCCATGTTCTATGGGTTGAAATGTTCAGTTGTATCTTTAGTTGAACTGGTGGTTGTCATCACATTTTCTTGTCTTAAAACACAAGAAAACTCCTGAAGCATTTTCCTCTGAAACTAAATAAAAATCTGTCTCTTTCCCTCAGGAGCTTGTGTCTCTTTTTAATTTCCACAACTACGACAACTTGAGGCACTTTGTGAAGAAGCAGGATCCTCGCAGGCAGGACGGGGACGACAGGGTGAGCTGCTTCATCGGGTTTGTGGATTTTTTAGATTAAAAATATGTAAAAGTGGTTTCTTTATGTTTCTCCTGTGTGTTTACAGAACAAGTCTGTTTTCAACTTGATGTTCGCTGCCTACAGTGGAGACGTGTCGGCCCTGAGAAGGTACAGCTCCTCACCTGTGTGTCTTTATAAGATCAATGAGCTTGTTCTGTCGCATATACAAATGTTGCACAAGAGATATTTTAATGTAAAGAATATTTTTTGAATTAAAATGCAAATGGTAATTTCTGTATTCATCTCTATCTGGTTTGTCTTAGATTAGCTCAAATATAAAAACAAAGCTAATACATGCTAAGATGTGCGCATCTATTTAAAAACATATTCGTGAACTGTTCTTTTATCTACTTCAGGTTTGCTCTCTCGTCCATGGACATGGATCTAAAGGACTATGACTCACGAACAGCTCTACATGTGGCTGCAGCAGAAGGTGAGACTTCTTCACTTTTGGTTTAATGAAAGAGCAACGCCAGCTCCACAGGTGAACTTTACAAAACATTTATGTATCCGGAAATAAACATTCTGGCAAAACATTAAAATATAAGTTTTCAAAATATGTACGCTTCAAAATATGTTATTATATTTATCTTTTAAACTGCACATGTGGTTTCACTTATTCTGTCTGATCCGACTTCTTCTGTGGACACTTCTTTTTGGGAGGTGGGAGAAGTTGCGCCTCAATCTCTGTCATTCATGGAGGAATTCATGAATAGTTGTTTCAGTGCATCTGCACCAAACCTCAGCCTGAGAAGTGAGGGTGTGGGTGTGCAGAGCCTCATGACAAGGAAATGTAATTGAGGCTTGATGTATTCAAGTTTATCCATAAACTTTATTATGAATAAGTACGAATAAAAGGAAGAGACAAATGAGACCAAATCATTTTAGCTTGAATCAAGAAAATACAAATTATGATTTTTTTTTTTTTTTGATGGGAGGTGGACTGTGGTCAAATGCTCATCTGAGGCTCTCTCTGACCACCTGGCTGCGTTCTACCTGTTCAGCTACAGACTCCAGCTTCACTCTTAATGAGGAGCGGTTGTCACAGCAACACATGAGCACATTAGTCACACTAATTTATTTCTCGAGATAATTATAATTTGCTGTCATTGTTACAAAACATGAACCACAATGTATAACTCCGACTCTCTGTAACTTTATTTTTATCTCTGTGTGTCATCTGGGAAACAAGTTTATCTGTGAGCGACGCAGAGTTACATTGTTGAGATATTTGTTTTGACGCTCACCAGCGTAATGAGTTCTCGCTCCATTTCTTTTCATGATTAACTGCAGAGGTTCAGTTCCTCTGGCTGACATTACACAAGACCACTAATTAATCAACTCACTTAACACTTGCACTGCTGCGCCATATGGACGATTATGTGTCTCCTGTTGTGGTTTGACTTCCTTCTCGGTGCAGATTTAATGCTCCGCTGCAGCGTCTTCTTCAGTCACGTTCTTTTTGAGAAGCTGACGTGTGAGCAAGTCATTTGTTTAAATCATTACAACAAAAAAAAGAATAATGTACCTAAATCTGACTCTGAGTCGGATGGTGAGCGCAGGAGGATGTTTTTGTATTTTTAGCAGCTTTATTTGTTTGTCTGAGATATTTTTCCTCTCCCACAATTCGTCACATTGTTTGATTTTCTTATAAATCGTGAATATCTCGCTGGCTTCTGCTGTTCCATTGCTTTTTGACACCAGCGTTTGTGTCGTCTGGGTTTGTTTGCCCCTGATGAGAAACATATCTCCTGTTTGTTCTCAGGTCACATCGACGCTGTGATGTTTCTGACTGAAACCTGTAAAGTGAATCCGTTTGTAAAGGACAGGTGAGATCAGCATCTCTGACGTCTTTGTGTCCTTTTGCATTCATCCTCTTCACTGCTCCTTATTTTATCATGATCAAATAGTTAAACCCCTAGTTCTGTGTCTTGCATTTTAACAGCAAGCCATAAAAATAGAGATTAACATATTGCCTATAAGGTTTAATTAAATAATAACTTCTCCGAGTGAACCTTCGATCTTAAATTCTCTTTACCATTGTGTGAAAACTTTGCTCCACTAATCTATCAGGTCTGACTTCCCTCTTCATCACGACCCTCACCTCTCGCTGTGCAGGTGGGGGAACCTGCCGGTCGACGACGCCCTGCAGTTCGGACACGACGACACCGTGAAGGTGCTGAAGGACTATCAGCAGCGAACGCAGCACACTGGGTCCGAGCATTCGCCGAAGCTGGGCACCATCGAGGGCATGGTGTGATGGTGTGATGGGGTCAGGGCCGTCGTGACACCTGTTTATATGTATTTGTAGCATTGAGAGAGACAGATCGACCGACCTGTCCCGATCTATTCCATCTCTGTGTATTAACTATGCAAACTGGAGTTTACAGCAGCAACAGAGTTCGTTCATTTGATTTAAAAGGAGGAAAAAAAACTGTTGTGCTTTTTATAACTTATACCAGCAGTACTTTTTACTGTTTCTGTTTTTTTTATTCTCTTATTTGACGATGTTGAAAACTGGATTCTACATGATCCCAGTAAAACTTACGGGAGGTTCATTGTATAGGTTTTGTTGTTGAGCTGTAAATACGTGTTTAAATATTTATACACATCTTAACCTGACATCACCAAAGATAATTTGTGTTGTAGAATATGTTGACATTGAACACATGCATTAAACTTGTTTTTTTTATTAGATTATATTTCATCTGCCGCCTGTAGTTTAACTTTCTTTTGATTTCATGAGGTTAGTCAAGGCACCGTGCAGGCAGTGATTTTAAATATTAAGCAGCATCCACTACATCACCTGAATACATGAGGAAGCAGCAGCAGGGGGTGCGGAGCCTGAGCTGGACTGTTTTATATGCTGCTATCGCAAGTTATGTTTATATGAAACTGTAAAATAAAGGAATAAGAGATATTCAGCCGTGGCTACAGTGAATAATTTTAACTGAGTTGCTGTGTTTATTGTTATTATTACTATTGTCATTCATTTAAAGTTATTACATTTTGACAGACTGTTCCTTTACATGCCCTGTGGCCAATATATAGGTGGAGATCGTTGTTGCATAGAAATGCACATGTACCTCCTTTTCATCCAGCAGATGGCCCTCTACCCTCACCGAACAAATGTATGTAATCTCAACCGGTGAAGCCACAGCATCCATTACACTGAACATTCCTGCAGGACGGGAACATTAATAAACAGGACAGACATTCTATCAGACAGACCTGACCTGCTGCCACCTCAACACTTTGTCCTGGCGTTACCTTCCTCCTCTGCAGCAGCAGGCAGGAAGTCCTGCTTCAGCCGAGCAGACGAACCTCCACCAGCTAATGAGAAAACACACACTGACTAAATATTTTCAAATACAGATTTAAACTGCTATTTGGATTTGACTCCTGCAGGTGAAAGGCCTCTCCTGAATTATATGGGACTAATGTTGTTGTGCACTTTAAATGACACAAGAACAAAGAGGAAAATCTTGCTGCCTGGGCTTTATTGATTATGTGGCAGTTTACTGTTTAGGCAAATATTCTCCATTTACTTTAAGACATTGGACAACAACAACCATTTACTCTCAATCACTATCTTGTGGGTAAAGCAGTGAGACGCTGGGTGAGGTATCAGATTGTGCTGTCTGGACGGGAGATGGGAACCAGGTTGCTAAAAAAAAATTATTTACATAATTTGAGGTAAGAAAAACTAAACAGTTAAGTGTTTAATAATCTTAGTAGCTAATTGCATCATGTCTATATTAAGCAAATACTACATTTATGAGGTTGAAGTTACCGTGGTAATAGTTTACACATGAAATCATGGGGATGAGTGTAACTCAGCTAAAATGCACAGAGAATAAACAATTTGACTTTAAACATTTTATATCCAAATTATAATTTGTCAGTAATAATCCTGTCAAACACTAAATACATTATTTCTGTCTGATTTTTTTATTGTAGACGGTTGTGGAAAAATGTCTGTCTCTCTGTCTCTCTCTCTCTGTCTCTCTCTCTCTGTCTGTCTCTCTCTCTCTCTCTCCTGGATAAACCTCTGACCCCCCCCCCCCGAGCAGAACTTGGATGTGCAGTGACGTTAACTTTCCTCCTCACAGTTGACTTATCTATTTATCACATTTTTCATGGTGTCTCCTGGAAAAACGACCTCTGACCCCGCTGAGCAGAACTTGAGCAGTGACTTTAACTTTCCTCCTCTCTGTTGACGGAGCTGTCAGCAGCAGCAGCAGCAGCAGCAGCACTGGTTCGTACATGTCGCAGCTTGCAGATGAGTCAGCCTCTCTTCATAAACTCAGTATATATATCAATATATATATATATAGATATATATATGTCAGTGTAGGCCTTGTGCTGCTGTAGTAAGTCATACAGGTCGTTCATGCAGATGTTTCCCATCTCATGATTATCCACCACAGTCGAGGCCACTGTGAAGCAGCTATTTGTTTTTCCTCTGATAACCACTTCATCTTTCTGACAGCTCAGTGACTGATGAAGGTTGATTCACTGAGAAAACTGCATTTTTCCTCAAGGTGATTTTCCCCAATGCACATTTATTTTGAAATATTTAAAACATGTAAGAATATATCTATTTGTCACTAATGAGGCATTGAATTTAATTGATATAACTCAAGGTAAAATTCAACATGTGTGTTTGCGTGCTGTGAGCGTGTCTGTATGTCATATTAATATTCTAAATCACAATGATTTGATTTCATTTGGTGTAATTGAATTCACTCTGATTATTGCTTGTATATATCACCTGTGTGCAGTGAAACCCAGCCCATTAGTTGGTTGTTGTTTACACGCTCACATGTCAGTCAACACATTGGTGCAGTTATGAATAAATAATAAGCAGCTGGCATTGTAAGTGGATGACGGGAGGATTCTAAAGAGTTTCTTTCCTTGCGCATAATCAAATTAAATTTTGTCTTTTAATTGGTCTTTATGTTCACATTTACAATAGTGTGACATATCTTTTGCCTTTTTTCCCACTCAAAACAGTATTTAACAATCCCTGTATGTGTCAGTGTAACTTTTAAAATCCATTTAGCAGCCAAACTTCACCCCTCACAAATTAGCCCATATAAAATGTAATTTATCAAATCTGGAATAGATCTACAGTGTTTTATTCTCATTAACCTAAAACACGCTCCACTTCCACTTCTTAAATCTGAAAATGATCATCGTGTTTTACACAAAATACAACACAAACAAATCGCTACAGGAAAAATGACATTTTATTGTGATGGAGGCGCACAGAAGAGGAGACGAATCCAGAGTCGTTTCCCGTCTCCATGGAGACTGTCCTTCTTCTCAACCCATGATCTGGCAAAGTGAGGATAAATGAATCATTACGTGATTATCCTCAAGGAGCTGAACGAAATACTGAACAAATACCGTGTAGTTTCTACAAAATGAATGGATGTAGACAGCAGATTGAGATTATCCTGCAATTGCCGCATATGGCTATAGCGTGATTCATCTGAAGCCAGTCATCGCTTCATGTATAACTCACAATAATGCAAATGTCATGATTGTTTTTCTTTCATTTTCTCTGTGGTTGTGTTAAATACTGACGCTGTTCATCCAGGTGATGTAGGCGGAGGAGCGGGTGAAGACGGTGGGCTTCTTGGTAGCGTTGCAGCCGGAGGAGGACACAAAGCTGGTCACACCGTGGACAACCCACTGGCCGTTGACGCTGCAGTTCAGGGGGCCCACCGGAGTCGCCCTGGATTCAGAGATAACACAAGAGCCACAGACAGTTCATCATGGACGTCTTTATTTCTGCACGTTGAAGAACTGCGGTGTTTCAAAGAGCAACATGTTCCCACTTGCTCTTTTAATCTCAGACAGCCTTGAGCAAGTTTATGCACAACAGTGAGCTTTTTGTGCAGCTCAAGCACTATAGTCTGGATCTCTGTGAGTGACTTATGGCCCCGCTGATGCAGCAAGTAATCCCTCATGTGTCCTGCAAAGTATCTTCCTTGACAAGAAGGGGTCAGGCCTCAGCTCTGACATTCAATTTTACTTTTCCTGGTGGAGTAGAACTGAGTTTTGACAAGTTCTTTTTCTGTGTTTCTCCCAGTCTGCTTGTACGAAACATCACTCCTGCCATCTTAATCACAGAAGAAGCTCTGGAGGAGCTGGGTTAAAAATGTCTTACCTGCTGAAATTAGAGCCCAGTTTTTATTGTATTTATTATTATATGTATGTTGTACATTATATACAACGATTGCACGGCCCTCACTCACCTGGCATCCAGATTCTCTGCCGCCACCAGCACACACCATGGAGCTCTTCACCGTGCTGCCCCACCATCCGTAGCTGGTGCAGGTCTTGTGGTCAACAACAGGCAGGTACGCCTGTTTGAGCTGAGCAGAGAGCTGACCTCCGGCTGAGGACGACACAGAAACATATGTCAGCTTTGTTGCTGGATGTAAACACCGAACAGATTAATTCATCCTGTACTGAATCGTGATGTCCCACTCACTCTGGGTGCGTCCCCATCCAGTGATGTAGCAGGGGTTGTTGTGGGGCAGGACCTGACCACTGGGGGGGAGGGCGGCCAGCTGGACGTTGTTGTTCAGGGAAGCATCAGAGGACAGACGCAGGAGAGCAATGTCCCACCTGAGGGTCAAAAGAAACATGTCCTCATATGGTCAAAACAAAATAAATATGGTCATTTTAAGAAAAATATGTATTCAAATGAACACACAAATTGAAATATCCAGATACTGTGGATGTTACATCAAACACCATATTAGAAAACAGCCTTTTGAAATTTTTCCTGACTTTTACAAGATTGCAGATATATCTAGATTCCACTTTTATAACGTGTGATATACTACATGTATCGGTATTTGCTGTTTTTCCGTGCAGAAGTGGGTCAGACCACGACTCGTGCTCATCGCTCACCCTCCAGCAACGCTGTTGGAGTTCCAGTTGGGGTGGACGTAGACGCGGCTCACGCTCATGTACTGTTCTCTGCCTTCGTGGGAGTTTAAGTTGTGTTCTCCAAGAACAACGCGCCAAGTCCTGGAGCTGTGGAGATAGAAACAACAGAGAGTTTTCATTCCTACACTGTCAGCCAGTGGATTATCTCTAATAACCTGACACACATTGCACACCAGTCAAATTTAAATCCAGATGCCTTAGCTCTGCTTTGACACCATTGGGAAATATAATGAAATATCTGAATGCAAATGTTCAGCTTTTAGAACATGTCTCCTGTTACTTCATCCACATTTCTTATAAGCTTTAGAACCAGCAGTTCGTCTGTGATGTATGAATCACCCACCGGTCGACACAGTGAGCTGCGGTCATGACCCATCCTCTCCTGACCAGGGTTCCTCCACACGTGTGGTGGAAGTTGGAGCCAGATTTATACTGAAGAGAGATCTGACAAAACCACAACAGAGAGAAATTACAGCCACAACAAAGGACTTTCTCTTCACATCCTTTATTTTACTTATTATTTTGTCTCTTTGGTTTTACATAGTAAACATTTCAGTTCAGCTTATATATGACGATGCACATATAGTAATGATCTATAACCAATCACCTTAGTGCTTTTTTGCTATAAAAAGTCTTGGCACCAAGATATCCAACCTCTCCCTCCACAGCGAGGTGAGTCAAAATGATACCAAACCAGCACCGATGTGGAAATAACATCGATGCCACAGCAAAATACCAACGTAAAAAAGAATATTTTCGCATTGGGTTAAATGATCGGAGCCCTTGTCCCTCCACTGCTGTCCAGTCAAACAAAGCTGCACCGTACCTGCCAGGGCCAGGTGTTGGGTCTGGCCACTTCACCTCCCACAACTCTCTCCTCCACACTGTCCTCCAGATACCTGGGCTCGGGCTCCAGCTGGGCCAGCACTGAGGGGAACACTGGGCGACAGAACAGTCAGACAGGAAGCGTTCGAGCGTGTGCAGAATGTGAAAAGAGGAAAGGAATCAGACGCCGTTTACCGAGGGCTGCGAAAGAGATCAACACAAGAAACCTGAGCATGTCTGCGGTCTTCTGAAACTTCCTGTGCTGGAGACTGCTGTCCACTACTCTTTTATACCCCACGTATGTATGTATGTGTGTGGGTGTGTGTGTGTGTGTGTGTGTGTGTCCACCTGTGTCTGTCTCACCGTTATCACTACAGTGGATTCATTTATGGAACAGCTGACTCAGCTATGGATGAATTTTTTTCCCACAGGTAACAGATTATCATCCACTCATGTCATATGTATTTATATACAGCCCAATGTTTGCCCCAAGGGACTTATCTATATGTGCAGCAGATGTCCCCCTCTGTCCTCAGACCCTCACGTCACTGTGGGGCTCACAACAGCACACACCAATCGGCCATGACATGTTCCTGGAGTTCAAACCCATTGTCAGGGCTGTTCACTCATAGTAAACCAAACTGAGCTGAACAACCACTGAGATTAATCGAAAAGTTACTGAGTGGGATGAAGAATTTTAGTTGCAAAGATCATATTCAACTTTAATTTTCTAAAATGATGAAATGCAAGCTGGAGCTGCTGGAAACATTAACCACCTTGGTAATAATTTCAAACAGGAGGAAAGTATAAGTTATAGGGTTGTACTCTAGGGTTGGTTTTATATGTAATAAGTGGGACTTGTGCTACAGGAGGGGATCAGCCTGTAGAGCATATATCATGAATGATCCACATTGTGCTTTTTCATGTTTTACTTTCCTCTGGTGGGTTATATATGTTTGTTTGAGTTTATAAAAGGTCTGCAAAGTTAAAAAGCTCCTCTCCACAGTAAATACTGCTCCTGAAACTCCTGATACGGAAATCCACCGTGAGCAGCAGGCTGTTAAAGGGGGCATGAATTCCAGAAGTGTATCCTGGCCTGGTGCAAATTACCTGTGTTGATTAATATAGATTTATTGTTTTATTATGATTGTTTAAAAAGCTTAACAAGCCCAAGGCTGCGATGCAGTATTACACGTAAAGGTGTTGTTAAGTATTCATGATGCCCTGTGGATCTGATATAACTCAGTGTGTGTTCCGTACAGTTAAGAGCTGCCGCAGCATGTGGCTTGGTTTAAAACAGAGACAGATTGGTATTGTGATGGACATGGTTGTTTGGGTAAATTAGGCATCACACTGAGACAGATTGAGTTTTTACTCAAGTATATAGGCCTGGAATGTGAATTTTGGAATTTAATATCTTCCTTTAAGGCGAGCTGAGCAATTTTGAGCTTTATTCTTCAAGCTACCAGTTTAATGGAGGTTCCAGGAAATAGACATAATAAACATACAGTATATGTTCACAGTGCAAATACCAACCACACAACCTGGAGCTGCAGAGCAACACTACAGACAGCTCATCACTGACGTGCTGCACGAGATCTGAACTCTGTTATCTGCTCGTCTGTATCCAAACCACAGCAGGAGAGGATTACTGTGCATGTGACCCACAAGCTGCTGCTGCCTCACAGTGAAACATACTGAATCTATATCTGACATATCCGTCTATATCATCAAGCATTTCTTTCTGATCATTTCAATTGCCTAACCTTAACCTAAACCCAAACCCAAATATAACCGTGTGTAAACCCTTAGGTCACCACAACATGAATAATACACACACACAAAACAAAACATTTCCATTAAATTTAAGTTCTGCACAATTGCTTTATGTATGTAAACTTGTACAAGTGAGAGAAGTGATCTTTTATATTCATATTATAACAAAAAAAACCAAATGCACTTGTTTTCTTGATTAGATGTAATGATGATGAGCCTGGGAATCGAACCCTCTGGTTAATGGATGACCTGCTGTACCTCCTGAGCCACAGACACCTGTAACCTTACACACAGAGCTGTGTCATGGAGGTGTGAAATGTCTTTATTAGAGCTTTGAAATGTCTTGCTAGAAACATACATAACAGTAATCCTATGATAATAAAAGCATAGCTGAGAGCAGATATATTCCAGTACATTCACATAAAGGACAGAGACCCCTAGGCCCTGCTTACACCTTGTTTATGGAGGATAATCAGTTCTTCATGTTTTCTATCATTTACCAGATTTCACATAAAAGGGTGTGAGAAATGGATCTGAGGGGAAAAAGAAGGAAAATAGTCTGTGTGTGTGTATTTTTCGGATTATAGTCTGGTTCCCACTGTAGACAGACACTTATCATGCATCGACTGTTCCCTCTGGTAGCTTCCTCAGCGCAGCCTCTTCCTTCTAAAATGTCACAAAAGCACCACAGAGGCAGCACAAAGGGCAACGATAACCTTCGATTTATTAAACACCAAACAGAGACGATTGTGAGCTAAATTGAATAAAACTCTAATTTCAAAACTACAGGCAAAATGCTGCAGAACAAATGTCAGCGTTTACTCAGGGCCACTGGCTCTCGGCACACAGATACAGATTTATTTGCCTCATGTGAAAAACACATGGTGACGTTGCTGCTGCAGCGGCTGCTCGTCAGTGTACTGGTCCTGTTTCTGTCACAGACGGAACTTGATGTTCTGAGCGAGAAAGCGTTGACTCAGACGTTTTAGAGTAAGATAGCGTTGGGATAAGATTCGTTGGGTTTACATGAATAAGAACAGGACTAATGTGGATGACGGTGTGTAGACATCATATGATTACGAGTGTCAACATGTGAAATTTTCATCGGCACTTCTCATTTTCACTCAAAAATCTGAAGATGGAGACACAGATATTGATCTTGAAACTGTTTTATTGGTGGAAGGTTTAAATGGGCAACGTCCCAGATAGAGATGAGGCTCAACTTCAAGGATTGTTCATGACCTGCATGGAGAAAGAAAAGCAAACATTCAGTCAACTGCTTCTTAATGATATTTATTTAACCTGCCAATCTGTGGTAGTTAGGGGAGCGCGCTGCAAAGTGCGTTATATATTTACATTAAAAGGGGAATCTTTATACGTTCTGCTTTTTTCAAGTTTTTCCCCGTTTGCTATTATTTTCACCACTGACCGAATTCATCCATGTCACGTAGGCAGAAACACGGGTGAAGACCGTGGGCTTCTGGGGAGCGTTGCATCCCAAACCCGACACGAAGCTGGCGACACCGTAGACATACCATCTGTTGTTAATGCTGCAGCTAAGCGGGCCACCGAAGTCTCCCTATACAGGAACAACAACACAAAGAAGACACACAGACATGACATACAGTCTGCACAAGAGTTGTTAAAGACACAATGTTCAACGCTGATTATCTTTGTAGGGGTCGCATGACATTTTATAAATAGGAATAACTATGGGGAAACTTCAGCTGATTATGAGTAACATCTGTTTGAACAGGTGTGTTATCAGGTGGGGCTCATGTGAAAAACAGTGTTTTTTTGTTTGAGTGGGTTTTCTCGGCTGGTGAGATAATGGATTAATATTTAACAGGTATAACCCTGGGTTGCTTACTTTCTAATTTTTGATCTGTGTACTTAATAGTTTCATACAAGCAGACTCACATTGCACGCCGACTGAGCACCTCCCCCAGCACAGATCATGGTGGTCTTGATGGTGCTGCCCCACCAACCAGCGCTGGTGCAGGTCTGGTGGTCAACAATGGGAAGAATGGCGTATCTCATCCTGTTGGACATGCTTCCATCAGCTGAGGGTGCACAGAGGAGTCAGAGTCAGATACTGAGTTGCTTCCTGGTTTACAGTCTGAACAATGAATGTGAGAAGCTGCGTGTGACTCACTGGAGATGCGTCCGTATCCAGTGATGTAGCAGAGGCTGTTGTCAGGCAGCATCTCAGCGGAAGAAGGCAGAGCGACCGGCTTCACGTACGAGGTCAGGGAGACGTCCCAGGACAGCAGCAACAGGGCGATGTCGTTACTAAAGGTTAAAAGAAATGTGACTCTTTGCTTTACTTCAATTCTTCTATTCCACGTATGTATTATAGTCACTGTAAACTGTGGTCATATTCTCCACAAACATCACCAGAAACATCCTGACCAAAAATTAGTGAGTGACTTTTAAAGAAATAAACTAAGCAAACAGAAAATATTATAACATCATTCAATTCTTAAGAATCAGGCCCAGCAAGTTAAATAGTAATGCTGAAGAGTAAATCAGTTAAAAAAGAGTCAGAAGTCATTAGAACCCAGCGTTTATCTCCGATGTTCAGTGAAGAAACAAAAAGAAAAGAAGAATGCTCAACAGAGTTTGGTTTATTCATTACAGAGGCAGCTCTTCTGGATCAGGAAGCCGGGGATCATGGGTAGTATACACCGACAGTGTCACTTCAGTGAGTGGGACCAGGCAGTCAGAGCTCCACTCAACGTAAATGTTAAAAAACCTCATCGCTCAGCCCAACATAATTCTTCACCACATGTGGCTGTAGAGGGCGCTGTTTCTCAGTAAAAGTTACATAGTGTTGCTTTAAATGATATCGGAGGTTTCTACCCAAAGTGTTTAGTCCATAATGGCAGATAATGGAGTGGATTAACAAATGTTCTCACCCTGAGGAGATGCTGTCATTGTTCCAGTCCGGATGGATATAAACACCCATGACATTCCTGATTTGCTCCAACCCGTTACTACTGTGCAGGATAAGCTGGCCCATGAACGCGCGCACAGAGTCGTAACTGTCACAGAAGAGATTAGTACTTTTGTTTCCACATTGAAACACAACAGGAACAACAACAAAAAATCCCGTATCAAATTAGAATAATGGAAGGTTGACGGTATTGTGTGTGTTACCTGTACACACAGTGAGCAGACGTCATGACCCATTTTTTAGCGATCAGAGTTCCTCCACAGAAATGGTGATACTTTCCATCCGAGTTGAACTGGAGAGAAACCTGGAGCAGGACTCACAAAATATTCTCATCAAGACAAAGTCAAACGGAGCCTTAAGAAGAGACTGAAGAACATTTCTCATATCAGTTATTTTCAGTCTCACAATATCTTTATGAAGACAACACGCTCCAGTTAGCTGTCAAATGTCAAATGTTAAATTATAGTGTATCAATTGGATTATATTATATAAAGTAAATTTTTGCTTACTTTATCTTATGTATTAAGGTTTCATGAAAGTTATTTTTAACTTGCTATATTTTAACTGTACTAGAAGCTCACTAGTTACACTATTATGTCGTTAACTATTAACTTTCTTATGAAGATTAAAGAGAATGTGGTTCCATCTGCTGTCTACTTGGATCTTGCAGCTATACAATTTAATATTCAACGTTCTGCTTGACTGTGTGATACTGTGTGATACTGTACCTGCCAGGGCCACGAGCTGTAAGTGGGCACCGCCTCACCTCCCACAACTCTTCCTGCAGCGCTGCTCTCTGTGAAGTTAGACCCAAGCTCTGACTCAGACAGCACTGAGACACACGGGGAAACTCATTATATCATCACCGGAAATATAACCTTGTGTTTATTATTATCCTCAAAGACAAAAAAATATGTTTTCAACTGTATCGTGTTTTCTTTGCAGCCTTACCTTACCTGGGGCTGTTAGAGCAGTGAACAGTAGGAACATGAGCATCTCTGCGAGGCCGGTGTGTTTCTAATAGCAAGTCTGATTCTTTTATATCCTGATCTGACCTTCATTTGATGCGGCTCCTCGGCTGAGCTCAGAAAAGCACCTGTCGTCGGTCCCAGACTTTATCACAGTTTTTGATAGTGTGTGACAGCGTGTCGCTGTGGCACAGCTGTGGTTGCATAAATGTACTGATACAAAAAAAAAGAGTCTTCTCAGCACAAACAATTTAAAACAAGTTTATTTTTTGCAAAACAAGTCGAAACAAGTGCAAAGACACAGAAGATGAAAACGGGGTTAAACGTGTTCTGTGTCCTGCAGCATGGAGGACTCTTGTTTACACCAGGATCTGGAAAAGAGGAAAAGTGATCAGACATCTTACACGATTAAACGCCGTAAAATAACAAGCTACTTAAATGGATATTACATCGCTTTGTACAAATCAGTCATACTGACCGAGTCCATCCAGTCGATGTAGGCGGACACGCGGGTGAAGACGGTGGGCTTCCTGGGAGTATTGCATCCACTACTGGACACAAAGCTGGCAATACCATGGACGTAGTATTTTCCATTAACCAGGCAGTTCAGAGGACCACCAGAGTCACCCTGACAGGGATAAGGATGAATTGATTATACATAAAGATTCAGTGTATACAAATGAAAATAACACAAAGTTGTCTTATTGGGAATTACCTTCCTACTAAAAATTAAGTTTATGGTTTCGATTTTTTTCTCTTTCTAAGAGGCATGGACTCACATTGCATCCAGACTCAGCAGCTCCACCACCACACACCATGGTGGTCTTGAGAGTGCTGCCCCACCAGCTGCTGCTGGAGCAGGTCTTGTGATTGACCAGAGGAAGATAGGCCTGTTTCAGCTGCGCAGATAAGCTGCCACCAGCTGGACACGGCGACATGTGAAAGATAAGTTAAGTTGAGCCGTATGGTGAGAATGCACCCATCGAAACCGACAGCTGCCCAGAGGGATCATGCAGTCAACTCACTGGAGGTGAGTCCCCATCCGGTGACGTAGCAGAGGTTGTTGTGAGGCAGGATCTGGCCCATGGGAGGCAGCGAGCCCAGCTGGACGTAGGAGTTCAGGGTGGCGTCAGCGGAGAGACGCAGGAGAGCAATGTCCCACCTGAGGGTCAAATAAATATGTCCTCACATCAGCATGTAAAGCTTGTGGAGGCCTGAGTCTGCAGGGCAATGGACCAAACAGGAGGAACCAATCACAAGTTTGTAACCAGGGAGGACAACTTGTCTCCTGGTTAGACCACTACTTTCTGGAGGTGACCATTTGCGATTGCACAAACATGTTTTAAGAAATTGATTCCTTTCCTAAAATTGTTTCAACAAGGTCAGGACTGCTTTTAAAGCAACACATCTCTCTCTTTTACAATGAACAAAAGCATATTGAGTCTTTTTCCAGCTGAAGTAAAAGAAAGCAATCCTCACCCTTTACCGACGTTGCTGCTGTCCCATCCGGGATGGATGTAAACTTGGACGACATCCATGATCTGCTCTCTGCCACTGTCGCTGTAAAGGTCATGTTCACCGATAACAACACGCCACGTCCTCAGGCTGTAATAAAAAAATAAATAAAAACACAGACCAACTTTTATACTATTATATATTATTATAAATATTTTTTTTATCATTGATTAGATACGTTTGTGACTTAAATGACAGTTAGAGCCTCATGAATTTAATTACAGAATAAATTAAAGACCACAAAACACCATTAACTGATATCTATGTTTGTGTAACTTGACTTTCTAATCAATGAAATGACTCCGGTCTGGTGCGAGACAGTTATAAATGAGAATGTGAGAAGTGCTCTCATGCTGGTGACACGGAAATGCATCATAGCTGGGTCTTACGATAAGAGCAAGCAATGCATTTTAAACAAAAAAGCTAAATAATTACATTTAAAACGTGCACAACTGAAGAATAGTAAGTCTGGTTTATCATCATATGTTACCTGTCCACACAGTGAGCAGCAGTCATAACCCAGCCTTTCTCAATCAGGGTTCCTCCACATGTGTGGTGGTATCTGCTTCCAGATTTGTACTGAAGAGAGATCTGAAAGTGGAAGAAACAGACCTTCAGCAGCCGTGTGTGGATGACAGTGGGTAATTCCTGAATCTGCGTTCAAACATGGAAGCAGCTCTTGACTTTGTGTTCCAGTAGTTTACCTGCCAGGGCCAGGAGTTGGCTCTGGCCACCTCACCTCCCACCACTCTCTCCAAGCCGTCCTCCAGATACCTGGGCTGGGGCTGGAGATCGGCCAGCACTGCTCAAAGAAAAATACAAATAAAAACATTGGTGTGATTTATATGTGGTTTCCTACAAACCTCACAATGTCGTTTACTTTCCACCGACAAGAGAAAGAAGAAATTATGGAGGCCTGGATGAACTGGTAGATCAGAGCATCCACAACTCTTGTGTGTGCTGACTCAATTTAAACGGATGAGTGACTGGATGACAGGAGAAAAGAGCGACTGAGGCAGAGACAGATGAAAAATGAATGGAAACATCGCAACGTGTGTGATGTCAGTTTCTTACCCAGGGCTGCGAGACTCGTCAAAACCAGAAACCTGAGCATAATGCAAATTTGCCTGAATGTTTCTGCAGCAGAGGAACGTCGCTCTCCTTCTTTTATACGTCAAGTCGACCTTCAGCTGGTGCGAGAAACCGTCAAAGTTCTTTCCCCTGTGCCAAGTATGCACCTGTGTTGTATCTCACACAGTGTTACCTCAGCTGCTTACCACACACCTCCTGCTTTGACCAGTGGGAAATGCTCCGAGTGACTCAAAGGTCTTAGAAAGGTTTTTATAAACATATCTTTGTTTATGAAAATCCACCACATTATTTCAGGGGATTATTTATAGGAACAAATACACACTGACTGAATGATTGTGTAACCAAGTGACAAACATCACAATGAAACCCACAGTTTCCAAAATGACCTTTCAGTGCAGACGCGGAAATGAATGTTCTGATGAAATGCAGTGCAAGTTTTTATGGTTATTTACATGACAATAGACTCGGCCTGAATGAGACATGAAGAAGCATAGCACACACTATAATATATAACAATAATCTTTTCCTTCAGCGTTACAGTGATACACCTTCTTCTTGTGACTTGTGACATCATCTGGTTTACTAGAGTAGATGCTTATTCTCTGTCAGTGTTAAGGACCCACGAGTCATTAGAAACATTAATGACATTAGAGCTGGGGAATTTGTCAATAACTAATTATATATACATATATATATTTGAGTCTATTGACAAAAGACATTATTTGTCTGAATCTAAAAATGCCAAAAAAAAGAAACTAGTGCAGCAGTTTCAAACACAGAATATTATAAATGTTATTATATATAAGTAATTTCATATCATTAGGTTATAAATATTTTGACGTTTTTATGAAATAATGTTCCTTTTTTTAATTTATTATTAGTTTTGGACCAGTCAGAAAATTAATTATTTGTGCATTGATGAAACACAGGACAGTGTTACAGCTCAACACTAGAGGGGGCTAAAGACTAACACGAACACAGAATCTGAATTCGGTCACATCAGGATCTGCACTTCTCAGGAGACTTGACACATGACATCCTGTCCTCGGGACCTAAACTCCATACAAGTCTCGTAAATTTGATGCAGATTTCTGTGTCGCATTAAAATGAGACAAGTGGAAACATTTGAAGACAAAGTCAAAATCTACGTTCTCAACTGGTGAGATTTCAATCCAGTGTGAGAACTGAGTTCAAGAAGATTTCTCTGACCTCTCTGACACCGAACGATGAAATTAGAGATGAATTACTTGATGATGACCGTACATAGCTGAGTAAAATATAAATATTCATGTATATTTAAGCCATTTATGCGTACTTAACTGGTCATGCTGATTCAAACAATAGGTGTCTGGACAATGGGAAGGCCTGTGATATGTCCCTCTTTTATAAAATAGTCTTTAATTAGGCAGAAAGTCATTAAAACTGTACGGATTTGGGATTATTGCCTTATCGGGCACTTATTAAGATAGCTTGGCTGGCTGGTAATTGAGCTGGCCCCCTGACACACAGGAGAAAAAAAAGGTTCTTATGCAGCCAGACTTCCTGATCAACAGGGGCTTCATATTTTCACTATTTTCACACAGCGCGTCCTCGTCCCCTCCGAACTCCTCGCGCAGCCCTCCACCTCCCCAACCTTCTCCTGCAGAGGCCTGATTCAAGCGGGGAGATCAAAGACAGGAAGTGCTGGGGTTGTGTTAATTAAAGATGTTTGCTCTTGATACAGCTTCCTCTCGTTAATGAACAGTCGATTTAGTTCCCATAAAGATGGCTCACATACGCAGGCAGGAAATTGAGATTCAAAAAAAAGAATTAATGCGATGCACTGATTGGGTATGAGATAGGAAGTCAGGGAGGGTTATCTCCGGGTAACTGTTGATTATGTCAATGTGACACTATTTGAGCAGATCACACTGTGTCAGAGAAAAATCTAACACTGATGCCGATATACATTCATTCTGGCATCCTCTGTAATTAGTGCTGGTGTGTGGAGCTGTTTACATTAGAAATCCATGACTTTTTCTGAGGCACGGTGAGTAAAACAGAAAATGAGGGGAACCCTTCGGGAAGTGCATGAGAAAAATGGAGATATTTGCAGATACCTATCATATGAGGAAGAAAGCTGCTCTGCTGTTGAGCACGAGGACAGTCGGTAAATATTTTCCTAGTATTCCTTCATTGTATTTGTACACCCGTGCCTTTAAAGCAGTATTAAACTACGTTTTTCACTATTTGTGAGCAACAGAACAAGCTGTAATCGACAGTGACACATTATACAAGGACCATATGGGGTCAGACATACACAGTCTAACATGAATAAGACACATCATTGTAGGCATGCATACAAAATTACTTTTGGTGACTCTGACCATGAGTGTTTGCAATTGCACTTCTTGCCATTCGTACAAGTACAACCTTGATTTACTCAGAATTATCATTTGACAATATTTTTTCTGTGACCGGAGTTCGACAGAAGGGAAACTGTCACAGAGTCATCTGGTTCTCACGGAGCTTTTTATTTTTTGGGCTGTTGATCTCAAATGCAGAAATTTGTCTCTGCTCTTTGACCTATATCAAGTAAAACACTGCTCCTTCTTTTTCCTTCTCTTCGGGGCTGTGCTGTTACTATGTCAATAAAAGTCTTTACTGTGTGTGGAGTTAGCAGCGCTAAATAACTGCGCACCATGGCACTAATCCACACAAACTCCACAGGGACTCACAGCATTAGCACTTTCCCCTGCTATCTGAGGAGGTGTGAAGGGATGCATCAAAGCTGCCATGTGTCCTGCCTGGTGACAGCAGAGAAACTGATCCACTGGGCTGTTTGCAACCTTTAATTGCAATTATATCACAGTGAAAACAATCAATACGTCCTCCTACACACCCTCCTCCCAACCTTTCTCTCACACACCCCCTATCCCTGAGGAACCTCCACTGGCTAACTTTCCCTCTCACGTTTCCTCCCTCTCTCCTTTCACCCTGCCTGTCTTTATATAAATATATGTATATGGTGAAAAGGTACCATATAGACGATGTGGTTTATGGGGGGCAGGGACGAAGTGGTGCAGCAGCAGTAACCTGCTCCTGGAGAAAGATGATCTGCTGTGGCTGTAAGCGCCTGATTGATCCTGTTCATCCATCTCCGTCCTCCAGCGAGATGCTGCTGCGGCTTTCACCTCTGTTGCTGCTCGCCTGCTCCCTCTCCCCTGTTCCCCCGCCATGCCCCCCGGTCTCAGCTGCCGCCATGCTGCCGGGCCCTGGCCCTCGGCTGCAGCAGTGATAAGCTCTAGTGGAGTGGAAAAGGAGGCTACCGCTCTGAGCCTCCCTCACTGGGTGATGTGAGGGAGCTGGAAAGGTGAATAAAGACTGACTTTCCATGTTGCCTCATCCTTGTCGCTCTGTATGTGGCAGTGGTTAGGTCATTAGGCGGCTTTTAAAATCGGATATTCACTCATTAACTGGGAATTCCCGCCTTGAAAAAATGTTAAGTATCACCACATGAGATGAAATAAGCTCTAGTATGAAATTTGTGGGCAAAAATGTAAAATATTTTGATGAGGTGGATGAATAAGTGTCCATATTGATTGAATGATACAACTGCCTGTTTTTCATTGCGCTGCACATTGATATCTGTCACTGATTGTCAACGTAATTACACACCCAAGAGACACAGGAGAAAATTGTCTGTCTACAGTATATGACAATTAGCCCAATTTCACAGAGAGTCCATCAGTCACTTTGAATAAGTGAGCTGTGAAAACAGTCACTTGTTCATTTGCAGACTAATGTGTCGCTGTTTGAATTATAGGATCCATTCAGACAATCAAAGGTAGCGTCTGTGTCACAGTGATGGATTGATGAGTGATGGGCTGGTGACACTGGGCTGTTTGATGATGTCTGAACATGATCTGACTTTAACAACACAGATCAGACATGAGGCAAACCTCTAATTTGAAAATCTGCTGTGGGTTCTGTCACTTTTTGCGAGAATGCGATCTCGGAGCTTCGCTGGGTCCGAGCGATGTTACAGTCATGCATAACTGGTGCCTGCCTTCATGAACGGGAGATAGAAAATGAACTTGCACCGCAATAGTTTTGAACAGTCAAAGGAAATGAAGTTAGAAATGTGAGTGAATGGATGGCCACAGTGTGTTCTTGTTATATGATGCACATAATCCAAAGAAGCGGTAGATGTTAAACATGATCATCGTTATATGGAATCAAATAAAAACTCATCTGCTAGTTTCATTTCCTGAGTGTTGCATTTTAAAAGATTTGGATTTATGGTATGATATAAAGCCAGCTGTCGCCATGACGAGGGCCTTAAGGTGTAATTAGACAGAATGGCGTGCTCTCTAACTTGTTGCAACACAACTAACCTAAAGATAAATGGACCATATATTCACTGAAATGGCAGATAAGGTTTTTTAGATGTAAGTGTTCCTCTCCCTCTTCCTCTGACTGGCTCACGCAGAAATTTCATGTGGATTCACTGAAAATTCATGCTGATTTATTTGTGATAAAAGTGGAGGGGTTCTCTCGCCTCTGTTTAATTAATTCTGTCTTACAGGGGTAGCAATGTGAGTTAAAGCTATTGATTGGAACCCATGTGACCATCCTGCTGCTCTATAAATCATAAAAAGGGAATCTCGGAATGTCTTCATCAAAAAATTTCCATAAGTCACTCTCACATCTCTTCATATTTATTATTTTAATTCAAAGGTTTATTAGCATTACACATGTGCCATTTTTTAAAACAGGACTTGAAAACTCTGTGTTCTTAATTTTAACCAAAAAAATGTCAGAATAAGTGCATAAGCACTTTTCATGGTCAACAGTAAAACATAATTGCTGGTGATTTGATTTTCAATTATCTCGTCAATGAAAAATTATTTCTTTCATGGCATATTAAAGACTAGGTGCCCACTTTGCTGAGCCTGTATCTCATACATGCAGTAGCACAATGCAATTTACTTTACTGCCATCCTCTCTCAAGTAGAACGGTGTACTGTGCAGCGGACCACCAATGAAATAAGAGACCAAGACAAAGAGGGGGAGTGGGGGGCTCGAGTGAGGCATGCATGTGAATATTTAATTAGCTGTTAATGAATAGAAGTCATTAGGATTAATTCCTCCTCACGGCCAATTCAAATGATCTTTTCCACTCCTCGGGTGAGCAGAGGTTGGTGTGCACGAGACTTAGGAGGCGTTTTCCGTGCTGTCCCTTAATGGGGCTTCAGCTGCGGACAATAGCCAATTATTCAAACTTGTGTAGCGGTAATGAGTCAAGTCGTCAGCAAATATGCAATTAGCAGCTATTCTGAGCAGCTTCTTTTGCTCATAGAGATTATAAAGAAGTGGTGCAACAATTGGGTTATACCTTCTAAAATGTAAAACTTAAATGTGGCCACTGTGAAAGAGGATCATGCCTGCAAGCCAAAACGTATGCAACATCACATTAAGCATTTCATCGCTTTTGCCCGGCGCCTCGATTTGTTAAAATGTCAACACAGTAAATGTAAAATAAATGTAAAGGTCTCGATTTACCAGCTCTCCAAATATCTCCAGACACTCATCTTGGATCGAGCCCGAGGCTGAGAGCACACAAAGTTTGTGAATGATGATTCCAAAACTTTTCCTCCACGGGCGCAGGATCAATCTTGCTGCGGAGAGACCCGATGCTGTATTGAACTGGAGACACAGATAAATAACCCATGTTCAGACCCAATCAACCACTCTAACAGGTGTGGCGGTGGTAAGATGACACTAGACCTCCACATCCACAAATTGCTTTCCACCATGTTCTTCATCTGTGCCAACCACACACTGATCTCAAAGTGAGTCTAGATGTAATGGCAATTCCTTTAAAAGAGTAGTATGGACTTAGTGACTGAATGAATGCACGTCAAGTATAAGATTATAAGGTGATTTCCTACCTATGCAACCATCACTCGATCATTTGGCTTGTGAATTAGTTCTGCAGGCAATTCCCTCAAGAGCCTGACTTGGCAATTGCCTACATGAAAAAACAGATGCATGGAGGGTTGTAAACTTTCTGCTGAGCGTTAGTAGCCTGACATGATTTGCTCTTGAAACACATACTGCACTCTCTCTAAATGGGAAAGTAGGAGCGGAATAACACGTTACAGAGCCGAGGAAGTTGCATACGACTGAGTATATGTCACTTTACGGAGATGGTATCTTGTTGAACTGCATCACAAAGAGCTCAACGGGAATATCAAGGCTTTCCCCTGCTTTCAATAAAGGCGTCCTTGACAGATAATGATCATTGCCCAGTAGGATATTACCCATTTGTCTGGGCTGGGACCTGCAGATACTCATTATTAGATCTAACGACCATCTGTCTACGAAGGCCTTGTCTGTCACCCTTTTGATGATGTCATGCCCTGGACCAGTGCCGGGACAACAGTTGCTTGGAAGCAGGTTCTGGGTGTGGGCTTGAAACGGACTTAAATCATTGGGGTCAAGAGCCTCTTGCTCCGTCTGTGTCCCGCTTGCCTGACGATAACTAAAAAGACTTGTCAATGGGACCCCAGAGTGTGTTCGTATCCCCTGCCAGCTCCCTGTGAGCGGGTTGGCACACCACGTAGCCTTGGCCAAAGTAAAAGCCAGTCAGCGTGGAGTGAGCAGAGAGGACACAAGAGAGGAGAGGAGAGATTTACTCTCACCACTCGTGAAATCCCAATGAAATATTAAAGGAGACTTGACCTCACAAAGTGTTATGGAGACAAACCTCTTGTTTCCCATGTGCCTGCATAAATCCGTTTTCCATGTGAGGGCACCACCCTACAGTATGTAATAAACTTTACACTATGCAGATCAGTATTGACACAGATTGCATTATTTAGCAGTTAGCTAATAAGGTGTGAGAAGCTAATAATCAAGCTTCTCACACCTTATATATCACGCTAGCACGTACTGCAGTATGTTTGCAAAGATACCAACAGCAGATTTACAACTCAGTTCTGAGCCAGGGTTAGGGTCATTTTTTTTAAGCAGTTGTTCTTCGGTTTCAGCAGGTTTTCAGTGGGAAAAGAAGATTTTTCATTTCTATCTGATGACTCGGTTTCATCGGCTGAAAGGCAGACAGCCACAGTCAGATATTATCGCTAATGAATTAAGCTAGCAGTAACTCAGTGGGAAACAGATGGGAAAAGCGACATGAGGACGAAACAGAAAACAACAAAACAGAATTACAGGGCAACACATAGATTAGGTTTATTCTTCATTGCGCTCATATTTTAATGCAATATCTTTTACTTTTACAAGGGAAAAGGCTGAGAGGATGGGGACTAACCGATGCTTTTGCTAAAAGAAATCCAGCATCTATAGCAAGTTGAGTGTTCTAGGATTGAACAGGGTTTTCTGTTTTCTTGTAATTGTAATCAAACAAAATAATGTGTGTAGACCAAGGTGATTTTATATTATGAACAGCCACTGGACAGGCTTTTGCTTTTGGATATTTTGGAGTTTTGTAAAGGGAAGAAAACATGCCTAATGGTAGATGTAGATGTAGATGCCACACTGGAGCAAGCCCTCCTTTTGGCTGCCATCATGAGGCTGTTGACATTGTTGTTTACAGCAGTAGACAAGGAGGATAAAAGCAAATAACCCCAAGAAAAAGGAATCATCATCTTTGAGGGAGCACACAGACAGGAACATCTGCTTTTTATATTTATATGTCTGTGAGGAGCCATACAAAAAAGAGTAGCTGCCATTATTGTATTTTGTTCCTGCTTGTTCACAGTGGCACTTTGTGAGACCACCCCTTCCCTTCTACCTTTTATGTCATGCATTTAAAGGGTTGGTTTAATGAAAATGCATTTTGTCTTCCCTGTGACTAACAATAATTACTCCTGTTTTCACAACAAGTATTAAATAACCGTTTCAGTGTAATAAAAATAAGATCTAGTTTGTGTCTGTAATTGTATATAAGACCATACAACCAATTTGGGAGTCATGGCTCTTTCCAATACTGTATTTGACTTTTTGCAGCAAAGCTTCACAAGTTGAAAATACAAAGATATACCTTTTCTCTTGCCAAATCAAGATAACTGTACTGGTGCGCCATTAGCAGTGCTTGACCAAGCTTGAGTAGACCAATAAGAACAATCTAAAGTGGCAGCGATATCTGCCCTTGCATCCCAGAGCAGCATACTGCAGAAAGTTTGGGAAAGTTTGAGACGTCATATTGACGAGTTTGCATTGTCACTATTGTGTCACTGTTAATGGTGAGCATTTTGAAGATTACCACAAAAGTGTTTTTGAGATATTTTCAACTATTCTATAAATTTGACATGTTCACTGTCAGTCCAAGGGAATAATCTTTTTACTTCCAGGAAGGAGCACAATACGGTGAAGGTGTCATGGTGCAGAACAGGAAGATGCAGCAGAGAGACTTTCAGGAAAGACAGGCTGTTCTTCCAGAAAGTTAAATATCAATCTGAAACAACAAGAAAAAGGAAAGACAGGCAGCTGAAATCATGAGACAGGACAGGACCCGCATTTAAGAGGGATTTGCTGCTGCTACTCCTGTCATGAAAAGTAATGTTTTAATCTAGTCCAAATGGTTCTCGATGGTGTAGTAAACAGCTGAATCATTTGTGGGCCAGGTGGTGGAGGACTTCAGTTGTTTTTTGTACAGTTCGTCTTGCCTAGCTGTACAAGACCCACACATTTTTGCTCTACCTCTTACTTGATAATCTGTTAGTATAATCAGGTCTTCCTCCTTTCATGGAAAATCAAATATTTCTTTTCAACTTCTGAGCTTTCAAGATGTCCTTTGTAAACAAATAAAGAGCCACTTTCATGGTGTCAGCGGATGGAAATGTATTCATGAGCAGGAAAGCTGAAACAGAGCTGAACAGCCTGTCAAGAAAGCAGCATAAAGCGATGACCGTCAGACAGGCCTATTCATCCAGGTTCCTCTGAGGAGCATTACACCATCAGCCTTCAAACTAATGCAAGTGGACAGAACTATCATCTCAGTAAGCAACTCCGTCATCACCGTGGTATAGACAACTATCATAAAACTTAAATTTGGCTAAATGAACAACCCAGCACCTGCTATCAAAGTTCACCTCAGTAATTCAATATCTACTGTAATATCAAACCCGTGTGTGTCACCGCTCCTACCCAGAATTCACATCACCTGACTAGATCAGAGCGTGGCTCATCTTCCTCGCACTGCTTGCTGATCAATATAAGATGCAGGCTTTATAGATGACTGCCACATTGTCACAGTCAATACTATGGCAAATGGCAATTATGGACGCATTATGAACAATTTCATGGGTGAGCTCCCCTCGCATCTTGGCAATATGGTTTCTATGACAGATTTGGCACTGGCACTATTGCGACACATCTGCCTTATTGCCTATGTTTGGCTTACTCACTCACTCTGACATATTTGGATGTTCCACTCAGTCAGCGACATAGAATTGGTCCAGGGAGAAAATAGATTTGTTTGGGGATTTGTGTGAGTCTGTGTAAAATAGTGTGTATGCATGCATTGACACTCGATATGAAATCATAAATAATGGGTTTTAAATCAAACTAGAGTCCGTGTGTGCCATATGTGCTTCCACCACCAGCTGCCAAAATGCCTCTGGTTTGTAGATGATGATCAGCTTCACAAATGCACTGAAATGCAAAAACAACTTTGCCAAAGCTCTGCATGGTGGAGAATATTCCATTTTATTTATTAATGCTGAACAATCCAAAACCAATTCCACTTACTCTTGCAAATTCTCTCACAACTAGGGTGAATTTAACAATTATAGATTAACGCATTGTGCTTCTCCTGTACATAATACAGGCAAGGTTTTGTTGCTGATTTACTTTACAAAATAAACATAGTAACTTTCACTGGTAGAAAGTAATACTTTGTGCGAGCTAGTTTTTATCCATATCAGCTAGCTTGGACACCATCATAAAAAAGCAGTGGAGATAAAGATAACAATTAATTTGGGAATTATAAACGGGAAAAGTTTGCAATAGCAGTTCTTCTTTTTCTGGTAGATTTACCCTGAGCACCTGCTCAGTTCTCGTGTCTCATTGGCTTCCACGATCATGTGACACGGGCCAATTCAACATGTTACGTCTGTTTTGTCGCAAATATGACAAACTTACAACGACTGACGATTGATATTTTAAAAATGGAATCAAAACCAAATGAGTAGCTTGTGAGTGTTACATTATCGATCCCGTACAATCCATCCACCCAGAGCTCAGAGGAACATCATAAAGAAACAAGCAATGGTAACAATGAATTTTTGAATTAGAAATGGATACAAGTTTATAATACAAAACAAATAACCCCTGACAGAACTAAAGTTATCCTGTTATAGTTTTTATCAATTGTCTTTTAAAATGCACTCTTTATTTTTGTCCCTAGTGGGCTTCGGTATCTGAGCTACTCTACTGACTTAACTTAACGTACGAAAGTCGCCATTTTCTTAAATTGTAAAGACAATTTAACGTCAAAAACCAGGTGGATTAACGCATTTTGTCCACGATTTACTTTACAAAATAAATAAATATAGTAACTTTGCTAGCTAGTTTTTAAACACCTTAGCTAGCTGGGCCAGAGGAGCAGGGGGTGAGTTAACAGACATATTGTGTATTTATATATAAAACTGTGTGTTTTAGTACAATATGTCTCCTAGGTGGAGGCTGAGGCTTGTCGGAGTGACACCGACGTTGGACTTCGTCACCCGGTGGAGAACACACGTCGTCCTATCCGTGCTCTCTCCTGTCCGGGGGCGAATTTAATTGATCCGGGCAAACCGCGAGGTGGCTTCCCCCCCTGAATCCAGAGCGCCGAGGCTTCTCTGTGGAGCCAGGATTTTATCCCACATCGTTATTTCTATTTCTCCCCGCAACACTCGTACTGGAGGAGAAACCAACCGGCACTGAGGGACCACAACCGGCCAATTATCCCCGCATTGTTGTGGAGGCAGCAGCCCCGAGGAGGGGATGGATGCGGGCAGGCGAGCGGAGGCGCACCGAGGCGGCAGCGGGTCTGTGACGGAGCCAGCTCCTCTGTGATGCAGCTGTGGAGAACACGGGACGTCGGCTGCGATTAAACCGCTTAAAAGGAGGCGAGGAACCAGCGGGTGTTTGTCACTGTGCACACGTGTTGGGGGGGGGGGGTCGACGATGAGCGGGGGAAGCCGTGTATCCAGCAGCAGCAGCAGCAGCAGCCTCCTCCACGCCGCACACAGGGAGCATCGCACCGCCGCTCTGCTGCCTCTGTGAATCAGATTGTCTTGTTCTTCCTCGCCGCGGTGATCCGTCATGTTTTCTCCCTGCACAGCCTGATCTTTTAGTATTGCTATTCGTTTTGTTACTGTCGCTCAGACCTGCCCGGTGTTTTTCTGCGTGAAACCCAACATCAACTCTGTGGTATTACTGGGAAAGTGTGCGGGGAGAGGACATCTGTCCGTGCGCGCTCCACACCGGGATAATTCACCGTGGAAGTGTGACCCCCCTCCTCCTCCTCCTCCTCCTCCTCTTCCTCCTCCTCCCCTCCCTCCTCAGCCGAGGTACCGCACATGCTTTTTCCCCCCCACCTGCACTTTTTTGTGTTTTTGTGTACGCTGGAGGTGTTTTGAGGAGATCTGGCGTAAAATGCGTAAAAGGCTGCGTGACGCAACATCTCACACGGGCTGCATGAGAAATACATGCGTCGCAGGGCGTGAACTTGCAGACACTAACATCCTTTCCATTAGTAAAGCATCTGCTTATCTATAAAGGCTCCCTCTGCAAACCCCCTCCCCAGCCACCCAGCCACCGGCCATCCCCCTGAATCCATCCAAACTCATCATCATGGATCTCAAAGCGGACTCGGAGGACATGGACTACAAGCGGCCGGCTCCCATAGAAGTTTTCGCCAGCAGGTCCACGCTGCACGGCATCTCGCACATGTTCACCTACGAGCGGATGTGCATCAAGCGCAGCCTGTGGATCTTGTTCTTCCTGGGCTCCCTGGGCGTGCTGGTGCTGGTGTGCGTGGACCGCGTGCAGTTCTACTTCCAGTACCCGCACGTCACCAAGCTGGACGAGGTGGCGGCCCCGATGATGATTTTCCCCTCGGTCACCTTCTGCAACCTCAACTCCTTCCGCTTCAACCGGGTGACCCGCAACGACCTGTACCACGCCGGGGAGCTCCTTGCCTTGCTCAACGGCAGGTGTGTGTGTGTGTGTGTGTGTGTGTGTGTGTGTGTGTGTGTGTGTGTGTGTGTGTGTGTGTGTGTGTGTGTGTGTGTGTTCACTTCCCCATTGTGCTTCACACTGTGCATTCAGTGCTGCCACATGGAGCAGCTCTACCTGTTGGTGTATGCATGTCTTCCACAGATAACGCCTCATCTTTGATTTATTACCCAGCCACCTTTAACAGCCACTTTCTTCCAACATGCAGGATAAAACAAACCCATATTCATCACAGGCACACACACAAACAAACAAACAGACACACAAACAAACAAACAGACACACACAGCCTGCTTGGATGATAAGATTTCTCCTCAG
The DNA here is from genome assembly GCA_026259375.1 of Verasper variegatus. Lineage (NCBI taxonomy): Eukaryota > Metazoa > Chordata > Actinopteri > Pleuronectiformes > Pleuronectidae > Verasper > Verasper variegatus. The sequence continues at coordinate 20,932,622 of CM048040.1, forward strand.
GGAAAACCCATCTGTGAGGATTTATCAGTTGTTGATTCGGGATTTGATTGTGTCCAATGCACAATACCAGGCGACCGCGATAAGTCCGAAACATTTAGGTGAAGCAGTACATATTTAATTTGGGTACATTCTTCTGTTCGGTTCTCTTCGGTTATCCCAAAGCTGAAGACCAATAGAGGACTAATTCCCTGAAACTCCCTCTTTAGCTGTCGTAAACAGTGTTGATGCGTTATTTGTAAGGCCCAGCAGTGTAAATCTCTAAGGTATGAGTGAATGTTGAACTTTGGCTTTAACCTAAGCTTGGTGGAAATGCAACTTTATAGATGCACTGTAATGTCTGAAAAGTCTCAGGTGGAATCTTAAATGTCACATGGAAGTGCCAGGAAGTGTTTTTACACCTGTCTCACAGGTTTTTGCTGCAGACCGCTGAGAGATGTTCGGACATGATTGAAAAAACATGTCAAATCTTTCACGGGTCTGTGTGAACGTGAACTTGGACTTGACATTAGCCTGAGGTGAGAAGGGGTTGAAGGTTGTTTTCTGAGAGCGGGGCAGGCAGCATTAGAACTGATGATTTAACAATGTGGTGATATTACAGATCATGTCTGCTGAAATCCACATTGCACATGTAATCTGCTGTGTGTATGAAACCCTATCTAACGACGCGAAATATACCCCCTAACATCAATTATTTGAAATATGTTGATACGGTTTTTAATTTGAAAGAGTGAGCAGGAACACATTTTTATCACAGATCACGTGAATCCCACAGAAAAACAGATAGTGGAGGAGCTATTTCTAAGTGGTTATAAAATGATGAAGAAGAAAAGGCCGCCTGTGCATTTCCTTGCTTCATCATTTCACAGTCCATGTGATACGCATACCTCAATATTGGATAAGTAGATGAGTAGATTTTTAAATCCCCTGCTGACAAAGTACAGAGAGACGTGAGTGATTCACAGCTGCCATCCCCTCCCTTTACGCTCCTTGTTTTCTGCTGTGCTTTGATCATTCAGTCTTTTTTTTCGGCAGCCGTGACAAGCTCACTGCCGTCGATATTCAAACTTCTGACTTTAAAATTTCCTCACTTTTTCTTTTCCTAAGCCACCCAGCTTATTCTGATCACGTTTACCAGCACAGTACAGATGACCGTCCTCCACTCCATACTCGCAGCTAACGCCGTGTGAAATTCACTCACACACACACAAACACTGCTCACTGCCCTTATGCAGAAATAAAAGCACCAACACATATATGCGTATAAAAAACATGTGTATTTTTATCATATTGATCCACACAGCTCTGCAGCCTAAGGCACAGCTGGAGTGTGCTACATGCTAGAATGACATAAATTCAATTTTCCCATTTTCATACTGAATATCGCTGCTCCATGACCTCTATATATGCATCCATATTACAGGTGATAACCTTACAGGAAAGGAAATGGATTCCATTGCTCGGGGCTGGAGTTCGAGAGCTTTATGGTGTCGATTTCAACCAGTGTCCCTACATCCTACATGGATTCATTTCTCTCTGTTTGCACAGACTGTTGTAATGGCAAACCATTAAAATATCTACATGCTGAATTTACTAGTGCAGGTCCAGCCAGATTTCCCGGATGAAAAAAAGCATAAGGGCAAGAGCAGTGGATATTGAAGAGGGAGGACACAGAAGAAATGAAAGCAGTGGCACTCGCTCCAAGTGACTTTGGAGCGAGCTGGCTTCTGATGGAGGGAGGGGACTATAGAGGCAATTAACTTCTCGTAAGCTTGTGATGAACACGTCTTTATCCCTGTGTAATTAGTGCTGTTTGTTAAGCTACAGAGTTGTCCCGCTGATTAACGCTCTGGCTCACTGTTCCTAGCCCCCGTTCTTTCCTTACACGAGCCACACACCCCTCTACTTCCTCTTCAGATCGGTTCAGTACGTGATGATTTCTTAAATTATTACAAAGCCAGCTTTGTTGGTAAGTCAGTCTATCACAGTCCAGAGGTAGAAAAGATACTGTTTGAAGGACTTTAGAGTAATAACAGAAGAACTTGAATCTAACTTGTAGATAAAGAACTTCTCAGGGCTTCCTCTTTTAAATTAAACATTGATTGGGTGGAAAACACTTAAGTGGCAAACTTCTAGATATCTGGCAGCGTGCTGTTGCCTTTGTTAGAAAACGGCAGAAGAAAAACAAAGTGCTATGCTGCTGTGAGACAGCGTACATCACTTTGTCAGGAGGAAGCAGCGGTATCACTGATGCCAGGCTGTCTTAGATACTATGAAATTCATAGCTGAACTGTGAGTAACTTCACCTTAACTCACTCCACTCCCGCAGTCTCCATGCAAAAAGAAAAAGCAATCCCAAAAAAAACAACCAGATCCCTTTTTTCTTATTGTTTTTGCTGGTTGGAGTCACACTTGGTAGTGCGGAAAATTACTAGTAAATTGCTCGGTTTTATTTGTATTGTGTTGCAATGGCAATTATATGATAATTAATAAAAGAGAGGTCACTTTGGAAGTAGGTGTTGGTGATGTAGTGCATGCTGGCAAAAAAGCGTTGAATCAGCTCATGAAAGTCAGAGAAGCGAGTCCTGTGCTTGCACAGTTCTCAAGCTGTAACATGTTTCCTGAGCTTGCAAACATGCTGAAAAGTCACATAAGCAGTGTGTGAAGTGACACAAAATGTGACGCTCGATAACTTTGACCGTGTTATCTGCCCCAGCAAGATCACAGGCCCTAACCAGGATTTGACTGGTGTAAAGACAGAAGTGCTGGGGAGAGGATGGAGGGAAGCCAGATCATTATGCAGATAACAGAAAAGCAGAGAGATGGCTCTAAATTGGATTTTGCACATGTGGGCTCATTTTTATTCATATTGTCTTTTGTAGTAATTGTGTTCCAGAGAAAAGATTACCAATGGACAGACATAAGTAGACAATTTAGTATTTATTAAGGTTTTTAACAGATCAAATGTGAGTTCTTTCGTACTGAAAATCTGTGCCAATTGGTCACCGGTTCCTACTGGACCGAATCACCTCTCAGAGATAGGTGCCTCATTTTGGTGCCTCAGCAATGTACTGAAATAGTCGCCCTGCTTACAGACAATATAAACCTGTATGTGCCAAGTTAACAATACATTGTGGTTGCAACACACTCTGTACATGGCTTTGGTAGCACGTAACGTTAGCCTACAGTTAGCTGGTAGCTACCTCAAACTCTAGTCAACAAAATGCATCGTTTAAGCACCGGTACCGATTTGTAAGAATAGATTTAGCACCGGGACAAAACCCTAAACGATTCCCAACACCAGTGATAAGTGTATTTTGCTTCTTTTGTTTATTTATGCAGTTGCTCATCAGTATAATATAGATGTGTTTGGGTTCACCCCTCCTCTCAGTGGCGCTTGATTGCATTTCTATGATCTGGTCCAGAATGGCAGTGTGTGCTGCATTGCCATTAAGATGTGATTGTCAAAACTCTGCCACCAGGAATCATTCCAGTTATTGCATTTTCAAGGACACTGCACAAACAATACAGGCCTCGTTAGTGTATACTTTAATTAGCGCTTAGTGGATAATTACCTGATATTATATCAAGATGTGTTCATTGTTGTGTCACAGTGCCTTGAGATGTTAACACATCTTAATACAATTTCCAGTGGAGAAAGATTTTAGTTTGTTTCTATAAACATGTGTAAGTGAAGAACTGACAAAGTACAGTTTTATGACAACATTTTCACCAGTCAAAGTTCAATCAGCAGTTGCTCTTGTACCCGCTCTCCTCTCATTAGGCAGCGAAGTGACGTCGTTTTAGTCACCACAAGAAAATTAAAGTGGTTGTGGCCCGTAATCCAATTTAGCCTCCCCGCCCCTATGTAGCGAGTTTGCTGTGATTGCTTTAGGGAGCAGTGGCAGGGCAATATTAAAAATCTACCCATATTATTGTGATTGTATGCGCTTCAACTAAAGCCTCCTGACTCGGGGATCTGAGCACAGCGTCTTAAGTGCTCTCCTGGCAGCTTTGTGTTGCCTATAAGACACAGGCTCAGGATAAAATTCAATTAAGTTCAGTATATACAACATCAGGCCGTATCTTCTTATTAGACTTAAGCATGACAGTTTCGTGATGCAGTGCCTGTGTGGGCGAGAAGTAGTTTAGAGCTGAGATTTTTCTTTTGCCATCAAACATCACACATCTTTTCCCGTGATTAAATTTGAGCTGTCATTTACAGGGCTATGTGTTTTCAGTCATTACCATTCGTGTCACTTCCAAACAGCAGCTAGTAATAGCTGGTTTGAAACCGGCAAATATTTAATTTTCAATAAATGTCCGTATTGGGGTAAGACAATGGTGAATGAGCCTTGCGGTGACGTTCCTGGAAATAATAATGTGTTCTGCTAATGTAATCTCGATGAGCAGATATCTGAATGTGATTCATGATGATGCTGAATACTTAATTGCTGTCAGACATTAGTTGGTTTGTTTTGAAATTCACTGCTACAACAAATAATTCCTACTGCTGCAGCTTCATATTAAAAGCATTTAACGAAAACAAAACACAAGTCAACTCTTGTTATGAAGTAGTCACAGGAAGTGCCATGTGTTTGTCAGCTTAGCGCTTACTGCTAATGTTCATCAAAACTTCATCTAAGACAACGGCCATTTTCATCATTTATTTGACGGCAGATCAGTTCAAATCTTTGTAGGACGTAATGGAACAAGAAGGAGCAACCACAGTGAGCCGGGCTGCAGGCGACACCCTCACTGCACACATCCATTACCCATTAACCCCACACAACCTTAATTTGCCTTGATATAATTTCTACAACAGCCAGATTCTTTAATTTGTCGTATATTCAATCCATGAGCAAAGCGGTTTCTTTTATGCCATATAGTTTGTGTTGTTTATGCTAATTCTTCTTATATTGCTTTGAAAGGATGAGTAAAGGGATGTTGGCTGTTTTTCCTCATGAAAATGTAAAATAAAACACTTTGAATCACTGATGTTACTGTTTAGTGGGAGTGATTGTTGAATCTTTGATTAGTTATTTGATAAAATATGTTTGGAATTAGCTGTAAAAAAACGGTATCTTAAAAAATTGTTGAAATGGTTCTGGTTTATTTTTTTATGCTTAATTTGACGGGGATATTGCGTGACATTCAATTCAACACTTGTTAAGAACAATACTCTTCTCTATAACATGCACTGCTTAAGATAAACCTTGACAGATTCACATCTCACGTCTGTGTTATGAGCACAGCAGCGAGAAACCGTCTTCATTTCAAATGGCAGAACATCGAGTCTCACGTGGTGAATATTTTTTATTTCATTCTGTTTGTAGCAGGTAAACAACACTGCAGCTGCAGAACATATTACATTTCTTGTAATTTGGTCGGAACACGAGTTGAGAACTCGTCGCCAGTTGAACATGAAACCAGTTCTCACAAAATAATGAATCTAGTATTTCATATTTTATTCATGGTTCAACTTACATTATTCCCGTCATCAAGGAAGTCTTGCTCATGAGCACTGACAAAAGCTTGACCTTGTGGAATTAAAAAAAATTGTGAAAATTACCATTTGAAATAGTACCCATATCTACGAGAAATAATTAATGCTGTCAGCATCCACCAAGTCATCCTCAGATTTATTGTCAGAGGAGAGGGGTATGCCTTTGTCTCTCATGGTTTTCAATTCTAATTCTGGTTTTCCTCAGCTTGGGCCAGACGTATTCATGTTTGTGAATGTAAATTGAGCTGTCCAAAATTATTGCAATAGCACAATACATGATCCCCATTATAAGATGGCCGCTGCTCTCAGGCATCCCACAAATTCATGACTTCATTTGAAAAGCTACACCCCACTTCAGAAGTTACAGACGGACTGACTTCTGTGTTGCTTAATTCCCAAAACCATTAAACACGCGTTTACTGTGCTGTTCACTCTGATAGACTCCGTGTGTCCTAACAAATTGTTCTCGTAAGTGTCTGTCAGTAATGCTTAATCTTAGCGCTACATAATTTGGATGCGCGTACCACTGAAGGCCCATTGCTCAGCGGGGGTCATCAATGAGCTGTCCTTCTCTGAGCGGGGCCACACTAGTTAATTGAGGTTAATTTGTATCTGGGAGTGACTGTGGGCAGGTGCTGGAGGATGATGGTGGTTGTCAGCAGAGGCCTGTCATAAATGACTCCCCCCCCCCCAATGTTTTCCTTCTGTGAATGAGGTGATAGAGTTTTAGTTTGGTGTGTGTCGATGCACACAAAATGAATTCAACTTTGTTGTGTATGTGTTTTGGAGTGAAGAGACACAGAACAGGAGAAATTCAAGTGTGTGTGTGTATGCTTCCCTACATGATACACCTCATTGCATTTTGCAGCAGATGCTAGATGAAGCGTTTTGTTTGATTTGAACTTTATGTAGGCTTTGCCAGAGTGTGCAGAATCCTCAGCATGAATTACAGCATTATGAGCATTGTTATGCTTACGACGTGAAAATGTACTGCCACCACAATTAATCCTAATTATTTGGCAGATTGATTAACATGATTGTGTGAAAAGAAATATTCCCCCTTCTCTAAGTAATGAGCTATTTTCTCCTACTCAGCAGTGCCCGTTGTGGCTGGCACACCGCAGCTAGGCTGCCACTTTCAGAGAACGTGAAAGTGTTTGTTATCGTCAGAATATTATAAATATGCTTTTTTTGCTGCTTATCTAATAATTTCTTACTTGTTGATCTCATAGACTGTATATAAGAATTGTCCAAAAACAAAGTTTAAAATATTCTGGATGAAGGTGTGGCCACCTCGCGCTTCTGGCATCATTTGGAGCCAGATGTCTGCGCAGTAGTGATTGTGGAGTGAAGCTGCGGTATCGAGGTCATGTGCTACACGTGCTCAACCAATTGCGAGTCAGTCTCAGCTGTCTGTCATGTCGTTTCACCCACTTTTCTTTTGCATGAAATCAAACAGCTAGTAAAATCAAACGTACAGGAAAAGTGAAAATACATTAGTGAGCGAAAAACTAGGCTACTGTGTATTTCGATTTTTATATTTTGCTCTGTATCCCATCTGTTAATATGGAGAAGGTTACACAGTAAAACATTCTGCAGCCAGCCACCAGGGGGAGATCTAGATGATTTGGCTTCACTTTTGGGGAGCTGTCATATCTATGGTTGAATTTCCATTGACCTGCCAAAATGGCTCATCTCCCTGCCAAACTCTTTAAATTAGCATTTTTATATACAGCTAAGGCTGAATCCCTACTAATCCATTTAAGTTTTAAAAGGCAACACACCTGGCATCCACACTAGTCCCTAAAACAGAGACTTTTGTAAATACTGCTTGACACATTTTAGTTTGAAAACTTAGTCTTAGTGTTTTAGAGTACAAAAACAGAAAATGGAAATGCTGACGCAGTATGCTGGCTGATTGGGACCTTCAGTCATGACATATTCTCGCACCTTTTTGTAATTTCATCCTTTTTCTGTGTGTGCTCCTTTCCGATGGCTTCCTCCATCGATGCATAATGCTCCAAGTACCACTCAAATATGGTGTCCTTACACTCATGTTCCTTTCAGAGTAGACAACCTGCTTCCTGTTTACACCAGCATGTCTGCAAAGTGTCGTTTCAGGGTGTTTCAGGGTTCTATGCTCTCCTGTCTCTGGTAATTCCTTGACACTGTATCTGTTTGAAGATGGTGATTGGAGACTGTTGAGCAATTGCAATGGAAATTAGTTTGACCTTTTTGATATGTAGTTATTTGATGTGTTTCTTGCTATTCATATCTATTTTTTTGTATCTCATACAGGAAGAGAGAAGCTAAAAAAAGACATAGGAGATAAGACAAAGGAGATAAGCTCATATTTGGACATTCTTTAAGAAAAGGTCCAGGTGATTTATAGGATTAGTGCATATACTTGTGTGTTTATGAAGGTGCTCCGTCATGTTCACATTAAGTAATTCCAGAACATTCTTGTCCAGGTATGAGATCCGGGACCCACACATGGTGGAAGAAAATGTCATGCAAGTCCTGAAGGAAAAGGCAGATTTTGACAACTATAAGCCCCGGCCCTTCAACATGCGTGAATTCTACGACCGAACGGGCCACGACATCAAGGAGATGCTGCTTTCCTGCTACTACCGGGGCATGGAGTGCAGTGCTGAAGACTTCAAAGTGGTGAGTCTGGAATGTCAACAGTTAAATGTCCTCTGCAGTGCCAGCTGAGGCCTGCCAACGCCAGGGTGAGCTGAGCGCGTTTGTATTTCAAGGTCAGCGCTGATAGAGTTTATTGTGACATCTATTTAATTTTGAGCATTGTTGAGCAATCATCGCATTTTCGGGAAATGACAGGTCAGGATATAGATAACATTGAATTGTATGGAAGGATTTTATTTTGAATTCAATCTGCGGACCCCATCAGTCCAGATCCGGAAGGAGTGATGGAGTCACTTTGAGAGTATATCATTGCACTATGTGCAAGTCTGATGTCATGCTGGCGCTAGTGTGATAGCTTAGTCTCTGAAAGGCTGAGCAATCCTCTCATGAAAGATTGAAACCTGCTCTTTTGCTGAACCATGACTCAGTACCATAACACTTGCTTTATGAGTAAGAAGTTTAAAAAAATCTGTTGCTCTGGGAGATTTGGTGCGACTGTTGATTTTTTCTTTTCTTTTGTTTTATTACCTGGAACCTGTGTGACCTTTTACATCTGCTGTACAGTATACAGATTTATCAGATACAGCTGCAGTAACAGCCCCTGAGCTGCCTGAAGTGCATGGAGCTTACCTTGTCCTGATAGTCATCTTATGGCTGTCATCAGTTTGGTTTTAGATTTTATTTCATGTCTGTATAATAATAGCGGGAATTTTTGCTTCCAATGATAAAAATGATGACTACACAATACACTCATTTCTTTTGTAATGTGTATTTTGCTGATACGAAGAAATTAACAAAAACGATCATTACCTTACTTGCAAATATTTTGGCCCATTTGTTAGTCTGTTTGTTTTTGGGTGGTGGACAAGGAGTGCACAGTGTTTTTATCAGGGCTTTTTGTCTGACAGCGGCTACTTGCTACAGCTGGAAATGGAGTTGATAAGTACATTGACTCTAAACCATATATTTAATGTGCGATACAGTCAGGGTCCGAAATTAACACCCGTCAAGTGCCAGATGTGGGCAGATTGTCCGTTTGGGAGGTAAATCTCAGAAGACTAACCGCCCCCCCTGGCAGGTAGATGTATGTACCAAAATAGTCAAGTAATAAAACACCATCCTGAGAGTCTGTGCAGCTTTTTGATTTACAGCCCAGCTCTATGCACACACACACACACACACGCACACGCACACGCACACACACTGTCACAGCTCCTAAACTGGATCTTACACAGACTTTATTTTTCTGGACACTTGCATTAACCCTAAACATAATCGATAACTATCCAACTCTAACCTGAAACTTTAACCTTAAACTTTACCAAACTCTAACTTTAGGTGTTAATGTCTAATATCTATCTAGGACGATTCTCTTTACATAAGTGGAAATGTAAAAAAAATAACTGTCAAATTTCTCCCAGGGACATACACAAATGAGGATCCTCAGAATATTGTCTTTTGTAGGGGTCCTTGACTGGAAAATAAATTCTTAGTATGTAACCGCATGCTTTTTCTTGAGAAAGTAGAACTTTTTGCTTCTGAATGGATTCAGTGCAGCTCCTGTGAACACCATTTAGTGTTTAGTGCTCACCTTGCTGTCACTTGTAAAGTCAAACCTGTCACAGCCGTCTTGGAGATAAACTGGAGATTCTTATAATGGACTCTCTTTACAGAACTGGCCCTCACAAACTCTCTGAGCTTTTTAAAGTGTAGCAGAGTGCTTGGCTAACTTTAAAAAAATCATGCCTCCTGCTTTTATTTGCCCATTTTGCATAAAAGAAGTCACTTTACTCACAACAATAAAGGTGTGCTTCACATGACAAAGCAAAGTGCTCCTCCAGACCAGTGCACCAGTTTGATAAAATGTGCCTGAAGACGAGTGTAAATCTCTCTCCCCCTCTGTCTCACTCCTTACTCTGTCCTTCAGTGGCCCTTAGAGGTAGAATATCTCATGCTCTGAGGATTTCCGCTCTGTATACCGTAAAACCATGTAGTACAGGAGTGGGCTGCAACACGGCCCACTTGGTACGGCTCCTGTAATGTGCTGATGTGTCCACATTTACTGTAGTTAGTTGTGCTTATGGCAGATGGTGCGTCACAGGGCTCTACTGTATTAATACAGTTGTGGACCTGGATGGAACAGCTCAGCAGAGAGTACTAATGAGGTGGAAAGAATCTTCAGTGTGATAGCAAAAGAATAAAGAAAGGACGATGAACACTCCCTCCACCCTCTGCCTCCAAACCCCAGAGCATGGAAGCAGTAAAACTGTGATTAACACTGTCGGCAGCTTCTGCTTGTTTACCCCTGGCATCTCCACTGTGCCTCACTAGCTGCTCCCTGCCTGTGGAAGATAGCCAGAAACAAATGGTCTCTCTACATATGGCATCCAGGCTTCCAGTTGCATTGCAATGTTTTATCTGTGCTAAATATGAGTCAGGCCGCAGCTATAGAAACGCTGAGTAGAGGTCGTCTCAGATGGGAAAGTGAGAGGTATGTAATTCCATGTAATCTTCTGATGGATGTATGGTTTCTGATACTTGACAGTTTCGACTGTGTCAGTACTGATTTCACGCTGTTTTCAGGTTCACATGCAGGTATTGAGTCGGCCATTATCCAATCAGAGGTACGGTCTCTGTCTCTATCAGTTAAACGTCACTGGTCCCAGTATGCAATGACACGCAGTACTATGTAACCAATTTCCAGTCATTGCTTCCAGAAGCAATGACTGGAAATAATAAGAATTACTTAACACCCTCTATCTCTAGACACCCTCAGTTCCACTCATTGTATCCCTGCCTTGTCTTTCTCCTCTGAAAGACTAATTAGCAATGCAGAAGGCTTGGCTGATATTAAAGAACAGCGGGGAAGACATTTCTGCCCCAAATGAATGGCCTTCTACTCCTGATTCAAACCTGCAGGAGACTGTACAAAAAGGGAGGCGAATACAAAGACCTTTTAAAGAAACGATGACATACTGACATGGATAAATCACACATGTAGATAATGCTATTGAGTACCACAGTCCTTCTCACTGTGTCCTTAAGCGATTATCTGCAGATAACATGTTGATAGGTGATTGATGCCACAGTGTTTAAGCTATTCCAACTGGAGCACTTCAAGACACCCACGTCTGATTTCAATCGCCAGGGAAAACTCTGACAGACTTTGCAAGACTCAACGCTGAAGGCGAGGGGGTTAGCAGAGAACGTCAGGGAAAAAGAGAGAGAGAGAGGGTAAAGCTAGGACATGAGAGAGAAAATAAGAACCAGAAAGAAGGAGGATGAGGAGGAGCAGAAATAATGAGGACCAGGTAACTACAAAGTCCTTGAGATGAAACTGAACATAATGGTCAAGTGCAGCACAGAAATACAAAAACACAGAACAGTAGCTTGCCACAGCAGCAACAGCAGTAGAAGTTCTATCAGGAGACACAGGTTTGTGCCCATTTACTCTCAGACACTGCAGAGTGGCTGTATCTCCCGTTTCCAGCTGGCCAGTGCCACAAAGAAGCATGGCCTCTCAACAGGTTCCTCCTATCCACTATCCTATATTTGAGTTAAAAAGGGAAACCTGTGTATAAAGACGACATGACAGATCACTCAAAGTGAGGCTAAATAATTTGTATCGCTCCCCAGGGGCTTGCCTTTTTTGATAGGATAGATTAAGTGTGAAAGGGGGAGAGAGAGAGGATAGACGCACAGTAAAGGGCTGCAAGTGGGAATCTAACTAGCGACCGCTGCAGAAGACTGTAGCTATCCAAATTCCCAAGTTTGGTTTGAATAAGATGATGATGATGCTATAAAAATGGGGTGAAAGGTCACGATGGACAGCTGTAATACCAAGGCTTCACATCATGATTGCTACTGTGCATATTACAGGATATTTAAGATATTTAAGATGTGGAGACGTGTCCTTCTATACTCGGTCTATGGTTCTAACCATATACACAAAAGAAAATATTAATATTCTTAACCATGTAGGTCATAGTGATATATATAGAAAATATCTCAGTTTCTCTCTGCCAGGGGCGAGCTCACTTCGGAGACGTGAGGACGTCCTTAGATCATTCATTTTAATGTGTGTATCAAAGTGCAAATTTATAGGTTTTGTTAAAATGTATTAACCTGACATTTTAAGACTTTCAAGCTTAATTGAACTGAGACACAATTCTCTTTGAACAACATTGAAGTTATAACAAGACTTTATCTCCTACAACTGCATCTCTGTTTTTAGGAAACTTCTAAACACACAAACTCTTTAACTCTATCAGCATTTAACTATAATGTGACCTTCATCAATGTTGGCCTGTCATGTAGATGAGTGAATAAAGTTTGAAAGATAGCTTATAGTGACTAAGTAACACTGTTTTTCATTAATTATTACGCATGGATTTTAGGTTAAATTCTTTTTTCTTTTGTTTATAGTCTTATGGTTTAGGCTTATTTGGACGTTTTCATATACTGTCAGTAGTTCCAGTCCTGCCATTTACATTCCCTGTCAAATCTGTGACTCGACTCCATCACCCACCTCCCTCCAGCTTCTGCTACCCGGACTCTTACATAATCACTGATCATTCTATTGAGCTATTGTCTCCATTTGCGCTGTACCTTGACCACCAGAGTCCACCCTCGGTGTTACAGATAAGTGTCGGTAATGAGATGAGATCAATAGAGAAAGCTTTTAAGAGACACCTGCTCATGGATCACTTTTCACAAGCCCCGTTGTAATCAATGCAGATTTTGAAGTCTTTCTTGAACATAACTCTCCCTTCACAATCGTTACTTCTTAATGAATGCAATCACTCCTCCTCCCTGCTCATGTAAAGTGATCCCTCAGATGAGTAGCATGGGTGTTTTTTCCCCTTTGTGTTTTCAGGGACTGTGTTTCATTGCTGAGCAGCGGTGTAAGTTTAATGGTCTCGACTTTGAGCTGTGGCAGCTTCACTTCTGATTTCACAAGCATAAAAAAAACAAAACAATGTAATGCAATTTGATTATACTGACTTTTGAATTGTGATGACTGGTGAGGCTGAGTGGAGCACCTGCCATTTGTGATTCTCAAAGTTCAACCCTGCTGTAATCTCCCATTTCTCATCAACTGTTTTTGACACGCCTCACCTTTGTTCCACCCTTTTTTAGTCATTGCTATTCACGTCTCATCCATCAGCTCAGAGCCGATGATTCTGCCCTTCTTTTTGGCCGGACAGTTCCCACTGCTTTCTCTCTTGAGGATAAATCAATCAATTTGCTATTACTGTAGGACTCTTAAAGACATGGATCAATTATGTTGTTGCTGAGTAATGGATGCATCCCTAATGAAAAGAATTCCTTCTCTCAGAGTGTAACGAGGCCAGTGGCTCTCCCTGACACCAGCTTGTCTTTCAGTCTCATCATCTTGCAATTCAAACTAGGAATTAAATTATTAGGAAACACACATTATGTAGGGGGCCTATTGAAAACATTTTTTCAGCCAATCAAAATGCAGATTGAAATATTTGACACCAAAGTCATTTTAGGTGTGCGGCAAAATATATATTTCTCAACTCTTTCTCATGAACAACCACCCTGTGTTCTGTTTAATTTGGTTGAATGAGGTGGAATGGATCAGGGAGGGACCCATTCAATTTTGTTATGTTTCTTTTTTATCACCTTCTGTAATATTGCAAGTCTTTTTTGTGACATTTTCACTGATAACTCGGGGAGTCATTCCTCTGATCTTGATGAAAATTAGGGGACTGATTCTTAGTGTGCAATTTGCTGCAGTGTGATTGAATTCAAGGGATCTATTGAGCCGTGGCAGAGGTGTGCACTCTCCTGAGTACCATTGTAGTGTCTTTTTCTTTTTCTCTCGGAGAGCACTGAATGTATTATATTAATAATTATACCTGGTTAATGTTTTATATCAAATTTGCCAAATGTTTAATCACTCATGAATACGTTGTGACATATTGTGATAACAGTAGTTTTTAGAAGGGAAAGATGTTTGTGACATACATTGATTTAGGACATTAAATTAACACGGTGTGGCTTTATAATTGTATTTGTTCTCTGTCTGACATTGGTGATTTTTGCGTTCAGTTTATTAACGTCTGGTTTTTAAAGTAGAAATTGACAATACAAAAGCCAACACCACACTGAGCGATTTGACAGCAGCCCATCCTGCTCCATAGCCTAGTTTTCGCGGGTTTTGTGAGCAAGGAATGCAGGGAATCATAAGAGGCGTAGTTTTCTGTCACAGTACTTTTAAAAGGCCCAACTGCAGTTTGTCCCCTGACCCCTTTTACAAATACACAGAAATGGCACCTTTCACCTCTTTTTTGTATTTTTAATTGCAAAGTAGAGAAAGACATTTTTGACAAAGTAGTTTTCTGGTGTGTGAGGTGCAGGTTGGACAAAAGGTGAGAATAGGAGGGAAACGCGGATCAAGGCTAATTTAGTCACATTCAGGGGGCGATCAGAGAATCCATTTATTCCATGTGACCTTGTCACTGCTCCCACCCTTATAAAAATGATTTTTAATAATGAGTTGGGTGAGGGAGATGTGCAATAAAGGGGGTAGGGGAAGAAAGGGAGGGAACTTATCCCTTAAAGAATCAATTATAAACACTTTGGTTGAGATCAGAAGCAAAGGATGGCTGCGCAGGGCTTCTGGGGGAGGGAGAGGAATAGAAAGTGGATGGGGCAGGAAAACTGTCCTGAAATAAGAATGTGTGTGCCAGCGGGAGGGGGAGTCTCTGTTTGGCTCTGGGTTGGTGGTGCTGCGCTTCGAGTGGTAACAGGAGGAAGGAGGTGGGGATTGATAGACACTGAGGGAGAGCTGCAGCGCACCAGCTGAATGAGAAGCAGGGCATTCTGGGCTCCGTGTGCTGAGGTCCTCCCTGCATGCACAGTGTGTAAAGCTCTCAGCTCTCTCTCAGTTCGCAACACTTGACTGCAAACAGCGGATGTATGGTTCGGATTGTGCAGACAGTCGTAGTGATTATTCACACAGCACTGGCAGGTGGCACACTGCTGCATTAGTCAGCTAATTACCACCCAGAGTCATACTAGCAGGGTTGAATTTTTTTTAGTAGTTGGGCAATAATTTGGAGGAAACCTGTTACATTTGCCTCGGTACATTACTTTCTGTAAATTTTACTCCTCCCTCCGGTTCATGAAAACCTTTTAAATATATATTTTTTAAAATCACTGGAAATCCTGATTAATGGTTTAGGTATTTAAAGTTGATCCTTGTAATTATATCAGCTGATTGATGAATGAGAGTACGCTTATGTTCTGTTTCCCATGGTTGCATGATGTAGCTTTTGTCTCAACAGTAACATTAAATATGACACTTGGGAAGGCAAGCGACAGACACGTCAAAGAGGTGTTTTATTATTTCACAGACTACAGGGTACAGATACTGTCATCATGCGCTCCACCGCCTGGGAATAGTTGGTGGATTTGTAACACTAGCAGCTCCCCTTGGGATGCAGTTTGTTCATCTTCCCAGTTGCTGCCTTGGTTATTTTTTTACCTTTCCTCGTCTCTTGGGTAAAACCAGTTCTTTTAAAAACACTGCATCGACTTTCAGTTGACTTCAGAGGTTTTTGAGTCAGTGGAGCTTCTACATATAAAACACTAATGAATCGTTAATTGTGTTCTTGTTGCACGATAGAAAAACAAAACATTTACTTCATAACAAATATTTTTTCCTGAATGCATCAACATGTGCATTAGTGATGTGTGGATTGCAGTTATACCCACGGACTCGCTTTTAATCCGGTTTGGGTCAGTAGGGTTGTAAAAATTTGTATTTCTGATTAATAGCGGCTGGGTTCGGGTTGGTGAAATAGGCATCATACATCATTATGTGGAAAATATTATTTTACATTCTCAAAAGACTGAATCTTGTGCATTTTTACTAGTCAATGAAAACATAGGGCCATATTTTTCTTGCACTGTGCAGAGTACACTTAAATGTCCAGTGTGCCGGGAGCGTGTCACCTTGGTGACAGGATTGCGCCTGGCACATCTGAAAACACGGAAAAATTGAGATGTACTGGATTTGTTAGTGGAGGGATAACCAGACATAGTTTTTAAAGAACAGGTGAAAGGGAAGACCATATAGCAATATGCTATAGAGTGGGAACAAAGCCTTTCTCTACTGATAAGGTTTTATCTTGTGGTGTTTTGATGTTTATTGCTGAATACATCAGTGATTCTCTCGCTGTGAAGCGATACGATGATGTGGCTCTGATGTGTTTGCAGCACGTCTTAGCAGCCCCGGTTAGTCACTCATCAGTCAACAGTTGTCAACTGGATTAATAAAATATGCTTGAGATTCCTTCCTGATGAAAAAAGGGACTTGTCACTCAAGACTGAATCAACATCCATGTGTCACTGTCTTCTGTTTACTCACTCAGGCCTGAAAGCAACAGCTCATCCATTGTCTATAGCATTTGTTACCTCCGTCAAAGAGGTTATGTTTTCACCAATTATAGTGCTGTGGCTGTGTCTGACAGTGAAAATAGGGCATTGGTAATATTGGCATCTCAGTCATCTCAGGGGAAGACCAGATTCAGAAATTCAAAACAATTTTGGGTGACCAAACATGGACTTTTGTTTGTAGAAATAGATTTTTGAGACAATTCCTCATAGCAACTTGTGCTGCTTTCTGTCTTTATGCCTCCGCAGCGGTGACAGTTGTGACTAGAGGCATTATGTTTTCAGCATTATGATTTCCATCTGTTCATCCATCCGTCACATTCTCGTGAACAGAATGATTTTTGACACAATTTCATACACGGGTCCCTTGGGATAAAATGATGACACTTCACCATGACGTCCTAATATTCTGCAGGTTTTACTACTAGGAGATATATTTGCTTATATCCAATCATAGGCATCATGGCTGCCTCATGTATCCTACATCTGTTTGGTGCATCGGTTGCGCTCGTACATCAGAAAAGATGCAATATGCACATGAACAGTAGGGGCAGTGCAGAGGCAGATACTCACCATGGTCACAGCATCATTGATTTATGGGCCTGACCAAAGATTTGAATTGTTGAGTGACATTTTGTTGTTGTGTTGTCAGTGTTGTGCTATGATTTGCTAACAGATAGTTAGCGGGGGGGGGGGGGGGGGCGGATTATATTTCAGTCAGCTGGACAAACACACACACAATGTGAGGATGAGACGCACTTCACATACACTTTGGGTAGAGACTTCCAGGAGAACATGCACACGCACACGTCAGCACTGGCAACAAATTACTAGTGCAGATCTTGAAATAAAAAGACCCCTTTGCACTGCGATTCAGCCTCTGTGTATTATTCACGAGAAATCTTCGACAACATTATATGCACAGTACAAATCTTGCAGAGTACACACAGCAAGTAAGTGTACAATTACGCTCAGAGTGTATCTGGTTGTCCATGCAAACATCAATATCTGTAGCCCCAACACTAGTTGAGCACTGGAGGGTCAAACAAAACTCTTCTCAAGTTCAAGGTGTCCTGTGTGAAGATACTGACTCAGGTCTCCAGTGATTAGTATCTGGACATGGGCATGTAGTAGTGGATCAAACGTTCACAAGAACAAATCTGCATACCTTCCAGCAGTGTTTCAATATTTATCCTCCGCCTGCAGGATCCCAAGAGATTCTTTTTAGTTTTTTTTCTCAGTCTCATTTGTACACTGTATGAATGTCACTTTTTAATGATTAATTAACCACATTTGGCAATTGCTTGAATAAAAAATTAACTTTTAACTGCCGTAACCCTGGTGCTGTATCCTACTTTCTTTCCTAACCTCCTCCTCTTCGCTTAAGACAACTGTCAGTCATTATCTTTTCATGTCAAGCTTCCTCAGTTCTCAGGCTCTTTATCCCACTATTCCCTCGCGATGGTTTTTTCTTTTCTTTCTTTTTTTAAACCAGCAGTAGGGGTTGGTGATGGAGTTTGAAAGCATCAGAAATCACTTACAGATTGCTGAGTGTACAGTTTGCACCAGCCCAGTTCAGTGCGTGCAGACCGCAGAAAGGTGCAGGCAGCATATTCATGCAGTCCATCTAATTTATGGCTTTCTTCAGTATTAAATATGTGTGTAGGTGGCTGGGTGTGTGTATGCATGTGTGCATGAAATCGGGTCACCCTCAGTATAAAGCTCCAAATATAAAATATCCAGCTCTTAGAGCTTCTGCTATACAGTAAGATGCTGACCTGCAACTTTGTCGGTTAAACCTCCCAAAAATCTCCTTCATGTTCTTTTTTATCTCTTCTACACTTCAGGAACATTTTAGCAGAAAAGTTGCCAATTTCTTCAGTTGTAATTTACTAGAGTGGAGCAGTTTTGCTTCTCCGGCTGTTTCCTAGTGATTGAGTTCATGCAAGTGTGTCGTATATGCATCTGTTTGTAATTTATGTTACTCTTAAAAACATTATATTGTTTATTTTTCCAGACGTTATCTTTTACTCTCGACAACGTTCTTCTCGTCTGTCGACCACTCCCCAGCGCTTTACAATTTATGATTCATTCATATACACACGCATTTGGTGCAGTTGGATGTTCATGTCTTGCTCATGGACACTTGAGCAGTCTCTGAAAGAGCCGGAGGGGAACCGGGTACCCTCTGATTACTAGTCGATCGCCCTGCCTCCTGAGCCAGGCTGCCTCATGCTGCTGTCATATAGGCAACGGAAAACCATTTATGTTATTCTGCAGCTCTGGCCACTGCAGCATTTTTTAATATAATATGGGAAAGTAATTTTGTCCTAATTCCAGACTGACGGTGAAAATGAATGTGCCAAGCCTGGGTTACAAATCAGTGGTTGGGGGGGGTGACAGCCGAGTGGACCCAGCTAAAATACTGTGGCTGCACAGTTATTTTGTCACAGAGTTTACATTCCGGCTTTTAGTACCCGAGGAGCAAACAGCTGGGCGGATGAGTACTGAGATTATTGTTTATGGAGGGGGGGGGGTGGTTGTAGTAGAGTTACGATAACCAGATCCATTACCTATACAGCAGAGACAGAATCTATGTCTTACTTCACTCATGTAACCTTGGGAACAGTTTCTCTTGGCTTAGTCACAAATTCTGTTGACAGTTTATGTAATACTGTGTCTTGGTAATTACAAAAAGCCTAACAACTGCGACAGCACATTTTCCACTGACCCTTTTGTTTGTCGTTTTACCCTCAAAGGTATTTGTTTAGTCGCTGAAAGCCTTGTGCTTCATTTCAGTCACCTGGGTCATGTCAACCAGCCGTGTCTGGCTTTTATTAAACATTCATTTTCTAAGGAACTTCTTCTTTCACTTCTGTGACTGACTGAAAGAGCAGGAGGTGATTTAATACTAATAGTTTTACAATTGGTGTGCACTAACTTCACTATCCTAAAGAAAATCGTCCTTTTTTTTATGTGTTAAAGCTTAACTTTAAGTATTTGGCCAGATAATACCACTTTAATGAAAGGACACTTTTTGCCATGTTGTTGTGCATGTACCTGTACACCGCCTTCACAAAATGGTTCTTTCTGATGTCTTATTATGAGAATAAAATCAGCTTCACCTCTGCAAAACCAGATATTGGTTGTCATAAAACATGTTTCAGATTATTACAAACTAATTGGGATAAATTCACCCACATTTCTATTGACGGTTGGAAATTAAAAGTCTGCGTGTGTTAGTTAGAAAGCAGCAGGGTTCCTCTTGGGGAAATGATTGGTTGTTAAAAGATAACAGGCTTTTTCGATTTAATGATGAAGGTTAAATCACTTGAAATTACAGATTTCATGAGAAGAATTTACTTGTGTCCTTGTTTATGCAACATTTCCTAGATATTTATCAGCCTGAGGTCCTCAAAACCAGCCTGTCCTCTGACATTAGCTTCAACACTTAACCTTTACCAGATGGACACTAAAGCCTCTGTTTTTTGGGTTCAAGGCACTGCACAGACTCACAGCTCGAATAATCACTTTGTCCAACAGGCTATAAGAGGATAATGGTTGGTGCTAAGAGAGGGACCTGCGTTTCGAATAATTTTTTGATAGTCCTGCTCCTGTCATGTCTGGGTGTCGCAGTGTCGCTGAGACACAAAATGTAGCCAGGCTTAATTCTCCAGTTCAAAGCCTGGTGTAGTCGGGGAGCACAGAGTCACTTCATGTGCCAGAGAAATAAAAAGCTTCCACTTTACACTGCTGTGCATGACTTCATCCTGCAGATTATGTTCAGCTGACTGAAGGTAGGAGGGTCAGTGTGTCGAAGAGATGGGCATGTGTTGGTTTTCCCATCATCATTATAATCCACTATGTATCAGTAAATGTATATCTGTACTGAAACTCCTGGTATCAAAGAGACAATGTTTTATATCTAGATAAGCTTCAGGTCATTTTGGTGTTGGTGCTAGAAACACTAGTCTGAGGTTGGTACTAGTATGCAAATACTATGCCTAAAAAAACCCAATCTGTGGTCCTTGTCAAGAATTGTCATTCCACCATCAAACGCATCACATTGATATATTTATACCCCGAATGAGCTGCATGCTCGAGTAAATAATACCGAGGGTGTGTGTGAATTTACAATTTGTGTGTGCTCATATGCATGATTACATGTATGCATATCCCCAAAGCTTTCAGCAGGAGTGCCATAGGTCAGTGCACTGAAGTGCGCCTCAGATTTTCTAGAGAGAGAGGAGACCTCTCGCATTTATCAGGAGTGAAGAGAGCGGCAGTAAACAGCCATTACTATGCACCATCACAGTTTGGACTCGCATTACAATTACTGCCTGTCTTTTGGTCAGAGTGGATCTGCTCGCCCATTGGTGTCATATAATAAAATGTGGCATACCAAAAAGGCATCATTTTTTTTGCAGTTAAACAGGTCTTAATGAACCATTTGGGTAATGAGGCGGCGAGCCGTGAGGCAGACAGGGACAATGGCAAACATTGCAAATGGCAGCGTGTGGTGGGTCCACTTTGTCATTAACCTGTCCTTGCCTTTCTCTGGGAGTAGGCTTCATTTCCTGGTATTAGTCCTGATATTATTCCCTCCCATCAATATTGCATAGGTTGACCACAAGCATGACATGTGCATATCATGTTTCTCTTGCTAAAAGTACAGAACTGACATAATCCAGCATGCACAGAGGAGCTATTCTCTCTTCTCAGTCTGTTTCTGAGTGTCCATTAATTCATGTACAGTATAAACCTACATATGTTCACCTGAAGCACTTCAGCCATCATTGACCATGATAAGATACATGTACGTTTCAAGGACACCCATTCACCAGCCATTATGCATCATTGTCCCATTGGTCTCGGGGAAAACGGAATCTTTCTCATCTCACAGACAATCTGCTGAATATATATATTTATAAACCACTAAACCTTCTTCCTGTTGGATGTCCTGTCTTTGCCACAGCTGTGATACAAGCACAGGGCGATAGAATGAAGGTTAGAGAAGCGAGCTAGTAAGTGAAAGATTGTCTTATTAACTCGCTGGGAAAATCTGGTTTGAGAAAATAAATGTGAAACAATCCTCAACATCGAGAGCTGAAACACCCTTGAGGAACACGCTGAATCCAAAACGTGCTCGCTGGCCACCAGTAAAATACTGGTAAGCCTATAAGTGCAGAGGGAGAGGAGGAAAATAAGATGATGAAAAGGTTTTGTCATTTGTATTAGGAATGTACTCAATGATGGCAGGATGTCATCACCCGCAGTCTATTTTAAAGTGCATATTTTTTTAGCCTCAAGTAAGAATTCAAATGGAAATGAAATCTTTTATATTTATATCTTTTTTTTACAGTGGTGCAGTTTGATTTTTATGAAAGCTGAGGATATTTGAATATAGGGAAAAACACAAAGTGTTTTTTTTGAGATACACAGCAAAGTTTTATGTTATGGACTAAACAATTTTTTGTATACTCGACAATTACGAAGACTTTACGGCTCTGAGAACTTCATTTCTTTGAGTTTATGATCAAAAAGCTTAGTGGAGGGGGTCAACACAGCACAGACTCCGGTTTCTAATCCCAAGTGAGCCAATTTAATGCCAACCACCCTGCAGTTTATCTCAAATTACGTGCTTGTTTTTCAAGACCATTTTAATATGGGACCAGACAAACACCCTCTTAGGATCCTTACATGACCTGATCATTTCATATTGTAATAACAGACAGATTTCCAACACAAATATATATAAACTACTTGGGTAGAGGCTTTTTGAAATGCATTTGTAAAGTAAACACTCATAGGCACTTTCCACCATGATGATTCTGTCTGTATATAATCACCTCTGTGACTCGGAGCAGTGTCGTTAAGGAAATTCTAACATTACTGAAATCAATGTTTTCTCTTAAGTGTTTAGAATTTCCAAAAGCTCCAAGTACCTCACGCAATAATTAGTATACCAGACATGCGAACAGTCAATTTAGCCTTTTAAGTTGCACAGCATTGGCAATCAATTTATAATTATGAATATGTAATACCTGACAAATGTTTACTGTGAGGGAGCAATTTGCATACTTCATCCGTCTCACTTGAGTATCTGTGTACATGAAAGATTTATTTCAAACATGAATTCATTCACTAAAACCTGATGCATGAACTGGTCTATTCTCAGATCTACAGAAAGCAAACTGCAGTATCATGTACACTGTGCGATTGATGATTTTTAAAGGCTGTTGCTAGAACATCAACCGTCTTAGACTTCAGAAAATCTGCGCAGGTATTCTCATTGCATTTAATGAAGAACAAACATAGATTGATCAGGCTTTGAAGAGAGAGTGTAATGAAAACCGATTAACACTGGCTGAGCAGCATGATCATTTTCTACAGGCAGGAAAACAAAGATTAAGCAGAAACTCGGTTGCAAGAAGCTGATGTTCCAGTGAAAAGACACAGGCCAAGCAGATAAATGTAGTTAAATGGCAAAGTGGTAAGATGGCAAAACCAATGGGAGAAACCCTGGTGGGTTGCCACAGATACAGATATAGCTTTTGAAAACCCAAGGCTGAATTAAAGAAACAGATGTGATGCACTGACTGTTCAGAAATAAAGAGCTTTCAGTTTGCAAAGGCCTAACAAGTAAATGTTATTCATACTTCAGTTTTCACGAGCTGATATTAGGGAAAACAAATGTTTTTTCTATGCAGATGCAATACCAACATTGTGTGGCTGTTCAACACTTTGCAGATTTATTCATATTAAAGGATTTTCTTTTCATATGAACAAAGCATGACTTTTTCTGCCAAAATAATGTAAATTTGTTGTTATGAGGCACAGAGCATATTTGGCATAATGTCAACACTTCTTGTGCTTTTAAAATAAACTTCTGTGTATTACAGAGTTGCACTATTACAAAAAATGTAGTAATACTTTGTGAGCAATAAGCAATGCTGGCGGGCCTCTGAAACTAAGTGGGTAAAATGAATGGATGTGTCAGACAGCGGAGGAAAATGTGATTTAATATTCCCTCTTTGGCTGCAGATGATATGCAAACTTAATTGAATTGTGTTACCTTATTCGTGCTCCAGCGCTAAATTAATATAAGCAGATAGTTTTCCACGTTAATATTTGAGCTTTTAAAACACAGAGACTGAAGAGTAGAAAAGTCTCATAATTAAATCTTAACCTTCGTCTTGCTCGCTCATTGCGTTTGAGATAATAAACAAGAAAAAAAATGTCGAATATCTATAATCCTCAGCTCAACATTGACAGCTGTTGGTGACACAGCGACGGGGACGTCAGAATTCCTCTCTCTGTTGCACCCTGACAGCAGAGACCACAGGCTCTGACTTATGTCCTGACCGAGGTAGGTTTGTGTCACGCGGCATGGTACACATGGGTGTCATGAATATCCCAGTGATCTAATGCAGCTATTGAGCGTGAGGCAGTGAAACTGTGATCTAGCATTCTCACACCAAACGTACAGATAGCACAATAGCACTTCAGCCAAAACCCATGGGGGTAATATGAGTCTCCCCTTCTCTGCAAAGACACCATAATAGGCAATTAAACAGCTAATCCGGTCGAAGCAAAACAAGGTTGTTGAAATAGAATGGAGCATTTAGGGGTTGACTAACACTTCAACTGGAATGGGGCCTATGTCATGTTTCTCCTTCCAGTGTATTGAACGTTGGCCGCTGATAAGTGGGTATATGGATGGGAAGTTGCAGCTTTGAAAATGTGTCTCTTGTATTACATTTCATTGAATCCTCTTCCACTGTTGTTGTTAATCACATCGTGTGAGCAGGTAATGAAGTTTCTGGGGCTGAAGAAGGCAGTAATCCATCCTAATAATGGTCTTCTTGGTGTGGTTTACATGCTATTGTCTCTCACTTAGTGAGGGAAATAGGTTTCCCAATAGGTCAGTGCAAACAGCTTGACGGCCAGACACATTAGAGATGTGTGTGATTGTATTTGTATATGCCTGTATTCACAAAGGAAGTAGCAATATGGCATATTCAGTGTGATGTATTTAATAAGCGACCTAATTCCACAAACGTCTGTCTGTCTCTCTGTCTGAATGTGGAGCATGTATCTCGTAAACCATCTATCTTATTGACTTCATACTTAGCATGTGTATTGTTAATGGCCTAGGGAAGTGCTGTACCAAGTTTAGTGCAATTTGGACACGTTACACGTTATCAATAAAATTGTGAATAGATAGACGACCAGCACTCTGGCAAGTTGTGTTCAAAGTTGAACACAACCTTTACTTTGTTGCTCTAATGCTTTATGTCAAGCTGAATTACACAGCTTTGAAAAGTTGTGAACTTCGGTCTGAAGACTCTATTGGTTGCTTAACAGACCTCTGAAATAGGTGATATGAAAAACACCAGTCAAGTAAATCGTATATGTGAACAATAATGAAGCAAATTCAGTTTAATTTCATGAAAATGCAATTATTATAAAATGTTCATTGCAGATAACCCAGGTAGGATTAACACAAACTTAATTCTGCACCATAGACTGTCTCTGCACACATTGTGGAGCACACAAACAATAAAAAAGTAACTTTATATTGAACAGTTTGAAGAGGACTCACTAATGGCAAGGAATATTTCAGAAGCAGTACCACAGGCCAGGCAAATGTTTAAAATGGGCACTGCGTTAGTAATAATGCTAATATCTAACAATTGTGATTGAATAGTGAATACACAGTTTGAAGTGAGCTCCTGAAATAGGTCACACATGCTAAAAAATGGGACCACAACCTTGATTTAACCCCCATAACAAAATAAATACGCAAATAATGCAGAAACGCCTTATGTACCCATTCATCAGCTCCTTTAAACCCACAAACAGTTGCATATGCATAAATTCACAGCCAACCCATGCGACTTAGCCTCAGTGCCTGTTCCTTCGCTGCTTCTCGAGCCAAAAGCCTTGCATCATTAGCCACCCAGGACCTGGTTTACCCCTCATTCCTGTAATTAGAATCCAGCCTCTGCAGCTGAGATACGACCAGCAGCTTAGTCTGTTCAGATATTTGCTGGTCGTGCAGCTGCGGATCCTACACGCTCTCAGAATTAAGGGCAGACTTTATGAAGTGAATCAAGGCCTTACATGAACCTGCCGGATGGGGAATATATTACAATTTCTTCAAAGAAGAGGGGGGCAGTGAGCGAGTTGGTTGTCATCTATTGACTCGTATTACATTAAGCCACAAACGGTCCATTATGACTATGTAAGCCCAGACCACCTCAGGGTCAGTTGACATCAATTATATAGAAAAAAACCTGAATCTGTTGCTGGTTTCCTTCTGGGTGTTGGGACTCCTAATGTTTCGCAATGTAATGAAAATGTTCAGTCACACTTAAAGAAAAATGAACATATTATTCTGTCAAAGCCGATTCTGGCCCTTAGGAGCAACGGTAGGCTGCAGAGACACGTCTGTGTTTTAGGTCCTGAAACAAGAGGTCATGCAGGTTTGGTCTTTGTGTGTCTGAGCAGCAGCTGCTAAACCAAGAAAGGAAAAATAGAAGGTTGTTAATTGATTAGAGAAATTACCTTTCAATTGTTAACTTTCCCCCTTTGTAGATGTCTGTAAAATGAAACCTTATATTTTCAAACATGCCTACATTCTTCGTTTCAGCTTTTTGAAACCTATATATATATATTTTGAGACATTTCCAACTCTACATTTAGAGTCAAATATACAACAACTTATCTCTCATTCAGTCTGAACATACCTCAATACTGCATATTACTCTCTGTACTACCTTTGCGACTGCTACTAATTGTACTACTCCCAATTCATCTCTGAGAGCTGCTATACATAATATTACTAGTACTAATAAATACTAGTACTCACTAGTACTCCCCTTTAGCTATGAACATATTTTAGCTACAACAATCTTCTTTTAAAATTGTTATTGCATTATGATGTTAATTCATCCATTAGTTGTGCTAGTGCTAGTCTCTCTATATATTTCTTTACTGGCTTCATTCATTTCCTGTCTTTTATTTATTTTCCTCTTTTGTCTGCATGCATGTTTTTGTCTGTCACCCCTCCCTGACCTGAGAGGAAGCATCTTTCCAGGTTCAGGTTGTACTCTCTACTATCTGCTCTTTCTTTTGCTGCTTTTATCTTCTCCACGAAGGAGGAAAGCTTTGCTGTTTGTTCCTTTGTCTGTCATTCAGCAGGATTGCTCAAAAACAATTGAACAGATTTTCTTGAAATATGGTAAATGGATGGGGTATGGACCAAGGAAGAACCCATCAAATCTTGGAGGAAGATTGCCTGCGAGATAGGGCCTTTTTCAAAAACGTTTTTCACTGATTTCCGAGGGAATAATTTATGGACTTTGATGAAAAATCAGGATTATTAAAGGGCCTGATCTCTGTGTGTAATTTGGTGCAACTTGATTGAATTTTGAAGGACTGTTGGGCCTGGGTGGAGTGCCATTCTTTACTAGGCCAAATGCCTTGTGTGGGCTTATACACATTTGGATGATCACTATTTATATTGATACTATCTTGTGTTCTTCTTAAACCCAGAAGCAAGGACATTTTTATTCTTGCTATGGGATCATCTAGTGTCTTTTATCATACAGACACTAGGTGTCTGTTTGTTTTTGTGAATGGGTATGTGTGATGCTTCAAATATGTTATTAACCTGTTTTGATTTGTGGACTGATTAGAAATAAGCATGACAGCATAATTTGGTTGTGGTTTATGATTTGTCGCTATAATTTCCATCATAAGGTAAAACTGAAAGGAACTAGAGGAAGAAAAAAAAAATCATACTCTCCGTTTTCTTCAGAGATTATCATTTTTTGCTCTGACAAATGGTTTTTTCCTTCGTTTTCCTCATTACAGCTTAATGCAGTATGTTGCAAATAAACAAATAATAAACACAGGCCAAACAATAAGCCTTTTGTGAGGACGACTGAATTCTGTACTCTGCTCCAACTTCAGATTTGTGTCCCACTGCATCTTGCGTACAATGCAATTTGTTTTCCATGTTTTCGGCGTTTATCAACAAACCACACTAAAGCCTATGTATTCCGACTGGATGATTATATCACTGTAGCCACTGTGCATGGATTAGAATGAAGGAGAGATTATCTGTCTGTTTTTGTGTGTTTGTGTGTGTCTGTGTGTTGGGTGCAACACAGTAAGTTGCAACTTTTCTATTTATTGCAGTGCAACTGTGTCAAAAAAGCTAAGACTGGATCAAAAAATGCCAAAGAGGAGAAAATTATATATTCTTGTAGAAGGGAATACATATACTGTGTGTACATATATACATACAGTGGTTTATGGTAATGCAGTTGTTTTTCCTGTAGCCCTGGCTGGGATGATGATGATGATGATGAGGTGGAAATCTAAAAGCCATTACACCTCCCCATGAGTTCTATTATCACCGCTGACTGATAATTGCATTGGGCTGTGGTGCTACGAGAGCGACAGCCTGGTGCCTTTCTTTATGGTGCCGCCAGATATGATCTTTGAGTGCACTGGTGCGAACACTGTGGACTTTTTATAGTGTCCTTTTGTGTCAGACGGAGTTGAGACTGTGCGATAGGAACAGGAAGAAAAGGGCGAGAAGTTAATGTTAATTAACAGAGAAGAATGAGGGAGGGGAGGGCAAAATCAAATCTCATTTATGAGAATATTTACTGGCCCTCTGCTCCCCTTTTTATTCATCCTTTTCTTTCAGAAAAGAGAATGAAGAGGCTGGTTTTTACCATTAAAGGGATGATGGGTCATGCAAGGATGGCTAAGTGGAGAAAGGTGAACTGAAATGACATCTCTCTCATGCCATCACTAATTTAATGCTGTTATTACTTTTGTAAGTGGATTTTTATCCCTCTATATGCGTTCCCACTTTCAGTCACTGATATTTAACTTTAGATGAGCCAGGCCAAACAGATTCCCCAAGGAGGAATCTGTTTGTTTCAATGGGGATTTTTTAATGAGGTAGCAGTAGCCAAGAGGTGAGGATAATAAGCTTGTGGTCACCGGTGAGATTTTTAGTCCGACTGTGAAATGCCTAGCAGGAGATGCGAGAGAACACACTCCATTTACTGATCAACTACCGCTGTGATGCCTCAGAGCAAGGCAGTGATCTTAATTAATCCAACCGAGCTACCCACCAGCAAACATTGTTGTGGTATTAGCAAGCTCCTCCTAAGTGTGCGTGCGTACTTGCCATTGCTGAAAACGACGGTCTGTGCGAGAAAATGAAAAAGCAGTTGGAACAGGGAGCAACCATCGTCTTTGGATCCATGTTAAACAGGGCAACATGCATCCCATTCAATCATTTACTGCTAAGGAGACATCATAAAACTGAACATGCAGTAGATCAAAAAGTTTATTTGTGTGTGCCTGTTCTCACTAGCATCATTATACACATTTATATGGATGTGGTGAAGCAGGCAGAAGGTTGCTCATCTCCCTTGATCTTTGAAAAAAGATGCATCTGCACTTATTTTCTGTCTCTCCTGCCTCATCATTACCTCAGAGATCTGCCTCCATCTCTCTCTCTCTTGTTTAACCCGGGATGTCCATCAAGAGCTCTGCTTTGATATTCATGTAGTAGCATGATTGAGATGCGAAGCAGAGCGTTGCAAGGTCCGAGGTCATCTTCCTTTCCTCGGTTGCTTCCTTTTCACCTCTTGTACCTTTTTTTTTTTCCTCTCCTCCATTATCCTATCCAATCTCTTCTGGATCTTCTTCCTCCTGTCTGTTGCTTCTTTGAGGTTGTATAACTGATTCAACACCTGTATCCCATCGCCTCTGGTCAGCCTGACGTTGGTGAAAGGAATGAATAAAGGGAGAAAGAAGCCACACTTTGCATCCTTTGTTTTATTTTCCGCCGTGTAAAACGTCACAGACCGCTCCTTGCTCTCTGGTGAGTTTCTTTTCGAGATATTCTAAAAATAGTTTTGCCAATTCGCCTGCAGCTACCACTGGTGGGGTGTAAAGAGTTGGTACTTTGGCCTAAAGGATAAGTTAAACCTACTCCTAATTGTTTAACTTATGTGAGGCTGAAGAAAAGTTGTGACCCCCTGAGAAAAGCACAGATTTGAGAAAGGACTAAGCCACTTGATCTGGTTTTACCCTGGATTTGTGATTTCTCCCTGCAGACTGAACTAAACTGAACCTTTATCCTTTTTTTGCATCACAGTGTCTCTGAGGTGATGCTGTAATATTGTCTTTGTTCACTTTGTCACATATTTGTCAGTACCTTTTAAATACAATGACAGCAAGAACATGCTGATGCGTGGCTTGGTGCATGTTTCTGAATAAATCTGGTGTAACTCCTGTCGCAAACTGTTAGTTTACACCCACGCTGCCGTCCCACATACACACAGATGCCCATTCATCTTTTTTACACACACTAACTCAAACAGATACTCGTATCATGCCATGCTAGTAAAGTGTGATGCAGCCATGGCCTTTTGATACCTAGGTCTTCTAAGTTGTAGGAGGACAAGCTGTGTAGACCTCTGATATGTGTTAGCTCCCCTCCGGCCACAGCATTTGCACCACTGACCTTTTCAGACAGGCCCATCCCCGGCCATTTCTGTAAAGCCAATATCTAGTGATTTATTTCATTTGGCTGTCCGGGTACATCCTCTCGGCTGGACCGCGCCGCCTTAGGCAAAGATAAAGCTGCGGTCTGAGCCCTGAGGGATGCCGTGGATGTCCCCCCACATTAGCTTTCAGCCTGCTGTCATATCCCCACCCTACACAGAGAAACACCACTAACGCAACAGCATAGGACAGGGATCAGCATTAAGAGTCACTTGTGGCTTGGACCATGTCTGTGCTTTGCATTGGAGTTCTGGAGTACGGCCAGACACATCAACCCAACCACTTAAAATGGTAAAACTGGCAATGAGAAAAACAACATTGCATCGTTCTCTGCTATTTGACAACCAGGCCATATCTTCAGGGCAGAAACCCTTCTGTCTCTGAGTTAGAGTGAACAGCAGTGGCACGGGAAGGGAGCAGCGTGTAGAGAAGGCTTAAAATGGTCTTTGCAGGATGTGGACCTATAGAGGCTCGCCTGCAGCCAGACCATTTGGTATTTGCCCTCTGAGGGTCGTGCCAGTAAACTCTCAGAGGTCATCATGAGAGACTGCATCCATCCCACACACTCCTACTCACTGAGATATCACAACGTTTTTCAAAGTTAGGGCTTTGGAGTGTCATATTAGGTCTCTGTTGGTGTATTGAAGTGCAATAACCTCAGTAGTTTCATCATTGAAAATGTCAAAAGGCAGGTTTGAAATGAGGCTTCTGGATTGGAAGTTTAAATGTGAAAGTGGTCTCAGGCTCTCGTCGTCACTTCTTTTTACTAGCACTTTCTTTTATTAGACGTTTCCAGTAAATCTCTGTTTTACCTTTTGAAACAAAAGGGGAAAAAGAACATCTTGTCATCAGTTACTCAAGTATCCATTCACATACATTTAAAGACATGTGATGAGAGCCCTGTGTCATGTGTCACTCAAACAACATGCATCAGTACATCTTGTGCAGCTTATTTTGAGCAGTTTGTCAATCTTCTTTTCACCCTCATAAAAGGTTGGTTGATAGTGCTTTGGACAACGGTTTAATGGTATTTGAGAAACTGTAATGCGATCTCCTGCTGTATACAGTGTAATGGTACAGGGATTAGGAAAGATACCTCTAACTAGGCTTACATATTTTTGATAATGTAAAAATTGCCCAACAAATATTTTCAAACAAGGAATTTAAAAAACAGTATGAATGAAAAGCATTGTCAGGACCTGGGCATATCATGTACACACATTGTTTATACAATATATACACTATGTATATTTGACTCACCACAGTTAATTAACAAAGATTTCTGAGTGTCTTTGCACTGTTGCTTCACTGTTAAAACATCCATAAAGTTTTACTGTCCCCTGCAGCCAGGAAGGAATCAAGATAAACTTGGCAGATACCACTTTCCCTGTGTGAGATACAGTTCTCAGCAGGCAGGCAGACCTCAGCTCAACACTGCTGTGTGCATGTGCCCCGGCCCCACAAAGATCAACTTTAAAAGTTTATCATTTGAAGATACAGTTCCAAGAATTATCCTCACAAAGTTTGGTGAGATGGGTGAAAACAATACCCTTCTCCGGGCTAAGCCTGAATTGCAGTTGCAATATTTTTCCAGTTGATTGTGGCACACAATGTTATCTGTTGGTAAAGGTAATTCAGTATTTGGAAAGGTAATTCAGTATTTGGAAATAAAGTAACAAACTTCCTTGTTGACTGCAAGAGACACATTCCTCCTGGCTTTTAAGACCCCCACAGACAGCACACCAGAGAAATGCCAGGGAGCTGATGCTTCTGCCACTACCACCACTGCTGCAGCTGTAGTTATAGTCCAGTCTCTCAGCTCTTCTCTTCACCACAGTGCTGCTCTTCCCTCCGTTGTCATCATTCCCCTTAATACCCAACCTGACATTAAATCTTTTAATGTTATCTTAAGCTCTCCCTTTTAACTCAGTAGTGATAAAAACAATGGGGACAGGCAACAGTTCAATGTTTGGATTTGTCCATCTTCAGAGTGATATTTTGTTGAACATTACAGACACTTCTGTTGTTTTGAGTTTTACAAATGGTAATTTGACAGATATGTATTGATGTAAAAGAGTTCAGTCGCAGAGATTCAAAGGATTTAAGCTTAATATCATGATTATGTCTAAGTCTACTCTCTACATCTTTAAAAATACACTATGCATGATACTGATAGTAGGCATTTTTCCAGATTGAGTGTGTGTGTGTGTGTGTGTGTGTGTGTGTATAAATCTGTCTCTCTTTGTACTTCACCAAATATACCCCAAAAGACTATGATAGTATGTTAAGATCACATCACCATTCTAACTCAGAAGATGTCTTTTTATTTTTTTAAACAATCATTCAGATACAAACACTGCTCTTGTACACCATTACACACAAACACACACACACACACACACACACCTCCCACTGTATGTGCTAGTGAAGACTTTTTATCTTGACAAGTACAGATCATTTGTGCACACAGACATTGCTGCTTCAGTGCAAACCTACCGATGTGTCCACAAATGCTAATTTATTCTTAATTTAGAACCTATCAATGCACAGCAAATATTGACCACCCCTCTTCAACTGAGGGCAAATATGGACAGTGCTGTGTTTTCAATGAGAGGACAGACATCGTGGTTCTCTTGTGAAATCTATATAAGCTGTCAGCATTATATATTGTGAATTGTATTGAAAACATGTTACTATAATATATAAAACAAGGGATCAATAATTTTCTTTGAGGTTAATTTTTAAAACTAAAGGACATAAAACAAGAGTGTAGATCAGTTTTCTGTCCAGTGACAAATGTGGACTGTCTTCTCAGTATTTATCAATTCCCCAATCCCAAAAATCCATTTATAGTGTAACTGGGAAATGGATCTAATAGTGAGAACAGCTATCTCTAAAAAATGTATTTTCTTTACTGTGAAATGACATCTCTCAAAAGCTTTAGCTTCCCAGTGAAACTTCAGTTCCTGACAGAAGTCTGGGAGAAGACGGTGACAGAATTTCCTTGATCTTCGTTCCTTGGGACTCTTATATCAGTAATACCTCAGATGACAGAATTCTCAGTAGTTCATAACACATTCAAAATGCATGATATGTTGTGATCTTAGTTAAATGATGTGACTCTCACTTTTACTTGAGTAGAAAATCTGTTACGGCTGTTCCTGTGCTACTATCGCTCCGTGCACCTCACTGCTTTAAATCTGTGGCATGTCCTCAGAAGACTTGTGGAAATCAGTACCTTAAGTAGAATTAAATTAAATGTGGGAGCACAAAACAAGAAAGGTCACAGGACCTCATCACAAGATCTCATTACTACATCTTACTTTTGGGGGGGCAGCCATGGCTCAGGATTTAGAGCCTCTTGTCCACCAATCATAAGGTTGTTAAATAATTGGAAGCGTGGTGGTTCGATCCCCAGATCCTCCAGTGCACATAGGTCATCAGTTGAATTTCAGTACCTGGAAAGACGACTCTTTCCAAGACTATTTGACTCTTTCCAGTGCTGTTAGTATTTATGAACATGTTACACACAGAATATATTAATCAGTGCAGACCTTTTTTTTAATTTTTTTGAACCAATCCTTATGGTGAAAACTTACAAAGTCCAATCGCATATCAAAAGGAAGTGACACATTAAAAACAGAGGCCTGCTTTTGGATAATTGTGCTAAAATATACTGTATGTTTGGACATGCAAAGAAAGAGATGAAAAATGAAGGAATGTGACTAATTAAAGGTTATTATGTAAGGTTGTAGACATGGGGGGGGGGGGGACCTTTTAAAGCACCAGTGGAGTCAACACTGTCAGTTGGGGGTTATTAAAAAGAAAAAAAGTTGTGAGCCGCACAAGCTTGAAAGTGATGTCAATACGTCGAATGATGGTCTTGGTATTTTTTGAATTCTGGCTTGAATATTTATATATGCTGTATGTGATGAAATCCATCCCCTGCCGCCAAAAACAGCATCATTTATAATCCATGTGTGAGTACTACAAATTACATACACTGATATTTCAAAGATGGAGTAGCCTGAGATGAACTTGTTTCATGTGACAGGCTCTGGCAGCAGCAGCTGGAGTGATGACGACACGAGCGATGCAGTGGCCCTTTACTGAGGGGCGTCGATGTTCTGCATATAGTTTAATGTTACAGAAAATGAAATCATTCAACTACAGCAGACAAACCTTGAGAATGTGATTAACTACCTGGCTTCGTTCCTGTTTGGCTCAGAGACACTTCTCACCTTTAAAGACAAACTGTGTTTGATCACACAAAAGAATTTGAAACTAGTCGTCTCTCTCTTTCATGTCTGTACAGTTGGAACGTCTCAAAGAATTCAGGCTCTCTTCTCAATCCATCCGGCAGTGGAGCTATTCGCTTATTATGTGTCTCCCTGTGTGGCAGACAGGCGATGATCTCCTTAGGGCACGCGACCACAGTGTGTTCACAGATTGGACTTCATTAAAGTGCAGAAGATTGCACCGGACAGGGAACACGCCCACCCCCCCACCCGTCTCTCTCTCTCTCTCTCCCTCACTCCGTCTCACTTGACAGACTGAACGAGTGTCCCGATGGCTGAAGTTAAATATACAAGGCAAAAATAAATAATTAATGTGGGCTGGGAAATTGATGAAAGTTATCTTATTAAAACTTGAAAGAGGGACGGAAAAAAGCTGAACTACCAATCGGCCAGATGGCCACTAAGCGTGTGTGCATATGTAAACATGCAGGCATGTGGTGCAGGTCATCATAGGCTTGGAACGATGTATACTTTTTCAAACCTTGGTAACATCCACAGTAATAGCTTTTCATTTTGGAACAAACTCCATCCAGATGAATGTTTTAGCTCAATAATAGAAGTAGTCACCGTCTATATTTATACACCTGAAAAAACATGACGTATGGTGGTCATGTGTGTACCGCTGAAAGCAGATGGTTTATTCTGAAGCTTGATGCTTTGTTGCAGAAAATACAACAAGAGACACCAATGGCGAAAAGTATGACAATAATGGATTTCTTAGCTTTTTTGTAAAAGTAACGCTTTGCATTCACCAATGGTAGTTGATTGATCAATAAGACCAAATCAGGAAGTGAAGGTAGGTGTCTGTGTTATAGTTTCCAAATGTCTTGGTTTCTGCCAGTCCAGACCAAAACGCAACCGTGGAGTTTTCAAACTGAATCGGGGCCGGCAACATTTACAAAAGTCCAACTGTGTGGACGTAGCCTGTAAAATGATCAATTAAAAAAATTACATTGTTTTAGTTTTTTACATGTTTGACATATTTTACATTTTGCAGCCAAGTGTTTTCAGCTTACAGTATTAAAAGTAATTGCTACTTCACTGATAACATTTTGAAACTCCCATTATGGAAATATATATATATTTTTGAAAAATATTATATTAACCAATCCCACTAATTTTCAAGACAGTTATTACAAACCCACAAAAAAAAAAAAAAGATGTGATGACTCTCTTATCAATTTATTTCACGCTCAATATCCCAGGAGATTGTTTCTCACCTTCTGCAAATGCAGACTAACACTTTGTGGCTCTCACTATGTGGGTGTTTGGTTGGTGTAAGTCTCTGTGAGGGTTTGGATGTGTGGAAATGCATGTCAGCAGTCCAACATTCAGGATTTTTGATATTTCTATGTAAATGAGCGCTTGCTTTCTATGGTGGACTGCAGAGGGCATGGTAAACATGTAAACAGAGTGAGGATGTTTGCTTGAATAAAATATGCAAGAGCTGGGTGGTCTCCAACAGGTTCTCTTTTACTTGTGCAACTTGTGATGTGGACAGACATTACAATACACAAGATGGGGAAAAACTAAAGGAATAGAATACATTTTTCTGCCTTTACTTTAACTTGTGCCTATTAGTAAAGATGAGTATTGAATGAGACGGAGGAAATTGTGATTTTTAAGACAATATTAGCATAATTCAAATTTGTATTCATTATTTTACCCAACATTTAACCCAGGGGTAGGGAACCTTTTTCCACATTGTGACAGAAGAAATGTAGAGTACGCATGTTTTGTGATGAGCTACTAGTTAAGAAGCTGAAACCTTCTTCAGGCTGAGAATTTGAAGGCTGCCTTGGTGCCACTGCAGAGCTGATAGAGGTAAACTTGTGCATTGTGTGCAAACCTTGTGCATTTTCCTACCACAAATATCTGAGTATGTTAGTGTGCTTGCAAAACCTGGTAAGGCCTTTTGTGTGAAAGATGAATATTAAACGAAAGGAAGTGAACATATTTGATAAGCTGTTTATGAGCCTGACCACATGCAACAAGAATTCCTTGAGCTGCAAAGCATTTCCAAGCTTTGTACAATGACCTCCCTCTGCAGAATTCTATAGACTGTATGCACATCCTGATGAGGTTGTCATTCTGAGGAAAAAATGCAGTGAAGTTGGCATCTGTGTTTGGGACAACCTGCTGCTGTGAGCTGTTCTTTGAAATGCTGATTTCTCCAAAGATGGTAAATTGTCTGTATGTATATAGCTTTTCCAGTCTTGATGACCACGCATAGTGCTTTTTGCCATTCAATCCCAACGACTGATACATATATGTGGCACTTCTTTACACAAGCAAACAGGTTTGGGACACGATCCAGGCATGTTTGATTACTAAAACAAAAAATTAAGCAAAAACAAACAGGTTTCAGAATTGCCAGAACAGAAAGGGGTTAGGCTTTCGAAGGTTTTACAAAGCAAGTATTTTGTCTTTTAAATAACTTGTTGGGATCCCCAGACATGAGACACTGCTCTCGTCAGTGTTCTCTATCTTTAAGACCATTTTGACTCATGCAGATTAAATAAGAGCACTTCTAACTGTTTTTATCATCTCTTCCCCCCGTGCTCTTGTTAGCATGCAGAAGACTTGCAGAGCACACTCTGGCCTGGAGAGAAACGTTAACAAGGACAAGAGACATCAGAGGAGAGTGAAATAAAGCAAAACCTAATATATTTGAAGAAATGGTTTTAGAGGAACTGCTGCCTGCTTTATTTTTCCCAACTACTCAGACAAAGTTATCTGTATTACGTGTCCATTTTACTTTCCCCTTGAATGTCTGGCAATCTGCAGACAGACTACCTCACTTAACCTCATGTATAATAAATGGATGCTGAAAAAATCAAAAAGGACGTCTTCCCACTGAATGTAATGTAGACCCTTTCCACAACAGAGGATGTTGCTTCAGCTTGGATAGTTTGCATCAGTCCACTATGTCTTACTGCAGGGAGTTTAATTTCAATTTGTGCTTGGTGTGTTGAGCGGCCTTCCCCGTCCTGGGAGGTGTCTTTCCAACATCCCTATACATAATGTATAGGTTATTTGAAATCCTGAAAGTCCCAGTTAAATTTGTGTCAGTTTAATTCATGAATAATTTCCACCTTGTTTTCCTTGGGCTTGTTACGCCTTCTCCCCTCTCAGATCCTCTCTCTGTCCTGCTGCTCTGTGTGTCTCTCCTCCTCAGGCACTCTCTGTTCATGAAAAACTACACCTCATCTATCTCTCCCCAAACCTAGAACCAACAAAGTCTTCCTGTTTAGCTTTCTTCTCAATCCGTAATCCTTCTTTGCCTCTAGATGTTGCCTTGTACAGATGGGTCTTTCGAAACCGGTCATGGTGTCCCAATGGCCAAAGCCAGATGTTGAAACATACTTGACCGGTTAAGGCCCACAGATGAGAGGATAAGAGAAAAAGATATAAACCATGTGGAAATACTGTTGCTGTCAAAATATGGCCTTCAGAAGTGACTCCCTTTGTTATGATCTCTGGTGAGCACTGGCTTGAGTGTTAACTGTTGTTCTCAGTACAAAGAGTGTCGCAATGAGAGGCTAACAAAGGATCTCTATTAGTAAAGTGGTTCAACAAATCCACATTCAGCAGAGTCTTTATTTACTTTACATTCCTGCTCCTCAGTCGACCTCTCCCAGGAGTTTTACCAAACAATTTTGGCTCAATAACATTAGGATCATCTTCAGATACTCTTCTCTGTAATCTTAAACAAGCCCACATTACAAATTGGAAAGTAATGGTACATCACACACTGCAGGATAGTATTATGATTAATGCTCCAGTGGGAGCAGCCCACTCACCGAATGTTCACCTCCTTGGGAAGCAGATGTAAACAAAATGGTGACAACTTGCTCTAACGTTAACAAGTAGAAATGATTCTGGGTGAGAAAATGTTTTGATAAACGTGGTCAACACAGGTTATCTCTTCTGTTTTTTCTGCCTGGTGGACTGAACACCAACTTTTGTGAAGTGTGAGTAAACGCTTTGCTCTTTCAATCTTTCTCCTCCTCCAATCAACTTCCTTTCCTCTATCCAACTTCTTCTCCCTCTCTCCCTCTCGGGTCTCAAGGCCATCCAGCACCATCCCTGGACCCAACAGTCATTCAACCGCCCACTCAGGTGGCTCCAGCGGGGAGGAAATTGGAGCCATGCATCACTCCCCCGTAGATTGACGATAGAAAAATTCCATTACAGTCTGTCACATGTCTCTGGAGAGATGTCCCAAAGAAGGGATGGGGGGTAGGCGGAGAGGAAAAGAAAGATGGAGCGGGAATGTTTAAAAGAGAGAACAAGGGAGTATTTTGATAAAGAGTGTCCAGCTAGGGTACAGACATGATAAAAGGGTAATGGCTGCAAAGAATGGCCATTACAATGTATCACTGTCATACCAGCAGGACCAGAGCAGCTGCGGGACTATTTGAAATGATTCAGCTTCTCTCTCCAAGGAGCTGTGACTTTAATCAGTCTCAAAACCAGCGCACGTTAACACCACATGCAGGCGATACAAGTGCACAGAAGAGCAACCGCTAGCGGAAAATCATTCTCGCGAGAGACCATTCCTACTCCATGTGCACAAACGTGTTCCCATGGGAACAGGGCTGAGAGGTATCCATTACAGCATTGCTCCTCTTATCAAAACTATAATCTCACTGGTGAGAACGGTAGTAAAGATATACATGAAAAAATTATCAGCTCACAGTGCACATTTTGTGTCTTTTCATACAACTTTGGACTGTAAAAAAGTTATTTTTTGGGGCACCATTACCTTTCCCTCAAGTCCCAGCACTATCCTACAGAAGCTATGCAATTCGTTATCAATCAACCGCTTATAGTGAATATTGCCCAGGACAAACGTGATCACTATGAGCAGTTTCCACTGTACCAGAATTTTGTCCAGATGCGGAGGCAGCACGAAATTTGATGGATGCGACCGACTCGTCGTTCTCTATGCAGGAAAAACCCAGGTTATATAATAATTCTATTTTAATGTGTATTAGGTTTACTGGATTACATTGCAGATGGAATTTAATTCTTCCTCATCAAAAAGAACACATCAGATGTCCACAATTCTCCTTGCCTACAATTGCCTTTTTTTACGTGATCATTCTTCCCAGGACAAATTATATTACTTTCGCAATTCATGTGTAATGGACTTTGAGATCCACATGTGCATAATTCAATTTTTTGATATATGGATATCTAATATATTTTTTCTATAAAATATTACCATATCCGGAATGTGTTATTACATTATATAAATGTGATATCACATATCCAAAATAAAAACTTTTGGGATTCTGCATGGAGTTTCTTTCCTATGTGTGGTCGAGTGTGGTCTTTGTTCAGATTGTGTAATTCCTTACCCTCACAACTCTGCCCTATCTCTCTTACATCCCCTGCTCGTGTGTAAATTTGCTCGGCCCCTGCTCAAAGTGGTTAAACAGCTCGTAATGGACGCTGTAAGAGGATAAACAAGTGCTCCTGCAATGAGGCAGATTTTATTGGTCCATCTCAAACCTGGCATTCTATTGGCTGGGATATTTTCACAGTCATTTCATAAAAATCGAGGACGAAGAAATCTGAGAGCAGAAGTTTCATGTGCACACAGAAGCAGCCTGAGCACAAGAATGACTCAAGTCTGAGCCATTTGATCATTCATTTACAATCAGTAGCGACTTAATTACACCTGCTCATTAAGGCAAATGTCTAATCAGCATCATGTGATGACAACTCAATGACATGGTTAAGAGGTTTAGTTGTTGATCAGACCAAACTATCTGCTTCAAAGTTTTGGTTTGGTTTGTTTAAGTCGTTGTGGAAGAGGACGAGAAGAATGATACAACAGAAACTGGCAGATTAATTGTGCAAATAACATTTTTTGGTTTTAATTTACTAATTTTCTTATCTCTGATCAAACGTCACTTTCCAAAGAGCATCTATTTTCTCTATGATATGAGTATGGTCTTACAAATCATCGAGAACAATATTTATCTTTCCATAGCTTCTTAAGAGACTCTTCGCTTATGACGAGTGTTTTGGAGACACTCATTAATCTACAGTCATATTTTTTAAGAGTGTCTCCAGTTATGATGATTCCTCTTGGGCTTGAGAAGGCTTGTAAAATGGATTATACGATATTAAGCCTTAATATGCTTTTGGGAAACGGGGGTTTACAACTAATAGTCACATGTGGGAGATTTGTTCCTGGACCAAATGCTCCGAGCTACAGGTGTGAATGCAACCTCAGAAACACTGGACAGTGAAAACAAAACCTCGAAGACAGTGAGCAACAGGCGACATACCGGGAAAAGGAGAGGTCAGAGAAGTGGTTTCATGATGACAGGAGGCGATAATGACTTGAGCAAGCATGTGTCACAATAATAGGATGTATCAATACCTGATTACATCGTTCTTTTTATCATTCATTATAGTTTTAACAGGAAGAAAAGCTAAATTCTTTGTGGCACAGATTCAACACGTCGGTGGAAACTGCATAAAGATTCTGGTCCATGCTGACGCGATGGCAGCTTTGTCACCTCAAGTAGGCTGTGGCATTTAAATGATGCTCATTTGGAATGGCCCGATGTGCAACAAGAACATATTCTCCACACCATTACACCACCACTGGAAGCCTCAACCTATTTGCACAACATGCAGTAATTTCAGTTTTCAAATGTTTGCCTCACTGCAATACCAAAGCTGCTTGTCAGATGGTGCGCACTCTTACACAGAGGAGACATACTGTTTGTGAGAGCCACTGTGGTAAGCGTTTGTCTGAAAAGTAAAAGCACTGTTGTTTCCTCTAGCTAAGATAATTGTTTTGTTCTTTGGTTAAAGGGAAATCTGAATGATGTATCTCTCCTTATGCAGCAGAAGAGTTGAAGCCAGCTGTTTTTTGTTTTACCGTTTAGTATGCTTGCAAAAGTTGTACAAAACCTACCAGTATGAGCTGCTGGAGGCTGGGAAGTAATGTTTTAAAAGTAACATGATGTTTTAATTATGGCTGTTGGATAGGGTTGGTGGAATAGTGGGTGTTACATTGTTTTCAGGGTTAGGGTTATAGGGGAAGACATTTCCACACTGAGGTGTCACACTTTTTAAATGTTACATGAATCACATACAAATTTAACACAAAGAAAATCAAGTTGCTATTATCTGATGTGCTCAGCAACTTTCCTTTCATATTTCACCCACCTTTCCTGGGTATGTATTAAACTGACAGATTTTTTCCCGCACAATAGTTGTATTCAGAATTATCCCCACATGAGAGATAACAAGAGAGACAGAGACAGACGAAATGTCCCTGCTATTAAGAGATGGACGTCAACTCTGAGCTGATCGCTCACCTTATGAGATGTGTGGTTTTCAAATGCTGTGATGGAACGAGTGCAGATGGAATATTACAGGTGTTCTGCTGCGACTTCTGTTTTCAAAGCTGCGGTGAGTCGATAAGATTTAACTGACACCAGCATCAACACGCTGACCCCCGTCTCTCATTCACTGTCACAGAAAAGAGCTGAGGTGAACTACAGCACAGAGAGATGGAAGGGAAGGAGAAGAGATTAGGTGGACCGGGAAGGAGGCATTGGTGAAATGAAATGATAAGGGTATTCTGGCCTAACACTACATATGGCAGATCAAGTGTTTGTAAATATCACCAATTCATTTAATCCTCTTTGTCCTTGTGTTCAATTTAGCTCTTTGATTATGTGTAATTTAATTAAACCAAAATGCATTACACAGGCAATCCGAAAGGTTTAGGTTAAAATTTCGACAGATGTAAAAATGTTATTTCTCCCCTTTTTTCCCCACAGTTCTTTGGTTATAATTGGAGGCCGGCTGTGGTGTTTAGTTTTTTTTTTCTTGTAATCAACATGTGAATTTTGATAATTTTTTTGTCAATTTCATCCTTCATATTATTGATATTAAAGAGGAACTATGAAAGTGTCATTGGAGTCTACAGGACTGTAGGATTGAAAGGCTGTTTTTAAGTTTTCCTTTACTTTACTTCCTTATTTGTTGGTCTAGTTTTAGTCACCAATAAAAGAAAACCTTGTCTACATCTAGGCAACACAAATTATGAGCTTGTTTTTCATCTAATTTCACAAAAATAAATTATCATGAGTGATTTCTGGGATACAACAACTAGTATTACAACCACAAAGGAGAGTATTTTTATCCCAAAATGAACTTTCTGTTAAAACGATGACAAATATTAAAGTAACACACAGAGGCATGAAACCTTCTATGATCAGCTGTTTTGGCTGATTAGGCTCACTGGCCAACACGTGCATATTTACAACGAGATCAAATTCAGCTCAATACAGCAGCATTTGTGTCCAGCATTGCCTGCCGACTGCATTTTTGTTCAAGCTACTTTTCGCAATCATGAGAAACCTGTTTATCATTTATGATCGATGGCTAATCTCCTCAAAAACCACAACCAGTTTTATCATTTTGAAAAAGCTTTTGATTCTGTGTCCTCCGTGATTTCCATGATCATTGTCTCTGTTATCAGTGTGTGTACGAGGCAGGAAACATTTTGTTCCTCTGTTTTTTTCAAACTAAAGAATTGCCGGCGGTTTATCGGGCAGCCAAGAGTCAGACAGGAACAATCTGGGTTTGTAGCGTTGATAACAGCAGCAACTGAATATGACTCAAGAACTGCATATAAGTTTAGAGCCGTCACTCAAGCCAGCAAGCTTGTCCCACTGTAGTTCCAGAGTCTTTGAACATGAACAGAGACAAAGATGCCGCCTCAGCCCCAGACTCTGTTTGTGTTTCAGCGTCTGTGTGTTTCTCTCAGCACTGCAGGAGCTTTTAAGTCTGATGATGAGGCAGATGACAAGAGAACAGGTTGAAGGACTAATGGCCTTATAAACAGCTGGGGTCAGCATGGGAGGGGAAAAACCCGAGAGACAGACAGAAATTACAGCTATTTGGACAGGGAGACGGCAGGATAGGCAGACACGGACACAAGAAAGAAGGAAAGGTATATGGGCTGGCAAAGAAACAAATAATGACTGCAGAGAGGAAGGGTGGGAGGCAATAATAAACAGATGGATAGGACGGCACACACACTGTCAATCTGCCGTCCTGTATGAAATCCTACCGTTTCTACCTTAATGTAGCGTGTTGTGTAAATACATCACCTTCCAGTTGCTGATTCTGTGGAGGCGGGTGCACGGACATATTTAGACAGAGAGAGAAGGAGAGAGAGATGATGAGAGGGAAAGATGGTTGGAAATAATCAAACAAGAAAGTAAGAAGACAGACACAGGGGGCAGACAGAGGGAATCGGATGGGCTGGGACCAGACAGAATACCGCAGAGGCACTGGGTGGCAGACATCAAGGGGCGTTCCACCTGCTGAGGTCCTGCATGAAGGACATTTCCTCTGTGTGTGTGTGTTTTAGTATCAATGCACGGTATCTTGTTTGGATGTGACCCCCGTCGTGTTTACTCTCCAGTGTTTGTTTATCTGTGCTTGTGGGTGTCTCACACTGTCTCTCCCAGTAAAAGTGTGTGCGCATCTTTGTGTGTACATGTGTACTGGCTTATCTGTGCAGCGTGAACTGAATATGTTTGCACCAGATGCCAAGGAACGCCACGTGTTTAAAAAAACCCAAACAGCTACACTGAGCACATAAACAATGAATGTTGCTTATAGTTACATCTGTTCATCCACTTCAATATCCTTTCATGTTGCCTTTCCTCTCTCTCTCTCTCTCCTACCCCAAATCAAACAAGCATATTCTCTGCCATGAGAGAGACAATGGAAATCAGTGCTGCCATCCCACCTGATATAATTTGATTGATTCAGTTCTAGAGACAATATGTAGTTTGTAATGTAATTACTTCACATCTTCTTGCACTGGGCTCAGCAGAAGCTTTGCAAGAGTGTTCTGTAAAT
Source organism: Verasper variegatus (assembly GCA_026259375.1). NCBI lineage: Eukaryota > Metazoa > Chordata > Actinopteri > Pleuronectiformes > Pleuronectidae > Verasper > Verasper variegatus. The sequence continues at coordinate 20,977,016 of CM048040.1, forward strand.
GAATCTTGTATCTAATCACAAATGTCAATCATTACGGCAATGGTTCTCAAACTGGAGCCCTAAAATCTCAGCTTGAGCCAAAAGCTGAATTGAGCAGACTTGCAGCGGGCAGTTTGACGTGTAACTAGCATCGCTAATTTCTGTGTTGTAACCCAGTGTTTACTGGAATAGATCCATCAATAACGTTATTAGATCCACCTCTCCTTTTCCCGATATGGCGAGTCACAGTGTCCGCTGTGAAAAGGAAGGTCTGAGTCATAGACTCTATTTAAAGATTGACGACATGACAGCTCCCCAAAAGTAAAGCAAACGTGACCTGATCGTCCCCTGGTGGCTGGATGCAGTATAGGTCATAAAACTCTGCTTCCTCGGTGGATGGGACCAAGTAAAAGAAAACTATTAACTGTGGTTTTAATTAGTTATTTGATGCTATAAAAATGAGGTGAAAAATGATTGATGGCTGACATTGACTTGTGATTGGTCGCACGCTTGCATCGGTAAGACCTCTATCGGGTGACTCGCTACTGCACCAAATCTGTTGTCATCGGATGGCAGCATTGTTTTCAGGGATATTTTGGCTTTACTTTTGTACAGTGGGAGGACGTGGAGATGCATCCTCCATCTCTATATAAAGTCTATGGTCTGAGTTCGAATGAAAGATTAACATCAGTACCCTGATGCTGCTTGCAAGGCTGTCAAGATTCAGGTTTAAAGGATTTATTCAGAGTGCTGAATTGGACTGTGGTGATGTTTTTTGAATCTCTGCTCTTGTAATGACCTGATTGTGAAAGTCTTTGTTTTGATGGATTACATCAACAGCACTATTTGTCTGTTTGTGTGCTTTGTTTTTGATATTTCTTTTTCGAACAGGGAAGCAAGGAAATTGTTGTAAAATAGCTGAACTGTTTCAAATTGTGTCAGGCCTTTATCACATAATCTTTGAATTATACACTAATGTATGAAACAGCCTTTAGTATAACCTTCTTTCAAATGATTACCAGTGGCTGTTTATAGTACTTATTTCTGCAGCTAGGTAGAGGAGAGGCTGCAAATAACCAACACAACGTTTATTAAGTGCAAAACTGATGCAAACATACATATAAACATCAGCCACTGCCAACTGTGAATGTTATCTCAGTTGTGAAAGGCCCCTGGCAACTAGGCGAATATTGGCTGATTTCCATGTTTGGCTCATAAATCAGTGCATCTCTACTCTGCTTTCTTTGTCGTCTTGACCAGCTCACCATGACTCTGAAGTTCAGTACCAATTTTAAAGTGCTGACTCACCACTGCGAGGGTAGGATGGCCTGCTCTGGCCACCCATAGGCTCTGCCATTGGTTCACCTCTATTCATAAGCCAATTCTGGGTCTGCTCTCAATGTGTGTGTCTGCATCATGCAGAAAAATACTGGACAATACATACAATTACATTTATTCAACTTATTTTTCTGATTGACATTTGGGATACACCATGTATATTGTTGTACGAGATTTGTAGAGTTGTGTTGTCGCAATTTCAGAACAATATTAACACTATTCCTGTAAATTACATACATGTGTTTACATTGTGTCACCGTGTAAAAAGTACAACTGGAAAAAAGGAAAGCACCTTACAAGAAATTGCACTTCTGGAATATAATGCCAGTTCCCTGTTACCCCGCAGTGAGTCTATCGACAATCCAGTACTGGGTTATTGTGAAACACCAATCTTGTCCCTAGACTCTGTTAGTGGTGGAGTAATGTGTCAAGATGCCAGTGGCTCTGCTTGAGCAAACCTCCAAGGAGGGTCTTTATTGACTCTCAGAGGAGCCCAGCAAATTTGGATTTTCAAGGCCCTGCACGCCCACACACGTATTTGAGTTACTTTGGCTGATTGGACCTCGGGTTGAAATTGGGTGAATCTATATAATAGGAATTACCTAAAACCTCAAAAAAAATCCATGTAATCGAAAGAATGAGAAAGGTATAGGCTGTCTTGATCTGACAGGAAAGACTTAAATAACAGGAGAGTCAGGAAGGTGTCAGTCAAGTATGATGTTTACAGTTGATGAGTGTGTGAACACCTGAGTGACCACAGCACAGCAATATAGCACTATCTTCTAATCACTTGTCATGAGCTTCACACATCAAACTTCCTGACATATCAGCGTCAACTTTATGTCCTAGATTAGAAATTCTTGTTGGACCATTGTGTACAAAAGCAGCCAAGGTAGTCGTTACTCAGTTGTACCGACATCATTTTGTCACCACCCGTAAAAAGTACAGAGTTCAGTGCCCAACATTATTGTGGCACTCTGCCTATGTAAAGTACAATGCAATGTGGATACAATGCACTGCTGAACATTTAGAATCGCACACATGCTTTTCAGCAACACTTATTTAGAATGTATTTGTTTTGCATAAAGCTTTCACTCAAAAAAAACCCATCTCTCATGTGTGAGCTGCCACCGCCTCCTAAACCAGTGAACATATCTGATGAAGAGACAACGAACCCAACAGCCATTAGCTCCCTGCTCCCACTGCTGTCTGCTTTGCCAGGGATTTACTGAAGCCCCACTGTATTGTCTTGCCACAAATGCTTTGAAACATCTACATAAACAACACATGAAGTCCAATGGCTCCTTTCACTGGCAGCTCAGAGCTGGCCTGCCTGCCTGCAGCCACAGTGTACCTGGCTGTGTATGTGGCTCACTGCTGGGTATTATCTCCACCACGTCCATATGCCTCTGTGATGGGCCGTCTCTGGGCTGTTTGTCGGTGTCTTCCTGATTTCCCCCAACATATATCTTTCCCCTCCTCTCCCTTTGTCTTCTTTTCGCTGTCTTTCTATCTCTGTCTCACACACGCATACAAACAAGGCCGGGTGACAACACACTCAGCAGTTATCCGTCTCTCTGCCTCCTTTCATTCTCCGTCTTAAACATTCACCCACAGAGTAACAACACACAGCACAGTGGCTCCCCTTGAACATCATTCCTCATGGTGTGAAACTGTGCTAACTGAGGGCCTGTTTTTTTACATTTTGTATCATTTGAAAAACAAGCAGTGGAGCTGTTTTCAAAACACTGTCTTATTATAATTGCACACTTGCTGTAAAAGGATAAGATGTTTCAACACTTAATTTGTTAAGAATTTTTTGTTTAGCCAATGATATTTGTGCTACAGAGTGCCAAAAACTAAAAAGATATCAGTGAGCCACATTGTAGAACAAGGTGACATCTTCCTTTATCACTTTGAATATAGTATGAACCTTCGACTATATATATAGAGAGAGAGAGAGAGAGAGAGAGAGAGAGAGAGAGAGAGAGAGATGAACGAAATGCCTGCTCCCAAAAAATGAAGCCAAAGCATCTTGATTGCCAGTCATTAATTCTGCCTCCTCCATGTTAGTAGCTGGGATGTGACCTGAACTAAAGCGTAAAATATTTTTTTGACACTTTATTGGTCGGCGGGACCTCTATCCTCCAACTGTGCAGACTCTGCCTTCAAATGCACAAGAAATGCACAGCGTGAGAGATTTTGGCTTCATTTCTAACTAGTGGGAGGGAGTGGAGACGTGTCGTCAATATGTATGTACAGTCTATGGTGTGAATAAGTGTACGTGAACTTTAAATTTCACGTACACTTTCCTGATGTTGTAAGTAATCCCCAAACATTTATTTGCTGAAAATTGTCCCCAGCAAATGTAGTTTCCCCTTTCTGTTTTACAGCATTACTCAGCCTTTTTAAAAGAAAATACAAATCTATATCTGAAGTTTTTATTTCAACATAAATATAAAATAAATAAACAAGGAGCAATACTGAGTTTGTATCTTCTGCTGACTTGATAAGTCCTGCAACATGTGGAGTGAAGATGATGTCTGTCACTCACTGCCAGGGCTGGTCGGCCCTGAGGCTGTCTGTCTGCGTTTTCGTTCCGTTCTTAGAAACCTACAGGGAGGTGTTGGGAAATACGCCTGAGATATAGTGCCTCAGTGTCTTTCTCTCTGTGTGTGTGTGTGTGTGTGTGTGTGTGTGTGTGTGTGTGTGTGTGTGTGTGAGTGTGAGTGTGTCTGTATGTCCATGTCACGGAAAGCGATGATTGATGTGCTACCTGTCCAGCCTGATGAATAACACTCCAGGCCGATGTCATGAGGCGTACTCCAGCAGCATACATTCATGCATACATACAGACACATGACAACTCAACCATAAGTCTGCACACATGATGCAGATGCTTCCTCTGCTACTGCAAACACGTGAAATACAAACAAACATTAGCATAACATAGTGCATCCACTCATGCATGGTACTGTAGCACCCATTTGGCAAAAGATTCAGTCCGCCGCTGGAATAGTAAACAACAAATAGGTCTCAGTATTTTAGATATCTGCTGGGCATCCGACCAAGTTTTATCTGAAAAGAAAATAGAGCATTGGAAAAGAAAAAGTATCACATAAAATAATCATATTATACACAAATATATTAGTTTTGTTAAAATGTATTCTCATGAATGAAAAAATAAGAATAGCAAGTTTTATAAATAAAACTCATAATATTGGAAAATGAAAAGCAAAAAAATTAAGGCATACATTCCATAATCTTCCTCCCACCTTTATTTTCAATCCATTACTATGCAAAATAATCATATTACAAACTACATAATTTATATTAAAATGTTTCCTAATTAATGAATTAATATTATTAAACTTTGGGCTAGTGATCACAGAATAATAATAAAGGATTAATTTCTGTTTCATTCTTATTCTGCCCTTGCCTCTGTCAGGTGCTTCACGTCCCTCGAGCTCTCCTCTTCACCCCCTCATCGGCAGCACAGCTATCCTAAGTGATAAATAGTCTTCAATTAAGGGCCTGCTTTGTAGACTGCAATGTGTCATCTCTGCCTAGGTCGCCTTAACATTTATTCAATAAGGATTCAGCAGTGAGCAAGAGAGAGGGAGAAAAGACAAATGGATCTGAAAGATTCCACGTCATGTTCGTCTGCTATCAGGGAAAGAGCCCCGCAATGATTATTGCACTGGCGTCGCCACCGCAGTTAAGCGTTGGTGTTGTATTCATCAAAACAGGCTTGAAGGCAGCTCAGTGTGATTAGGTTATTTCTTGGCTAACTAATGACTATTATTCTTCATGACAGGAGATTCACTGTGTGTCTGTGTTTACTCCGTAAACAACCTCCGGCTCGTTCCACAATGAGTTTTGGTGTTTTTCTCTAACGGGAACTTGTAAATTGAGATTTGATGCTTTTCCTATTTCACACAGATACATGACACTTGAATTGGGTGTTGGTGGGATACGTAATGGGCGCTGTATTTGTTTGTTGCCTTTTTTTTCTTCTGGAGACTGAAGCAAATGTGTCAGTGATGCAGAGCTGAAGAGAAGAATGAGGGTTACCTGTCTCTGCTTTGGCTTTAAAATGCTCATTACTGTGACATGGTGCAAAGCAACGCAGGTCACCTTGGAGAGAATTGCTTTTCTGTAACATTTGATTAAGGACCCACTATGTCTTGTGCCATTTTGAATACCATGAAACTCTGTTTAAGCCGAGCCCAAACTGACATTTCAGCAGAGAAAGCACTGTCATACATTTATGGTCTTATAAATATTGAGAGCCATCATGAGGCCCTTTATCAGCCGTGTTCTCAGTCTGACTTTGTAACAGTGGAATGGTCTGATATTTTAATCACAAGAAGCATTTGTACAAGCCAAACATGAGAAGAAGTTTTAATTGAGAGCAATGTGAGTGTCTGTAAGTGTCTAGAGCAAATGTCCGAGTGAAAGGCTCCAGACTCTCTCTGGAGTTTCTCCGGCTAGCCTCCTACGGACCTCATTCTGCAGACATCCTCCAGAATTAGTTTTCGTAAACTGGCTTAAGTGTGTGTGAGTGAGAATCCCTCTGCTAGTTTGATTAAATGAGGGCCCTGGTAGGTTGTTTCCTGCCAAAGTAATGAATGATCTGTTCTCTGTGAAGAACTTAAGAGGAGAGACGGGAAGGGGAGGTTAGGGGAGTGGAGGGGGAGGAGTTGGGCAAGGATCAGGTAGTGGAGTAAAGTTGAAGAATGGATCGGCACAGAGGTGCGGTGTGGAATTAAAAGGAGACTGGATAGTAACAGGGGATGAGAGAGGGCACAAACTAACTGAGGATCTTTACCAGAGAAAGCTTCGATTGGCTAATTTAACATGATCCAGCACTTGTCTTAGTTAGTGCTCTTTGTTCTGAGAAGTTGGGTGAGATGAACTCTGAGGTCTGCAGGCATTCATACGTATAGATAACGGTGGTGAAAGCTCTGTATGAGGTGTCAAACATAACGCAGCGCCTTCATCACTTATAGCTGCTATAGGGAGAAGCTATGCATGTACATTTATATCTGTACTCCCGGGATCAACACACGACACCTCACAGTTTGATAGGTCTCAAGACGTGTGTATAGGTACGTGTTGCAAGCGAAGCGCAAATCATATTAAACTGCAGGAGGCTTTGATGTAGTCATTTCATGCCTCTAAATTTGTCCCAGCGGATCCCGTCGCTCGGGTTTGCCACAGGAATCACAGCTGAATGTATGAAGCCACATTATTATGTTATGACACCGTTTCTGGCACCAGGAGCTGATGATTGGTGACTGGAAGCTCTGCGGGGGGAGCAACACCTTATGAGCATAATCGGTAGGAAATGTGGGTCATTTACACACTCTTCATTTACACACTCTTCATGGCATGTAGGTGTTTGTATGTTCCCGACTTACGTACTGATACGCCTATCAGACTGTAATGTGTAGTGTGTTCATATAGTATATGAACTGGTAGGTGTTGCACTAACGTCAGGTGGAACGCAGAAGCCCTGTCATCTCATGTGAATGTGACATCTATATGAAAAGGCCTCTGCCAGCATGATAACTTTGCCGCACTCATCTAACTCCTGTCTCCATTTGATAATGTTAATTGGTGGCGTTTGTACAGATACATCTTAAATAAGGGCATGTGAGGCGGTTGACTGGAATAGAGCTGAATTATTTGACACCCCCTAGCTCCATGACTGTGTATGTGCGTTCGTGCGTGCATGTGTGTGAGCGAGCATCGATGCACTTGAAATTCAGCCTGGGTTCCCCCTGCCCATCTGTTCTCTGCGTGTTCCACTTGCTCAGCTTGGCTTGTTTTTGGTTGCGTGTCCCCCTGCAGGCAGTCATTTAAAGACATGCATCCATGTGTCTCTCGCTCACCTCTGCTGGATCCACTCAGGGTGGTTCTGCTCTGTAAGTGAATTGACCTATGAGCCCCCCCTCTGTGTGGGCGTATTTCCCAGAATGCTCGGTTTGGAGGCAGCGTTCACTGGGCACCTCATTATGTTGGAAGAGAGGACTCAAGGGAGGAAGACAGGTTTTTGGGAGCAACATCCCTTCTGGCTGCGCTTCATAGACTTTTCTTGGCAGACGAATTTGTGTTTTGTTTTGTTTTTTCGTAGTGTTTGTTTTCCTCTCCTCTCACTCTCGATTGCATTGTTCCATAATAATATTATTATGAATCTAGCATTTTAATTGTGGGTGGTGCCTCTAAGGTGCGATTCACCCAATTTAAAGTGGTGTCATGGCAACCCCCGAGGTCTGTGCTCAGTGTTAATTATGTGAAGTTCAACTAACAATTAAATGCATGCATGTCTGGTGTTGCATTTGCAGAAGAGGGCAAGGTGAGGACGAGCCTTATAGCATTCTTTGGGAGCATTTATAAAACACACACATTTTAATAGATGTGCTGATAATCTCCTGTTTCTGGTACCAAGATAATCTGACGTTTATCTACGTGCAGAAGCTGTTAATTTCATGTGTCTTGGACATTGAGGTTATTATATGCCCACGGGAATGGAGTTGAGTAACAAAATGGACTAACATGTGGTTTAACTTTTTATCTCACTTGAGACATGTTGCTGTGTATTCACATGACATCTTTAAACACACCCTGCTAAAAAAGAGGGATTCAAAGTACACATTTGATAAAGTGTGTTTATATACTGTGGAGACCGCATGCACACAGTACAAATAAATATGAGGGTTCTGGCTGCAAAACAAATTCCATTTCACAGACACTGCAGTTTGCTGTTTAATTAGATTAAACCAGTTCAGTCTGCTGAGCTCCTCTCCAAGTGACGCAGACCCTCCAGTCTGACACTGTTTGTGGGTTCCTCCGAGTCTCCTCGTTGGCTCAGTCTTCGTTCTAATTCATCATACATGTAGTCCTGATCCAAGAGGTTAAATATTCACAGACAGTGCTGCAGTTCACTGTGCGGTACTGTGGATAAAGATAACCTGTTGCCACGTTTCTATCACTCAGCTTTCTCTTTTCCTTATTTCTCTACCAAAGTTAAATAAGTAAAGTTTATTATAGTATGATTTAGCACTAGACACAATTAATCTTAATAAAATATCTATATATGTGTCGACAAATTCTGTATGTTCACGTAAAAAGTACCTTGAAAATAAATGAACATTTAAGGTGAAGATTGAGTCTGCACGTTTTGTTCCGATTTTCTTCCTTTAATTACTGCTGTTGGCCGGCGTGATGAACAGTGACAGAGACCAGGGACACCCATTCTGCTGAGACCATCATTCACCACTGCCTTTACAGACTAAGGTTGACCGATTCATAATATTGGCTCCGACATTCAGCATTTTTATGGGATTTTAGAAACTTTGTTTTAAATCCATTTGTCAATAAAATGTATTAAGTTTAAAAAATCACCACTTCGGCTCTGACGCAGCCACCACTCTCCGTCTGCAGCCACCGCTGGAACAGACACCGACCAGAATCACAGAATGGTGTGGTATAAATTGTGAATGTGTGTGTTTTGCACGCTCTATTGAGCGTGGCATTGAGCTGCTGTTACAGGCATACTGCTCTTACTCTTTCTGGCTGCGTTTGTGACCTTTTACAACTCACAAACATCCCTCCAGGAGTCTGTCATGACCTCAGGAACATGACAGACCAATGAGCACACCTACTGGGCTTTTGATGGCTTTCAGGTAAACAAGACCTAAAACTGTTTATGTGAATGTCTACAACCTCGGCATTCGTGATTAGTCTTGCAAGCACATAAATATTGTTTGGCCATTGACTGCATATATTTTTTGAGCAGAATAAGGTTTCTTTGTGTCTCCTACACAAGCCTCTGATTTCAATAAAGGTGTGAGATTGCACAGCCCTGTCTCAAAAGTTGTATCCTCAAAGAACTTGTTTTTAATTGATTTAATTGTTAAGTGATTCATTTAATAAATTGTCTTCCTAATTATTTTGTGGTTAGAAAAATATCCGCTAGCTACATTATATTGAAAGGCAACTTTTAATGAAGTGCTAATTTTATAAAAGGCAGCAGAGTCACTAGTAGGAGGTCTGGGCAAATAATTGTCACACCAGAGACTTCACATCCTGATCTTAGGTTAGTTCTCTGCTCCATTGTAAATGAACACATTGTGTCTCGAGTCACTTTTTCTGTATTAAACCAAACCACAAGCTTTTCCTAAGCTGTGAATGTGACAACATAACCAGTGTTTCCCATTAACTTCTCAGACTGTATTGGCTCGTCAAAGTCTTATTTGTCCTGCAGGTATGATTTGAGCATTACTTACACTTCTCATAATAACATATTTTATCTCAGGAAAATGTTATGCCTTTATTTAAGCTATTTACTCAACGTCTGGTTTGATGCAGCAGCGCCCGTAATCCAAAACAAATTTCTCCCACTGGAGACAATGTAACCTTAAAATAAAAGCTCTCTGTTTTGTGCTGTTGCTTTATTGTAGGGCTCAGTTATGAAGATATCTACACCGCTGTAACTCTCTCTCATAACATCTGTAAAGTTTTTACCATCCTCTACAGCCAGACAGAATGTGGCATATGCTTTTGCTGTGTACGCTCTGGAAACAAAACTTCTCATCAGATAGGAGACAGGCAAACCTGCCCTCTATGTGCACCTGGTGCTCAAAGAAGAATAATGCATGCGTGTTCATAACATAAGAGTCAACGCTTCATTAGCCCAGCTCCCCCATCTCTTCATCTGTGATACACAGAAATCTGGGCTGTTTGACAGATGTTCCCCCAGTTTCAATTCTGCAGTTGAGACATCCAGAGACGCAGTGAACTCATCTTTACTCAATTCATTTATGTTCTTTGTTGCAGCAGAACATGTTACACCAGCCTCCAGATACAACTGCAGGTTAATAACACTTTCATGGCTGACCAACTCAATTAAGGCTACGAGCAACCCATAATGAAACTCGTATGTGATAAATACAAAATGTAAACATTTACTCTTCATTCAAAAATAATATAATAGCTGTAATGAATGACCACATAAATGCCTGGTCCTTAAGTATAAGATGACTTGTAAACCTAATTTAAAGAAAACATTCCCACCTACTTTCCATATGTAATAATTGTAGAGAAGATCCTGTTGCTGTCTATTAACAAGAACTGAAAGAAGTGGGTCACAATGGAAGGTGGCAAGGGTTTTAAAAAAGAGATCTATGAAAGTCAAAATCCCATGACGAGAAAGTCAGTATAGAAATTAGAGGTGATTGACGTTGGATGATTTCAGTGCTCTTTCTAAAGCTGTCTTTGGCTTTCTGCAGCTTCTGAGGGTGTGCACGACTACAACAGTTAACAATTAGTGGTTTCAAGGATGAGTTCACTTAGCACGTATTTAATGTAAGACTAGATATATTTTAAGTTGTCACACAAAAACCTGCAATCATCATGTGTAGAAGGAGATGTGCCCCTGGACAATGACATCTCAATTTCCCCAACTAGAGAATCCGCCATCATTGAAAAACCATGGTTAAACACATGGTGACTTTAAATGTTGAGGTCAGTTGTGACTATGACCTGTGAATGAAGGTTTCAGCTCTCCCACAAGAGGGAGCAACCATGTTTGTCTTCTGTCATGTTTGTCATCCTTTAGCAGCTCACAGCCTTGGCGCTATGGCAACAGCGCAACAGAGATCAGGGAGGCGGCCCAGAGAAAAGAGTGAGTAACAATGTAGCATACAACAGATAACATCAAAAGTCAACATTGGTGCAGAACAGAGGCTGGAGATGGAGGTTCTGGGTTCAGCCTCACTTGCTATCGCTGCTGGTGACAAAATGTACATCATGCCATATTGAAAACGATTTGAAAATGTACATATAGACTTCTTAGGAAATGTTTTACTGATGTTATAAATCACATCTATAAGGGAGTGTTTAAGGCACTTCTGTATTGGCTGGAGTCTATGTCCATTTTAATGTATATATTTGTGTGTATTTTTATATATTATATGGTTGTTGTAGGACTTTGGTCAGAAATATGTTACACAGAAATATTGTGGAAGGGTTAATGTAACAATTTGTAGAGACATTGATTCCTGTCCTCTCCCTGATTTGTAGCAAGTCTAACCACTCAAACAAATCCAGATTATTCCGGGATGGATGTGATAAAATGTGATAAAAGTGAACCTCACATTTAAAGGAAACAAGCGGTTTCAGAAAGCAAAGTCTTATCATGAAAGAGAAAAAAATAACACTTTTTTTTTTTTTACTTTACCAAACTCTATCTGTCAACTGCCTTCACATGGGCTTTTTGCCTCCTCACGTACAAAGAATAAAAGCCTCAGAAGGAAGGTTTCATATGTTAATGCACCTGTTGGTATGTGTGAGTGTGTCGTACATAAATACATGACAAGTGGTGGAAGAGGTGCTCCATTTTATTTTGTCTTTCACCTGAAAACACTGACTTCTACTCTCTGTGAGGCTGAACATCACTTAAAGCCATCACGCTGTATTTATGAGTGTCTCTATCCATGTTACCCCACTCATCCCCTCATCCACCGTCACTCATTGAATCGGATTTAATTGAAATGCCACCATGAATAATACAGAATGGCCGTGGTGGAGGGACATTTGGCTCATCTCCACATATAAATGTCCTCAAATGAGTGAGTGGCAGCTGCGAGGATCAAGTGTCTTCAAAATGACATTTGCCTTGAAAAAGGCAGTGGTAGCAACAGCTTTGGAAGAAGGGGCCGAGACATGTTCGGAGTAGCAATGACCGATGAGTGACAGAGGAGCAGAGGAGAGGAAGGGTGGCACTGGATAGCTCCCTCTTCAGATTGCCTCCTCAATGCAATTTATTTCTAAGTTTGATTCAGTCTAGTGGGATCAGAGCAGGCCATTGAGCATAGAGCGCGATACACATTCCCTTAGCCTTCAGGCTGCCCATTCGTCCAGATTTCTACTGAATTTATTTGTTGGCTTCCCAGAGTTAGAGACTTGTTAGCCATCTTTCTGTGGTGGAAAATAGGTAGAGGTAAGGAAATGTGCCCAGCGTAAACACATGCAGGTCCATTAAGTCCCCTTCAGCTTTCGTGTTACCGACAGATTGACTGACTCAGGGACAAAGTTGAGTGTATCGGCCATTAATGTTTCAAAATAAATTGCCCTAATGCATCTCACTCAATTCACTGCACCACAGCTGGCACAGACATGAACGAACTGTCAACCTGGTCCCTCAGTGATTATTGTACAGCAGCCCGGCAAGTTCCACAAGGTTTGATAGTTTTACGTCAGATTTCAGTTGTAGTTTGACAGTTTTTCACACTTAATGTTATGATTGTCATTGCACTGATACTGTTCGTTTGCATGTTAGCAGCAGTGGTGTAGTAAATGATCACATCCTTAAGTAAAAGTACTAATACCACATTGTCAAAGTACGTGCAAATGTTAATTGAAAGCATGTATGTATTAAAATAAAATAGATTTAAATCACTCAAGGCAGAAAAATGTCTCCTGTGACTATTATATTTAGTATTTTATATCCAGCGGCAAAAAAGATTATTTTTATTATGGATTAATCATCTGATTATTTTCTCTTTTGAATTGATTGATTATTTGTTTGTAAAAACATTTGTAGGAAATGCCGTCACAAGTGTGATTAACAAACGATTATTAAAAATACTTGCAAATTCAATGCAAGTTTGTGACAGCACAGCCAGACCCATCCAGTCTGAACCGTTCATTTAAACACTTACACACACACAGCCTCTTATGTCAGCCCCCTGAGCCGGTAACGTTGTGTGTTTGTTTGTGTGTGTGTGTGTGTGTTTCTTTATGGGTTCAGATCAGGGGCAGTGTGTGCGTCTGTAAGTCAGACTTTACTGACTGAAGAGACAACAGAGATGCAGCCAGTATCCATGATGTGGAAAAATGTTTCAGATAGGTCGTTTTATGGTTCACCTTTATAATGTGTTTTCGCTGTGTATTAAAGTTACGAGTGGGGCACATGTGGAGGCACTGCACGGAGGGATGATGCTCTTTAACATGGACGAACATGTTGGAAGTGTTCCCTGTTTTGGGACCCACTATGTGTCAATGACCATTTTCGGATTATGTAAAGTAAACTTCTGCTGATTTCCTCTTTTGGTGATGGAGATCATCAATCTTATTCCCTCTGCCATTTACTCTGTGTGTGTTTGTCACTGACAGTCGAGTAGAAGAGACATGCATTCATCTGTTAGTTTGCATTTTTCAATACCGGGATAAATTACATGATGGGCTCTGGGAGATCACTACAACACTATTGCACCAGTAAATGTTGATGAATTCACAGCACAGCCATTGGGTTTAACTCAAAGGGATTTTGTCAGGTAGCAACATGTTTATAGTATCAGCCATGATTTCATACTGTCATACTGGCACAGCTCAAATGTGAACTTTGAATTTAGTGAAATCATTTACAAGATATTTATTTTCAATTTTCAGATGCATGTCGAACATGGTTTTTACCAATAGATTGATCTTCACCATTTTCCATATATAACAAGGGAACTGCCGCTGAATGGCTGTATTAGATGTGAAGTCTTTAATCCCTCTTTAAGTCTCTTTTAATGACTTTCCTTTCTGGCTCATCAGTTTTTCAGTTGACTCTTAATTTTCTTAAAGGATTATTTTTCCCATTGTCCATGATATTTCTACATTTGTTGGTGAATCATGAAACGTTGTCAGATGCAGAATAAGGGATTATGGATTAGATAACGTTACAGGTAATGTAAATGCAAGGAAATAAACACCTAGCGACAGATGGTGAAGAAAGGTGATTCCGGTGCTTCCTCTAGATTTACCATTCTCTCTCCCCCCCCCCCCCCCAAACACTGACACACTCATACAGGTTGTCATACATGGACCTAAATGTATGTGATGCATTAAACACACAAACACACAAACACACACACACACAAACACACACACACACACACACACACACACACACACACACACACACACACACACACACACACACACACACATCCACACACAGGCCTTCATTAGTTGCTTTCTCATCATTGTTTACCCTGTGCAGAGGCAGGGATGCTCCACTGGTTTTCACATCAATCTGCCACAGCAGTAGCTTCATCACACTCCCTGCCTCTTCTTCGGTTCCCTCCCCCTTCACACACACAAACACACACACGCACACACACACACACACACACACTTAATGCACTGTTGCATCTTCCGACGACCCTTTTCCAATGCCAGCAGGAATGCATATATTACACAAATACAAGCAAGATACTCAAGCAACACTTTCTGTCCGTTTCATTACTCACAGCAGCGGTGGCCGTACACACACACCACACACACACACACACACACACACACACACACACACACACACACATTCAAGCAAAATGCTCTTAGTCCTGCCAGCCTGTTTGTGGCAGATGGTGGCAGACCCACAGCTCCTGGCACTGCTCTGATCTTGCTGGGAGGGAAGAACCAGACAAATGAACAGGTGATGGAAGGAAGCAGTTTTTTTTTTAAATGAGATTGAAATGGAATTCAACAAAACAGAGACCTAAAATGTGGAATAATGATAATAAACTCTTCTGTTGAATATTTGTTTTACTGCATCCAGATAACCAGCTAGGTTCAGGGATAAGGGCTTATTGTTGTATTTCAATTTTGCAAGCACTTGATATAATCTTTGGACAGGTAGATTTATTTGAGAGGTTTTAAAAAGGCTGTGTTGTTATGTATGATTTTATGCCAGACTTCACACTTTGTGGAGCAATGTTAGCACAACCCACAGTAAGTGTGTCCCCCCCCAGTTGAAAATAATATTTTGCAACTTTCATAAAATCTTCACGACTAAAAGTGAAATTGGTGTCCCCAGCTTCAGAGTGTGACCGTCTTGGTTGCAAATGGCACGAAACATTTTCTGTGGCTGCACCGGTGCGCCTGACATTTAGCAGGTCTGTCTACATGTGCGTATGTGTGTAGCTTTATTTGTTTTCCCCACCAACAGTCCGCGATGACCCGCCGGTAGTCTGACTCTGATTGGATGTGACCCTGCTATGAGCGGGGTAAAAAGTGTATTTATGAAAATGTGTACTTCTTGAATCGCACTGGTAATTCAAAATTAGAGAAATATTGAATTTCGGGTTTACCGTCACATCGGTCCCCCCGGCCGTGAAACACCCAGTTCAGACACGACATAATCAGAGGAGGTAACCGCTCCACCACCTGTCTCCCCTGTCCCCTGATAAAATGTCTAATCCTGACCCAATGTCTTCAGCAGAGATAACCGAATCGGACTCTGAGCTAGAGCTGCAATTTAAATAGAGAAAAAATCTTTATCTGCACCTTTTTTCTGTTTACAATGTGAATGGAAACTGACAAAAAAGGAGGTAATGTTAGGACACAAGTTGACAGAAGGGCAGTAGTATACTGGCTTTTTTCATTCATAAGCTCAATAAATCGTATAATCTATTGGAATCCAGACATGTTGAGAATCTTGACAAATACCCTTCATAATAGGAGACCTAATTAAACAAAAATATTTACTGATGTTCAAGAATAATCTGTATATAATTGTGTGCATTCCTTCCTTGTATTATTGTCATAGAATATTACTTCTACAACTGGAACCAGAGAATGCATACCTCCAACAAGGCCAAACACATCTACATATGTATGTCTAGCTCTGATAATAGAAAAAGGAAGCAGACTGCACCAAGTTGTACAACCTCATAGATCTCAACACCATAAATATGTCAACCTTTTACATCAGTAGTCAAACATACGTCGTGAATTACTGGATCTACTCCTTTTTCCAGAATCGCACCAAGATATATTGTGTTCTTCCCCCGACCCATGTCCCATGTGTAATGTCTGACACATAAAGACATATCCTTCTTAGCAGAGGTAATTGGAACAGAGATATGTTTCGAATACCCTCTGATCGTCAGTTTTAATATTTTGTACTCACACAGCTCCAGTCGCTGTGGTGTTCAGATATACTATTCTAATTGATGATTATGTTGACCACTCACGTTTGAATTTAGATTGTATTAATGTGAAGTGGCACACCTTGCAGACCTAAGGACAGGTTGACCTTATGAAATGGAGTCGTCGAGTGGGACGGATGATCTTTATTTGTTTGTGAAAAGGGCAGCTGGAGATCAACAATAATGGGTCTCCTGCTACCTCGATAATGATACAACGGCACATTTGTAAAAGTCCAGCTGCTGAGCCCAGGTGAAGAGTCACCAAGCTCCTGAACCATGATCAGCAACCTGTTTTTATTCAATCACATACAGAGATTCATGTACTCTATTGTATTTAATAGCTGATGTTTAGCGTCTGCCCACATTTGCATGCAATGTCTTTCATCGTATTGATAAACCACCATCGCATTTAGTGAGTTTTATGAATGCAAAAGGAGATTCTCTACTTTTAGACGTTAGAGTAGCTGCTTTGAATGCCTGGACTGCAAGAAGTTCAGGGCAGGACAAATGAAGGTTTAAGGCATTCTAATCCCCAAGCAAGGCAGTTAGCTCTATGTTTTGCTCCGTGGAGATATTTACAAGCCATGAGTAGAAGTGAATGTGAATGTGTGGATCTTGGTAAATATTACATGAGTACAAAAAAGTAAAAAAAATCTTAACATCTGTCATTTTTCAGAACAGTTGTACAAATTGCTTCATAGGAAGGTGAAACTGAGAGAAAAGACTAAAGAATAAGGAAAGGATACAAGAGATAGAATGCAGTGTGCAAACCACACATTAAAGTTAATAGATCATGAAGATGGTTTTAAATGTGCATTCATTTGGCTCCTCTGAAATGAGGCCATTCCAAAAATCCATTCATCCATCTCAGGTCGCAGGTGGAGCTGGAGCCAATCCCTGCTGACATTGGGCAAGAGGCAGGGGTACACCCTGGACAGGTCACCAGTCCATCTCAGGGCCAACATACAAAAAACCATTAACAACCACAGTTAGAGGCTCCAGTTAATCTCACCCCATTCAGCTGGTCTGTGGACTGTAGGAGGATACCATAGTTCCAAGAGATATCCCATGTAGATGTGGGGAGAACCTGAAAACTCAACACAGACAGACCCAGGCTGAACTGGGATTCTGAACTGGAAGGCAATAGTGCTAACCACTAAACCACTGTTTCATTCCGTCCCTGCCTCATTGCAAATTAGAAAACAGAAAGAAAAAAAAATCCAAAACCATTATTCCACTAACATACATGAAATGCACAAATTTATTATCTTGTCCCCGCTATCATAATTAAGGCATAAGTATATTCCCAGAGTTGATGTCTGTAGCTGCTGTACTCATTATACCAACAAGCCCTGTGCAGCCAACTATTTAACAAAGTGATTCAAAAAGATTCTAGAAAACTATTTTAAAAGAAGAGACAGAAGTTATTCATATCGTGGATTTGGGCATTTTGTTATAAAGTAATGAGTAAGAGGAACCAGGGCTGCTTCTTTTCTCTTTTCTTTCAGTTTTTGAAGTGAATCTGCAAGATGCAATCTACATTTGAGAAATAAACCCATTATTTGTACTGTTGGAGGCCAAATGAGGTACGTCTATTAGATGGAATGTTCAGGCTGCACCCACCCTCCTCTCAGGAAAGATGATAGTTTGCATCAAAGAAAAAATAATATGCCATGTTTATAGACAATATGTTGAAGAAATTGAGGTGGGTAATTGTTGGGGCAAACAGAAAGACAGAGGAATATTTATATTGTTTGTAAAAACTGTACCACTGTACTCTGAAACCAGAGCCTCCCATTACTCCCTGTCACTCCACACTGCAGTTACTGTGATTTTAATATCAGTGCTATAGTGCAGTAGGTGCTGAGGCAACCAATCAGTCAAAGAGTCCTGCTGTTATGGTCGTGCCCTGACATGTTGTTGTTTGACCCCTCCACCCTGGATGACCCTGCTTAGCCCACATATATCACTCATACTGCACTCATAGTGATGGACATGGGCACTGGCTAGTAGAACACCCTGAGTTCAGACACTTCATTGACAGTGTCTGAGTGCATGGCATAGAGGAATGACCTGACTCCATCTTTACACGCCGTACTGCGGTTGCCGGCCCGTGACAGAGTGGCTGCTGTTATTGACGGTGTGTCATCGTGACCAAACGTGGTCCTGAGGTCTTCGACCGTAGCGGGGAGTGACCACAGAGCTGGTTTAAAGAAGTTTGTGTGTTTATGTGTCAGTGGACGGATTTTATAGACACAACAGAGTTACAACAGTGCAAGATAAAGTCATGAAACTTTACAAGGGTGTAATTGAGATCAAGATACAGACATAGTTCTCATGGTGCACTCTCAGAGTACTCGTGTAATAAAAATGACTACTGACTACTCACCGTGGGTCAGAATGTCGTTGTTGGGCGTCTCGACTGGTGTGATCACATTGTATGTTCTGTTAGTCTTTAATATTTACACATTGTTTGCTAGACTGCTTCAGTTTACATTTATAATGACACTGACATGCACATTCAGTATTCTGCGGTATCCCCACTAAAGTATAACACAAGCAATCAATAAATGGTCATTAAATTAAAAACATAAAAAAACAAAAACATGGTAATTTCCAGTTTATTTTTTCACACAACATTGGCAAAGCGTGATTAACTTTTAATTGTCATTGTTGTGTAAACAATCCCTTCGTCGAAATAGAAAATAGACGACGCTTGGGCTGAATTTTGTATTAATCGTACATATATACTCCTAAATACATTTCGCAGTTTGCACTCGTGTCACTCACTCTTCACCCTGAGACATCAACTATTTCTTTACGCCTACAGTCGCTCTTTCCCCTCTGGCACACTTAGGGAATCATTTTCACAGCTTTTTAAATCACACAAAGCTCTTAATATTTATGTATTTAATGGGATATATATATATATATTTATATATGATTGATCGGCTTCTGTCAGCCTAGTGGAGACAGTTTGTCCAGCCACTTTCCTCTCCGCTCCTCTGTGCTGCTGACAGACAGACAGCTGGTTCTGATTAGAAACGTCCAGTGAAGGTCAGAGTCGATTTGTAGTGAACAGACTTAACATTTCAACAGCACTTACACCCTGCTCGCGTCTCTCTTTCACTGTGGATTCCTGGTCAGACTTCCAATCAAAGTTACATTCCGCTGGTGCAACAACTGAACAATTGCGACAAACTTCTTATGTATTTTATGTGTGTGTTTGTTTGTTTGTTTGTGTGTGTGTGCGTGTGCTTGGTATGTGTAAATTATATATATTTTATATATAATATTATACATGTGATTATGAGTACTGAGTTATAAAGGGGACCTCCTGTGTTTTTCAACCCGGGCCCTATGCCTGTAAGTCCGGGTGTGTAAATGAATGGAGAAATGTTTCGAATGGGAGCCGTAGATCTCATCCGCCAGCAGCCACAATGTTATCTTATGGGGCAACAGTCCATTTAATGTCCAATTAAAGCTATTTTATCTTCCACCAATTAAAAGGCTCATATTGTTGTTGAGTCTGGCAACATTACATATGTCTTGCTCAACAAGAAGTACTTGAAGTCCCATTTAAAGCAAAGCGAAGGCTCTTTTCTCACAGTTTGGATGGTGTATAAACTTCATACAAGAGTGTACTTGTGATAAATCTTCCTGCTTTGACAGTATCTGACAGTATCTCTCCAATAGTACGAGTTTAAATCCTCTCTAAAAAGAGGCTCATTCTCTAAAGATGCTTTGCCTTTGTATTTCATAATAAAATTCCCCAGAGAACGTTTTTTGATATTCAGAGCTGTGTAATCGCCTTTTCTCTATCATGTTCCATAGATACAGACGGCAGCTGGCTGCCCACTCCCGTGTTTTCAATAATTGCCATCTTCAGTGAAGGTGTACTGCAGGTGCCAGTGTTGTGGGTATGACTGACAATGTAGCACATCACATATACACTAAAACAATGTCTGTCATCCACCCTGGAGTTGCACCAGGGAGACAGGCACCAGATTACTCACCACACTCACAGACTCTCAGCTCAGCTTTGTTTTATCTTTAAAAAAGTCTCATCAGGAGGTCTCATCCTACTGGGTCTGCTTTTTGATGATGGGGGTACAAGAACCTGTGTTTCATCACTTTGTTTCTACTGTAGAAACCTATGATTTCTTTCACAGGGCCAGAGTCTGTATTTTGAATAACTCTGCAAAAGTAGGTCACTATCTACATTTGTATTATATTAGTATTAGAGTATTGAGTTTAAAATGTTTTCATTGATATTACTGTTAATATTTGTGTGACGCCACTTATTAATGGTGATGTTAATAATCCTAATGATATTGGTGATCCCCTGACTTTTCCAATGCAATCACAATCAAATTTCAATTTGTACTGTAGTTTGGTTACTTAACTTATTATAATGTCCTTTAGCTTAATTGTATATTAAATATTATATTACATTCACAATGCATATTAAATCTGTACCAAAGTACCGTGATAGAATAGAATCAGCTACACAGCCTCACAGTCATTGGTGCAGGACAAAGTTTGTACAGAAATACATTCATCGTCATGCTTAATAACTCCTTTAACATATCATATAAAAATCACGTATTTTCTTGGCATAGGTTTTGAATTACAGGTTATCCATACAAAAACATGGCAGTGTGATTTGTCTTTATAATGCAAACGTCTCTGCTGGATCACTGTGATGATTTACAGTGGACTCATTATATGCATCTGAATTCAAAACTGTCCAACTACTCAATGGACATCACAGTTTGTCATTCCTCACATAGCTCAGTTATAATTAATAGTGTCATGTACACTGATGAATGAGACACTCTGTTTTTTTAGATAATTGAAAATTAAAGAGATGCAGTTTGCAGCACTGAATCCACAGGTGTTCATACCACGCACGAGTAAGATAGAGAGCAAAACTTAATTTAAATTTAATAGCTATTGAGTAATACTATTTGATTTGTTGATTTGTCGCACCAGCTTACCTTAAGATAAATTTAAGTAGTTAAGCCCTTTCATTGCCTTCATTTATATGGTATTTTTCCACTCTTAAGAAAATGTATAGCGCTGTTGGCTCACAGTGACTGCATTCATTTTGTTAAATGGTTTCGAGATTTATTGAAAAGCACGTACTTTGCATGAATTGAAGTTTGCTGTAAAGATTAAAGTCACAGAACTAATTATAATATTCAAGGTGAAAATGGAGAAGGGAAGGAAACTGTAGGCGCTCCTAAATCCTCGATAGCATCAACCTAAAGGTGCTTTGTCTCCTGTTTTAGGAGCCGGCGATGCTTTAAAACTACAAAAACAGCTAAATCCATCAGTGGAAAGCACATAGATTTTTTTCCCCTCTTTAATGAGCAACTTCAAAGCAAGCTCATCGGCACTGTTTAAGTGTCCTTCACACACAACAAGTGCGTTTAGTTTGGGTTTGCGCTGTACACACACCTTGTATACTTTTTTATGTCACTGCAGCAAAATGACATCTTGAAGGATGGCAGGATTTTTGCTTGTCATAATATTGCTTTATCACCTGCAGCACAACAAGAACAGTAAAGGTGTGATTATGTGTCTCAGGCAGCTCTTCTCACCACCCATCAGCTCATTTTCTGTGTCCATACTTGTAGCAGAAATAACACACATCACTGTTGTAATTACTGACACATTTGAGCTTAATAGTCTATCACAGCAGTATGGATGTACTGGTAACACCTTTTTCTTCTTCTGTGCCAAGTTCTAATATCAGCTCAACGGTGGGTCAGGGCATTAGAACTTTACAGGATAGCTTCTATCTGAAGGAGTCATCTGGATTGTGAGTCTTATATCGGTACTGCACTGTTTGGTTTTCTTGCTTGAAAATCATTAATACATTATTGTAAAAGCTGCTTGTTAATTGTCTGTCCATAGAGTCAACGATTAATCTACAAATCCTTTCTCTTCTATTTGGCATTCTGATAATGTAATCATAGCAAATCTGAGTTTCTCTAATTCAGCTCAAACTGCAGTGTAAGGCCAATAAATGGGTGTAGTGATTCACGGCTCCCCTCTGTCACATGGGGCATTGATAAATTCACAAATTACATCGAGGACACTAATCAAGAATATTATATAAATTATAAAATATAAAACTATTGTACGTAGAACTGAAGAATCAGTTGTTGTGATCAACGTCATTTAAGTTCAAGCGACCGCTGCAGAGCGCTGGTTTATTCAAAGTTTATAATCATTGAATTGAAGGTGTGTCGTAATCGCACCAAAATCAACCCTGTGTTTCCTTGGGCCCTTAACAATACATTCACACCACCTTAGCGTGAAGCCGAGGTATGCGAGCCCTTCATACAAACTGAATAACAAAATTGTCATATTAACACAGCTGATGCCACATATGTGTTGCATGTTCATCCGAAGTCAAGAGGATGGCAATGAGGGAAGAAGTTAATGTGCTAATGTTCAGTTGATGGATACAATTCCTCATGGTGAAATGTACTTGGTGGTTTAATTTGAGGATCAGAAAGCTCGTCTCTACTGAAAGCATCATGTACATTAGTTCATGTAATGGCACCACCACACCATTAATAATTGCTTCCAGCTGACATGGAATGAACTAACATTTCCCAGATTGAAACGGTCTAATAGCCTGTGGAATGAGTTGCATTACAATCCCCCTCAACGATGTGGTCCCATTGCATTACTGTGTATTTCTGAAGGGAGGAATAGTGTGGATTTTTGAAGGACATGTATGATGTTATGAGATTACATGGACGTGTCATCTCTGTGATGGCCTGCGGAAAAAATGTCCAATTACCATCATCTTTCAGCCTGACACAAGCTTGTAACTGCACTTAATTTAACATATCTTACCCACTAAAAGCATGTTGTCAGTGTTTGTCATGTGATAAAGGCCGTGTTTCATACTATACTATAAATGCAAGCCCTGGAGGACATCATCTTAAGTGAAGTTTTAAGAAGTCTTGCTTACACTACTACTTTTTCTTGGAGATGTGTGATGAATGTGGGAGAAGGGAAGGCATACAGCTATTGGGTAAACCCGAGACTTTTGACTTATATCTATTTTTAAGAATAAGTAAAATTTCCTTTGCTGTGCAACCTGCTCTGGTATCACTGTGTCATTGTGTTGAATAAAGGAGAAACAGAAATGACAAGCAAATTGCAAATATAAATAAGCATGACAATCCAGATCTTGATATTCTTCCATATGCAATTTTCATTCATGTGGAAAGAATGTTCTAGTGTTGAAACACCCTCCCGCTACAGTGACCAATGCAATCTCAAACACAGCCCTGCAGGGCCATTAGCTGCAACTTGTTAATCTGGTCCCATCTTCCACCTCCTCCAAGAGGGTTTAGATTGTCTTTTGATGTGGACACCAATCTTCTGTGGTATCTGGTCAGAGCAGTAAATGGCCTCGTAACTAATTTACAGCTGTGGTTAAGGAAATAGTGTTAAAGCGAGGGTGGAACATTTGGAGGTATCCTTCAGGAACATTTAGGTTTGTAGTGTTCTACTCAGAAAGATCCTACACCATGTTTTTCAAGTCAGTATTTGTGAGACTGTTCCCCCTGCACTCCAGAGTTCTGCTCTTGGCTGACAGGATTGATATGGTTTACTGATGATGTAGCCTGTCCATCAAAATGACAAAAACCTGACACAAAAACGGGTTTTGCAAGATTTTTTTCTATTCACCAAAGTTGTAAAAGAGTGGTTATCTGAGTGACCGTAGCTTAAACATGGACACTTCTCTTTAACCCTTTCACGAACAACACCTGAACAGCCACTCACTTAGGGTAAGAGCACTCTACACAGCTCTACAATAAATCATTATCATTTTCATATACAGACAAATACAGTATATACAGTACTATGTACAGTGTCTATATAGTATACACAACATTTACGTACGTATGCATCGTCATTCTTGTGCTTATTTTTGTCTGGATATGTTATCACAGTGTATTTAATGACAGTAAACACTGAGTATCAGAGGACTTTGTTCCGTCTTTCACTGTAATTATGTCTCACATGCTTAACTCGTTATCTAAGGAGTTGTCACTATTGAGAAACTTTCCCACACGGCCTCGTGTGAGATAAAAGCAATATTTTTCCTGATTCTCATTAGGAGCAGTTGAGCCGCACCACCACAATAATAAATGACAGAGGAGAAAACACACAATTAGACTGATGGTCTGCTGGGAAAGCAATGACATTCAGTTATTTCATCTTCTATATTTAGGAGCTGAGCTTCACACAGACGTCACAAGAGAACTAAGGAGACCCCTGGGATGTGGATTTGCACATTTTGTGTGTGTGTGTGTGTGTGCACGTGTGTTCAGATAACCATGTGTAAGTGAGCAAAGACTGCTCATTTATACAATTGGGACCTCAAATGGTGTAGCGATCAATACAAAGACAGAGGACCAAAGGGCAAGGAGTCATCTCCCACTCTAATCACCATCTTAACCTTCAACATATCTGCAGGCCTGACGGACTGCTCACGGCGAAGGTGCTGAGAAGATGCACCTGCACCTCCAGACGTGTTGAGAACTATTTGAGAGGATGTGGAGTTTTAGCAATTTTAGCTTCATTTTCACAAACATGTAGTGACAGATTCATGTTTGTGTTTGATTTTGTGTTTGATTTTTGTAGCTTTTATAAAGTATGTCATGATAGAAGCTTTTAATGTTATTTCTCTCTGGAGCAAACACAAAAATAACTTTTTTCAATGTGGGGAGGGGAAGGAGGGGCGACAGAATTTCAGTTTTCTGGTGTAGTGGACTACTGAGAGGGAATCTAGACAGAGAAACACTGACACTCAGACTTGTGGTCACACCGATTCACATTTTCAAAGGACAATTTCTCCCTCTTTTCTAAGACCTCTCCTTCCTTCCTTCATCCTTACTCTTCTTGAGAGCAAGGAAATTGCAGTTTATCCACCCCACTGTGTTTCCTTGTGCCTCCATGTCTCCGCTCCACATTCCCCATTTGTCTTCTTTTCTCTGTTGTTGTTTTGTCTGTTTCCCTTACTATCCTTCTTCCTCACAGAAAAGATAAGTGCCATTGGGTTCTCTCGCTCCATATTGTCCTCCTGCTCAGAAAAGTCTGTCTGTTTTTAATGAGCTCTGCGTCTGTGGCTCTCAGCCCCGGGCTGTCCACTACTGACCTGTTGGCATTTGCTTCTCTCTGCCTCTCTCCTCCTCCTCCGCTCCTTTTTTCTCCCTCCCTGTGAAGCTTTTTTTTCTCTTAGATTAAAAAATGAAATGAATTGGTGTTCAGTCTACCTAAACATCACCTACTGGCCACCACGACTCGAAGCTATTATTTACCAATCGCCGTGGTAGCAGCACAGTAGCTTACAAACTGCACCTTTCTACCCACAGACAAAAGATCAACTCATACGACACATTTCTTCTCAGCGGAGCAGTTTTTAGGAACAACTTCAATCTCTCACGAGATAAATCTTTGCTTTCATTGCCTCACTGAATAACAGTAAACAGCTCACACCAATCTTTGCGTCTTTCAGGTAGCATTTTCAGCACAATAAATAGAGTTGAACAGCTGGCCTAACAGCCAGACATCTGATCTTTAGACTGCACTCCATCAAACTGGGAGGCAGTGGGCACTTGATGAGTGCCATGACCTTTAGCAGCATATCTGCCACAGCGGCCTTCGATCATGGCTGATTGGGAGACGGGGCTCAGTCACTGGCCAGACCGGAGGTGGTCTTCTGCTGCATGACTGGATGCTGCAACTGTTCCATTTCATTAATCTTCTCTGCAGTGCTTTGCAAATTGTACAGACACACTGTATTTGTAATCCAGACGGACATCACACACACACACACACACACACACACACACACACACACACACACACACACACACACACACACACACACACTTACACAAAGTCTCAAGTCAGGGTCTACAGTCTTTAGGGGACTTGGTCTCCGAAGGCCAAACCAAAATGAGACGTTCTGGTCTATGGAGGATATATTTGTGCGTCACCGGCTCCTGCTCTTTCCATTGTATCATTAGCTAATTTGAGCTGTTGCACTTGACTTTTACTTGGCCGGCTGCACACGTAGCTCTTCAGCTTCACCACTGGCATGCAGTGAATCCTTGAGATAGGCTGGCCAAGAGAGATTCACATGTTGGCTGCTTTTGTTGCATTTGTCAATCGCTTTGAACGAGCCTCTAATGGGACCATCTAGTTGTGCCACTGTGATGTAGTTGCTCTTCAAATGCAGCCTCCACTGATTTTCTCACGTTGCCCCTGAACTTGACCACCCAAGCAATTTCTGTCAGAAGGTAGCCTATTATACACGTGCGAACACACATGCACACACACCCACACACTTGCAGTGATATGACCTATACCTCCCTGTAATAATCCTCGTTGTTTAGTTTTTTTTTATTCCTGATTCTTTGTGATGTTTTTCTTATACTTCCTTCATCTACACCTGCTTTTCTCCTCTGCACACAAACGCATATTACTTACCCTTCAGGTGCACTCGAAAGTACATTTTGACCTTTCCATACCGCTTCAAACTATTACCTCTGCCAAGTGTGAAAGGAAAGAAGTCTCTTATGTTCCCTCATTATGCAATAGGTCCATGTGCCAAGAACCCATTAAAGAACAGGGAGATCTGACAAATGCAAAATCTTTTCGTCTTATGTTTGACATAAGCTACACTGTAGGAATCGATTGCAATAACTGTAGCTTGCCAAATACACAGGTTACGCTTTGATATTATTGCGAAAGTTATTAATTAACAATAGCCTCACCTGTACATCGGTGTGTGTGACTGCCCTTTGATTCTGTACAAAGAGGAAAGTCAGAGTAGCTTGCTTTTATCAGCAACACAATTTGATGGAGAGATAAAGCAACGTATGCAGGGGCTGTTGTCAGTCTCCATCTGAGTCTGTCTGTTGCTCCCTCTGTATCTCTGTGCAACACAAGCCGCCCACAGAATCAACCGCCATCTCTGCTCCTCCTCCTGCTGGCTTCCTTTTATTCCATTTCAGATCAACTCCCACTCCCCGGCCATGCTTTAAAAGGAGCAATGCATAGACAGAATGCACACAGACATGGACAGGGAGCTGATGCCCCTATCGGCAGGACAGCATCCTTTGTCTGTGCTTTCCAACACTGTTTCAAATCACTGCAGAAAAATGAATCTGTTTTGTGGCTAATCTATTTCTTCGGTTAAGTTTTGTTCAGCTTGTGGTCTTTTTGGTAAAAGTCTTAATTTGTTTGCTGATCCATCTGTGCTGAGCCTGTTTTTGAGCCTCTTTTATCTTGTCCTCACTTTGTTTTTAACATAGTAGCATAAATATGGGCCTTTTTAGGCACCATCTGAAATAATGCCGTCCTTCCCCTTGGGAGGACAGTCCCTGTACTTAGATATTTACTTTTATGCGAGGTACAACTTGTATAGTTGTACAAGCACAATGCTAAAAATTTTGATTTGCCAATATCCTCATGGGCAAGGCTGCAGCCTTCTTGGCAAACCCCCAGGGGTTTATTTAAGGCTAACAAGACCAGGCTCATATCTAAGTGAATTGCAGAGATTCACAGCTGCACTTTCAGAGTTCTCTGGGAAAATAAAAGCTGCTTGTGCAGAATCACAAATACAATCTGATAAAAACAGCTGAATATGTCAGATTTGCTTCAAAACAAGTTGTGTTGGATATATAATAAAATAGTGGCAGCCTCTAAATATTTCAAATGATTAAAAATGACAATATCTAAAAAGCTCTATCATTTTTGTTTAATTTGTTTCAGTCAAGGCAGTAAACACATGTATTCTTAAAAGGCAGAATGTTTTTGAGACCTCAGCACCCTGTAATAAACAAGAATAAGCCGTTCGACGTTTATGTCTCCACACAGGAAGAAAATACAGATGTTGTCACTGACATTTTTCTCTGTTGTTCGAAAAATATGTGTGTAAATTGGTATACCGGTAAACATTATCTGGTGAATAGCCGGCCGTGTATGTCAATGAGTAAGTCAGCCCTGACCCTTACTGTATTCTTTCCACTATTTGAGGTAATTCACTGCCTGTCTGTGTAAATTGAAGCCAATAACGGAGAGAAAATCGTGTTTTCCCATTCACCAATTGTACTTTAATTGACCACGGCCCTCAGAGGGAACACTCTAGGGGCTTCGGCTCATCTTTCGTGTGTCTGTGATGTCACATAACATGGAAAGTCTGCAGTGTATACTCCACGTGAAGTCAGTAACCAAGACGTTCCCTCGCAGCCATCTCTGCTCCCATGTGAGGCATCTTATATAAATCACAGCATATTCTCACCATTGTGTTGTTAAATTGAGTTGTGAAGAGGCTGCTAAGAGAGACAGCGGTCAAGGTAATGAATTTCCACTCACTGTGCTCGCAGAGATAATTCTCTGCTGTGGTTTGCATAACCTATGAGCCTGACAGGACTCTAAGCCATTTTCACGCATAGAATGCAGCTTCCCAAATAGGAGGTTTGGGGTTTTAGAGAAGCTTATACAAGCAAAAGGATTTGAGCCTTCCTCCGTCTCACAGGAATACTCCTGAGGTTGTAATTTCTGTCTGCAAATATTCACAGACACAAGACATTTATGTGAAATGAAAGTTAATGTTTTCCAAGGTAAGTCCCTGTGTTGTTTGACTGAACAGAAAAAGAAAAGTATTAAGAACTAACAACATAGTTATCTAACTACTTTACATACATTTATTTATACAGTTAATCTGTATTTCTCTCTGACTTCCTTCTTCCCGTCTCTTTCCCTCCCTCCCTTGTTCTCTCACTCTGATGCTATCTCACCAGGAGGTTTTGTTACCAAGGGCATGTGCCCGGATCAGCGTTTATTTATTAATTTTCTTTTCCAAAATGTGAAATGCTCCCCAGCAGTGGCTGTGAGCATCTAGTCAATGAGGACATGCAAAGTAAAGCACTTCAGGATGAGTGGGGTGGTACACCAGCCAGCCAGGCAGGCCAGGGGGGATCACTCTTTGCTGTTTAAATGCCCTTCGCTGAACAGCAAATTATTTCACAATCACACATCACTGATGATTGGACAAAAAAAAAGCAGGCGTCCAACTAGAAACCAGTGCTCATGAGGAGATGAAGCTATTGATCCAGTCCAGCACTTCCAATGTGCTCTGGTTCGAAGGCTGGTTAACGTCGTATAGCTCCTGGTCAGACCTGTTAACATCCTTCCTGCAGTGGACCATACTAAGTACAGGTGGGATTCACCCGAACGTGTCGTCAATGTGTCTTGAGAATCGATCACTCAGACACATTATAGGTGGTCTGGGACGCATGTGGCCGTTCTTTTAGCTTTTCGAACAGAAATGCATTCTGGGTCACATATAAAGAACCCACTACTAAACTTATATCCTCTGATACAAGTATTACTACGCCTCAGGGCACCCATGTGTTGATTTGTCAAGGGCATCACCACAGTATAAACGCTGATCACCCTAAAATGACTCTTAATGTCTCGTAGAGGTGTTCGCAGCACCTATTAACACCTATTAACAACATCATTCGGTCTTAGTGAACTGAAATAGTGTACCGTTCTTTCTGCAAATATTGAGGGAAGTGAGATCTGATCAAGTGGCCATAGAAGACCGAACTAGAGCTGACCGTTTGTGCTCGAATCTCTTAGGACAGATGTTAATGTCGTCGCTGAACAGTCCTCTGCTTGAATGTCATTCATTCTGTTCAGAGGTGGTGGTTTTGCACCCACTGAGCACTCGTATGCGACGAGTCTCTCCCTCCTGAGAAGGCATGAAGGAAACACAAGCGCACAACACACATCAGATAGGTAACACTGTGCTCAGCAACCCAAGCGAGACTTCATCAGAAATATTTCTCCCTCCCCTCCCCGCCCCATTCTCCCTTTGTGTGCCAGCTACAATACAACACGATCAGACCTGTTTGTGATATCGCACATCAAAGACTGAGTGAGTAAAGTAGCACAGAGGCTCATTTCCATACCCTTCCAACACGTTCTGGAGAATCTGTCTCACGCTAATATAACAGCCATCATTACAGCGATGCAAAGGTGGGAACGAGTCAGTGATTCATTCCAGCGTGCTGCTCCAGAGCTTCATTTACAATTGGATTTTTAATTCATTAGCAGCATAATAAGGTTAATGCACGACAGAGTAGAAACTCAATTGGGAATTCCCAGAAATTAATAAAACATGATTTGTAACTCTGAAATGTGTGGAGGTTTAGGATGGTGGAGAGGTGCTGCTCATTGGTGATCCAGCTGAGTGAGTGACAATCAAGTAGGGCTCAGAGTAAAATATCATAACAATGTTTAGATTAGTTGCGCCTGTTATCGGAATTAAATCCTCTTGCACATTATCCATATAACGTATTACAAGTATATCATATTATATCATTATATTATACATTTATGCCTCTTATTGTGATTTCCACCAAGCTATATCTACCTATATATATATATATATATATATATATATATATATAATTCAATTTTATTTGTATAGTGCCAAATCATACTATACAGGTAAAAAGGTTTAGATTTTTGCTTAAGTTTTTCCAGATAAATCAGATGAACACAAGCCCTCCATAGTTTAATTTTAAGCTTTGATCTCAAAGATTACATTTTCCTTAATAATGGGCAGACTTGCCTTCTGAGTGTAACTTCTCTTTTCTTAAATTAGACTGCCAAATAAATGTTGTAGAGAGCCGGGCAGCTTTGATTGCCTCCAATCAACTTAATGCCCATTCTGTGCTTTCTGCTGCTCTTTAAAAACTTAATTGCAGCAATGAAGTGGGTGGCTCTGAGTAGTTTGTCTGTGGAAGACGTGTCTCAGCTAACAAGCTTATCAGCAGTTCACTTGGTTCAGCGGAGTTACCTTGGTCATGCAGCTTTAGACGATAGGACCTTTTTTTCTTCTTTTTCTTTTGACTTGTCGATCATGCTGCTCGCTGTGTGAACATGGATTCAATTTATCTTCTTCCCAGGTGAACCGTCAGGCATATTGTTGAACGTGCATCGTCACATTTGATCACTATCCCACTCGTGTCACTATCTGGGAGCGGTGTTGGTGTATGGATTTGTTTTCTGCTACCTGTGGGAAAAGTTGCAGTTCAGTCATACTCAGAATTTCAACTTCATATACATTCAGAGATTGTTGGACCCCAGCAGCTGCTTAATGTATTCCACAACTGTCTGTCTGTCTGTATGTGGAATGCATATCTCACAAACAGTTCATCTAATCGCCTTCACGTGTGTATTGTTAAAGGCGACCAGTGCTTTGTAGCAGTTAGGTTGTCGCCAGATAATTTGGATAATTTATCATTTTTATTCCAACATATTGGACGGACAAAGACATTCAGGGGTGTCTTAGGTGTGGATCTCATGGCAGCAACATTCATAGAATCCCTTCCTGTTTGGCAATTTGTCTTTCAAGTAAAAGCACAATGGCCGTTTTATTGGTGCCGCGATGCTTTATATTGAGCAGAATTACAGAGCTTTTATTTTGAAAAGTTGTGAACTTGGCTCTTAAGGTTATATTGATTGGGCAGACTTCAGAAATAGCCGACTTGCAATGTAAAAAAAAAAACAGCAGCAGTAAAATAAATCAATCAAATGGACACATTCTAACAATAACAGAGCAAAATCTGTTTAATTTTATGATAAACACTCCAATCTCCATTGCAGATAAACCAGGTAGAATAAATGCTAAGTTTTCTAGCTTCACTCTGCACCATAGACTGTTTATAAAAACCTCTGCACACCATATCCAACATGCAAACAATAATAAAGTGACAGAATATTGTTGAAGCTCCAGAGCATTAACACAGGCCAAGCAAACAGACTATTCCAGACAGGCATGTTTAAAAATGGGCACTGCACCAGCTTATATACATCTATACACCAGTGTGTTTTTGTATATACATTTTGTGAGCTAGTGCAAGTGCTCCAAATATAGATGTGTATCCATACCTGTGTTTAGTGAGGCAAGAAAGAGTGATTGGTGAGCTGTAAGGCCTGCGGGTGGGGAGAGGGCTAAATGGAGACGTATTGTTGCAGGTATAGGTCTGCTGTGCTACTCCACAGGCCGGCTAATGAGGAAGTTTAGCCACAGGGGTCGCTCTATTAAAAACAACAACTGCAAGAGATGGAAGAGAAAAAAAACAACCTGATCTAATCACGATCTCTGTGAGAAAAAACAGTGGTGAAAGACCAGTTCTCAATCAGATTGGACAGCTGCATCCCGGAGGTGTGGTTCAAAAATAGAGGTAGGAGTGTAGGGGAAGACAGAGGGAGAAGGAAAATTAGCGAGAAGAAACACTTTTGTAGAAGAAAAGCTTGTGTTCTAGGTGAAAAAGGAAGATGTTGGAAGCAGAAGAAAGGGGGAGCGAATGAACAAATGCTTAAATAAGAAAAATATGGCGCACAAAGGAGAAAAAAGCCCACAAGAGGATGAAAATGAAAGAATGAGAGATTTCCTCCAGGAGTGTTTCTTCAAAAGATTTCCTTAAGAAAGAGCTGCACTCTGCCTGAAATCTGTCGAAGGCATGGTGGGAAAAAAATACACTTACAGCTCTATCCTGATTTGCTGTCAAATCCAATACATCAAGGCCACATAAAATGATGGTGTCAGTGTTGTGAAAAACGGTCGGGTTTTTTACTATCATGTCTGCAATGTTTTACTTCAGCTTGCCCTGTGCCCCGTGGCAGAGAGATGATGTTGTTTATAAAGTTAGAATCTGTCGACTGGATCATTTTTGGAGATAATTGTTGCAGTAATACTGACACACACACAGGTGTAATATCTGTGTCTACTTTTTTTTGGTACATTACGAATAGTAGCCTCTGGCGGAGGTATGTGACTTAACAGGAAAAAAATTGTGAGATAAAGCTGAGACAATCGAATTAGGTGAGTGTGAAACACAAAAACAAGTCTTTGGGGATTTAGGATTCAAATCAAGGTCGAGAATGAACACTAAAGATTTTATAGTCATTACTGCTCAGTAAACATCTTAAATGTAAACAGTATATTCTCTCTGTGCGTCATTGCTACTCTCTCTGGGTCTTTCCCCTGAATGCACTCATCCGATTGTCACTGCTTAATCTAAAGAAAACGTTAACATTTTTAATAATATTTCTCGGTGATGTTTCAGTTTGTCCGTCCGGGTCACTGTGTAGTGAAGACAAATCCAGGTTCGATAAATCTGAGTTCAACAAAAGCACACAGAGTTAAAACTGCAGCTCATTAAACCACATGAGGCTGCTCTTCATTTGAAGCTTTTAATCCACAGCAACAACTCACTTTCAGTGGAAGTGGCCAGCGACTCAGGGAGAGTATATACTTTAGCCAGTTTACAGGAAACAGCCACTGTTAAATTATATGATGCAGTAATTTGCAGCTATTACTTTGTGGTTGTGATTACACCAAAAATAATGAATCAGGGAGTCCAGTGTGTGGATCCATAAAAACAAAGAAAATATATGTCAAGCCGTTTAGGTCAGTTTTGTTGTTTATCTTTGATAATTGGGATTATGAATGGAATCTTCTGAGGAGCACAGGAGAAAACAGTCAGTAGCTCCGCCAAGGCCCAACAATCCCCTTAAATTCCATCAAGCTGCACTAATTACACCCACTCATAGATTTCAGACCCCATACCTGATTTTTATGCCCCCGATGCTCACTGTTTTCCTCTGTTCATTTACAAACTGCCTTTTGCTAACACGTCTGAAAAAGCTTGCTTCCTCCACATGTCTGTTTCCTGTTTCCTGTCACTTCAGCTGTCAGCCACCAATGACTCCTTCAAGCCTGAAGCAGATTTCTCTGTTTTTTTCAGTTGGTATTTTCTGTCCATGGCAGTTTTTTCCCCTCGGGGTTCACCCTCCAAGGAGAAGCCAAAGATCACTGAGTCTCTCCACTAAGATACATATTTGCTGCTTGTAGTAACATACCTATCAAGATGTGGCATCAGTGTTCAGGTTGTGTTTGGGTGCCTGCAGTGTAAGCTCCGAGGCTGCCAGCGTCGTTTCATTGCGTTCTCGCAGATATGGTTTATATCTAATTTGCCTTATGCTGTTATCATTTACTGCAGCCGGGCAGATGTTCGAACTGCTAAGAAGAAAAATGGCAATGGTTATTAAGATGTCATTACCAAACCCATATGACAAACAAATGTATCTGAGGCTTGATGTTTTACAGTTGCAAAATGTAAACATAAATCCCTGCATTGTTTATTCTGTAAAATATGTTTTCGTAGTGACTTCCATAACATGGACACAGATATACTGACTCATATCAGCTGATCTTTAATCGGCCAAGCAATAGACAAGTCAGGCTTTTGTATGTACAACTTTCAGAGATAGAATAAACTTCTCACCATTCACCTACATTATCAGAAATAATAAAACTCCATGGAACCAAAACCTTCCCTGATCATGACGCTGTCGAACCAATACATAAAAAAAGTTGATACTCCATTATGTAGAATATAAGGATTTATCTCCCTTGATAGTAAATTGAATTCTGTTGGGTTTTGGAAAATAGATTTTGACATGGCTGTTGGGATTATTATATTATTTTTATAGTTTTAATTGATTAATTAAGAGGATAATCAGAAGATTAGTCCATTGTTGTCATCATTAAATGTAGGGCAACAACAAGTCTTCATTATCTGTGGGGGAACAGTGTTAATATTCTCTAACAACGTAAAGACAAAATGATGAATCAACTAATTGATAAACGAATCTGCAGTTGAATGAATAATCGTTCATTACAATCGTTAACTGTAGTTAGCATATTCAAAAAGTGTTTAATGAAACATTGACGGGACAGCAGAGGTGATGTTCTCGAGCCGTGCCCCTCATGTACACGTCCTTCTCTTCTCATGTGGATCCAGACAAAGTCACACTGGTCATTAGCTCCATCGATCTTTTTTAAGCCTAATCACGATGGATTTGCTGCTGGTCACCTGATTGGCTCCATTGACATCACTGGTCTGAACCGTCCCAGCTGGTCCTTCCTATGTGATAATGACATACAAGGTTAGTCTCCCTCCTCTCAGATGGGTCGACTACTATTGACTCTCTTTAAAATGTGTCCTGCAATGTCACTAAGGCAATTAAAGGATCCGTATATGGCTGTATTTTAGCGCGTCATCGGAAAAATGGGTTTAGTCAGGGCAAGGTTTAATATATCACGACTCAAGTATTGGTTATCAAAAGAAATCCTCTGCAGAGCCTTGTCAGTAATTGTAATGGAGAGGTGATATAACACCAGTCGACACCCTGCAGTGCAGTGTTGTTTAAGTCTGCGAGTTTCCCCTCATTGCCTCGCGTCTCCTGCTCCTCCATCCCTTCCTTCATCCCTCATGCACCTCCCTTCAACCTTCCCCCCTCGTAGGAGTGCCAGTTTCATTTTCCCAGTAACAGCCTCAGTTCCCCGTGATTTATATGTTTATGGTCATTACTGACGTTGAGTAATACATTTCCGCTTTTCCCCCTCTTCTCTGTCTTCCCGCGTCTCTCTTTTGGCAGAGCCCTGGGGTCCTGCAAGGAATATCAATTACTTTGTTCCTGTTTAATCACAGCCCTTCACTCCCTCTCACGACACCACTTTAAGGCACAAAGAACTTTTAGCCTTTGAGGTGTCTGTTGTTTTATTTTGCCTTTTTTAACAATAACCAGCAAAGACCATTGTTCTTATCTGAGAACAATGATGCAATTTGTTCTCATTTGTAATAAATTCTCCTTTCAGCGGTGAATTATTATAATCAGCTGTTGTTGACACTGACACTCTGATGCTATGTATTACTGAGGCTCTATTCACACTGTGGATGTTCATTTCTGAATTGCTGCTCATGTTTTTGTTGTTGTTTTCTATCCTGTGGATGAATGATTGTATCTATTCCAGGATGTGACCCACATCTAATTCCAGTTAAACAGACACAGAAGTCAAAAAAAGCAGAGAGCAGCTCTAATAACATCACCATCCGTTTTCTTAGCCTCTGTGCTTCTCCAACCTTCCTTCACGCATTTCAGTGCAGGGTCTTTCTAGCCTTAAATGCAGGCAGTGCTTCTTAACTAAAATCAAGTGTGCTGTTTTTCACCCCTTTACGTCCGTATATATCTTTTATTGTCTTCATTGCTGAGGCTAAACCCAGTCAAGCATCCGAAATGATGAAATATGCAAGAGTGATACTGTCACCGCAGCGCTGATGAATCAGGTTTTAGCATGAAATAAACTCAGGTTTTATTCTGAGCATGTTCATGACATCAGAACTAAATCTAGATTTTCCCTGCTTTGCACTTATTTGAAAACGTAAGGTAAAAACAGCAATTACCGTATACAAAAAAAAAAGGTTATTTAAATATTTTGTCAGCAAAAAGGCCAAATGTGTGGATTTACTTTGTTTCTTTGTTTTCCACAAGTGTTAATTTCAGATTGCTGACCAGCCTTATCTATTGTTCTGGGAGATATTGTAATTGTAATTCACAATATATAATGACTTTTGTCGAGCAACCAAACTGAATTCATGGATTAATTGAAAAAATAATCAGTAGATCAATTGATAATGAAAATAATCCTGTGTTGCAGCCGTAGAAAGTGAGGACTAGTAGCAGAGAGTCATTGATTCATGAATTCCAGATAAGCATGCACAACCTTTTCAGTGCACTCACAGTTCACACGTGATAAAAATGCATTCCTGACTCAGAATAGCTCAACTGGAGCAGCTCAGGGTTAAGTGCCTGGCTCAAGAGCTGGGTCAAGTACAGTTGTGTGGGTTTTATGTGTCAGGGCAGATGATGTCTTATTTACTTTCGCTGCACAGACTCATCCAGCTGGTGAAGGTATTTAGCCCTGAGCGTGAGGCTAATGTGACCCACCAGTTCAAACAGTGGAAGTTGGTGTTTGGTCGGGAAAACATGCAGACGACCAGTATCAACTAATGGACAGACGTGCGTTATCACCCTTCTGACATTCAGTCATTTGATGCACAGAGAGGAGAGAGAAAGAGGAGGGCGGGGGGGGGGGGGGGGGGGGGGGGACCAGTGAGACCAAAGTCAACCTCCTCATTACTGGATCCTCGTCAATTACATCAAAGTAGCTTCCCACAGTCATTCTCAGCTTTGCGCTGCCTGACAGAAACAAGCCCGGTTTTCATTCCGGTGACTTTATTTATCATCCGGCTCCTCTCTATAATATCCAGCTTTCTCAGCACGGAACCCTAATGAACCAGGACTCTCTGTACAGTACGGACTTTTTTTTTCTCTTTGAATTTAAATCACCCAGCCAGGTAGCTGCTCGCAGCATTTTTCAAAGAGGACTGGTGCCATCCCTTATTGGCAGCATTTCATTCCCTTAAGTACAGTGTCTTAAAGTAACTTCAAAACCGATGAGGGCAGTCAGTTCATTCCCTTGCATAAGAAACACAGTGCAGAAAAGTACTTAAGACTAGTTTTATTAAACCAAACCTTGGTAGGGTAAACCCAAACCTACGTAAGCTCTTAATCAGTGAAATAAAGTGTGGTCCTACGACTGGTTTTGGGTTCTCTACATCTATTATTTAGTGGGAGAGAAACATATAAGGAGCTTACAGGCGGAAGGAAAACTAGCAAAAAAATTCTAATAAAATAAGCAAGATGCGAGTAGTACTGTCCTTATCAGTCTGATAACAGAAGATGCTTTGCTTCCCTAAGCTGTGTTTTCACTGAGGAGTTTTCACTGCCTCTGATGCAAATATCATCTGGCTTGTAAATTGGCCATGGTGGTATAATAGCAAACTACTTGATGCTGTCACTGCACCTCCTTGGGACATAGTTTAATCACTGGCTCTTTTTGATGTCGACGCCGTGTGGGTTTACTCATCAAGCGCCGCCATATTTCTAATACACAGTCTCAATTGTATTCCCTCTTTCCCCTGGAAATACATGTCTATATTTTTGTTTGCATCATCTTCATGCTGTGTGCCTTAAGATGCCGCAAACAAGTTAATTTACACATATGAAGCGGAAAGTTGCATGTTAAAATACATCTGAGTTAGATCCAAGCACTCTATGTTATAAACCAAGCAAAAACTAATGGTTTTATGCAGTTGAATAATTATTTTTTGCAACTTTTTCCAAGGATAAGATGCCAGGTGAGAAAGAATTAAAAAAGATGAGGGTCAGAACCGTCTCATCTACCACCACGAAATAGAAGTGACCTTGTGTCTCTCTGTGCCGGCCGTCTTCGGAGGCTGAATTAACTTTCCCCCATCACTCTCACCTCCTCTGATGTGTACGGCATACATGCCACAACACAAGCCTGCACCCTCATGTTTATTAATTTCTTTGGGCAAGAGATGCTCTAAATCATTGACCCTCTTTTAGTGCCTCGTGCTCCAGCTGAGCATGGGAATGGGGAGGGCATATTGATTTTGCCCCCTTCTCATCAGCAGTCAGGCCCTTATTTGGGATGAAGAAATGGTAAATCTCATATAGCGAGCTGTCCGGATCCTAATCTTCACTAGCTGATGGCTCTCTAATCTTTTTACCATCTACAACTCATTAGAGGCTGAGGAGGTAACTGTACAGTGTTAAACATTGCATTAATTCTCAGGACGTTCTCAGGAACTTCATAAAGTTTTTTTTCACAGCTTGGGTAGGACACATGCTTTGAATACGTTTTCCCATTTCTTTTAAGATAGTGCGGTACGTGCTCACAACAACAGAACTCTTTATTCTGTTAACAGATTCCTCGACAATAGAACAAAGTCCCTTTGAGAACAGACTTTTGAAATGACCTTTCCCTACGTTCTTAGAATAACAGCTTTCCTTGAGTTCCTATATCTCCTTTACTGTTGTTTGCTTGACGTCATTGGTCACTTTTAAGTTTTTGTTGAATGTGAATTTTGCACCCACATTTGTTTTCGACACTTTCTTTTTCCTAAGCTGACCCCTGGAGGGTACATTTAAAGGGGCAAATGGTCAAATGACGACAGACTCATTACGAGCTTATTGAACACCGGGTTTTTGCTGACTGAAGTGTGACTGAAACCTTCCACCCACTTGAACCTCTGCTCCACTGTAGGATGGAAATTAATTTGCCCCGGATGGGAATTTCAGACGTGGTGGCATTTGTTAACCCATGGAAGCGGTGAGTGTGTAAATGCAGCAGACTGATGATTGATCACGTCGATGGATGGATGAATGGATGGATGGATGGCCAGGTGGGAGCATGCATTATTAAAGCCTCCGGGGCTACAGGCTGTTGAGCAACCCTCTTAGTGAAATTGGAAAAAATCAGGAGCTGTCAGAGATCCTTCCCGCAATAAGCTAATTTATCCACTTCTTTGATAAATTTTGGGGTTTACTTGATGATACAATGTAATGTGGTTAGCAAATGAGCAAAAATCTAATCTTGTTTTAAAAAGCGATGAGGGCGGCGCAGTCCTGTGAGTGCTTGCTCTCTTAGTCCTGCAAATAAATTGAGGTACTCTCAATAATCTAGTTATAAACTCCCCCTTGGAGCGCTTGTCATATTATCTGACATGACAAATAGACCCAAGCTTTGGCATCTGGCTCCCACCCTCCCTCTCTGGCACCCTTTCTCTCTGTTGTCTTTTTTTTTTTTTAACCGCCCCTTCTTCAGTCCTCCTTCCTCCTTCTCTCCTACTTTATCGGGACCCCGGTGAAAAGTGGGAACAGGAGATGCACCAGGTGCTTTCGCTCAGATATCCATTCGTGATTGGCCGTGATGAGACCATCGAATCTGGCTCAGCTGAGCGTCCATCATGTGTCAAGGAATGGCGGCAGGTCCGTAGAGAATGTTTGTTTGGCACTTGAAAGGGTCCTGCACATTTTGTAGCAGTGACGGAGCGGCTGTCAGCATGTGTTTGACTGTGTGTACGTATGACTGAAGGACAAATAACTCAGATTGGTGCTGACTATGCTTTTACAACATGTGCACGTACTCAGCTCCCAGCTGTGCCTTGACATGTGTGTATACAACTCTGCTCTGATGGGCCTTGTTAGCGCTTTGGCCTCGGGGAAAGCAGCAATGTGTGGTCTAGCTCATAACTGATTAGAGTGGCAACATGAGTTGGTGCCTGCCAAGCTCTGACTCATCATGGCATGATCAGTACAACAGTGGACATTATTGCCCAAGCTCTGTAACTATTCGTCAGAAGGTACTACTGTCTACTTGAAATTACATTAATGTTTAACTCATTTGCAACAAGAAATGCCACAGTATTAGAAGTGCCATCAACCCCTTCAATCGCTAGCCTTGAATCTGTTTTCACATCGACTTCTACAGACTTTCTGCTGCT
The DNA here is from genome assembly GCA_026259375.1 of Verasper variegatus. Lineage (NCBI taxonomy): Eukaryota > Metazoa > Chordata > Actinopteri > Pleuronectiformes > Pleuronectidae > Verasper > Verasper variegatus. Next base: position 21,017,664 of record CM048040.1, read on the forward strand.
TTTATACTCGGGGGGCCAGGCTGGGAAAGTCCAAAAACATGCACGTACACCTCCTCCGGAGAAACTGCGGTGAACCTCCGGATTTCAGTGCATGCCTGAAAGCAGCTAAAGAGTAAATGTTCTTGTCACACGGTTACACGACTGCAAACTGTGGCAATAAAGTAAATTAAAACTTTAAATCCGTGTGTGACAAAGTTAGGCCTGCTGATTTCCATAATTTATTGTTTTTATAAAGAAAACTGGGGGTGTTGGTGTCACAGGATTAAAACTTTGAAGAAAAAAGCACGACAAGCCTGAGGAAGACCAAGACCACGCATGCAAGGAACGTTGAGTCACAACTCATGCTGAGTTTCAAGCAGAGTCTTATTTTAGAGCAGTGCAAAATTAATGATATATCTTTAGCATGAAATAAAAGTTATGCAGACTAATTTCTAGTAGAATATATACAGTAACAACACTTTCAGAAAGCTTTTAAAATACATATAAAAGGCACAATATGTACCACGATTCCTCTGTGTTATTTGCATTAATGTCAGACAAGACACAGAAAATTCCATGTATTACAATAAATAAGCAATATGGCTGGTAAAACCTGCAAAAATAATCCTTATTGTCTACTTAAGGGGTTTAGACTGAATAAATGCCTGCATACAGAAGGAGTTAGCTGCGCATTTATACGTATGAAATAATGCAGATGGAGGTCCTGAAAGCAGCCTCAGTAATCACTGATATTAGTGGCGAGATCCCCAAGCTGTGTGACTCTGGGCCTGCCCTGATAAATTGGCATTATGAAAATGCCACCAAGTGACATATTTAAACCATTCAGCTCGATAGCTGTGTCCCTCTCGGCTCTTGTATTAAAAGACAGCCTGCATGCCCAGCTAGTATTCCTCTTAGGGAGAGAGAGAGAGAGAGAGCGAGAGCGATAAAGTCACAGTGGATCAAACAGACTGAAGGTGAAAAGGCTGATTTGGAATGTGTGCAGAGGACGACAGGAGACAGAGAGGACCCCTCACCATGGAGGTAGTAATAGGTTGGACTAAATGATAATTACATTCAGAGGGGAGACAGTGCCGCCTTGTTATACAGCAGGACAGACAGCCAATCAAAGAGCGGCTGACGTGGCCCGGTGACCCGGCTGCTCACATTCAACACGTCCATCACAGCCAGAGGAATAAAAAAGGACGGGACTTTCTGACTCTGACCGAACACACTGGTGTTTCCATGGAGTCCATTGATTTCAAAAGTAGACGTATATCTCCATTGATTTCAGTTGTGTTCATCTGCCATAACCCCATCTACCATCCATCTCCACTTTGAGTGCAGTGCTAATTACACTGACCTTAACCCCACTGCTCCGTCTCAGTCTAGTCTCTTTTTTTTTATTTTTTTTATAGTTCTTACACTAAAAGCACTTGATGGCCCGACTGCCGCCAGCTGCATATCGTCATTAGATAGTCATCACAACACATTGTGAATTTCAAGCATGTCATAAATAGCCACACCACTTGAGATGCAGCGTGCTCGCGCGCCTCCTGTAGCTCGCTCTCATACGAGCAAATATTTGCCAGCGTCTTCGACTTCAGTCTGCATCACAATGAAGTCCCTCTTAAAACTGTTCACCGTCCAATGAGCAGCCCCCGTCTGTTTTCCTGTCATCTGCAGCCACGTCGCTGCAGTGTGCAGGAGAAAGAAAGAGGTCCTTTCTTTGAAGGCAGAGTCGGTAGAGTCAGCATGTGTCCAAACCAAGATCTGCTTTGCACTGTTAAACAGGCAGTGACACAAACCAGCTGCTTCAGGGAGCAGTTTTCTACCCGAAGGCTGTTGGCTTTTACAAATGAACCAGCCAGATTGTGTTTGACATTGAATTTGCTGCTGACCATGATCAGTCTGTGAGTAATTGTGAGCAGGGGCACCTCATTTTTGTGTGGTCCTCGAGATTATTTTCCGGCATTTTGGTCTTTGATGGAGTGGAGCGAAGCGGAACAACAGTTCTGGGCAAGGTCTGTTTTAGGATTTGCAACTTAAGTTAGCTGAGTTGACAAAGCCCTGAGTGAATCATAATAAACGGACAAAAGGACAAAAATCAACCTCCACCATTTTACTTTGTTGTATGAATGGTGCTGAAGTGCTGTGTATAGATGCCCTGTATGTGCATGTGATACATGTACTGTAAAGTGCTTTGAGTGGTCGAAAAAAAAAGTTCTTCAGTAATAACAAATATATAGAATACTTATTTGGATGCAGATTACCATGGCAACGGCTCAAAGCTTTGAGGCACCCGGGTCAGCCTTAGAGTATATTGCGTAATTTTTTACTGATATCACACTTACCTTAGCCTGGATACTTGCTGGTGAGGATGGTCCCCAGCCAGACATGACGACGTCCTGATGCACAACCAGATCATATAGTAGACAGATGCCTCTGTTGATAGTTTACCGGTTCACACGCTCGACTGTGAACCCATCAGTGAATCTGCTACAGTGAGTCTGTCATTTTATCATTGTCCCCGAGTCTGCTATCAGTCAAGGTCAGGTTTAAAGGAAGTGCTCTGATGCCACTGTGTTTTCCTCATATTCCTTTTGAGCACAGCTGCAGTTATATACTTTAAACCTCTCGCTTTGTGCTTTGGTGTTTTTGTTTACCTTTTGTTTTTGATAGCTGCATCTACCTATATTCACAATGTGGGGGAAACTTAGTTTTAAAAGACAGCAGAGCAGACATAAACAAACCTTGCATATCTGTGTTTTAGTCTTACGGTGCACCATGGATTAATGATTACTTTGGGAAAGGGGGAATGGAAAAAAAAAAAAGGTGTAGAAATTCACTGCTTTCCTCTTCCTGATATCAAGAGATGTGAAACGCTGTTAAGCAAGGAAGCGTTTCCTATAGACAAGGTAAGCTGCAGCTTTTTAGTCAAAATATATAACAAGGCTCAAATATCTATCATGAACATTTCTTTTTTCTGGGCTCAATCCAATGATCTCTTCTTTATATATAGATATATATATATATAACCAGAAGTTTGACTACCAGCGTCAAGAGCCTCCTGACACGCTTGAAAAACCTCTGTTCCAAAAACATGATTCAACTTGTCATCTTTTACCAGCCACACTTGTCTAACTCTGTGTATTATAAATATAGAACTGGTTTCCTGAAGGGCAGAGATCTTGGAGATGATTATTCTCAATGAGGAAGATTCAAGTCAGACACGAAAGACGATGATTCCCAGTCGAGGCACTTGAATAGCAGCAGCGGGTCAGCGTTCATTCTCAGCATGCATCAGAGGGGAAGTTGACACACACAGAGGAATATGCAGAGTTTATATTGATTTCTGAATGTGAGTTTTGCTTCATGTGAGAGCGAGTTCACAAGGCACCATATAGATGTGTTAGCCAAACCAGTATATACCATCTGGAGTCATTAACATCATCTTTCATGCAGGGTAAATATCAGTTAAAGATGCTGTGAAGGAAACCCAAGACAGAAAAGAGATGATGGTAGCTGAAAAGAAAATCCACGAAAATCTACGAATTATCATCTGAATCGTGGGCTCAGTCACCTTTGCACTACTTTAAATGAGAAATGTGCTGTTGGGCCACAACAGCTCACTTAAAACATAGGCCATTGTTTCTTTCCGTATTGTTTCCTCCTACCAGGGGAGCTTCAGCATATGAAGCTGTGTGTATCAGATATCCCCATGTTGAAAGATTAAGACGGAATATTGTGTTTTGGAGAACGGCATCATTGCCTTTGGCCCCTTCCTCATTCTACCACAGCATCTTCTGGGAATGGACTGAGCTCGTTTTCTTGTTTATTCGCTCGTTGTATTTCATGTGCAAGCCGAATTCACTGAATCCTGCAATAAGGATATGAATGCTGGGCTATTGATTGAAAACTGCCTTTGAGGGAGAAATGTCGTTGCCTCTGCGCGTCATCTTTTCCTTTTGTAATATCTTTATTTTGTCATCTTGATTCTCCTTCTCGCCTCAATTCAAATTCAGATTGAAAGAAGATTTATGAGGTTCACGGATATGATCAGAAAAGCATCACGTGTCCATTCTGTGTCGTGTGTGTGTGTGTGTGTGTGTGTGTGTGTGTGTGTGTGTGTGTGTGTGTGTGTGTGTGTGTGTGTGTGTGTGTGTGTGTGTGTGTGTGTGTGTGTGTGTGTGTGATAGAAGCACAGGACAGATATGTCACATAAATTATCTTGAAGCATCAGCATCCATTCTGTGCGTGTGAGTCTGTCTCTCTGTCCATGTGTGTGTGTGTGTGTGTGTGTGTGACTATATGCATGTTCTGAGTAATGGGCTTTGTGCATCCTCTGTTGCTGACGGCCAGGATGTATCCATGGCAACGCCAGGTCGATCCTAGCTGAAAGCGGAGCTGGTGAGGGGGACTTGAAAGAGAGCGTTAAACCTCCCCTCTCATCTGGCCTGCGCTCTTCTCACTCTGACCATGGCAAGATGAGCGGCCCTGTTGGAATCCGGGCCCGAGGGGTTACATACTTTAGCTGTGACTGAGGACACTTGCATCACAACACTGCCACCTTTTGACCTAATGTGAAAATGAACCCTCTAAACGTTGTCATATTTTTTGGGTTGTTGTGTTTTTTGGTGTGTTTTCTGTGTTGTAAGTTGGCTCAGGGGTCGTGTGTTGAAACAAATGATTTTCCCCGAAGGCTGAAAGTACCAGTACATTACTTCTCTGATTTATATGCTTTTTTCAACGAGGGTTGACAGAGTTGACAGGAAATGAGGGGATAAGGAGATGAAGATGGTCTCCAGCTGGATGTGAATCAGGGCGGGTTAATGGTCCAACACGAAAGTGGTGTTGCTGTTTAATTCCTGCCATGATGAAATGTGTTGCTGGGGACAATTTGCTGTTGATTTAAAAGCCCAAAGCTGTATTTTGTCAGTAGATGAACCCAATGGCTGTTTCAATGTAATCTCTAGCTTTGTTAACCCTTTTTTCTGCAGTTGAAAGTTTAATTTGGCGTTTGACACCGGAAACTCCTTTTGATATGAACTTCAAACATCATGATTAAAAAAAGAGACATGCTCCTGCTCAGAATACGTGACAATATTAACAAAACATACATAGTGAGACATACAAAACACAAGTAGAAAGTGCTGTTGTCATCACATTTTACCTTCCTCACTCTTTCACACTGATGCCTGTCATAACAGTTTCAGCCTTGGATTAAATGTGCTGCTGCTGCCCCCTGGTGGACATCAACGTGCACACTGAGGCAGAGCATGACGTGAGAGCAATGAGTAATGACAGGCTGGGGTGAATAAACATAGTTAAATGGGGTAGAATTGAGCAAGACAATCATGTTTGGTTCTGGATTTATTTCTTTGAGAGGAACATAGAAGTCAAAACAAAGCAGAGATTTATTGCCGCCCTGTACGCATCAATAAATCTGCCCTGACAACGTAATTAAGATATTTTGGCAGAACGGACGTGAACCTCAATCATCAGATTTCATTCAGGGGGTCAGTGAACGCCTTCGCACAGTATAATTTCCCCTGCAGCAGTTTCACAAGCAGCCATCTTGTGCCACATCTGGGATGTTAGCATGTGTGAATATTCATGCGGTGGCACCTCTCAGAAGGTCCAGACGCTGCAGCTGAGGGAGCGCTGTGACCTTCTTGTTAGGTCAGGCTGAATGCCAGAGGCTATCTAGTAATCACTACAGCCGTACATATTCAAAAACCAGCGGCTACCACCAGGCGCTGTTTAGCAGGCTCCACGACTCAGCCAGATCAAGGTCGAGGCCTCTGTGCTTTTGTTTGCTCTCTTCAAGCTTCAAAGCTGTAGCTGAACACATATTGACCGAGTCTGCTGCCATTCTCACCCTCTCAGTTGATGTCGGTTTCCGACCGATGAAAACACGCTGGCGGGTTGTTATGATTTTAAAAGCTCAACACGATGGATTGTGTAATGTGCTTTCCATCGGTTTTATAGGTTTAATGTGGCTGCTCCTCCGAGGTATCTGTGGTAGCATTAGCTGTAGGATGCTTTCATGCCCCCCCAACTGCGTCTAAGGTTTCCTTCTCTGGCACCATCGTCTTTCTGAAAATAATCTCAGCAGTCTAATGGAGGTGGATCAATGCGGATGGATCGGTCTCTTACATTTCCTTTTCATATCACAACCAACACCACCTCTGGGAATCTGCATTTATCTCCATAGTCAATAACGAGAGGATCAATTTAAGATGATGTTTTTGTCTCTCTCTCTCTCTCTCTCTCTCTCTCTCTCTGTCCTACTTGTTCATATGTACTTTCAGTAAAGCTGCTCTCCATAAAACAGCTCACAGCTATGTGAGGGTTTGTAATTCAAAAGTGATCTGTTGTTAATTAGAGGAATTAGATTAGATTCCTTGATTTTCCTCCTTGGTCTGTTCCCCTCACTTTACTTATTACGAGACGAGAAATCACTGGCTCACTTTGATTTCCCTACAATCACACATCGTCAGATCAGATCTTGTAAAACATATAAAGTGCTCTGACACATTCCAGGGGCAGAATCGTTTTTGGTTGCTCATCTGAGGTGATTTCAGTAACGGCTAAGTATTATTTGCATTCAATTACACAACTGTGCTGAGTTCATTTTCTTTCTGAAGTGAGGTCACGCCGCACAGTCAAATCAGCAGAAATAAACAGCCTATGCAGAGCTTTTGCTACTGTACACCGGCTGCTTTTCTCTTTCATTATATCCTCCACCATGTGAAACCTTGTGGGTTTTTTTCCTGTAAATGGCGAAACTGCCCCGGCACGGTGACCTGTGGCTGGGCCCTGCGGGAGTATTCTGTTTCCTATACTCCCCATGGCCTCACCTTCTTTGCTCTCCTCCTCTTTCCCACCCCCTCCTACTCCTTCTCTTCTTCTTCCTCATCTTCTTCTTGTACTCCCCTTGTCTTCTCTCTTTGTGAATTTGCACTAAGGGATGGATCTGCCCCAGAGACACAAGGACAGCTCAGTTCAACTCAGAGTAGATGTGAGTGGCGGTGAGCGGTGTGTGTGTGTGGTTTGAGTTTCATCTGGTGTTCTTTACTTCACATGATGTTTTGATGTCAGCTGGGACTAGTGTGTTTGATCCGGTCTGTATTTTGATTGACACACTTCGAGTCATCCTACTCTGAAGCAGAATTCCTACTTTCCTGACATTTCCAGTGGTGTTTGCTTGGTGACTTCCAGGATTATTTCAACTGATGGTCTTGTGTCACCACATCTGTTCTTGAATAACTTAATTCCTTTGAAGACGTTGGACTCTTTAAGGACCAGACTTATTGCTTTAATATTTCTATGCATTATAAATTATTCATCCTGCCACCATGCCGGTCCGAATCATGTGCACCATCTCCTTTGCTGCGGACGACGAGCCCAGCAGAGGATATGGCACAGACCCATTTGATGACCACTACAAGCGCGTGAAGAAGGGTTACGGCGACAGGGACACGCAGGACTACCTGGATAGTCAGGTGGGTGATTACAATGACGAAGAGGACGAGGTCGGGGAGGTGGATGACCTGGCCACTTTCTGCAGCGGTTGCTCGCTCCACGGTGCCAACCATGTGTTCGTGGAGGACAAGAAGTTTGGGATTCGTCAGGGTTTGTGGGCGACGGTCTTCACCGTGGCGCTGTCTGCGTTCTTGTTCCAGGTGGCCGACAGGATCATGTACTACCTCTCATACGATCACATCACCATGCTGGATGAACAATTTGCCAAGAACATGACCTTTCCGGCGGTCACCCTATGTAACTACAACTTTGTGCGAAAGTCTCAGATGAGCTTCAGTGACTTGATTTTCATGGGACCTCTGCTGGGCTTCGAGGAAGGTATGGCCCCCGGGTTTCCACTTGCCGAGGAGCCCGATCGTCTGCCAGGCTCTCGCTTCAGCATGGATGAATTCTTCACCCGCACTCGTCACCGCATAGAGGACATTCTGCTGGAGTGTAACTTCAGAGGTTTAGAGTGTGGTCCTGAGAACTTCAAAGAGGTAAGAAATGCGTTTCAGATAGTTTGAAATATTTACTATTTCTGGGAACCAACATAGTTTTAGTTGGACACTTAATTTACAGCAGGTGTCTTAAATGTGTTTGGTAGAATTGATGGTTTTGTTCCGTCAGTTATATTTCTTTTTGGGATCTAAAATTGGAATGTGGCCCAAATAATGAAGCAAGAGAGGCTGCTTGATTTCAACAAGGGCGATCACCTGCAGGATGTCATTGTAATAAAATGACAACGTCCTGTAAAATCTACAATCAAATTGAAACTGAAAAGAGAAGGGAACCTTGTAGAAAATCACTGATCCTGAAGAAAGCGTTAATTTGCAGTTATACAGCTACTTACAATCCTGAGTCATTGCTATAAATAAAAGTGAATTTTCCAAGTCAGCGTATCTGCTTTAATGAAACTCCATTGTAAATAATAAAAGAGTAGACATAATAAAATCAGGTTCCATTACTTAATTGGTATACTTGGCATACAGCTGTTTTTATTGAATTAAACAGGCACTGGAGAAGTCTCCGTGTTGTTCACATCAAATCTAACTGCAGCCTGATGCAAGTCACACATTTCCTGTTATTTTGCCATTTTTGGTTGTGTAACTGCTGCCCCATGCACATCAGAGAGCACTCGGGAGGATCACGGAATTACCAAGTAGTGTTGACAATATCCAGCTATTGGCCTATTGATTTGCTTGACCTTTGCACAGTTACAGATAGGTATGTGCGGACTGCTAATGGATGTACTAGCGTTACATGAGCCGCAATTATATCAGCGTGTAAAAGCAAGTACATGACACATTAATCTAATTTTAGAACTGATCTCATCAGGATTTTGTGTTGTTTGTTAATGTACCATTTATTTGTATCATGATTTTATCATTACTTATTTGATTATCAGTGAAGGAAGTTGTTAAACCAACAGCCAAATAAATATGTTGGTCATCAACAAAAACAATATTCAGCATTTGTTGGGCAGAGAGAAACGTTTTGCTTGGACAGCTCACTATAAATCTTACTTTAATTATTTTTATTCAGGTTTCATTATCTTTTCTGAAATATGCCCAGGTCTGACAATCAGTATCATTAATGGAAAAGAGTTGGGTGTGTGGACAATGTCCTTGAGGTGAAATAGGACCAGCTGCCATCCTCTGTTGATATGATTTTTTAGAATGGGATAAGTGCTGTGACTGCAGTGCTCTGTGCCAGTTTGCATGAGAGAGGCACCGAGGCTTTAGTCAACAGAAATTACTGCCACTGTGAAGTTTAAAACTGAACTTATACACATAATAAGCAAACTTTTTGGATTATTATATCTATAAAAGAATATAAATTATTCATTAAAGTTATTTTGAGCAAAATTGCTGAAAATTCCATTGATTTTCTCAATGTTTTCTTATTTGATTATTAATTTGGGGGATTTGGGAACATTGGTCTTGATAAAACACAGAATTTAAATATGTCAATTTTATTATTATCAATTAGTATTGAATAGAGATCTTTGATTAGATGGATAAGATGTTATTTTAAATGAAAATAATCATTAGCTAAAGCCAGAGTATGGTGTTGCTTATACATATTTTATTATCTTAACTTTGTTCTATTGTTGTCTTTTCTGTTATTGATTGCTTTGTTATGAATTAGTCTCTAAATCTTAATGTTTGTAATTCATTTTTAACATCCTATATATTATCAATTATCCATAAGTAAAGCACTTGCAAATGCATTTGAAATGTGTCTTGAACTGATGTATTTACATGTCACAGGAAAGATAAAAAAAAACAAGACGAGCAAAGTGACATGACATAAAACACTGAACATCTGTCTCAACGGGTGAATTTCATCAGGAAGTTTCAAAGCATCAGCCTGGAATGAAAGCAGCTCTGACATTATGAGGTTGGGATCTTCAGAAGTTGAGAGCAGTGGAGGGCTGCATCTTGTCAAGCAGCACACACACTCTGAGTTTAGGGAAAACAAGAGTGTGGATGTGAAATGAAGGTCCTGGATGGTGAAAGTGTGGAGGTGAAACCTGGAAAAGTAAAGGAGACGTGTGAATACGCTTTATCAGCCACAGCAGATGGTTCCACAAAGGTACAAATAATTAAAGTCAGTCTCTTTATTTGCGTGGTACAGTGCGTGCAAGCAAAAAGAAAATTAATGATTCTGCAGTAAAACTGAATTATTGCCGCAGTGAAGAAGGTGAAGTAGAAAACAACAAAACTAACTTTATGAAGGTTGAAAGCAGTGTCGCCTCACAGAGCTCTTTTTGTCTTTGGAAACTTTACAAATGTACCTTCACTGTGAGGCTATCCTGCATGTTGAAGCAGTCAGCCAGCATGATTTATCCTCAGCAAAAAAAGAGGGTTAACTTTAGCTTTGACAGCTCACTATAGATCTTAGTTTACATATTTTTAGTCAGGTTTCATTACCTTTTCCAGGTAAAAACCTGAAATATGTCCAGGACTGATAATCAGTATCATAAATGAAAAAGAGTTGGGTGTATGGACAATGTCCTTGAGGTGAAATAGGACCAGCTGTCATCCTCTGTTGATGTCCCTTTTTAGACAAAGTGCTGTGACTGCAGTGCAGTCTGCCATTTTATTAGCACGTGGGGAGGCAGTGAGCAGACTGTGTTCAGTGACAGATATTGCCGCCTTGGTGCAGTTTAAAACTCATTCTTGCTTTCACAACGTCTTAGTTTGAATTAGCTGGGGATGCTTCTTGGATCACATTATCATGAAGCTGTGACAGGCTCTGGATTAAAATGAGTAGAACATCTGTTGTTGCACCAAGTATCTTCAAACAGTCATTGGTCCAAACTTCCCACGATAAGTAGTTTTTATAAAGTACAAAGTTTTGAATATATCATAAAACTGTCTATTACAGTTTCTTACACCCCCCCACATTTAGTAAACATCTTCTCAGGTGTTATCAGAAAGATACAAGCAGGTTACATTTACTGTATTACTGCATTAGTATCAAATATATTATACCTGTGTAAGGACGCCTTTATGTATGTTTTCACCCTTTTCCATTTGTTTATTTGGCTGGTTGGTTGGTTGGTTGGTTGGTTGGTTGTTGGTTGGTTTGTTGGTTAGGACTTGAGCAAAGAAAGAAGTCAGTTACATTGTTATGACATTTCCAAAGCCTCCCCCGCGTCATTTATGAAAGACTCTAACTATCAACATGAACATTCAATGAAGTTGTGGATTATTAAATTTTGATCTCAAAACGAGGATAAGACTCTTTATCTTGTACAGATTTTGAATGTCCTGTTTGTAATGTATATATTGTTTCGAAATGGAATGATGAGTGCATGCCTGCAGGTTTCAAGTCACTCCATTAAAGATAAAAACCTGACAAACACAAGTGACAAGTAATAATTTCTGTGTCTGCTCTAATGAGACTAATTACCACTGTTGACAATTTCACTTGAATCCTTCTGTATGACAGACAGCCTGCCTCTTAAATAATCATCTATTATTTCTTCATGCAGCTCTAATGAGTCAAGGTTTTCTCCCTGTTTGTGTAATTTGTCTCCATAGCAACGTTAAAATGTTCTTAATGTTGTTCAGTACAGGATTTGATAAGCAGCTATTTAAGGAAAGCTTTCCCTCTAAGACACTTGGTTGGTGATTTTGTGTGTGTAGATAACTGGTAGCTCAACAGGCACTTTGATTATGCAAAAGTATGCTGAGATACTGTGTATATATACCGTATGTATATATATATATATATACACACACACACACACACACACACACACACACACATGCCACGTACGTGTCAGGATCAAAGGTCTTTGAACATTTAGAAATCCAGTCCTTTTTTTTTCTACCTGTACCGGATGCAATGCAACACAGAATATGTTTAATATTGAAGGGTATGGCAGTGCCTATATGTAGACCATAGACTATATAAAGACGGGCGACATGACAGCTCCCCAAAAGTGAAGCCAAAGCATCTCGATTGAACCCCTGGTGGCTGCCTGCAGGAGAGGCCATGAACCCTGCCTCCTCCATGTTAGTGGATAGGACATGGGCCAAACTAAAAAGTCAAAGAACACATTTTTCTCGAAGATGGTTTCTCTGGTTTACCACATTTACCGGTCGGACCTTCACACCGTGGCTCCACTACTGCGTAGACTCTTACAACAAATAACGTCAGCACAAGATAGCAGCATCGTCCATCTTTATAAAGTCCATGATAAATTCAGATACACACACCCTGATGACTCGTGAAACCTGTGTGTCATCAACATCTATCATTTCAGTTGACTGACTAACTTGACTAATGACTCACTAGAAACTGAGAAAGCCAAGACCTCTTGTTAGTGGTTTGCCAACCTTTTCAACCAATCACTGGTCATGGCAGTATCAGGCTGTTTATTGTCTGCTCGGCCCCATGACAGGCATCACTATTCTCTCACCCTAATCTAATGTATTCTTTACCTCCTGCTCTCACCCACGCAAAGAGTCAACTCAGTGGCTTGACCTGTCCCTGTATCTACAACAGCTTAGCTTAACCTGATCTGCTGTGACTTGTCCCAACACTGCAGAATTTACCTTTTGACCAAATGCAGTATCCACCTTTATATCTGTGTTGTCTTTGCTCGGGTTAAGATACAGAGACATGGCCCAACAGCTATTAATATAATGGACAGCTCTAACCCTGACTAACATTTCACATGTAGTACATTGTTCTCTTCACAAATGTACTACATGCATTCAGTTTTGCATGCAGCAGCTTATGGAACTCTGTGTTAATAATTCATTTTATTACAATAAGTCTAAAGTTGTAAATGTTGTTCAGCAGTTTGAAAGTTGATTTTTAGTCTCGATGAACTGAAGCCCTGTTGTCAGAAAATCCATCAGGGAGGAGTTGAAACCCAAAAATGTAATTAACATTTTATCAGTGATCAATAAAGACTCAACAAATGATTACAGCTTTTAAATCCTGCACTAGAACATGGTGCCACAATATGACATCTGCAAATCACATGCAGGGAAAAGACTAGCATTAATGCTAACAGGCTCGCTAAACCCTTATGGCCTTTAGAAAAGGCTTGATTATATCTATACAGCAGAATAAGTTCACCCCACAGCATGCATTATGTATTACCACTGTCATTTTCCTATATCGATAGAGTGTATTTATTTTGTGTTATGTGGCAATTCGCAACGCCACAGGTCCCAGTGTGGAGAACCTTGAACTCCTGCTGGAGCCTGTCTATTTTATCTACTAAAGAGCCACTAATGTTCCTGCAGCCTTCACTGCTGGTGTACTCGGGGGGGGGGGGGGGGGGGGGATAAAGTGTGTAGATTGATTGGTTTCTGTCTCTCTCTGTCTCCAGGGTTTTCTGTCCATCGCTCTTTCCTCTCCGTCTCTCTGTCCAACATCTCAGTCTGGTGGTTGAAAGTATGTTACTGTGTGTGTGTGTGTGTGTGTGTGTGTGTGTGTGTGTGTCTGTCTGTCTGTCTGTCTTGCTCAGGGCTGGATCAGTAGTGAAGCTCGGCTAACACCCTGAAAAGAGGCGGTTCAGGTTGCAGCATTTCTGTCTCGGAGCAGAATGTGAGCCTCCCTCAGAGAAGTGATCGAAGCCCTTGCTTCCTGCTCGAGCCACAGCCCATTAGATTCAGCTTCCCTTTCTCCCCAGCGCAGCATTGTCAACAGAACCAGCCAGTGGCTCCGGTTACGCCCTTCTCCTGTCTTGTCAAGAGCATCCATCCGTGCACCCGGGCTCAGGCTCTAACAGACAAATACCCAGACCCGACTGAGAGGGAATGTTTTATTTTCACAGAAAGGACAAATTAAATGCCAGAGCTCGCCTCACCATCTGCTGTGAATGCTTGTTACGGTTCAGCATTTCTTTTAAGCTGCCTTTGGGCAGAGATCGTATCAGGGAAACTGTAATGTAATTATCCTCGAGCATTTGCCATGATAAATTAGATGTCCATAAATTGTCTTTAAAAGAACAGCATGGTAAATCACAATGTAAAAGTTAAATAAATTATAACATCACAAAGAATATAGATTAAATGAATATTGCGCCGCTGACACTGAGTGCGTGCTGAACTCAGGCTGCTCTTGCCGCTCGTGGTGCAACAGTTGCTCTACACCTTGTGCAGTTAGGCTAATTAAACTGTCACTTCTTCAAATGGAAATTGATTTTTTGCTTCTCTGTAATGTGGAATCATTTTGTGATGTATTTGATCCGTCTTTGTACAAGTGAAGTGCTTTCATGCAGCCTGATGGATGTTCAATTCTCACTGTGTCATTAGTTTGTTTAAAATGCAGGCGGCACAACAACACACTAAATAAGTGGATGTAAATGCATCTGTGCATAACAAACTGCCTCTTCATTGCACGTAGTGTATGCACGTGTTGTTTTAGTTCTTTGCCCCTGACCTCTCAATGAACACAGTGAAATGAGATGAGGGATTTAAAATTTCAGGTTATGGAAATGAGTTTGATGAAGAAAAAGTATGGGCTCAGTCAGAAAGTGGCCCTCAACGCAGTGCCCCTCCCCTCTGAGAGGTGACAGCACACGACCATCAAATATTTATGGTGACACTGAAATGCAGATCGCTGTCTGTGACTTACCTCATCTGCTTGGCCATTATTCTCAGATCACAGGTTCAGGAGCTGCCCTCTTTTAAGCACAGCTATAGCTTCTCACTATTACATTTACTGCAAGTCTGTGGGCCGAGGCTCAACTAGATTTTAAATTTGATATTTACAGTAACTTCCATTTGATCTAATATTTCTCTTCTAACTTCTCATTACAAAAAGTCTGATGGTCTGTCAGTGAAAACTCTGATATTCATCAAAGCTCTACTTTGATTTCAAGGCTTTTCAACATGTTATTCCACTTTTGCTGACATGCTCTTATATCAGAAAGTGGTCACAAGGGGGCAGTGTTTCACAATGAATTTTTGAGCATAAACTGGCTTTCATGGAGCCTCTGGCTCTGATGTGCTGGATGCAGGTTCTCTTATCTTTTTGTTTATAACAAATAAACGCAATCCCATCTTTTATAGAATCATTTGACTCCCACTAAGTAGGACATCAGGATCTCTGAGTTGCAGCGACTGTTAGGCTGTAAAAGAAAATCCAAAATAACCTTTCAGCAAGTTTTATTTTAAACGGTCTGAGATGAAACTAGACCTCTGCACCTCCTCGTGGTTCTGTGTTAAGTGGTTGACTAGGTTGTGTTGGTTGATTTACCATGAAATCAGATGATGCTAATAGTTTACACAACACAAGTAGAGGCTTGTGAAGATGTCTGACGTCTCAGTGGAGTTTCGACCATGGCGTTGAAGCTAATCTTTGAAGATATAAAAAGCCCAGATGACTTGACAAACTCTGGAAGGGGTTTAGAACAGAGGGGGGAGAGTTGCAGGAGAAGAGTTTATTTTTTTTATTTTTGCTTATTCCAGATTTTTGCTTACTGCAGCTTTAAAGCGTCGTGCAGAATTGCTGCCAGCAGTTGCATTTTTTAAAAGAACCATTCCTCGAGGGATTAAACTCTATTTGTGTGTTGTGGGGATTAAAACAAAAAAAAGAAATATTACAAATTCCAACACGAGCTGAGGTTTGTTTACTGTGGCCACGGACGCCCTTGACAGAAACTCATCCGCTCGTTCATTCTCCACCTTCTCTTCTCTTTTTATCTGTCTGTTTGACTCGCCTCAGATCCCACCCGTTTTAATTAAACCTCTCATCAGTCACCTTTTGAAGGCTGATGACGAGAGGTGCAGCAGCAGCCTGTTCGAACAAATCCATTAGGACATAAAGACTGCCTCATTTAAATTGGACGGATATACCTCTCTCCAGCATGAGCCAACACTTCATAACACAAATGATAGTTGATCATTAAAGTGGCATAAATGGAAGGACAGACCTTTCACTTTACTCGTCAACGGAGATAAATGACACAATGATGTGTAAATGAGGGACACTGCAATTTTGCCAGGAGCAATTATATATGAATAAGACATATGACAAGTGTCCTGAACAGAGCCAATAGCCACCTACAAGTAGTTCATTAGGCTGATGAGAGGTCTTTAATGGCTTCCTACAGGATTGTCCTTCATATCAGAGCTGGGGAAAAAAGAGACGTCTGGCTCCAAATGACAGAAAGGATGTCGGAGGAGCTGTAGGGAGAAAAAGGTATCGTCAGCTTCAGTGTTTCTCTCTTCCACTGTCTTCTTTAGTGTCTCTGTCTGTGTGTGTCCCCACGTTGGGATGTGTGTGTGCTACGTGTGCAGGTGGATGCCTAAAGGCGATTGGTGTTTATGGACAAAATGGTATTTTCTGCCTCCCCTCTCCAGAGATCTGTTGTGGTCAACGGGACTCCATTAGGAAGCACATTGAATCAGCAGGACACTTTACCTCACACATTTATCCACGTTGACATTATCTATGTATATTTACGTGTGTTGGTGTGTGCAAGAGAGTTTTAAAACACTGTTTTAAAATGCATTAGTATTGATGTAGCCCAGTTAACCTCTGTGGCAAAGTACCTGAAATGTAAATGAGCTCAAAACGATAAACTCACCTGCACTGAGCTAATGTTAGCGGGAGGTCTATTGATTGATTGGTCTTTGTTTCATCCCAGGAACTGAGAGTCAATCACTGCAGGTCGGCTGCTGGCACCTTTGGGCAAAGCTGGAAAAAGGGCTGATTATGTTATTCAGCACCACACACAGCGAAACCCAACTGATGCAAATCTTAACACCACGATTGAGATCGAGTGAAAGAAATATATTCATCAGCAGGGAGGTGTGTCTTTTTTAATTCCAACCTCCACCTCCCTGTTCAGTCAGCCTCAGACCAGGAGTTATTAGGGGGACGAAAGCAAATAAATCATGCCGGCAATTAGCAGCCTACTTAGCACACAAACACACACATGCAGATATAACATGTACATATACACACACACTGGGAGCTATCAGCCATCATATTGCACTCAGTACATGTATCTCCAGAGGAACTGTCACAGTGCAGACTGAAATGAAATCAAAATGAAAGATCCATTTAGGTGCAACCCAACGTGCAGCAGCAGGGTTTGGACTGTTTCATCTTTTCTGGCAGTCTGATCTTCCACAGTGTGTGTGTGTGCGCGTGCTGTGTGAGTTTTCCCACAGAGTTGTCAGCCAGTTGGACTTCTATCGACCCTCCTTCGTTAGCCCTGCTTCCCCTGCTTGTCTGACATCCCCCTGACAGACACAGAATTTGGACGTACACAAATTGCGGCGACGGAGCTGGAATAAAAGCAATGCGTCCAGGCAAGAAATCGATGAGGTGTTTTGTTTCTTTGTTTTTCATCTGTCAGAATGTGCTGGTTAATAGCATCTGATAAGCCTGTGATTATAAACTGATCTTAAGCTGGGCAGGGGCTGAAATTAATAGGACGTGACAGGATATCCGTGGAGGATCTCCGCTTGAGAGGTTCTTGATCATACTTATACAGAATTAAACATCAAAAGCCAACTCGGTGTAATCTTTTGAAAGGGTAAGACGTTTATGATTCAACTTGCCTCTCAGGGAGAGGGCAGGTGCTACTCGAGCATGTATTTCTTTAAAAAAAAAACAGATTAAAGGATATATATTATCATGAAGAGAGGGAAGTGTGCATGTGTGATGAAGGTATACATGTCTGTGGTAAGAGTCAGTAATATATGTAGGAACATTTAAAAGGTTAAGGAGTTTAATATTATTGTCTTCCTTGCCAAGTTATTTAAGGAATTAAAGTAATAGTGTGACATTTTGGAAAGAATACAAATTTGCTTTTATTTCCAAGAGTGATATAAGGAAGATTGATGCAGTCCAACTTACTATGGACCCCTTTTAGCTTATTACCCATATATCAGTATTTGAGAATATAGTTGAGTAACAAGAATTATATCAAACCCTTAAAGCTCATAAATTAATGCATGATATGTTGTTTGTTTAATCCAAAGTCCAATTTTAGTGATTTTTATGTAGAGTTTATTTGTCTGCCCAACACTTCTGTGCATCATCTGCAGCTACAGCGCTGGTTGGCAGTGAGTCACTGCACCCACTCCTGGTTCAAATATCATGACTCCAGACCCGTGCCTGACACGATTGATCAATCTCTTCCTCTCCGTCGCATTATGAAAGCACATGATTTCCAAAATGTTGAACTATTAATACATTTCTTAAAACCCCACCGCAGTGTGTGCGCTTTTTGACAACCCTGCAGTTCTGAGCACCAGCGCAGCAAACACACACCTCCACAAATAATAAAACAAATGGAAGGATTTGGTTTTACAAGAATGATTCATTTGTAAATGTCAGGCAGAAAGGGACCATTTATTTCACAAAGGCCCATTCATTCATTTCTCTCTGAGGGGCAAATAGGAGGCATCGGGCCTGCGGGGACTGGGTGACTGTTTGCTATAGCTTGGAGCCGCACTCTGAAAGTCATTCATCACAACCATTTCCCCTTTTCCCTAACTCTCTCCAGCCCAGCTGTTATGATGCTGCCGAGATGAATTAGTTGTGTCATCCTGTGTTTCCCTGTGCGGGGTATAAGGATACTCTGACTGCCCCAGGGGCTGTAAATTTAAACCTGCTTCATCCATCCACAATAGTTATACAGTAAGACTCCTGAATCCATTTTCAGATAAGTGCATTGATGTATCACAGGTGGCCATTCATGGGGGTGCTGCCACATTCGATCCTTTCAAAACCTGAAAAGGGGAGATTTTGGAAACCGTCCGAGCTTGATATCCTGTGCATTGTTCGCACACACCAGCTATTCACAGTGTTTAACCATCTGGACTGAGGCTGACTTGTGCACACTGTCACTATATTTGTTTTTTAAGTGTTTTCAATGCAGTAAAACGCTTCCCAAGGCGGCGCTTTACATGCTACTTTACAGCTCACAGACTTCACACAGTGCCTAAAAAGGCTTCTTAAATGTACAATCACTGCTAAATGGGACAACGTGGGCTTTTAAAGACCCAAAGGAGTTTAAATGTTTTCATTTGGTGGTTTTAAATCGGACCATATTGATGCCGAAAATGTTTTGGTCGCCAGTTTGTTTCCCTCTTGTCTACATGGAGAAGCCTCTGAAAAAAAGCTGCATTTATCTCTCTTGACACTTGAATACGTGTCATGAAAGAAACAAGCAATGAGATTTTGTGGAACAGAGATGGTTTTAAAATAAGAATTTATGCAGGATTACTAAACATAATTGATGTTCATGGTATTGAACTATTTATGGAGTATTCCAAAATAAGAGTCTTGCACTTCCATTAAATCAGGGGTTTCAGCTGGGGCCAGTGCCCCCCTCGCCCTGCCCCTAGATGCACCCCTGCATATGTGTGTAAAATTGGTGGATTAGCCCTTTATCTAGCAGTTTCACAATAGTTTCCAGTATCACACAAAAAGCAGAGATACCTTTCCAACAGACATTACTCATTCACAGCATGAACCCTATAATTAACTTTGTTGTGTTCAGGTTGGCACTGCGGTGCAGTCGTTACCACTGTCGCCTCACAACTGTGGGGATGTTCTCCCTGTGTCTGTCTGGGTTTTCTCTTCAAAGACATGCAGCTTAGCTTCTTTGGAGTCTCTAAATTGTCTGTAGGTGTAAATGTGAGCGTGAATGGTTGTTTGTCTCTACCAGACCTGACAGGGTCTGGCGACCAGGGTGTACCCTGCGTCTCCACCACTGGCAGCTGGGATTGGCTCCAGCTCCCACACAACTCTCAAAGGAAAAGCAGAATAGATAATAGATGGATGGATGATGTGTACGTAGCAGCAAGTTCTACTCATTCACGACACTTATTATGCTGCGTTCAATCAAATTATATTAGTTTAAAAACCAAGGACAAACTTTCACCGCACAGAGCAGGGTGTTTCTTCAACATTTAGCTTTGTTTCAGTGTCACAGCCTCAAGCTCCGGGTTCACAGGCTTGCAGAGCAGCTCTTGCGCTACTATCACTGACTCTCATCTCACACTGTTCTTACAGTAGAGTAGCACTTACTTGACAAGTTATTTAATTCATTCTTATAGCCCCAGAGATTGAGAGGCTGCAGGAAAAGTGGCTTTTGTGACATTTGTCCCTTTATAGCAGATCATGTACACAATTATCCTCAAAATTGTCTCTGTAAATCACCACCTGCTCCTCTGTCAGCCCCCGCAGCTACAGGACCATGACTGCCACTGCTGCTCTCCATGCCTCCTCCCCATTTCTCTTCCTTTGCTCCATCCTTCCCCGCCTCCCTCCCTCCCTCCCTCTCTTGCATTCTCTTTGCCTGCTCTCTTGTCCCCCAGCGGGAGACAGGGAAGAGACTGCAGTAACCAGAAGAGCCAGAGAGAATATGGAGATCACAGAGAGAGGGGGGGAAAGAGAGAAGCACAGTAAAGAACAAAGGTGTGTGTGAGGAGGGTTGACATATAATGTAAAGACACGCAGCAGAGAACGACAGAAGGAGGGAAAGTGCTTTGTGTTCATAGCCTGACAAACACACTGGGGGTTTGTACTGTAAGTACTGAGGGTAAACAGTGAGTGTAGAGAAGTAATGATAGCACTAGAGTTTGTACAGATTTAAGACATAGTGGGGAGGAGAGCGGTCGGGAGGGAAGCTGGGCAGCGTTGTTTGCCTGGTGGCATGTATTATGACTCTACTCATGTCAAAGTCCAGGGTGGCCAGCACCACCCCAGTGTGGACCCAGAATGACAGTTTGATTAACTGCCGAGCACCTCGACACCCCGAGCTCTCGCAAACTCTCCTTCCAGCATCCGAGCAGGAAGCTAACTCAGCAACGTGGACCTCAGAGGCTCATTCTCTCCTCAGCCTCCACATTTCAGAGAGGGTATTAATGTTGCTTCTTTCCCTCCCTATTCAAATTAAGAATTAATACATTTTCATTGATTTGTGATCTCAATAATTTCAATCCACAGGCTCAATGTAGTTTATATATCAATTAATTTTTATTATTAAAATTAGATAGATAGATGGATAACAGTACATTTGAATGTACCACACTTGCATTTTAAAGAGCTGTATTACATCACAACTGCAGATTGTTTCCCTCTGTGCACCATCATTTATTACAATCTATCTGCAATAACCACCTTACTGTTGTATATACTGTATGATAGTATACACATTGTAGTACAGTCCACAAAATGCACATATTTGTACATTGTTCTTCTTTTTACGTACATTTTTTATATTTTTATTGTAATGTTTCCTTTTTATAAATTGCTATTTTTGTTTTGCAACTGTAATGAAACTCAATTTCCCCTCAGGGATCAATAAAGTATTTCTAATTCTGATTCCCAGTTCTCCAGACTCCCAATCAGAGGATTGTGGGGTAAGTGAGAGCACTTAGCCCACAGACACTTTCTCTTCCAAATATCTACAGATTCATCAACAGGCAGATTTATCAAAATAAACTTAAAGCCCCTATATAAGTCTGCTGTGCCTGTACTGTAAACACACAACAATGTATTATAGGCTGTATTATTCTCAGCACATCTATTCAAGTATAGGCATTTCTGCATGAAGACCTTGGGGAAAGTGTAAAACAGAGAAAGAAAGAAATTCTAAGGAAATAAATATATAAAGCAAACAAAAAAAACGCTAGTAATAAAAGAGACAAAGATGTCTTTCATTGTTTTATATAAATATATTAAAGATGGGAACATTTTTAAAAATATCTTCCCCCGGTTTGAATACTAATTGTGGTGGTTTTAAGGAAAACTGCTGCATGTAATTCAGCCCTGAGCATGGCACACACTGCCTGCCAAAGGGTAGCCTGGCTAGCTCGCTAAAATGACAGATATGATATGACGTAAAGTGGCAGCTATTACATTTCTGTGCTTGTCGCTGCCATTTTCACTTATCTTTTAACCTTTAAATGCTTCGTTCGTCACCCCTGATTGAAATTGAGGTCCTTTTCTCATTTGGAGGAACTGTCAAAGCCGACAAAACAGCCATCTACTGATTACTCCCATTCACATTAGCTCCCAGCGATCAAGCAACTAATACACTGTAGTGTTTAATATAGCCTGCGATGGAAATTCACTCGAAATTCATTCGACTTCAGTTTCCAACAGATACTGACATTTGTGAACTGAGAATGTTTTAGTCCCTTTTTGTTTGACTGGCGCGGCTGACAGGTCTGACTTCAAAAATGTGTCCATAAATTTACAGTCCCCATCAACGCACCATTCAACGGTTCTCAGATTTGTCTCAATAACGTCGTTGAAATGACTTTAGAGACAGATTCACACTCACAAAATGCTGATTGAACTGTCTGTGATTATTAGAATGTTGCACTGTAATTCCATTTAAAGTAACAGTCCTAGGCTGCCTGAACTTGTGCTTTGGAGAGAAAGGTGACGTACTTTTATACATTCAAAAGTTCTGCTGTGGGAGTATGAACTTTGGAAAGTCAGCGGGTTCTGCATTGAGAAAGAAGATGTTATGTTATGTTTTAATTTCCCTGTAATACCTCGACTAAGGAGGTTTGTTGGTTGTTTTTTTTGTTAGCAGGATTATGTAAAAACAACTGAATGGATTTGCACGAAACCTGGTGGGAGGATGGGTCAAGGGTCAATAAACAACTCATTAAATCATGGCAGAGGAGCAGATCCAGGAATTTTTTAGAACTTTCTTTAACATAACGTGATCACGAGACGATAGCTGTGTCCCAATTGAGGGACCACCTCCTTAAGGGGCCGTGTAGGCCGCGAAGGAGACAGTCTGCTCTACAAAGGATTTCTGTGATCGCCGTCACTACCTTGTCCCGCTCATACTGCTTTTGATTAGCAATAGAGCTTCAGTTTGAAACGACGAGAAAGTTTTAACGCCCCATGGTTTTTCCTAACGCGCGTTTGCTGTTCGGGGTGAGTTGAAGCATCTGAAGTCTCATCGCTTAGTGGCTCTGAAAAGCGGTTTGTCATCAAGGCACAATTAATCCTGGGATAGGTTGAACCGAGAAGGATCCACGGACGCATTTGTCGACCGCATTTGAAGGAGCCTTTGAAATGGGACAATGACACAATCTGTCTTCACATGTGAGGGATGCGGCCCCTGAGCGGAGACACAGCTATTTTCACCGATCCAAATAATTCATGGGAATCAGACATATTTGGGGACTTATATCTATGAAGGTGCAATTTTGGTGTGTATCCAAATAAAAAGCAGGATGTAGTGGAGTGTTGGCCGTTGGCAGAGGTATGCATTCTACTGATCGCCATTCCAGTCCACTGTTGATTCATGATGTGTTTTATGATCTAGTCAATCAAACAGGATATTTATTTACCTCTCCGATTCTTAGTTATTAATAGACTAAAGCTTGAACCCATAACAAATACTCCTGTTTGCTTCCACAATGGGAACATTAGTGAAACTCTTAAACTGCAGTTTCACATCAGCTTGCATTTGTTATTCTGTTGTTGTTAAAGTTGCTGTGGGATTGTGTTTCCCTGTCAAGCGGGTGCATCATTATCCCTTCATCCAGACGGATTAGCTCGTTCCACAGAGCCTCTCCTCTCCTCTCCTCTCTCTGTCTTGATGAGTTGGCCGGGGAGACGGTGTTGAAACAAATGCTGTTGAATGCCAGAAGTGTCAGGCTCCATCTCAGGTGAATGCTAATGCACCACCCGCAGTATTTTCAGACATAAATTACAAATAATCTATGTTCACACACACCACAATGTTTAGAATTCAGTCACTGTTTTGCGTTGGATTTTCATTCATGTTGGTTTGTCTTGTCCTCTCATTTTCGTACTCAGCTGTTCACAGACGTGTTAGCTCTCTATGCATGACATCCAACTGCACTGAATCAAGCATATACTAGTACAAGCCTTGAATATGCGACGTGGGATCTCACTCAACCGTCATCATGGGCCCAAGAGCAGTCATTCCCCATGACACCCTCACTTGTTAAAACATGAGTAATCACCCGAGTAAATGACTCGATTGTCCTCAGAAGGGACATAATGGTATGTGCTACAGTATACTGCCGTGGAGGGAATGAGAATGAAAAGTCTAAGTAAGCAGGCGGTGTCCTGTTTGAACCCCGTCTGATGTCATCTTCTATTCCTTGTTGTGTTCAAATCTGTGTCATGTACTATCTTTGTGTGCTATCAAGTAGACTGCAGTTGGTTAAAATAGAGTCTGCAGCTCAGTATTCCCGTGAATGCAGGATGTAGCGAGCCCTTTGTGTAACAAGGCAGAAAATCGAAGATGTGAGAATCAGGCTGGTTGATTCATGTGCAGCACGTTTACCTTTAATGCAGAAGGCTGGAGTTTGCGCCCTTTCACTGACCTGCAATTAGAGTTCACCTCACTGCAATGTAGTGGCTTAATCATACCGAACTTCATCATAGCATGCACAGACACTGTACAAGGCAAGAGCTGGAAAAGTGTTGGCATCAGACATCCTCGTACAACATTGCAGGTTGTATTTTTCTATCCAATCGGACTGAAGTTGCTGCTAAGCCTCAAGTCTGTAGCAGTTGCCCTGTTTGCCTTGTCGGCCAGTAGCCCTGACCCCTGATAGCCAAACAAAAGAGGAAGGCAAAAGGAAGGCGTTACGGTTTAACGTGCATTACATGTTGACCCTGGACCTTTATGAGTTGTGCAAGGATGGTTAACTACCAACAGTTTGCTCACTTTTTCCTTCGATTAAAGTGTTTTCTAATCTGGCAAATTTATTAGCATCTTTCCAACATGTCTGATTGTCTGTCTGCTCGTGTATTTTGCCCTGTCAGACTTCTTTGTAGTGATAACACCTTGTTCCCAGACACATTAATACACACTGTACCCAAAATGTAGGACAGAGAGTGAGAGTCAGGCCTGCATGAGAAACAGCTTTTAATGTGAACACCAAGTGATGATGACTAACCAAGCATGAACCTCCACTTAACCTACACCCCAAGAGAGAAAGATGGTGTTTATAAAACGCTTGGTGCATTCAAGCCTCTGTTGCTCGCCGCAACACAGGTTTTCCCTCCTCGCAGCCAAACTGGGACACTGCAGGGTCGAAACCCCCATTAAATCTGAGTTAGGCTCTTCAGGAATTCAGGAGAGGCTCTAAAGACTCTCCACATGATTTGCATCAGCTTCCCAGAGGCACCTTGACCTTTTTTGTTTTCCCCATAATGTGTGTGTGTGTGTGTGTGTGTGTGTGTGTGTGTGTGTGTGTGCGTGTGCGTGTGTGCAAAAATCATTTCTGAGGTCCTGGTTGAGGTTGGTAAAATGTGAATAAGGGATAAAGTTTTGGTTAATCTGTCCACAATGAATGGAAATCAATGCAAAGTTATGTGCAAATTTAGGGTTAGGGTTCGTGTGTGTGTGTGTGTTGGTGCCTCTTTATGGCCCTTTTCAGCATGAACACTGACCTTGCCAGGACCAGTTGACCTCATGGGCACCAACTGGTGTGTCAAACCTTCATTTCTGCTGTCCTGATTAAGGTTAGAGGTTAGATGTGAATTGTGGTTAGGTTCAGGTTAGAGTTAGTCATGAATTGGTCAGGGTTAAGGTTGGGGATAAGGTTTTGGTTACAGGCTGTCCGCAATGAAGTCAATGCAAAGTCCTAAAAGGGATAGTTGCTCCAACCTGTGTGTGTTATTAGGAGCCAGGAGGGAGTACTGTATGTGTGTGTGAGGAGGAGGAGGAGGAGGAGGAGGAAGGGGAGGCTGAAATTGAAAGTGAGAATGAATTGTGTGGGGTGGGGGGGGGCAGACAGGAGAAACATGTAATTACAATATGACTCTGGGATTTTCACTAAATCCACAGCTTTCAGAGACTAACTGCTGGCAATTTAGAAGATATAATCCCCGGGACTGAATTTGATGCACAGTGGCGCACTAAATCATTGTGAAGAACTTCGCTTCCCCGCAGGACGAGCTCGGGGAGCGCTGTGCGACTGACTACTCCCCCATCACCGCCACAAGCTGCTGCTCAGAGCCCGAGAGCACCGAGCAGAGCTGCGTGCGCTCCTCTCGCAGCCACACGCACACGAGCAGCAGCCGTCCGAGAGCGCACGGGCGAGTCTCGGCACAGCCACTGTGTGCCACACACGGCGGGACCCAATGTTGGAAGCGCGCACCTGCGTCCCTCCAAAATGTGCCAGTGTGACGCGTCTGGATCGAAACCGAGACCGGGCTCCCTCGCCGAAGCCGGGAAGCTCTTCCTGAAACACACCACCCTGCACGGCTTGAGGCACATCTTCCTCAGCGGCTCCTACCCCCGGAGGGTCGCGTGGCTGCTGGCGTTCCTCGCCGCCCTGGCTCTGCTCTTCACCTGGTCCTCGAACAGAGTGCGCTACCTGCTCTCCTCGCCCGTGTACACCAAGGCGCACATGGTGTACGCCAAGCGCCTCGTCTTCCCCGCGGTCACCATCTGCAACCAGAACCTGCTGCTGCCGCGGCGCATGAAGAAGACGGACATATTCAGCGCGGGGAGGTGGCTGGGGCTCCTGGGGAGGAACTGGCAGGTGTCCCCCGCTGCGAGGGAGGCGCTCACTCCTCTGAGGGGCCACGACGGAGGGAGCGCGGCGCTGGATGAGCCGTCCTGGTCCCCGCTGTCTCGGATTTTGGACTTCAACCACTTTCTCCCCCCGCCCCGGGAGTCCCAGCCGTCCATGCGGCAGCTGCTGGACCGACTGGGACACCAGCTGGAGGAGATGCTGCTGTACTGTCGGTACCAGGGAGAGATGTGCGGGCCGCGTAATTTCAGCACCGTGAGTGTCGCCAAAGTTCCGCTGCGTTTGCCTTTTTCATGCGCCCCCCCCCCCCCCCCACCCCCAACAGGTTGATGCAGCTTTTGCATGAGGCTGAGTCGCAAGGTGAACTGTTACTGTAATTGCCTGTCCGTATCTTTTATGCGTCGCCTGGATAGATATCAAGTGGCTGTGTAATTAATTTGCTTTGAAGCCATGCAATCAGCAGGCAGTGCACACTTCTCTGCACTGTTGCTTGGTTATGTGCCTCACTAGTTCAATTAACTCTCTCATAGCTCTTAAACTGCGGCCATGTAAATGCAACAATTACATTCCTGCCTAGTCTCATGTTGAGCACTGAGTGATTTGTTTTACATAATTGTATTTCAGCTGACAATATAGCTCCATAGTTGCTCTAATATTCCTGTGGTTTTCCCTAAATCCACTGAGTTGACAACACTTGATGGGTTTGTGTAATATTTGCTTGTTCACATTTAATCCAGCTCTCTTTTAGTCTCGTTATTCACCCACAGACACTGTAGAACGTCCGGGTTCAACATCAACTAATATCAAAAGTTGACTCATTTTATTGGAGACCATTTTAAAACCCAGCAGGTTTCTGCTCCCCCCCCCCCCCCCCCCCCATACGGTCTGAACTGGTCTCTACTCTGTCGTCCATTATACCGCTGGATCAATGTGTGTACAATCCCGTGCTCACAAGAGACCAATCTGGCCCTAATGAAGACTTTTGATTCATTTAGCAACGCTTTAAAATGCTCCCTAACACTGTGATGAAGAGCAGTTAGGGCCGGGCTCGCTGGTAAACTGCAGCCCCATTGATTGCACTTCACCGTTGACTGGAGAAAAATAGGAAAACCGTTGTTCCCCTCTCCCACCTCTTTAACCAAATCCGTTTTCAGTTCAGTAGAAATTCTTGTCTTGTTTGAAATAATTAGATATTTTTGTGGTTGTCTTTTTTTTTTTTCCAGCAGCAGACGTGACCGAGTGTTATTTCTGATTTGTATCTGAAACTTCTCGCCTTGGTGGCTGCTCTCGGCCTCTACGGCATCAAAACACATCCTCAGATAATGCATCAAAGAAGCTGCCTCTCTTGTACACACAGATTTAAATGCAACACGTCTGGAACCACAAGGCAAGTTATCACAGACAAACACATTTCTTCTCACCAGCATCTTTAGGAACGCTCCGTGTTGTTGTTGTAGAGCATTTTAAAGGGTGACCAAGCAGAAGCAACCTGTTTCGGAGATAAACATTGAGCCAAAAGCTCTGAGTTTGGGGGATATGTTAGTGCATAGATAATCGATGCTTGGCCTCTGGGTGAGCAAGATGAGCTGTCAGCATGAGTCAGGCCAATAGAATCAGTCACACTTGAGAAGTAAGGTGTGGAATAGGAAGGCGAGCCTGTCCACGTACAATGGGCTTCGGGATCTATTGACTTTTGTGCAGGAGCCCCCCCATGTTGCCGGGGTCTCTCATGGAGCTCATAAATTTGGTCGCCCCCCCCCCCCCCTTGGCCTCATCAATCCATCCTTCCCTCCATGCAGCTGGTCAATCCTTCTTTATCTGTATTCGAACAACACACATGCTTCATTCTGTCCTCACTCGCAGATTTCGAACATTGATTTCAGTAACGAAGCCTCTGTCCCTCCCATGTTCCCGATTGACTGACAGTTTGAATCTTACCGGGGGAATCTAAATGGAGCTCCATTTTTCTCTTTTTATTTCCTGTCTGAAATATCAATGTAGTGGATGCTTTTTTATTTTTATTGTAAATTCAGTGGATGAATACGATGTAAGTGGACTGCATTTCCATAACTCTCAAGGTTTAACACACATTTCAAGCTCTTTACAGTGAGTCGCATTCTCTGTCACTCAATCATTTGTCTTGCCCAAGGACACGTCAACATGTAGACTGGAGGAGCCTTGGATTGGACCATCAACCTTTCCCACTAAGTTTGGATCCACTCGACCTCCTGATCCACATCCGCCCCAACAGTTCTTGTTCTTTGCTCTTTATCTGCTCTCACCAGGCTCTCAGTTCAGACACAGCTTCCCCCAGACTTTGCAGAGTAGAAGTTTGCACGTTCTGCTCTGTCTGGCAAAACTCCACCACCTCTCTATCTGCCAACTGCAGCTTCATTAGTCCACAAGGCAGAGCAGACACACATTGTATTCAACAGGTGTGAGTCCCGTGCCCCCTCTTGACTGCTCTCAACTCTCTCGCTCTCTCTCTACATGCACATTTAGCTCAGACCTGCTCCCTGATAGCTAGAGTCAGAGGCAACGTTATTAGAGGTTTGACGAAATAACCCCATGGAATATATTCCATTTCTAAGGTAATTCATAAACCCAGCCTCCTCCCTAGTTAGTGGATGGGACGTGGACGTGGTAGTTCTTATAACACTGAAGGGTTCATTTTTCTAGTAGCTTTAGTTTTATTAGTTATTGGATGCTATAAAAACAAGATCTGGATTGACAGCACAGACTGACTCGTGATTGGTTAAGTGTGTGTATGGACGGGACCTCACCACGGTGGCTCCATCCCCTGATCGCTACGGCACAAACTTTGATTCCAAATGTGGAACTAATACCCCCCAACAATATGGTGTCATTCATATCTGGGAGGCTTTAGCGTAATTTCTGTATAGTGGGAGGAAGTGGAGACGAACTGTTCATCTTTATATACATTCTATGTTCCCTTCCCATAGATGTAGCACAGTGTGGATGCAGTTTTTCTCTGTTCTTTCATTTTTCGAACACTAGTTAATGGTCTATATACCACAGTGACGATATCAACAAATCTGAGTTGATTCACTGCCGCGCTGGACCCCGACAATCTCTCATAGGTGGTGTTTTTGTAACTGTCATAACACACTGCACCTTGGTGCTCAGAACCAATCTCGAAATCAATGGAGAGGAGAAAAAGTGGTTCTTCGGGGGGAACTTTAGGGAACAGCTTGTGCATCCTCGTCACATTGTCATGTGAGGATAGCCAAGGGCCATCTCAACAGCCTCGGCCTGTCTGTCTGTGAATTATTTATCGAAAGAGAGAGACAGTGACATTTCCACACCCTGGTAAAATGACACAGGGTGATGTCTCTCTCAGCGTTCTTCCTCACACAGGTCGGGGCGATTTAAATATTGAACTTCTGTGTTTACAACTTACAGAGATATCATGCCACTCTGTTTTAGACGCCACGTGAAGGGCTCAGTGTTCAGCGGGGGGATTTACTCACTCGGGAAAAGCTGCTTAAGAAACGCAAATATTTGTTCACCCTTAATGCTTAATGTACTCGAACTAAAAGGTTAACACCAACAGATTACTAATGTTTACCATCACTGTGTAGAGCCATTATAAACTGCACTTATGCTGCCGAGAATTAATTAGTTTTTCTTGAAATGTTATCCAAGAAACGGTTTTGTGTTTGGTGATAATGGGCTTTCTGCTTCAGGTAAAGGGTTTCTCTTTACCAAAATAATACACAGCACTGTAAAACACTGTCAGCAACACAGGATAAGAGAGACCGCTTGATAGAAAGACAAGAAGAAGCGTGTTGAAATTAAACGTTAACCTTAGAGCCTCAGAACACAGTGAAGATCCTGGACTCCCCAAGGTCACCACTGGCACCCACCGCTGCTCCTCACTCGATGCAGCCAGCACAATTCCCTGGTTACCACAGCAACTCTGACTATACAAGCCTCCTGTAGTCAGTCACCACATTATCAACACATACACGCAGATGGCAAGCAGGGGTGGCCGTACACCTCCATGCAAAAACTGTACACACAGACACACACACGCTCACCCACATTCATGCATGCTTTTTCACAATGTTGTATGTGTATGCACACTTGGGGACATGCACAGAGATAAACACACACTCACAAACAATCTTATCACGGTTGTCTTGATCCGTTAAATGCTTTTCTCTTCTCAGTGTGATCCACGCTGCCTCTTTCTCTAAATGTTCTAACTTGTCTCTTGGAGATTCTGTCTTTGTGAGCTGTAAATGGGTAAAACCTTTAAAAGAAATCATCCATACAAGTTAATTAGTTGTAGATTTTTAAATAAAACATGGCTTGTTTGGCTGTTGCAGGATTTAATGGGGGGGAAAATCCAGTCTGAGACTTAAATAGCAGTAGACGTTTCCTTCCTGCAGGCTTTTCCCTAAGTTGCGGATGCCAGTGCCGGTCTGACTTCATAAGATTTCCCTGCGTTTATATTCCAAAGAGCAATGATATACAGTGATCTGATTTTGGCCAGAGACGACTCTGCGACTAAGATGGATTTCAGGGCCATTTTATTGACGTTTGGAGTCTGCTCTGGAGTCACCGCACATAGGCGGGTGTTGCAGCCGCCGCTTTTGACTCAGTTTTTCCACTTACGCACTTGAAAGGTCACATCTCATATTGTGTCGACTGTCGGACCGCTTTTTATTACATTTCGCCACTTTGCGTCTTAAAAGCTCCTCTATAGCCGCGCCATGGGAGGCAATCTATCGTGGCTCACGCTTCATTCTCCCCCCCCACACACTTCACTGTCCAGGTTTCACGTAATCCTAACTTTTTTTATTGTGAGACATGGCTTCAATTTTTTTCTCTCCGCTCCGTGCATCTGCCGTCTGTGACATCTGAGTAATTTGTCACGCACGGCTAACGTCTGATTCATAAGTCGGCCTGTGTAATAAACGCCTCCCTGTGTGTTCCCAAGATCCTCACACAGCACATTCACATGATAAGAAGCTGCCACCTGTTTTAGGCCGCCTCAGCAGAAAAACAAGCCATTTGTGTCGTAATGTGGTTATTTTTCCTGCCATGTTACACCGGAGCCTTGTCTCCTATGTATGTTGTGAATACAGACAAAGAGTGGAAGTATGAGACTTATTCATTCTACACAAATCCCCTTTTTGTTTCTTTTGACCATTTTGTCTTATTTATGTCAGAACGTTGAAGGTTAACGGGGAGTTGATTGCGAGCTAGGTTGTTGTGATACAGGGCTCGCAATTGTGCAGCCAGACAAGCGAGAGTAGGGGAATGTTTTACTTTGGATCCCGCCCATGCTTTTCCATCCCCTAATGTCTGATGATTTGATTACACATCCATTAGTTCACTGGCAATCATGTCTTTGCCAATAGGTCGCAGATCCCTGCTGCGCTCCTCAGCATCCCTCCAGCACATCCTGTTATACAACTGTGTGCCGTCCTGTTTGCATCGGTGGCCGTGTGTCGCGGAGATAAAAGTGGAACTGGAGCATGTTGAGCTAATTCAATCGGATGCTTTGAATACATTTGGAAAAGACAAAGCCAGATGATTTGATTAAAGTTAAAGCAGTTAAGTGGATTTCAAGCACCAATGTCAAAGATTCACTGGTTCCTGATTTGTAAAATTGAATATTTGCTGTTTTATTAAGTTTTATCATATATCAAACTGAGAATTTTTTGTATTGTGGACTGTTGAGCGAATAACACATGATTTTTGTATACACTATGTAAACACTATGTAAACTGTTTACAAATTGTTGTGAACCACATAATCGATTGTGAAAATAATCAGCAAATGAATCAAAGCAATAATAATCGTTAGCTGCAGGTTAAGATTTGATGATGATTAGGGCTGCAAACAAAGATTGTTTTTATCTTCAATTAACCTGCTTATGGTTTTAATGATTTATCCATAAAAACTACATTATGTGTTTTGCCAGAGCAGAAGTGTTTAAAATGGACGTTTAAAAAAGCTGATGTTTAAGCTGCAGGAACCTATGAATGTTTGTAATATTTATTTATTAAATGATTAAAGATGTTTAATTATCTGTCAAGTGCATAATTGATTCATTTAATAATAGTTTCAGCTCTGATAATGATCCATAGTTATGAAACACGAGTCATTACCTCTCTTTAAAACATCAACAGTCTGTGTTTGAAGTAGAAAAGAAACCGCAGTAAGTTTTTGGGAGATTTGTTTTGATGCCAGCTGTCATTGTTGTTGTGTGCGAGATTGCTCAGGCCAGAGGATATTCCAGTTCGGAATAAAAGTCATGTCAAGCTCACTCAAGCACACAGTGTATCACGCAGCACCGAGAGTGAGGAGAGCTCCGTACTGTATATCAACAGCATCTTAACAGTGTAATTCCTCTGAGGTTTGTGGCTGTGGGTGGGGGCTACTGCGTGTGCTTTTTATTTGCTTCTGAAACAGTCTCCCACTCAGCACCCCCTTTATCTGCACTCCTCAAGGATTAACTCACTAAAATCCTTGTTTTTCTGTGTTTTTCAGATTTTCACACGCTACGGAAAATGCTACACCTTTAACTCAGGCCAAGATGGACGACCCTTGATGGTGACGATGAAGGGAGGGATGGGAAATGGCCTGGAGCTGATGCTGGATATCCAGCAGGATGAATACTTGCCCGTGTGGGGAGAGACTGGTAAGCTCACCTGGTGGATACTTCATATGAAACATCCCGTGTTCTAAAGACTGCAGCTAAAACCACATGATGTGTATGTTTGCCTATAAGGAGTTGAGTTATAAAGAGAATTTTAAATTGGTTCAATACCAAACTAGCAACTTATTTTCAGTGTCGGTGCTTTGAGAAGTCTCAGGGGGAAGAAGTGATTTCCCTCTTATCCCTCATATGGAGGCCTGACTCAGCTATACTGTACTCACTGCAAGTCCCTTTTGATGTAATTGTAAAACCATAAATCCATTTCACTGCAGTGAACATATGCATACTAACAGCTATATAAGATTTGTCCCAAATTTACACTTACTATGCACCTGCATTTTCCGCATTAGTCAGACGCAGAAGCAGAAGCAGGTTCAGGATGAAATAAAACACTGTCTTTAATGCAGAGAGCTCAGTTTACAGGAATCAGGCCAACAGAATCAAAAGTGCCAAAAGACGACAGAAACTCTCAAAGATAATGGTCATACACGTAGGAACTGAGTGTGGGATGATGTACTCTAAGTTGACGAGATGAACTGGCAAACACAGGAGGAGCACACAGATACTGTGTCTCAATTCAGGGGTCGCATCCTTCGGCGGCTGCAATTGATGACAGATTGCGTCACAGCCGACGAGACTAGGCTATCTTACTTTGAAGGCTCCGACAAATGCACCGTCAAATGTGTCCTTCCATCCATGAGAAACAAAGGCTCCATTGGGTGGATCCTCCTTGGGTCAACCTGTCCCAGGATTAATTGTGCTTTAGTGACAAAGCATTATTCAAAGAGGTAATGGAAATGAGACGAGTGATGCTTGAGTATCAGGCTTCAACTCAAACAAAGGGACATCAAAATGTTCTCATTGTGTCCAACTTACAGCTCCATTGCAAGACGACAGCATTTAGGGCGAGACAAGCTGTTGACGCCGATCCAGGAACTCCTCTGTCAACCAGACCGTCTTATTTTGGTTCAGCCTTTATGGTCAATGCGAACCACGAACGAGGCGCAGACAGAGTCCTCGAAGGAGTTGGCCCCTGAATTAGGACACCGCTAGACTTAGGGCACGGTCACACAGACGGGAATGTAGCAGCGGCAAACCTTTGCCTCCTGGTTCACTTTCAATCTGTGCGAGCGAGGAGGTGAATAAAACATTTGCTTCCTTTGCAAAAGCAAATTGCAGCATGGCTTCACGTGGAGTTCAACTTTGCTGAACTTTGACCTTCGATATTCGCTTCGCATTCACATATTTGTGACCGTGCCCTCAATTCTAAAAGGAGGGGAGACAATAAGACACAGGTGGGACATATTAGGGAAGGTGTGGGTACCAGACGCACAGGAGACACCGGAGGATCAGAAGTGAAGAGACCTGATGTGAGTTTTAAAATAAAACGGGAAACGAGAAGTAATTTAACTAAACATATGGATGAGACACTTCTGTGAAACATTGTCCTGAATAATGAGAGATGATCCCGATGAATACATGGTTGGATCATTTGAGATCCTCTCACTGTGTCCGTGGATAATATTGACTAAACCGTTTAAAGACATATGGACATTGTTGAGGAGAATTTAATTTCATTGGAATATAATTGTGTCACTTGTCCGCTAGGTTTAAAGTGCACATGAATCAAACAAGCAGAGAACCATATGGCCAATATAAGATCAATGCAGTCTGGAGCCTCATCTCTTCAGGGTCAACCCCTCATCAACACAGTGGAGTCTCCTCGGAGCTGCTCCAGGAGACCCTGAACATCAGATTTTAATGCTGCCGCACCCGCTGCTGTGTTTTTGTATCAATATTTAATTCGCTCTGAGAAATAAATGTAAAGAGTTCAGTGTGGTCACGGAAACACTGCACACGAAGCACAAAGCAGACGGCTGTGATCTGAATGTAATATTTAAATATGAAGCTGCATCTACTCCAAGTCTAAATGATTTAATAACTTTAAATGTTGGTTGTGTAAGATTACTTAATGTTGAAAGGCTTTTATAAGAGCAGATATGGTGGAAAACTAAAAATCCCATCACTATAATACAGTGATTTTGTCACATAGTTTTCATTTGTACCTTCACTACCAAGGTTATGATTTCTATTGTGTCTGTTTCTGTATTTTTCTGCAGGATTATGTAAAAAGTCTTGAACGAATTTGAATCAAACGTGGTGGAGGAATGGTGCATGAGCCAGAGAGGAACCATTAAGTGTTGATCTGGTTAAAGGGCAGACCCACAGTTTTTCCACATTACAATTTTTGCACATGTAAGCAAGGCAAATTTCCGCCTTGAGAGAGGTAGACAATAAAGTACTTTCTAAACTGTTCTATTCTAACCTCGTGAGATAGGACATTTCATCTCAGTAAATCATAAATGTTTTTTGATTTAAAAAAAAAAAAAAAAAAGATGATGAGATCTATGAGTTTGGTGCAGATGATCAGATTACTGCCTTTCTCTGTAGGATTGTTTGGCCTTGACAGAGGAACACTCTTCACAGAGTGCCCTTTTCCTTCAACTAAATTGTTGTTGTTGTGGATCTCTGGAAAAAATATCAACCCACCGAGTATCATATTCAGTTTTTCTAAAGACTGAATGCTTTTGCCATTAATTCCAAAATGAGACAGATTGGCCCTGATTAATCCCATTACAACAGCATTTAGCACCTGTTTTTTAATCTGGCTGAATGCCCCGCAGTGCCTAATGTGCCAGACAAACATCTGGGGCCTCATTTATCAAAGCACACATAAAAGAAGTTCTAAGTGCACATGTCTGTTCCTTTTAAGAAAAAAGATATAATGTATTTATCAAACACGTACATGCACATCTCATTGAACATTGATGAATTTTACATGTTCTACATCCATCTCCTTGTGCACACGCATTTACATAATCACACTCAGAATGCCAATCAACCTGTTAGCCTTAATGGAGAGTTACATGTTATGTACTAAAGCAGCACATGAGAAAGAGCTGCAACAGATTTACGGATCTGACTCTCAGCTTGTGTGTGTTTCTGCGTTGTTACTGGTATTGTTTTTGTTGCTTTGTGTTTTTAAATGTGTCGGCTATTTATAGCGTTACTTTGTTACCATACAGTTAATTATTCTGAGCAAATGCGTTTTACACCTGAGAACCTGAGATCACCAAGTCAAACTGGCTCGTCCAAAAATAAAAGTTGATTTCCACAGGATTTGCTTCACACAATGTATCAACTGACACAATTCTACTCTTTTGATTGCAATGAATTGTTAATCATGAACACTGATTAGTAAATGTAAACACATTCTTTACATCACGTTCTCCACAGGTGCTAAGTTATGCATGTAAGAGAATCCTGACATAAAAGAGGCATATAAGGCAGAGTTTCATTCTGAAACATTGATTATTTTGTTTTCTAAATAACAACTAAAATGGCCTCAGGAACAACAGCTACAGTTTATTGTTAACACGGGTGAGAGTTCTGTGTTAATTTATCAATCGGTTTTCACACAATTGTACCTGTGTATTGCTGGAGGTTTGTCAGTACATCTGGTCAGAAGTGGTTCTAATTATACAGAATTTTAAGCATAAGAAATTGAGAAATTCTTCCTGTGCATACAAATGAGTGGAAACCAGGTTTAAAGCTGGAGTACTTTCACACATAAATTACATTCAAGCCTTTGCCAACAAGTTCACACAGTGAAGTATCAGTGCCGAGTAAATCTCTGTATTTTAAATCTGGTGGCTTTGGAGACATTCCCGCGCTGAAGGATCAGTAATGATTTGTTTGCAAGAGATGAACTGAGGGTATGGTAGAGTCTATATGGTGGAAAAACTTTGGATGCATTCAAGAAAAGTTTTTTTTAATCTGATGTTACAGATAAAACAGAACCTTGGTATTGGGAGGATGAAATACCGTTAAAAAAAAACCCAGATCCAACAGCGAAGATAATAGTCATAAGCACGTGTTGAAAGTGTTTGTGTACATACTGTCACCATCAGGTCTTAACTAATGGTTACCAGTTAAAAACAAAATCCTGAATATTGCATCAATCCAGTTTTTGCAGCTACCTTTCCTCTTCAATGTTGCAAAGGGCAGGAGTTTATCACAGCAAACGTCAGGTGAGAGGCAGGTTACGTGAGGGACAGTAAGTGTCCATCAATATATAGACACCCACATTCACACCTACGGGCAGTTTAGAGTTTGTACCTCTCCTGACCTGCTCGTGTTTGGACTGTGGGTGGAAACGGTTTCGCCCAGAGGAAACCCAGGCAGAGAGAACACACAGACTCCACAAAGGAACAATACTGCCAGGCATGTTGGCTCCCCCCCCCCCCCTGCCTCTGTAAGGATAAGAAAATCACAGGCGAGCACAGCCGGCTGCAATGAAAGTGAGATCCAAGAAGACGTGTGCGTTGGCGGCTGTGACAAGGTTATAATTTGCTTGTTAAAACCACTGCTGGTTTTATTGACAACACTGCCAAGCAAATTTCTGTGTAATTGTTGCATACCTGAAATTATTTCACAACAAAGCACAGACAATGAAATAACTCGGAGGAGCCTGAACGTGCTCGAACAGCGTCAAGTATGATCGAGTTTCCATTTCATTGCTGAGATTCTGGCCAAATTTCATTACAGCAATTGTATAAGGATGACAGATGGCCATGACCAAGAGCAAAAGCCGGGTTGCTACTTATGCACTATATATGTGCCGCTCCGAGCCTTCAGCATTTGTCTTGGCAGCGTCTGAGAACGTCTCTGTTTCCAGTCTCAGAGGAGCGATGTGAGCAATTGCTAAATTCCAGCCGCATCCCTGAGCCCTTTAATTGAAAATAGTGCGAAAGCCTGGCTCTTGGAAGACGACACCAACTGACAACCGGGGAGGAAAGGCGGCAGGAGAACAAGCTGGCGGTGCTCAGAGGGACTAAATCTTCTGAATCCTGCCCGCCATCGGCACAACAAGCGCAGCCGGGTAGCTGCAACTGTGATACAAATGTGTTTGAGCAAGTACAGGTTTGAGCCACCATGTCATTGTGATGTTCCCCCTGATCTCAGCATCAGAGAGGCCCATCTGCGTCATTTAAAATCTATACAGCGGAGTGCTGCAGCGAGGGGAGCTGTCAGCTGTATTGATTTTCCTTTTATCAGCATCATCATTTATTTATTAATTTATCCATTCACTCTTGTTTCCCCTTGCAGTAAATAAGACTCCTCTGGGGCGCATATTAAAGGAAGTCCGTCTCCTTTATGGACCACCAGCTCACGTTAACTCCTGAAACACCTCATTGTGTTTGTCAACTCTGCAAGTTCATTGGTTTAAGTAATGTAAATGCAAAGAGCCCCCGTTAGCGGTTCTTTAGAACTAAGGCTGCAGCTAAATGCATTTTCAAAAGTTCTCATAGGTCATTGTTTTTTTAGACTTTGTTTTTATCTTGACAATGTGTGCATACAAATCGTCGTCCCTGTTGTAAACGACCTGACCTTTTCTTGTCAACAGACGAGACGTCGTTCGAAGCCGGAATCAAAGTTCAGATCCACACCCAGGAAGAGCCGCCGTTCATCGACCAGCTGGGCTTCGGAGTAGCACCCGGGTTTCAGACCTTTGTATCCTGTCAAGAACAACGGGTATGTCTTGGGGGGGGGGGGCAGAAAGGAAATAAAGAAAATACAATATGATATCTCTGCACAGGTTGTCAGCAAGGAACTGCAACTTAACATGAGTCAATCTAACGTTTGGCAATTCAAAGATATATTATGATTAGAAATACAATAATTTCCCCTTCAGCTTTAATAATGAAAATCTTCATTTCTAAAGCTTTTTGTTGCATTGATGTAACAAGGTCGATTTCAGCTGGAAGGCCGTTACAGAGTTTGGGGGCCTTGGCAGCAAATGCCCAAATGTATGCTGGAGCGTGGCGTGATTTAAATGTAATGATTAAAAGATTTCAGAGAATGATGAAAGTCATTCATAAAAACAGGACTGAACACTGACATTAAAACCAAAGTCCTAAATGTCTGGCTTAATGGAGGGGAGCAGGTTTTCAAATTTAGCATTAAGTTCTGATGTGTTAAATGATCCAAGTATAATGTTGTGTGTCATTGACATATCAATGGGAGGAAAATGATGTTACATATTCTTCAGCCAAGTTTTCTTATGGCTTTGAGCCGAGTTCTGACAATCATTAGATTGTGGCATTTAGAAAGTCAGACATTTTCTAATCCTCACAGTGGAGATACGTCAGCATGGGTTTAACCAATTAGGATTTATTTTCTGTTAAGTTGTCTTAGCTCAGCTTTTTTTGTTATATAGTCTACTTTAGAAAACCTTTCAATAAGCAAACATGTTTCAGTGTCAAAGTCAAAGCTTTTCAGACTTGAACTTTGCCCGTAACATATGAAGAATTCACAGAAGAATCTCCAGGTCAGACACGTTCATAACGACAGGAAACTTTCTGGAACATTCAAACGGGGGGGGGTGTCACAGTTTTTGTTCACAGCACATCGCCACAGGCATCGGCCCTTTATCTCCAAATGGTCTCAAATCTTGTCGTCTTTCCAGGTCGACATCCTTTGTTGGTGTCTTCTACGTGTTGGGATATTTATATTATTCCAGTTTTACGCCCACTCGCTTGCTGGGAATTCTCTGGGAATGTTCCTGCTGTATTCTCACATAAGCTCACTCGTTCCAGAGAATATCCAGAGCAACTGACTCGGACATTTGCACTCTCACATCCATGCCCCTCTGGAATATTTCACACTTCAGTGCACGTTTGAAATCAGCTTATTTTTGCATGGATACTTGTAAAATGTGTGTAGTCGTAAAGTACGTCACCTGGGACAGTGGCCGTCATAATCGATGATGTATCCTGGAATCATTGAGGGTATTTTGGAGCTTTCAACATCCAGCGTGAGCCAGGTGACCCTTCCAGCGATGATCAAGCCCTGGCCGGAGTCCCAGTAGCACTCACACTCTGCTGCTCATTCCCCTTGATCCACAACAATCTGGAGGATCTCCCTGCTGAGCTCTGAGGCTCCTGATGGCTCTGCCCTCGTCTCCCCCTGTCACTCCCAGCAGACACACTCAGAGCTTTACTGGACTCTTTCTGAGCCACTTGGCGTCTCTGTCTTTTGAAATTTTAAACAGACGGCCCCAGCTGTTCAGTTTTGCAGGCTTATCAGAAACTCTCTCTCTTTTACCAGTGTCAAGGCAAATATTACACATTTCTGATTCATTTAAAGCTCCACTAAGTGATGTTTGAAGAGAATATTGACTTCAATGACTCTCTGTAATGTGAAAAGGTGGTTGGTGCTAAAGATAATGAAAACATTATCACACAACTCTCTGCTCTGCTCAGATTCTAACCTCTGGTAGCTGATTAGTTTTTCTGCTTCACACACAGACGTAACCTGGAGTAAACATGAAATACTGTGATGCCTCTATAACAGCAACACAGCTCAGTTCATAGATAAATTAATTTTTCTCTCTTACAAACATTTCCAATCAGTAAACAGCCACTTGTACTTGTACTTTAATAATTTATATGTAATGTTATTTTATATCTCCACTCTACCACATTTCTGAGGAAAGTATGGTTCTATATTTGTCTGACATATTAACAAATCACTTTTTAGTCTAAGATTTTACATCAAAAGAAAAATGTTCTGTGCAAAGGCAGTGGTTGTGTCCCTCTTTCACAGTTCAGAAGTCTGTGAGATTTATTTAAACTACTTTTTCAGGTCCAAAGTGGATTCAAGTTTAGTGTAATATTTCACAAAAGAGCAAAGACTAAAGAAAAACACAAAATACAAACAAATTCAATACAAAACATGAATACAGACTGGTTTTTCAGAGTTACATTTTTTCCTCTTTCCTAACCCATTAATCACGACCCCTCACACACATCTTCTGATCGGAGGGGGCCAAAGCACGCAGGGTAGGAACCACTGGACTAAAATATGCAACCTGCTACGATAATAAAATACCATTTACACATTATTGCATCAGTATTAAACTAATGATGTCATTTATCTCTGACATGAGACATTTTTTCAGCAAGTTTAACAAGACTTAACATTCTTATCATATTTTAAATGAATTTTACTCAGTAAGATTTTGAATCTCTTTGTGAAGAATCATTCTACCAATGTTGTATTGATACTTTTACTTGAACACAGTGATTTTCTCGAGTGTGATTCACTGTATGTGCGTCAGTGACCGAGCCACAGATCACAGTTACACACTTGTCACTGGTCACAGCCTCAGTTGGACCCCAGGGATTTGAAGCGGGCCTCCCCACATTGTAAACACTGCGCTATCAGCACAATGCTGTGATTTCAAGGACAAACGCGACTCCACTTTCACAGAAAAGAGGCTGAATCAATCCTGTGTTTCTTTCTCATCGAAGGAAAGAAGTCTGCCCAAGGCTCATCATAACCTGGTAGTTGGAGCGACAGGCGCTATTATTTTTTTTAATGTGATGGAGGTTGAAAAGACTGTTTTGATTGCTGGAAATCGAATGCTGAGCCTCCAGTGTTATACCACCAATCCCATAGCGAGAGAAACTGTGTTTGTGGGGCCCCTTGGGGACCTTGGGCCCATGTGCACTACTTAGTTACACACCTGGGGCCTTAACAACACTAAGAAACTTTCCCCTGTCGAGTTTGTTGAACTCCGTCCCACAAAATGCGAGTCGGTTGTTCCTCTGAAATGTGAATAATCCTGCAGGGCATGGTGGCGATCGTGCAGCCAGACCAAATATTATGCTATGACTCCTAATATGCTACAAAACCATGCAAAATGAATGGAGGAGAGAATTTGGGGCGAGATCTCAGTCCTTCCACGTCCACACCACTAGTGAGTGTGTTCCAGTGTCGACGCGCTGCAGCAGGATTTTGCATGCTGCCAATGTCGCCTCTGTAGGAGACTGTCCCTCTTTGTTTTTCTCTCTTTCTCACAGGCTCCTTTGCTTTTTCCGTCTCCGACATTCATTACAATTCCTGTAATACTGTTACTCTCTTTTTAATATGATTCTCCGCCTCTCTCGCTCCTCTTCTCTTCCTCTCTATTTATTTATTTATTTCATTGGCTGGCAGGCTCGCTCTTCATTAATCTAATGCAGTTTGGTCACATTTATTCCATTCTGTGCTTCAGCAGTCCTGTAGTGCTTCCTCCCAATTAACATATTAAGCAACAACTTTGAAATGTTTCCTCACCCAGCTCCTCTCCGTCCTCCCGTGCTGCTGTCAACTGAGTCATGCTGACTTTCTCCTTCCCACCTTTTACCCTTTTCATTTTTGCGCTCCCTCGCTCCGTTAATGTAGGGGGGACTTCAGGTCGCAATCTTTCCATGATTTGTTTTAGTCTTCATGGTCGTTAAACAGCTAACCGCACACTAAAATGTCATTAAATCTCTCATGCCAGATTCACTTTTTGTGCAGGCAGAATTAAGCTTTTGCAGAAGTTTAATCAGGGTGGAAGTAATGTTGCCACTTGGTGGTTTAGGCCGGCTGAGTGGGGCTTTAGAGAATGCGGAGGAATGGAAATAGGGACCTCTGAGCGCGAGAAAGCCATTATCAAGTCATATGGTTCCACCAGTTGGTCCAAGCCATGTGATGAGCTGAATAAATACGTAACTAGCGATTATCGATTAGCACATTTTACCCAGCACTGATGGCTTTTATGTTTTATTTGACATTGGCAAACGTCTTTCATGTGGAAAACAGCAGAGGAATCATTAAAGTCTCCGGATTAGATTGGAGTTGGGGATATCTGGTTTTCTTGAGTGCCTCTGCATGTGTATGAATACTGTATGTGCGTGTTGAACATCGCCGTGGGTTATTAGTAACCAAATCCAGTATTTGACACACATGGCTGCCTCCTGCACTTCAGAACAAATTGTAAAACGCAGTTTTCTAAATGACAACAGTGGCCTTTAATTTATTGCTGTGTGAGCACTCAGTGATGCACTGTTTGGACTGATGAGATGAAAACACACGGGCTATTTTATATCTTCCTAATTCATATCATGCAGCAAATTTTGCCCTTCTGTTTTTTTTTTCCTGTAAGATGGCTGAAATGTTAATGAATAACTAATTGCTAATATTGTCAAATGATATTCATATTGCAAAATGCAGCCTGCTGAAACATGAAAGAACACATCTATAATATATCTAGGTTTGAATATATCTAATATAAGTTCTAAAAAATTCAAAACTGTATAGTGGCCTGATGGCTGCACAATTACATTGGTGTAATAAGAACTACCTGAAATGACAGAAACCATCTTTGAGAATAATGCATTTGCACTTAAACCTTAGTCCCATAGATGGAGGAGGCAGGATGTATGTCTTGCAGTTAAGCCACCTGGGGGCAATTGAGATGTTTTGGCATCACCTTTTGGGAGCCGTCATGTCGTCCATCTTTAAAACACAAGGAACATGGCACGACGCTTTGCCCTGAAGTGAATCTGTTTAGAATGAAACTCTGAGAACATCACAGCTCTACTGCACCGCTGATTCAGTTCCTGCATGAAGAGTGGGCTGCACAGTGACAGCACCGAGTGAGACTAGGAATAGGAGAAGCGTAGGAGAGAAGCTCCCACAATAAGCACCACTGCACACATGTATTTACCATGGAGGGAGAATGAGATTCACTCTCTGTGCCAAATACAGTAAATGTGTAATACGCAGAGCAACAAGTGTATATTCATATTGACAGAAAGCTGATGGGGGCACAGATCAGTTGTGTGTTTTATAATTAAAGTGGTTTTGCTCCTGTCTCTCTCTCAGCTGACGTACCTGCCTCCGCCGTGGGGCGACTGCAAGGCCTCAGCGATGGACTCTGACTTCTTCAGCAGTTACAGCATCACAGCCTGTCGCATCGACTGCGAGACGCGATACCTGGTGGAGAACTGCAACTGCAGGATGGTCCACATGCCCGGTAGGCCCCAGAGGAAGCATCTCATCACCAGATATCTCTGTATTTGTTGAGGAGGATCCACAGTGTCTGCTGCTGTGGCCGGAAGTCCTGTCATTTGAACAACTCATAAGCTTTTTGTCAGCGACTGCAGATAATCAGATACTTTCACACTCCAGCGAATCGGAAAACTCCTCCATTTTCTCTTTGTGTTTGTGCAGTGATGCTGTCGACCCTCTGCATTTAATCACTGTGTGGTATCTGAGATGGCAAATTGAAAAGGGCTTCGGCTCAGAGGAAACATTTGGATCTAGCCTCCGTTAACCTTCACTCTCCTGTCCAATAAGTGTTAATGTCTCTATCCTCAATCAGGGTCACTTTGAGCAGCGTGTTGCATGAGGGGAGCCAGACAATCTGCCAGTGTGATAATCAGGATTAGCTGCTGCCTTACAATGATTGTGCAGTTGATTAATACAGTTAAAATCCAGTGTAGATTGTGCTCCGCTCCCGTTCATCTCTCCTATCTCCGTATCAGGACGAACCAAAATGCAGAGGGGAACTCATTTACTCAACATCCAGGACATGTCTTCCCCTCCCCCC
This sequence comes from Verasper variegatus, assembly GCA_026259375.1. Taxonomy (NCBI): domain Eukaryota; kingdom Metazoa; phylum Chordata; class Actinopteri; order Pleuronectiformes; family Pleuronectidae; genus Verasper; species Verasper variegatus. The sequence goes on from CM048040.1 coordinate 21,062,341, forward strand.
GTGTTATCCTGATAGAAGGGAGAGGGACAGCTCAGAGAGACGGAGAGGGTGATGGACACTAATAAGAGGCAGTGAAAGTACAAAAAAAAAAAGAAGTTAGATCAATTACTAGATGAGATCAAGGATGTAACATCCAATCATGATAAGGAGAGTAATGACATCGTGTGCAGAATAAATTATAAGCACAGATCTCCTTGTCGTTAGTGCAGCTTCTTTCCCTCGCTGCCTCTTTTTGTTCGGACTGTGAACGCTGTGTCTCTTCTGCCTGTCCTCAGGAGATGCCCCGTACTGCACCCCGGAGCAGTACAAAGAGTGTGCAGATCCCGCCTTGGGTAAGTAGATAACCCAGCATGCTGCGTGTGTGTGTGTGTGTGTGTAGTATGTGTGTGTATGTGTGTATATATATGTGTGTGTGTGTGTCTGTGCAGTGTGTGCGTATACACTGTTCATTGTGTGCCCCATTGCTCAGAGCCTCTGATCCAGGTGGATAACAGATGATATAACGTGTTCAGCCCGATGGCAGCCGTTCTCAAATAGTCCCTGTCTGGCCTGGCACTGAGACACTGTGCTTCTCACGCTCCCCTGTCTCTCCATCAGCTGATACATTTCATGTTTTTTCATGTGTGTTGCCTGTTTTCTTTTATTGACTTGCAATCTCATGACGCTGGCCTGTGGCTGCTGCTGCTGCTGCTGTCGTCCTTCCTCCTCTGTCGCTGCCTGTCTTCTTTCTTTGTTCTTATAAGAGTCTCTTGGGTCTCAACTCCTTTCACAAGTTTTCTTTGATGCCTCTCGCTCTGCTGGCATTTTGTTTGTCATCCTGGGGTGACAACAAATCTATCGGCCCCTATGGCTGCTCTCTTTCAATCCCTCTGTTTCTCTCTCCTTCCCTGTCCACTGTTTTTTCCAGACTTTCTTGTCGAGAGGGATAATGACTACTGCGTGTGCGAGACGCCGTGCAACTTGACGCGCTACGGTAAAGAGATGTCCTTTGTCAAGATACCCAGCAAAGCCTCGGCCAAGTATCTTGCCAAGAAATTCAACAAGACAGAGCAGTACATAGCGTAAGTCACAGATTTAATGTCTTATTTGTCCTTTGTCTGTCCTATTTTTCTTTAATTGCACTTCACTTTTTATTCCCTTTTACACGTTCTCATCTCGGTGCTGTTCGGTACAACCAGTCTAGTATTGCTGGCTGCTAAAGAACTTTCGCATGAAGCAGAAAAATAAATGTCTTTCAGTGTTATATATTTCATCAGGAATTCGTTATTACCATTCATGGAATTTCACTGCAGTTTTTGTTTCATAAAATGTGTCCAAATAAATGATTGTGGCTGCAAACAGTAGAAGGAAAACTCATTGTATTTTACAGCAATTCGATTATTTTCATGTGACTTTTCAGACATTTGCTAAATTTATTGCGTATACTTGGCCAGAACTAATACAACGCATCAGAAATGAATCCCTCCTCTAATGTTCAATTTTTATTGAAACTGTTTTATAGAGGGGATGACTCAGACCTGTGGCAGTTTTAGAGGATGTGGCTTGTGGTGCTGCTGAGTTTGTTGCATTATACAGAGATGAGATCTGTTATATCACCTCCCCTCACTGGACACAGTAATAGAAATCCCTGCAACCAGCTCCAGTCATCACAACAATCATACAGCTGATTCATGGCCCTGATGAAACAGTTTCAAAATGAACTGAACATGATGCCTGTCCTGAAGTTCGGATTTACTGCAGGATTGTTGTACCAGGCTGACTCAGTTTTAGCAAGTTGTACCGAGTGTATAAAACAAATTTCCCTTCAGCCTCATTACGCAGCCCTACTTTATATTTTGTGCCAACTTTCTACCAGTTTCCTTTGTCTCCTTATGTTTTCCTTTATTGTTTCTTACACTGTATTTCAAAAGAATTCAAAAGGCCAAGTTTATTTTTATAGCACATTTTAACAAGGCGATTACAATTGCTTTACATAAAAAGGCATCATGTGAAATTGTCAAAGCAACACAAGATAAAAATAAATGACATATACATATTGAATAGAATAAATGACATAAGAAATAAAAGAGTGAGAGTAACTGTGCAGTGTAAGAGATGATTATTTATTTGATTTTAGTGGAAGACAACAGAGTCGTTGGCCTTGATTTAAGAGAACTAAGAAGTGCGGCAGACCTGCAGTTCCCTGTATGTGGAGCATAAAAACTGGAGCTGCTTCTTTATGTTTGGTTTTGACTCCGGGGACAGAAGGCAGGCGTGTTGCAGACGACCTGAGGGGCCTGGATGGTTCATAACGTAGCAGAAGATCAGAAGTGTATTTTTGGCCCCGAACCATTCAGTGCTTCATAAACCAACAGCAGGATTTTGAAGTAAATTCTCCAGACATGGTCACACGTTTACTTAAAAGACACAAAGTCTGCCTCAAAAACATCCTCCCCTCCTAAAACAAATCGCAAGTATTCGATAATCACCCATCTAGTACAATTTATATTGAATTAATGACATTTTATGAACGGCGCAGCCCTTAAATCATCACATAATGAGCTAGAATGGCTCTCCATAGAGCGTACACCTCTGCCAAGGCCCAACTGTCCCATTGCAACCAATCAAGCCGCACCAACATCCACGCACTCATAGATATCAGTCCCTTAAATATGCCTATGAGTTTTTTTCATTGAGATTCATGTATTATTCCCTGGCAAGTCTGTGATAATGTTGAAAAAACGCCAGATCTCACAATTTGAAAGAAATCTGTGGCAACATTTAATAGGTTCTCTTGTGACATGCTCCATCCTTCCACCTTTTTGTGGAAATCCACTCTGTAGTGGGGAAAAACAGCAGGAGGGAAAACAGCACCTCCTTGGTGGAGATAAGAAATAATGGACTTCTTTTCATGTTGTTTCCAGGCTTGATTGTCGAAAAATTGTGTAACAGCAGTGAAATGATTTCAAGAGAATTTCTAGGAATGAAAAACCCGTAGTTGATAATGCAGGTTTATGCTTCTGCCGTTAGTCCCCTCTCCTCACTAATGGGTTTCTCACTGTATCCCTGTTTAGCCACACAGTGCTGGTAATTCTCAGATGTGCTCCTGGTCTTGATCGTGATGCACTAAGGCTAAAACCTGATGTTTACCATCGTTTTAATCGGATTAAACCTCTTTATCTCACAAACCGCTTTAAAGCCGCATTGTAATTCTCTCAATACACAAGGTCGTGTCATCTATGTCAGTCACCAGCATAAACAGGAAGGTAAAAAGTTCACAAAGCGACTTTACATTTTCTATTTGATTGATCTCCAGTGTGTCGCCTCGAAACCAGATCTCCCGCTCAACTCAGACCTGCATTTTTCTCACAGAGATAAGGAAATAGAAAATACAGCTTCCAGTCAAAGATTAACTTAATCAGCCAAGTACTGAGTGTGTCTTTGCCAAATCTACTGAAAAGCTCAAAGTACTTCAGGGAAATAAGGAGACGACACAATAACAGTTGAATCACTTTTTTTCCTACACAAATATTGAGAGCGATGCACAAACCCTCCCCTTCTACCTTCTGAAGGTTTTCCCTGTGCACAGATGTGAGTTCATCCAGTCAAATTTTCTTTTTGATTGGCTGGATTTTCCGAGCGAGTGTTTACTGGTGTGAAACTGACGTCTGTGGCAGTGAACCGTCTTTCCCCTCGGGACCCACAGCCACACAGCATTATGGGCTGTGGATAGTACCTCTGATCAGATGCATTACAGGTTATCCACTCGCAGTACGAACAGCTGACAGCAAACTGTGAGATGACACCTCACGTAGACGCGCCTGTATGAATCATAAGAAAACACTCAGGAATAATCAGTGACAACAACAACACTTAGAACCAGGACCACTTGTGCCACAGGGGGTAACTGTTTGTTCCCACTGGGGTACATAGAACAATTTAAGGAGCTTTAAGTGACATGTCCAAACCATAGACCGTATAAAAAGATGGATGACATGACAGCTCCCAAAAAGTGAAGTCAAATCACCTTTACGCCCCCTGGTGGCTGGCTGCACTATAGGTCATAAACCCAGCCTCCTCCATGTTAATGGATGGGACCAAAATATAACGTCAAAGTACACGTTGGATATTTTTTTCTCAAAGGTGGTTTCTTGTCAGTTCGGTAGTTCTCATCACTCTGATATATGTGCAGGTGCTCGTTTGGTTCCAGTTCTTCATTCGATGCAATTAAAATGTCTGGAAAAGTCATGATTGACAGCTGAAACGGATGTCATGACTGGTTGAGTGTGTATATCTCAACAATTTGCATAAAGTACTGGATGAATGCTTAAAATACAGTCGATAAATAATTCAAATGTTTTTTTCAGGATGTGAATAAATAGCTGAGCTACAGCAAAAAAGAATGAACAGTTGAAACAGCTAAAAGTAAGAAAAGATGAAGCACATGTAAAATAATAAACAAGTGTAATAATTGTGTAATAGTTAAAAAGTGTGAATAAACTGATGAAATAATAAATACAAGTAAATAGTTTTGGAAAGTTAGAGGGACTTGAAATACAAAAACGATAATAAACAGCTGAAAATAAAAGTGGACCTTGCGTGTTAATGTTGTCAAAGTACATCTCCATCTCATTTCTTTTGAGACTGACAGTTAATAATGATCAACTTGACTTAAATGTAAGCAGTAAACCAGCGCCCCCAAGCACAAAAAGGAAAGTACAAAGTCAATTCGAGGTTTTGATCTCAACTGCAGCGGGGGTGTGGAGTCAGACTCAGCCCTCAGAGAGGATGTTCAGGAGTCTGCCGTGCCCTGGGCCTTTGCACTAATCCTGTCCTTTCTGTTCTTTCTGCTGAAGTCACAAGTTTAGAAACTTCCACATGGTACAGACTCAAACAGCTCCCATCCTTTCCCTTGTATTCCTCAGTGACCAGGAACCACCTTTGGGAAATTGCAGCAGGTTATTTGCTCAACTTGATGCGTCTGCTCTGCTATCAGCAGGAAGTCGTCGTCTTCTCCTTTTAATCTCTGATGAGAAGAGATATTTGATAATGTGGCTCATGACTGTGTGTTTCCCGCTCTGTTTGCAGTGATAACATTCTGGTGCTGGATATCTACTTTGAAGCACTGAACTACGAGACCATTGAACAAAAGAAAGCCTATGAATTGGCCGGTCTTCTGGGTAAGGAACTGGCTCTCAGGTGTCATGTAGAATTCTACAGTAACAGTATCAGCAAATGTCTGAACTTTCTACTCCACTACATATTTACAGTGCATTGCATTATATGTTCAGATAGTTTTTTATATATATATATATATATATATATTTATAGTTATTATAAATAACGAGGGAAATTAGTTCACTGATCCAATCAGTGGGCAAGTAACATTAGACCCCGCCTCCTACAGCAGCACTAGTAAGTATATTTAAAACACAAACACTTACTTATTTCACTTTCAAGTTGAAAAGTTAAATGGTACTTTTATTTTAACTTGATTACATTTTTGTCTATTTATTTGTACTTTTGTGTACTTCACCATTGGTCATTTATTAATTTACTAGTTGTGATTTTTGATTTATCGTTCCAGGGGACATTGGAGGTCAGATGGGTCTTTTCATCGGAGCCAGCATCCTCACCATCCTTGAACTCTTCGACTATCTATATGAGGTAGAATATCTCATTTTAGAAAAACCTCTCGCATTATCTGGAGCCTTTTACTTTGATAAAAATTAAAACCTTTGGTACAGTCAATGTTGTTACACAACAGCTGGAGCTGGACATACCGTATATCTTCCACACTTAGCATGATGGGAGCCGACACTGTTTGTTTCATTTTGTACTGTCCAGTATTGTATTCACACCAGTACGTGTTTTGGTGCGCATGACTAACACCGTCCTTCACAAGCCTGCACCTCATCTCTGTGACGTACTCGCATCTTAGCTGCAGCAACACTGAATACATTAACATTTTTGCTGTCTTATGTTTTACATTAGTCAGGATGTCTCTGTCTGTTCTCGTTAGGGTTACCCTGGGCTGTGTGGTTCTTCTTTACTTTCTCTTCTTCCAGAGTCTGTTAGTCCTTGATTAAAGCTGCTGGAGGTGGACAGGATGAAAGGCAGCACTAGCTCATGTGCAGGATCGAAGGAGGAACGTGTTTATAGACGCGTAAAATTGATCTCATTTGAGTTTCAGCTTCCTCGATCCTTCGGTCTGGTTCTGTCTGAAATATGTAAAGCAGTAAAAGGGAGAAGGCATTTTAATGCTCTCCGAAAACACAATGAACTATTGTGCCACCTAGAGAGTGCATGTCTCCGCCAAGGCTAATGCCCGGTCTTACCATGGTGAAGTCGGGGGAAAATCCTGGATCCGCCAGTTTATTCAGATCTGCTCTGAAATTTACTGAGTTCTTTCTTGGGTCATTCCCCACCCGTACACAAAATGTCTCAGACAGCGTTTTTTGCATAATCCTGCTGCCAGACGGATAAACAAACTGGAAAATACACTCAGTAGAGCACAAACCTCCACCGAGGCCCAATCGTCCCCTTAAATGCAATCAAGCTGCACCAAAGTCCAAATTTTGAATTGCCATTAACTATTCCCTGGGAAGTTTGTGAAAATATTGTTATTGTTATTTTCATTATGATTATTATATATTATTATATATGAAAATAAATTCCCGGAGCTGCCACCTAATCCGGGTTCTTCCATGATGCATATCACAACACTCCACCTTCCTTTTTGTGGAAATCTGTTCAGTTGTTTTTGCTTAATCTTGCTTAGAAACAAACTAAGGTCACTGAGGTAATAATGTTTTTGATCCCAGAAGGTCAGTGATGTGTGTGCTTGCCTATTTTCAGGTGATCAAGTATAAGATGTGCCGCTGCGTGAAGAAGAAACACAAAGGCCACAACAACAATGACAGGGGAGCTGTGCTGAGCCTGGATGATGTGAAACGCCATGTCAGTAGGCAGCTGCTAAGTACTTTCAATGTGTCTCACTGGCTTTGACAGGGGCACACTCTCCCCTTTGTCTTCACTGGTCTAGACTGCAGCCGGAGTGAAGGAGGTGGTGATGGAGGGAAGGGAGAAGCAAACGAAAGAGTCCAGGGATAGAGACGGAGGAATTCGGGGGGGGGGGGGGGGGGGGGGACTTGAGAGACACGAAAATGGAGAGATTGGGATGTGAGAGAGAGAGAGAGAGAGACGTAGGAGAGCGGAAAGTGGCTTGAATTTAATCAAAGCTGGGGGACAGGAGCAGCAGGGACAGTCTGGAATTAGAGCCTTAGAAGGTGTGACAGCTCACTTATTTCCCAGTGTAAATGCAGCTAGATCACTTTAATTATAAGTCAGAGCCCGAGCACAGAAACAGGGAAGGAGGAGCTGCTAATCTGAGCTGCTCTCATGACTTTACTTGGTTATATTTCATTATTTTTTTGTGTAGTTGTCATGAATTAGTTTCCTCTTGCCTCCTGGCCCTGCTTATTGCTCATGTCATGTGTTTTTATGACTAAGGTTTTCTCCAATTTGTTCTGGATGTGATGCCACCTCCGCTGCGCTTTTTCCTTCCCTTTATCTCACCGCTTCCTCCTCTGCTCATCACGTCTTCTTCTTCATCCGCCTCTCTCCTCCATCTTACCTCTGTGCGTTCTCTCTCGTTGTCAGGCTCCTTGCGAGAACCTGCGTACACCATCAACGTATCCTGGCAACATGCTACCTCATCACCCGGCCCAGGGTAACTTTGAAGACTTCACTTGCTGAGCAGACCCCGAGGTGGAGCATCAAAGTGCGTGTTATGCAACCAAAGCCAACCACACAACAAGAACTATCCAACACGGGGGAAGTGCGAGGAACTGATACGAAGTCGAACAGAGGCACTTTGTTTTTCTTCGAAACGGAGGACAAATCCAAAACGACGAAGAAACTTTCACCCGAGGCCAAGTGGAGAGGATATCCCAAATATAAATCTGTCAGTTAACTCTTCTGTCTCTGTGTTTTCCTCTGGAATACTGCCGCAAAGGATGCTCATGGAGGAACCTTGCCAACACGGACCTCTCTCTTTCAAAAGACAAAAAAAGTGTAAAAAAAATAAAATAAATGAATAAGGGAAAATGTACAGTTATCTCACCATTATCAGAAAAAAGAGCCCCCATGCCTTTATATATAAACACAGCAGAACACAACTGTTTCACACGACACTGGCCTGCTGGTGGGACACACACCCATACTGCTTACTCCACTGTACATGTAGCAACATCTGTAACCGTTGCAGCGCTCTCCATGAAACAACAGCTGGACTTTGTGTAGTTTGTTTGCGAATGTATCTTTGTTCCCAGTGAGTGTAGTCAGGGGTGTGGGGCGGGGTACTTTCAGGGGGGTCGTGGCGGCAGTGGTAGTGGTAGAGTTTGCATCATCTACCATTTACAACCTGTGCTGGTGAAGATTTCAGGTCTCATCATGTAAATGCATGCTTGTATTCGTCCAGTGCATGTTTTTTAATTTCTTTTTTTATTTTGAACATACATATAATTACCAAGTTTGCCTCAATGATAGACAGATGATACATCCCATGTATGTTTCCGTGTGCGTGAGTCTGTGTGTGAGTGTGTGAGTGTGTGTGTTTGTATGTGTGTGTGTGTGTGTGCCAACATCAGTACCCGAGCAGGTACAAGCGAGACTTGATTTTGCAACTGGATGAGCTGCAATTTAAATTTAATTTGTCATCCGTTTTCTTTTCTTTCCATTTTCACATGTGCCAGATGAGTTAAAGCGTCTTCATTCGACTTCATTTCTTCTTATCTCGACTCCTGGATGAGGTGACGTCGTTTTTTAGTTCTTCTTTTGTGGGGGTTTTAAATTTGATTTCTGTATCTGTATTCTAGTTGCAAAAGTCTTATCAAAGCACAATACCGCCAGTATGTAGAGGTGATGTAAAAGAAAATGTACTATTCTTCTTGATATATTGTCATATTATTAATATCGTATTGATCCAACAGTTTTTTCGGTTGTTTCTTTCTTTCATATAAAACATACTCAGTATTGCCTGATGATCCTCTCTTCATCCTCCAGGTAAAAGACTGGTCCATTTAGTTATCGCAGCATAAATAAAATGTAAATATCATCTCATCTGTGAATTTTCTTCTCTAAAGCCTTCGTTTGTCTTTTGTTGGCAAAGCAATGTATTTTTCAACTCCACATACTGTGTAAAATGTTCATTAGTAGTCATGAGGAGCGCTCAGAAAATTTGACTGAGGATTCCACACTTCACCCGAGATGCGTCGCTATCTCTGGTTCCTCCAATCAACATGTTATCGAGTGTTTTGCTTCGTACAACGATTTCTTGGAATTGAATCAGCATTACGTGGAGGGGTTTGGGGGCAGGAAGCTGGTAATAACTAGATATTGCTTATCTGCTGCAGCCGTTCACTTTTGCTGCAGTTTAACAGCTGCGAGCAACAACATTGACATTTTGGGAGCCCCCTGTGCTCTTGAAATGTAATTATACTTTCAGCGGCTGTACGACACAGGGATGGATGAAAAATGTCCCGCACAGCCGATGCAAATTTTATCAAGATTGTCAATCAACCAGTAGCAGCATATTCTACTTCGTGTGTATGCTACTGTACATGTGGTGCTGCCAAGTGCCACGCTTCTATTTAAAAAAGCAGCGTGGTGATGCATGACTCTGGTAATACTAGAGCCAAGTTATTCGCCCCTTACACTCGGCCGGCCCCAAAGATCCTGTTCGCTCCTCAGACAGCTGCACGTGACTCCGCAGCTCCCACACATTAAGGGTTGTTCTGTGAGGAGGAGTTTACTTTTGCCTTATCATTTTTTCATGGTGTCTGTGAGTGGGGAAACCAAACATCAACATTGTTCATCAAATGTGAGTGTGCATTCATTTTTTATTATTCAGAGGAGAAACCTCAGCTGGTTACCACACATTAATATACAAGCGTCAAAGCTCCCTGGAACCAGCTACAACATCTGATCCAAGACTTTCTTCTTTCCCCTTTTTTGAATGTTTGAAACAAGAACAGGTTTTCATTATTTTCTGTTGTACCTGCCAAGAAGACAAATTAATCAAAAAAATAAAAGTTGATGCTGTTCATTTCCTGCTGGCATTTGTGTCTTTGTCTTGGTGACAGCCTGCGAGTCAGAAGATTACAGGCTGGGTCAGGATACAGGAGAGCTGCCTGCCAGTGCAAGATGCTTGTTGCATCCTGATAAGGCTCCAGGGGCAAAGCAGGTGGGAGGAGAGTAGACAAACTGGAAATCTCATCCAAGTCAATCTGAATTCACAAAGATTTCCACCAGTTAATTGTTGTTAACAGATCCAGAAGTGCTGCCGCCTGTGCTCTGTGGATGAGGTTGAATCATGTGCACTCATTTCACCCTCTAATGCAAACATGAGAGATCGACTCCCTCCTTGTTTTCACCTTGTCTGCAGCAGATCTGTCGACGGTATAGAAACAAGCTACCGTGATGAAATCGGTCCCAAACTGTCGTAAACGGTTGTGACACCCTCAGCTAATCACCGCAAGCAGCTGTCTGTGATTTACTGGGGGGGGGGGGGGCATATTCATGCAGGGAACTTCTAATGTTTGTTGTTATATTTTAATGAGGGTTGTTGGGAAGATGTCTGCACCCACATCTGTCACCTTAATCAGGCCGGCTGCTATCACCCAACATGTGCTCAGACTCGGGATCTTTGTAGACTAGAGGTATAATTTCCTCCTAATCCTATTATCACGTCTTGTTATCTACATCAACAAGGATATTACACTGCTGTTGCACAATCCCTCAATATGCTGCCCAGTGCATACTGTGATTTTCAGTCATTAAATGAACACAAACACACAATGCATCTACTTTGGGGTTTCGTGTAGCAGTGAACTTTATCTGGTACAAATGGTTTTGACCTAGTGTTTTTTTTATATATATAATTGTCTAATTTGATACTATTTTTTTCATTTACAGTTTTCAAATATGTGATTATTTATGACCCAGTGTTACAGCACAAAATAAAGTGCATATCCTATGTTCAAAACAACAAGCACTTTTTTAATCAGTGTTCTTTCTGCTCCACCACATTTACAGGACAGCTTCGGTTACTTTGCACTCATGGATTAATAATTCAAAGTCAATTAAGAAGTAGAATATGGCATAGATTAAGATATCCAGCTGTACATAAAGTTGTTGAAATGTACTTCATCTTTATCAGATGCAACATTGAAGGGGAAGTACACACATTACTTCATAAATAAGTAGAATGGAGCACGTACCTCCATCAAGGTTCTTACCTCACAATGTTAAAGCTTTGTTTGGATCTGCAGAGAAATGTGTTATTGTGCAGTGTCTTTAAAAAATCCAGCCCCACACTGAAACCACTAGATCTGGATTTTTATTGGGATCTGCACCAAATTGCAAATTACTTTTTCCTTCACTGCCCAACCCTAGTATACGACACCACACTAACGCTGGGTCAAAATAACTTTAAATAACTCATTGCACATGAGATCAGGGATGAATATAACTCAAAATATTCAAAATGATATAATACTGGATCTATAGGCTACGGTACGGAAATAAATATTTAAAGTAGAACTGACACTCCAGCTTGTCTCTGTGCTCTCTCTCCCGCCATCAAGTCATGTGAGTCACGTTAGTGGTATAAATTTATCCTGTCAGATCTGTCAGTGCAATTAGGATGCTCAGCCGTTTGTCATAGATAAGGCCGCGGCCGGGCTCCTCTGGGCTCCACTTTACATTCAGCTCGTTAAGAGGATTAATAATTATAGTGCAGTCAAATTTCTCAACACAGAAAGACGCCATATGAGATTTTGAGACTGGAGTCCGCCTGATTTGTCCTTTCATTTGTTTAAAGTGTGAACCCTGGCTCATTTGTTTAATATCAGGCTGTCAGGAGGCCGACAAAGGACGAACTTAATCAGCTGTCATCGCTCACACAAAGGATGTAGAATCCTCTCTGGAGATTTGAAGAACAATGCAGTGAATCAGATGCTCCAGATTCCTATAAATGAGGAATTTGCGACACCTTGTTACAAAATACACAATGTGTCCCCCGTCCTCCCTCATATGCACTTGCACGATCGCACGCTGATCAAACACAAACAGGCTTCGCAAACAGATGGGATGCCGTGTTTGGTACTGTTGTAGCTCCATACTAATTGGAGGGAGAAGTGTAATGACATCAAAGTTTGGAAACAAGAAAGTGTTTGATTTCTTGGTTGACGTGCACGACCCCAGCTGCTTACACACTCAAACAGAACGCACCACACAGGCTCGACATCATCTCTCACTGTCTCTCTAATGTAATAATGATGACAAGGTAGATTTGAAGGTCATTAAAAACCGTTTCACTTTAAAAATCCATTCTGTCACAGAGGTGCAAATGAACAAAGTCGGAGTTAAATCCCTTATTTATGAGCTGTGTCGAGGGAAATTAACAAAATATTGAAACGATTTTGATTTGTGGTTTTTGTGATAACTCGTTTCAAATGTGGACACGAGGCTTGATATTCAAGCATTGGAAAACCAAAGATACACTAATACAAAATAAACTTTTGCTGCTGATAATACTTTCTATGTTGTAATTGTTCACAGGTAAGGATTAAACTATCCTTACAGGTCTATACTAATGTTTTAAACACTTTAGATGTTTAGATTATTGTCATATCACGTTGTAGCATCAAAGAATCCATTTTGTCTCTTGTTCTTCACTCTATGTGCAACGCCCGGGACATGCTGATCCCAATTTGGGATCAATAAAGTACATCTATCTATCTATTTATCTATCTATCTATGTATATATCTATATATCCAACCATATATCTATCCATCTTAATACTTTTTAATGCAGGACTCGTTGTATTTTCTTGTTGTATGTTGTATTTTCTCGATATAAAAGATTTGTGTCTTCCACCACGAATTTAATGAGATTCTGCTAAATAATTTTTCCATTAATCAATAACCTCATCATCCCCTGCACCAGCTCAGTGTTGCTGCAGTACCCTAACCCCCCAACAGGGGGCACCGAGGCTTCGCAGCCACTTCCCGCGGCTCAGTTCTCGCGGTAACTCGGCTGCTCCACCGGCGGCGTCATTCACAGAGGAGATGGCGGCCAGAGGCGGCTTCCAGACGGCACCTACGGGTGGTGGCGGCGGAGCGATGGGACCTGGACCACCGGTACCGGGCGCGGGACCAGGCATGGGGCCCGGGACTCCCTCGGGAAGGATGGGCCCGTCGTCGGCCGTGCAGAACCACATGTACCGCTCCCCGATGCCCGGGCCTGGATACCCGGTGAGATATCGCTCCATCTTGGCTCCTGACGCGTTAGCCTGTCCGCTAGAACAAAGCCTTCCCACCGCTGCTTTGTCACCAGCGGCTAACTTTCACCCCCGCCGCCGGTTCGGGCCCGGCTCGCAGCGACGCACCGCCCGGCCGAGGAGCACTTAGCCCGCCACCGGCACGTACACAGACCACTTTGACCGAGTGTGAGAGTTTGTTCGCTGGTTTGAATCCGCCGAACCTCCCGCCTGCTAACGTTAAGCCTAGCTAGTTAGTCACGGTAGCCAATTAGCTCAGGCGGCTAACGCGGCTAGCTGCCAGTTTACTACTCGGTTCTCTACCGGAAAACAAACCGTGAACACTTGGGAGTCGTTTAATAAAAGCCCAACAACGTGACTTTCTAATATCTGGTGGTTTTACTTTGCAGAGTTTGTTGCAGGAGAAAGTTTAAACGCCGCACAGCTCCGTGGTTCATTGTGCACGTCTGAATGAGCAGGCTGCAGTTGGAGTCGATGCTAATCCTCCGATATAAACAGCGATCAGAGGAGGGACTCGACCAGGTTGGAACACAGTGTGTTGTAGACAGATCCCCCCGCTGGAGTTGTGCACTTTGCACAGTGCTTCGTCTTTTCCCTGCATTTCGTGAAGCTGCTGGCAGCCGGAGGAATTACACGTCAACGCAACTAGTCCAAGATGGTCACTCCATAAAGTTTAGAGCTTGTCTAACTTTCACCAAACTGAGTGAACTGCTGCAGAATCTTACACGTCAATTAAATGACTTTGATTCTACATATGCAGTTAAGTCATCAACCGACAGAGAAAATAAATTGCGAGTATATTGGTTTTGTTTCATTTTAGTCATTTCAACTTTCAAGTGTGTTGTTCTAACTATAAATATTGTTAATTTCAATTGTTTAACCACTGGACACAAGATGTCTCCCACTGGACACGTGCTTTGCACTTGGAAAATATTTATATCTCTTCGGTTTTATAAAAATGTTAATTCTTCTGCGTCCTTTGCTAAAATAAAAAGTACAAAGACTGGCTTCCAGTAAGAAGACACATATGAAACTAGTCACATTGACAATTTCTCCATATGCAATTTTAACAAAGCACAATTTTGAGCTGAAGGAGGTTTAAAACCTTGACCTACACATTATTTTCAAAGTAACACAATGTTGGTGGATTTGTCCGTGTGCGAGTGTCGGATTATAACTATAAATCTGATCTTTTGTGCAGTGTTTTCATTGGACTGGCACCACTATAATGAATCATTAGTCATCTCCAGCTAATATACAGTTTCCTAGACTCGTGACAAAAATCGAATCGTCAATGCTGATCTGCAAGAGTCAAAGTGTTTGCTGCTTAGCTACTGGCAGCCCGAAGCACGAGTGAAAGGATGTTGCATCGTTTTTTTCTCTAGCAGCCTTGACCGCTTTCAGTCTTCCGAGCTGCCTTTCACAACATAGTCAAAGAGGTTTCGAACCCTGAATACTGCTGAACTCCAGTTGTTCCCGGCTAAACCAAGGTTGTGCTGATGTATTGTGTAAGAAGCACTTAATGATCAACATACACTCCCCTCTCTGCCCACACTGCGCTTTGTGGAAGAAGGTAGAGCACATACACCCTGTGCTGTTGACAAGCCCATGTCCGTCACTCTTCCTCCCTTTCACCATAGGCTGAGGAGATAGTCCCTTAAATTCTCTATCATTTGTCGGATTGGCTCCTGGAGGGAACACTGCAGTCAGGGATTTTTCATTCATCTGCTTTTCTCGCCCGCACTAATGCAGTTAGGTGCACAAAGTCGCCTCTTTGAGTTCTTAGCACACGGTTTGGTGAGTCGGTTGCCATTTTTTGTTCGACATTTACTCATTGGAATATTCACTGTTCCAGGCAGGTGTGTCTTTAATGAAAAGAAGAGCATCTTGTTTTAATTGTGTTTGGTGAATTATTTGACAGTAGGCAATGTGCTGCTAATGTGTTGTGGATTATTCACATTTCAGCACTGATTCGTTTGGTATTATTTAATCCTTTGTCTTATAGCAGCTATGACCACCTTATTAGACAGTAACCATACAGACTGATGTGAAAGGATGTGAGGATCGTGGATATTAATCTGCTTTTTTCTTTCCCCTCAAACGCCATTTTAATGCTCTCATCACAAACGCTGACCTTGGAAATGCAGGGCTTTACAAATGAGCTCTTTTGTTCTTTCACCATTTCAGGCGTTTTTAGATTCACAGCAACTCGTGGAGCCATAAATTAAAATGGAAATGCACACATTAATTAGCAGACATAATTTCTCTTAGGAGGCATGATGATGATGATTTAGATTCACTTTCTAAGCGATCAGGGTGTTTCACATCTCTGAGCACGCATCCATTCCTCTTTTTGAATAATAGTTTTCAAGAAGTGTTTA
This sequence comes from Verasper variegatus, assembly GCA_026259375.1. Classification (NCBI taxonomy): domain Eukaryota; kingdom Metazoa; phylum Chordata; class Actinopteri; order Pleuronectiformes; family Pleuronectidae; genus Verasper; species Verasper variegatus. The sequence continues at coordinate 21,078,047 of CM048040.1, forward strand.
GTGGAAAGTGAATAAAACCTTCAGGACAGTAATTTCCCTCCAGCAAAATTGCTCATGTTTGAGTGGGGTGCTTCTCAGAGATTGTGACCTTATGGGTATGGGTCGGGACAAAGGTTTAAAGTTGCAATATTATTCATATTTTGAGTTATGGAGCTGTGCAGACCAGATTCCTGCACCCAAGGCGGAAAATACGAAACACTGGTGAAATCTGTTTCACATCTGCAATACCTCAAAGCAGATGATCAGATATTTCTGTGCTCCAGATTTAGTGGCTGTAAAAAGAATGCCCAGAAAGTATTGTCTGAAGTGTTGTTCTTAAAATAGTAATTTTTACTTGTCTTTTCTGTGCAGAGACCGGGCATGCCTCCCTCCAGCCGTATGACCCCTCAGGGACCAGCTATGGGCCCCCCAGTATACGGAAACAGTCCTGTTTCTCGCCCTGGGATGCCTGGTGTGATGGACCCGTCTCGTAAGAGGCCAGCACCCCAGCAGATTCAGCAGGTTCAGCAGCAGCAGAACCGCAACCAGCAGTAAGCAGCCCCCCCCCAAGCCCCTTCTTTAAGAGTCTTTGTCACACTACTGTTGCAGAGTCTTCACCTCCGGATGAGGTGAGGACGCACAGAGCTGCCTCGACTCACTCTCAAACTTCTTGCTTTGTTAATTTGTTTTTACAGCACAAAGAAGAAGAAGATGGCTGATAAAATTCTACCTCAGAGGGTGAGTATTAGTCAAATTCCGGTGAACAGAAATCCATTTATTCTGGCCTTGTGTGTTTGAGAGATTACATTCAAATGTAAATTCAGATGCTTCAAAAAAGGGTTGTTCCTGAGAGCTGTGTTTAAAGTCATAGGAGTGTTAGCACTTCACAGTATCATCAGTGAATTTCATCAGTTTTTTTCCCAGATTGAATGAACTGCATTTATCTGGTGCTTTTCTAGTCTTATTGAGAGCTCAAACCTAACCCACTTTACAATATTGGTTATATTCACACTCAGTTATATAGAAGGTGCTGTACGTACAGCGCTCAACAGGAGCCAGGGATCAAACCATTGACCTTCTTAGTGGGGGACCACTCTACCCCTAGGTTTCCTCAAAACTGCCTTTAAAAGTAAAAAAAAGACACAAAAATACTTCCTGAACATTGTGCCGATCTGATCCAGTGAGTGGAAGCACATGTTTGAGGTAATTGCTGCTAAAGAAGGTTCAACCAGCTATTACATCCAATGGTTCACTTACTTTCTCCTCCAGCATTGTGAATATTTAATGCGCATGATCAATGCAGACACATTAGCTCAAGCTTATCTTATTACCTTGAGCATCGCTGCAAAGAACCAGATAATTTAGATGGGTTCACAAACCTTTTCTCATCACGAATGCACAGCTCCTCTTTGAGATACAGAGTAGCTAGACAAAATGCTGCCATCACGTTTATTCAGAATCAATATATGAGGATATGGTTGACAACTGATGGTGAATTCCTTGAGGTGTAATCTCTTGTTCTTGTTTTAATGTTGCTCCAGTTGTCACAAGTATCTTCTCTACTGCTCCAGATCAGGGAACTGGTCCCAGAGTCTCAGGCTTATATGGATCTGCTGGCTTTTGAGAGGAAGCTGGACCAGACCATCATGCGCAAAAGGCTGGACATCCAAGAGGCCCTCAAGAGGCCCATCAAGGTACGGTTTCATTTAACTCTCGACTCCCTCATACTCTCCTGTTCAAACCTTAAATACATTTTAAAGTCATATAGCAGTTTTCAGTTAAAGAAACCTAAGTTTGGCCACTAGCGTTATTTATCAGTTTAGAAATCAAGCCAGCGTTGAGTGATTTAAAAACGTATGAGTTTGTCTTGACTTATTATTTTTAGCAAAAGAGGAAGCTTCGGATCTTCATATCGAACACCTTCAACCCTGCGAAGCCGGATGCTGAGGACGGAGAAGGCACAGTTGCATCGTGGGAGCTGCGAGTTGAAGGGCGTCTGCTGGAAGATGTAAGCTAATTGAAACACTGCACATTTTATTTCCCAAGTTGTGACTGTTGTCTAATTTAAATGTACTTGTGAGTGTCTAATTCAATAGGATGTACTATCTAGTGTGTACTAACAAAACAACCATTTTTCAGTCTGGCATAATTTTTTTTATTAAGTTGTCATAAATGATTATTTGTTAGTGGTGTCTCTTTCCCCCATATTTTTATAGCAGTGGTTTAAGCTAATATCTTTCTCTTCCATTACACTTTCTTCAGACAAATTAAAAAGATAAAGCACCAAATAACTCACTGGGGCTCATAGTGCTTCTGTCCGTTTAATTTTTCCCTTCAGTTTAATAAAGTGACAAATCAGATATTGGAGAATTCCCTCTCTTGGCATAATTTGGTGGCAGTTTTGTGTATTTGAATATTGAACGCATAATTTCTCTTATGTATATTTAATTGTTTGTCATAACTGTTTAATCCTTGGTATAATGACAAAATTATTCTTGTGTTGATTATGATTTAGATCAAATGCTTCACTTCACTGGAGCGACCAGACATGCATATTGCACTGATAATTCAAACTAAATAGCTCAAATTTATTTCCAAAAACCATAACTAACATGAATAACCTGTGTTCTGCAGACAGCCGTGTCCAAGTATGAAGCCACCAAACAAAAAAGGAAGTTTTCTTCTTTCTTCAAGTCCCTGGTGATTGAGTTGGACAAGGACCTTTATGGACCAGATAATCACCTTGTGGAAGTATGTGCATCTGATATAAGTTTTCCTTTGGTGGGGGGGGGGCACAGTCTATTATTTTGCTTTAATACATTAGCTTTTTCTTTAACATTTACATACATGAGAATTCTATAATAATAAATATTTTTTTCAATACCACTATGGCATTGTGAAGATTAGCATAAGATTAAACTTAATGCAGAATTGGAAGAATAGCTGCATTGGATTAGTGGTCACTGATTGTATTTTCAATGCATCACCTTTTAATGTTCAATTCATGCTAGGTATCCTTTATAATTGTTCTGCTAAATGAAAGAATATCTGTTTATAGACTGATCAGTAAATACTTGTTAGTAAAATGTCCGTCATCTCTTTTAGTGGCACAGGACCGCCACCACCCAGGAGACTGATGGTTTCCAGGTGAAGAGGCCAGGTGATGTGGGTGTTCGCTGCACCGTCCTCCTCATGCTTGACTACCAGGTAAATGCTCAGTGGTTTTCTGTCTGTGTCTTTTGGTCATTTAGGTTTCCTCTTAGAAATATACAGTGTTTTTAATATTCTTCTATCTTCCAAAAGACACATTGACCAATTTGCCAGTCACAGTGGACCATGACTCTGTGACATTTATTTAAAAATATATGTTAATGGTAAATAACCTGAGTCACCTAACAACAAGTTGACCTTGCTCCAAACAGCCCCCTCAATTCAAGCTGGACCCCCGGCTGGCTCGTATGCTGGGTATCCACACCCAGACCAGACCTGTTATCATTCAGGCCCTTTGGCAGTACGTCAAGACCCACAAACTCCAGGACCCTCATGAGCGCGAGTTCATCAACTGTGACAAGTACCTGCAGCAGGTGAGTGGAGCCCTGTAGAAGTTTAACTCATCTTAAAAATAGTTTTGTTACTTTAACATACACCAAAGGGGGGAAATGAGATTAATCCAAGGGGCGAACACAAACTGTAGCTGGTGCATGAAGCTGGAATGATGGACAGTGTCATAGTTGTCTTGGTTAATTCTCACTCTTGAAATTGCGCAGTCACTCTCTTCTCCTACCATCTTTTATGGAGTCTCTCTTTCTCTCTGGGTCACTGACTGGTTTCCCTGCGAATTCTTTTCTATACTGCCAGGATAAACAGGATTGTTTGATATTGAGTTTCGATAGAGTAAAAGTATGAAATAATACTTTGCTCGACAGCTTATGATACCTATACCGTTCACACTTCCTAGTAAATGTACTACTTTGATTTTGGGAGGTGGAAAATGTTGAATAAAGACTTGCTTTGTGGACAAACACAAAAGAAGCTGAGCTGCGCAACAAAGCAACAAACCATCACTGGCACAGAATTGCTGCAATATGAAATCAATTTTAATCTGGGTTTTCAGAATAAAATAGATTTTTATATAAACTGTCATTCACATTTCTATACGGTGTAAAGGGTGATGCCTTAAAACTAAAATCTAAATAGCAGTGAACATTTGAGAAGCTGAAACTACAATTTTTGCTTGATAAAGCACTTGAATGATTCATGAATTATCAAAGCAGTTGCAGATTTGTTTGCTGTCGATCGACTACTTGTTTCCACTCTGTTGTTATATTTCCAAGCCCTAAGCAAGAACTAAGCTTGAAGGCTCAGTGTGTACGATTTGGGTGAAAAGAATCTATCAGCAGAAACTGAATATAAAAACACACAAGTGTGTTTCATCTAAATTGTACAAATTGTTGTTGTCCTTACCCTAGAATGGACCCTTTTATATTTAAATACTTTATATTTACATCAGTAGTGGGTCCTCTCTATGGAGCCCGCCATGTTTTTTTTACAGTATCCCAGACTGGACAAACTAAACACCTTTTGAGTTTTGATGAAGGCTACCACAGGTTCTCTTTCATGTTTGGAAGTGGTGGAGTGCCACATGCAGCTCCACCACTAGATGTCACTAAATTCTACACACTGAACCTTTAAGAAACTCATTTTCTGTTTATCTGAAGGCCACTGTGGGTTTCCCCACACAAGCCTGGAAGGAGAGGGTGAGACAATGGGTTTTCAGTTCACCACTAAATCCCACACACTAAACTTTCAAACTTCTGAAAAACATATGACACTACAATTATGCCTCTAATTTTATTATTCTTTTGTGATGTTAGTGGTCTTGTTCTCTCGTACTTAGTTGTTTTCATTTTTTTTTTCAGATTTTTGAGACCCAGAGAATGAAGTTCTCCGAGATCCCGCAGCGCTTGCACGCACTGCTGATGCCTCCAGAGCCCATCATCATCAACCATGTGATCAGGTACTGGGGTTGTTTTATAAAGGTGTTTACAGCAGTTAGTTTCCCAATGAAATCTAGTTCAAACTGTTGCACAATTTTTAGAACGAGGCACAAATGATCATCACACATTTTCATTAACTGCTGTTGTGAGTATTAGAAGCTGGATAAACTGCTTGTGACACTACTTTCCCTGTTGAACTGTTGCAAAAGGAGAAGCTGCAAAAACATGATGTCAAACTTTGCTTGCAAACAATACAAATATTAAATCAAAGTAGTTGCCAGTTTTCCATTGATCGAGCAATTTGTTAAGATGTATTTGGGGTTCTTAGTGTGTTCTGTTGGAGTTTTACCGAACATGAAGAGTAGGTTTGCATTAAATTGTCTGGTCTGTCATCACATGCTGCTTTTTTAACAGTGAACACACAAAACAAATCACTGTATAAACTGTATGTATTTTTTTACAGTGTGGACCCTAATGACCAAAAGAAGACTGCTTGCTATGACATTGATGTGGAAGTGGACGACACACTGAAGACCCAGATGAACTCCTTCCTGCTCTCCACTGCCAGTCAGCAGGAAATAGCAGGACTGGACAACAAGGTAGAGCCGTCACCAGCTCTTCTTTTTATGGATGTCCCTGAGTTTTTTGTTTGTTCCAGAGAGATATAGACAGAAATGTGTGGTCACGGTGGGCAGTTGTTTCCTTTTTCATGGAATTTCTTGTGAGCGTTTAATGCTGCTAAGTAGTTCCCTACCGTAGAACATTTTTTGGTTATTTTTCGTTCCTTATCATTTTTATCAAAAGTCTTGTGAATTTCCAGCTTCCATCTGCTCTAACCGCAATTTTAAGAACACTCGACTTAAATTTAATGTGAACGAGCTATTTTCTTCCTATTGTGTGAACCTGCTGAGGCTAATTTCACACACATCTGCTTCCTCGAATCGTTGCCGGTGTATTGTTGCCTTCTCTCTCGTCGGTTTTGTGGTCTTTTTGACCTCCTGCTGACAACTATTACCTTGACCATGATGGCTACAATCACATTGATAGGACATGGAGCCGTTCCCTGAAACGACGTCCCACTGTGTCGTCTTTGTTCGGAGACAAGTCAACAATATAAATTCATAGAGCTTGTTTTCTGTTTCGAGGCGCCGTTCTTCTTTTAAAAACTTTATTCTGAGTTTTTCATTTCTGATATCAGATACACTTCATAGAAGAACCTGTCTGGGTTGTCTCAGCCATTGTTGACTTGTATAAACCCAGATACAGGACCAACTGCATTTATTCTACCTGTGTTCAAACCACTCTTTTCAAAATACAGCTTTCATGGATATGATAATTTTGTTTATTTTATAAAAAAACACAATGATATGACATAGAATAGTGAATTAAGTTTTTCTGGTGTTCCGCACAATTAAAGAATGCATCTGTTTATATTCAGCGTTACTCACCAAAACATATTAATCTGTTTTTCAGATTATTATGCAAGTGATGAATAAGTAGGATTTAGGATTATAAGAATACTTGACGTTGTTCCGGATTATCCAGCAAGTCGCAGTTCTCATGCAGAATGAGGAGGAGGAGGAGGAGGAAGACGTTTCTGAGGATTAAAAGCATGAATTTTACAAATGGCTTAAGTGGAGAGATTGATAGAAATGGAAGAAGCATTAGAACAGGTTTAAGAACTTCAGTACCATCTGAATCATTTTCGTTGAGGTGTCACTCTGATTAAGAGGTTTATTTAGGTTCAGTTTTTGCTGCTGATTTCCAGTATGTAAAAAAAAAAATGATAACCCGTCTAGGGCTTAAGTGCTGAAGAAAAATCTTCTGTCCTCAGCAAAGTAATTTTTTGATCTGCTATTTGATTAATCTGTCTATATTAATATTTAATCAATACCTAATTCACTGCTTAATTCCCACAGATCCATGAAACCATTGAGACCATCAACCAGCTGAAGACCCAGAGAGAGTTCATGCTGAGTTTTGCCAGAGATCCTCAGGGCTTTATCAACGATTGGCTGCAGTCCCAGTGCAGAGACCTCAAGGTCAGTGTGTCCGTCATCACCAAGAACTCCTAGAACTGGATCTTTAATTGAACTTGAAGCACTTTCTTGTTTTTGATCCACTCTCATTTTAGATACCATGTTATTTCTACCCGAAAAACAATTCACCTTCAAACCCGAATCAACGCTGTCGTCAGTGGAGCTTCTCTAAATGTCTTTGTGCTGCAACATGCTTTTAAGTGAGAGCAAAGGTGTAGCCGCGTTAAGTTTTTAGTTTGTTGTTGTGGTGTCAATTCAAGAGAGAAACCACTTTCAACACTGAAGGTCTTTTCGGCTGAATGTTTGTTTTAACGACACATGGATCAGAAAGATGGAGAAGCGTCACCACCTGTTTCTCCACTGACCAGTGTCACTGGAGCTGAAGTGCTTCACTGCAGACCTCAAGTCTTTTGAGTCGTTTGTTTCCAACTAGAGACACTTAGTGCCCTGTCATCACTGTCACTACTGTGGAGGCTTCACCCACCTGCCTCATGAAATGCTGTTCCCATGTAGTGTAAAAACCTTTGTGAAGAAGCCCCTGAGTTCTGATTATCAAATCATGGCACTTTGTTTTTAGCTGCTTCTCTACACTCAGAACGAAACAGGAGCACGTTGAGCTGTAAACTAAACAATTCAACTCTTGTTAAAAACTGACTGAACCACAGAACCATGAATCCATGTTGCAGCAGTTGACGAGAACAGAGGTCAATGCCTTCTGAGTGGTCCGCTGTCAGACACCAGAGATGTCATGTGGTTTAATAACTGAGCTTTGACATGAACACTCACACGTGCTCTGTGCTATGTGGTTGGTGTATTGTTGACTCCTCCTGAGATTAGCTTTACATCCTTTTAAAGGAAATCTGATTTCTTTTTGTGTAAGTTGATTCTAAGGTTACATGATGTTTTTGTTGTAGTTTTTTTAAGTCCTTTGAGGTAGATTTTGTGGTTTGGTTTATAAATAAAATGGGCTCCATTTAAAGCCCATTTCAAGGAAACAATTACAAACACATGAGTTATTACTAGACAATGAATGTAAGGAATCAATAACAGACGCAGAATAAGTCGATGTAATTATGAGTCAGTGAATTCACACCTGGAAATGTGTCTTTACCACCAACAGATGATGGATACCTGTTGTCATTTAAACTATTAACAACCACTTGACATTCGCTAACGTCTCAGACATCAAATGGCAATCCGATTAAATCAGACAAAATCCAAGTGCAAACATTTGGAAGCCTGAGTAATTTTTAAGTTCAGAAAATGTCTTGCGGTCGAGCTGTGTTTTGCTGTTTCACAGTGACATTGATTTAAATCCAAGGTTCATCTGCGGAAAGACAAAACTTAAATGATGTAACTATGTGGACACTGTGCACAGGAGCACAGAGTAAACATAGCATGTGAAACGAATAACAACGTGTCTGACTGGATTCACGCCGGACTTCCAGCCGATTACCTGCTGACCACCTGTCATCCACCTGCAGTGTGGAATCTGTGGAGTCGAACAGATTCAGTCCAGAGCTCGCTGGCTGCTCCACTACAGCTTATCAGAAAACCTTCTTTTCTTTTATCAGCATGGTCATCGTAACTGCAGTCGTTGTTTGATTCAGTCTCTTCAGTAGAATCCTTCTTCCTGTGTTTTTGTTTTCTATTTGATTGGTCAGCCTCTGGGCTCATTGAAGTTCTCTTTTATCAATGTTTATTTTCTGTTACCAGACCATGACTGATGTGGTAGGAAACCCAGAAGAAGAGCGTCGGGCTGAGTTTTACTACCAGCCGTGGGCTCAGGAGGCCGTCTGTCGCTACTTCTACTCCAAGGTAATCACGTTCTCCTCTGCTGGGTTTTCCTCCTGTATTTTACCCTCTGTTTTGGCATCAATCATCACGATTCCACCACTTCCAAACGAAATCCTTAACAACTCAACAAATGCATTTAAACATTTTTTGGGGCGATCCTCTGACTCTTCCTCTTGCAGCAGTGATTGTAGTTAGTCTACAACTCAATCCGGGTTTATACCATAGACTGTAACTAAAGATGGATGACACATCTTCCTTCTGTTGTACAAAACTGAGGCTAACGTATCCCTGATGGTAAGGGCTGCCATCACAGTAATGATTGTGAACTGGAGCCCTGGTTTCAAGGTCCCGCTGATGCATGTCCTCGACCAATTGTCAACAATCAGTCTCAGCTGTCTATCATGATGTGTTCTTTGCCGTTTTGGGGGCGATCAAGGTGATTTGGCTTCACTTTTGGGTTCTTTAATGTCGTAGTCTATGATTTAATGTCAGCAAAAAACAAGGAAAGAGAAACAAAAACCGTACAAATTCATACAAACAAACTTGGACCAAATGAAGTATCTCTCCAAGCCTGAGATGTTCTACTCTGGTAATCACACTCATATTATAACTCATATTGCCTCACCCCAGAGGCAAATGGCTCCCCTGTTTCCTAAAATTAAATTTTCTAATGCCATATATGATGAGAAGCCATTTACCTATGGATGGTTTCTTTTTATTTTCCCAGTTAAGAGCTAGCAGCCCTGACATGCATATTAACAAGTGTGCAGTGTTCCTTTTTAATATTAAACTCGTGGGGATATTAATTCATATTTTTAGGTCTTAAAGGGTAATGTATTGAAACCAACTGTCCGAACCTCCGTCCTACATTTCTTCACCACGCTACATTAGTGCTCATCTGACACCATTTCATTTAGTGTAAGTTTCAGGGATCTTACTTTGAAATTTGTGAATTTTAACTGTAGTGACTCAAATGTAAACAACAGCCATTTATATTGACTTTTCTGAAGATGTATATTTATTGTGTCTGTACAGTATTTTACTCTTATTGTTACATCCTCTAACTCTGACACTAAAGTAGAGCACTGTGATTTTTTTAATTTATCGATATATTTGCACTTTATTTTCTCAGACTTGATCATTGGTTTAAGAAATGTCAGAAAATCCAGATAAAATATCTGCACTTAATTTCGTAAAAACTGTGATATTGGTCAAATGTTTTATTGAAACTGTTCATCAGTAGTTTTCTCTCTTTTTAAAGTCAGAGCTACAGATATTGTCATTGTCATGAGCTAACTATTATTTTTAAGATACAAGTTGATCCATTTACTATTATATACAAGGACGAGAAGCAGAAAATGAAAATTATCACATTTTAAAGAATATTTAACATCTTCACTGGAAAACTAAGAATAACAAAACAATAAATTGATCATCTTAATAATTCCCAATTAATCTTTTTAATGGAGACATATCTTCATTTATTCATTTCACCTTCAGTGCTAATGCAGAAAGACTCTTAAGTCTTGGTCCCGTCGGTTTAATGACGTTCACGGTTTCATCGTGACGATTAAATCTGTGTGAAATTGTCTTTCAGGTCCAGCAGAGACGACAGGAGCTGGAGCAGGCGCTCGGCATCAGGAACACCTAAAAACATCTGTACAGGCGGCAGATGTGCTGTCAGAGAAGACTGATGTGTCTGTCAGTGTGTGTGTGGGGGGGGGTACAGAGTTCTTACCACCGGCGTACAGACGCAAGACAAACCCAGACAGACATGGATACTACATGGTTTTACTGTTATATAGGATTTTTCTTACTTTCAGTAGCTACTTCCACACTTTTGTACGTTTTTATTTCCCCCCCCCCTCACACGAGAGCTTCTTGAGCACAATGTATTTCCTCCTGCATGTCTAAGGTTAAGGCACCTGGAAGCATTCCTTTTCTCTCCATACGTACAGACAGACTGAACTCAGTGTCCCAGGGACTTAACAAATCTTTAAATCCACTGGAATGTGTTGATTCTCTTTGTCCCCCCCCACCCCCCGTTCTGGAAAGTAAATTTACTTTGTACACTCCACCTGATGCTCGCCCCTTCAGTTGGATATTGATCGTGACTGTGTTTTGTAATCAAATCACTCATTGTTTTCTTTGGACAGTTGTTGCCACAGTCGGTCGTGGCAGAAAATACAAGCGGTTACTTTTTGTTAAGTGCCATTTAGTATGAAGTTGTTTTATTTTCTTCCCTTTTTTTGTTCATTACCATTGTTCTTTGTTTTTTATATGTATTATACAGTACTTGTCTTGTTAGATAGTACAGATTATCAAGGAAGTAGCTAGTACGAGTACCTCTAGTCTATATAGTTTTGTAAATAATGAGCAGAAAAAAACTGAAGATGGATGTGAAGTAAAAATTGTATCTCTTATCCTGACAGATCTTTTTCTTAACTTTTTGTCTACGCTGCGATAGTTGAACCAGTATTTATATTAATCGGCCCTCGCTCTCGGAGCCCAGTGATTTAGCGACTACAGCGTAAAGAGTACGTAAAGTCCCGTTTGATGAACCACTGCTCCTGCAGAGCTAAATGCACTCAGCATTCATGTCGCCTGCGAGCTGGGAGGAGTTAAATCTACTGCTTATAGTTTTGTGTACTTTTGATCGTGTGCAGAGAAGCTAGAAACTCTTGAGCTCCGTCTCACGTGTGGACGAGCTGATGTGAAGAGACGTTGCTTCTTTGACACTTTGCTGAAGACCTGACACCTCTGTGGTTTAATGGTTGTTTCACTGATGAAGACGAGGGTCCTGGCTGAAACTCGTGTGTGTGTGTGTGTGTGCATTTCATTAACAAATTCCAAGAATACACTAATGTGGGTTTGGGGAGGTGCATGATTTGGAACGAGTTGTGGGAACCTCTGGGATGTAAGACACAACACTGGTTGGACTGCAGTAATATTTGAATCTGCAGACTTTTTCATGGACCAAACCTATTTTTCTGTATGTTCTTATGTTATAATAAAGGATATGTAAAATGTAGCTGTATGTGCCATCTTCTTTGTTAATGTTTCTCTTTATAATGAAAGAACACTTTCATTTCCCTTCATCGATTTTACAATTGTTTGACTCAATTCATTATTTGTTTTAGTGCAACAAATGTTTAAGCAATTGTCAAGAACTAAACTTGAGTCAAAAACTGAAGCCAATACAAAAATGTAAAAAAGAATACTCCATAATACCTCGTTTCAGGTTAAAAAGTCTTCGGACTATATTAGTGTGAGTCTCAGTTTGCTGTGCACAGGTAGTCAGAAGAAAACTTCTTACTTTTAGACATTCAGTACATTTCAGAACCAGTACTTTTATACTTTTACTTGAGTAAAGAGGATGAATCACTACTTGTACTTTTTTTGACAGTATCTGTACTTCTACTTGAGTAAATAATGGTGTGTGTGTGTGTGTAGTAAGTGAAGTAGAGAGAGTGGGGGGGGGGGCAGACCAGCCATGAGCAGAGGGAGGGGCCGGGCCTCCTCAGCTGTTTGTCCGGTATAAAAACTCTGCGTCTCGGCCTCAGTGCGTCTTCGCACCGGCAGCAGCAGCAGATCCTTTCAAACACAGGATGGCAGCTCCCAAGAAAGTGTGTGTGATCGGCTCTGGTAACTGGTGAGTGGAGCTTTGGATTATTCTGATGCACTTCTGCAGGTCGGAGACTGGAGTTAAAACCAGTGGTGGTGCAGGTTTATCACTGCAGCTGTGAACTGGTGCAGTCACAGGCACCATATGTGTATTTTTTCTGCCTGGATACGATTACACACAATGTTTCTTTCAGTTTTTGAGTCTAACAGTTTGGAAACTTGGCAGCAGGAAGGAAAGTTTAGCCCCAGTGAACCTGGACGTGTTTCATGAGAGTGAGATGAGAGCGGAGAGGAGCTGTTAGATTCCTCTGAAGCTTCAAAGCTCCAAGATGTTAGTGTGACACTCTCCACACTCTTTGTGTCATTAAACAACATTAGTGTTGAATCAGCTTCACCCTGAGCCTGCGTGACCTTTACTGCAGTCAGTGAAGCCTCACCCTGGGAAAAGTAAAAATAACACTCCCTAAGAGTACTCTAGTGCAAGTAACAGTACAAATACTTCAATACAAGTTGAAATAACACACTGTAAAAGTATACAAGTACAAGTAAAAGTAGAATTGCCACAATGTAAAAATACTTCAGTACAAGTTAAAGTAAAAATATAACACTGTTAATACACTCCAGTAAAAGTATATATACCACACAGTAAAGGTTCTCTAGTAAAAGTGAAACTATATATTTAATATAGTTTATAGTATAGTAAAACAATATATTTGTTATATATATAGTTTAACTTTATTAGAGACGTTTACTAGAGGGTAATTGGACCAATTTATCTGTGATAATGCATCATGTTTGTTAGTAAATTCTATTGACATAGTTATTATGTTAAATATTTGTAGTGGAGTTAAAAGTACAAAATTCCACCTCAGCGTCTTGTACAGTTTTTGTAGATATAGAAACACTCAGGTCCAAAAGTGATCATGTAAATACTAATGTAAAGATCGTAGTTCTGTTGATATTCAATACCATGTGTTCTAATGAGAGGTTTTTGTTTTTCATGTCCAGTGTTATTCTTTTCTGGGAAAGCATCTGAAAAATCTTTGAAGTCATGTGACGTGAAATGTTTACACTCCAGTCAAGTGAATGAATGGAGGTCCATGTGTCAGCTGACTTCTGTTTACTAGTGAAAACTGTGAGATACGTCACTGTCTCTAAATCAGTCATAACTCTGGACTATAAGAAATATACATTATATAGATAATGAATTCCACAAGCCCAGTGTTAAAACCAAATCATAGTGTGTCTCTCTGCGTGTCCACAGGGGCTCTGCCATCGCCAAGATCGTGGGCTGCCAACGCAGCCAAGTATGACAAGTTTGACACCACAGTGAACATGTGGGTGTTCGAGGAGACGGTGAACGGCCGTAAACTCACAGAAATCATCAACACAGACCACGAGAATGTGAAATACCTGCCGGGTCACAAGCTGCCCCCCAACGTGGTACGACGAGGAAACGATACTGAAATGAAGGAAATATAAGGAAAAGATTTCAGAAACGAACACTTTGCACTTTTCCCCGAGTGAAGTCTTGATTCCTCTCTTCCTCAGTTGGCTGTTCCAGAGTTGGTGGATTCTGTGAAAGGAGCCGACATCCTGATCTTTGTGGTCCCTCACCAGTTCATCATGAGAGTGTGCGACACCATCAAAGATCACATCAAGAAGGACGCTGTGGGAATGTCTCTCATCAAGGTAACATCCACACAGAGGTCCGTAAGAGCTGCGGTGTTTCCTCTCAGATTGTCTCACGTGAGGTTTGTGGCCGTCTGTCTCGTGCAGGGCATCGATGCGAGTCCAGAGGGTCTGAAGCTGATCTCAGAGGTGATCCGAGGGAAGCTGGGCATCACCATGACCGTCCTCATGGGAGCAAACATCGCCAACGAGGTGGCTGACGAGAAGTTCTGTGAAACAACCATTGGTACGAGTTTAATTCTTGATGAAGCATGTGGGGGGGGGGGGGGAAATGGCAGAAACTCAATCTGCAGTGGTTCATTGGTTCAAAGTTTCAACAAGCAATTCTACTTTTCTTCTCAACGACTTTGACTGAATTTGATTTGTCTTTATTTGTCTTTTGCATCCTCACATTTTTGGTATCTTGGAATCATTTTTGTAGTACAGTATAGTTTGAGGTTTTTTGTCTTGCCATTTTATTGTACATTACAGTATATATTTAAAATAATTGCTGTATAGAAACTGATCATTATTTTTTGCTGACAGGGTGTAAAGACACAACATACGGGTCCATGTTGAAGGAGCTGATGCAGACCACCAACTTCCGTGTGACCGTGGTGGAGGAGTCGGATGTCGTGGAGATCTGTGGAGCTCTGAAGGTCGACATTCTCCTCTGATCTAGTCTGATATTCAAAACCATTAGAGAGCCAGCAGACATTTTAATTTATGTCTGTGCTTTGAAATGCACAAGGAAACATGCATAAAAAGATGTAATGGTGGAAAAGATGCTCCAGATGCATATTTATGAAATTATGTTTTTGTGGTTTCATATTTGTAGACATCTACTGCACTTTCACTTTAAATCAAGGTTAAGCCTCCGTGTCTCTGATTATTCAGACGTGTTTACATGTTGGTCAATTTAAAACTTTTCCTCTGAGAACTTTAAAATGATGCTCGTCCAATAATTGGTCCAAACATTTTGGGTCTTTCTTTATATTAAAATAATATTCAACAGGATGTGTATTTATTAAAAGCAGCAAAGAGATAACACCAGTCTTTAGTTGCCATTTAGAGCGTAGCCCTCGTACGTATTGGTACAAAGAGGCCGCACAGTAACATGTCCTCTGTCTTTGACCTTGCAGAACATCGTGGCAGTCGGAGCAGGTTTCTGTGACGGTCTGGGCTTCGGCGACAACACTAAGGCGGCGGTGATTCGTCTCGGCCTGATGGAGATGATCGCCTTTGCTAAGTTCTTCTGCACGGCCTGCCACGTCTCCCCCGCCACCTTCCTGGAGAGCTGCGGCATCGCTGACCTCATCACCACCTGCTACGGGGGACGCAACCGCAAGATCGGGGAGGCCTTCGCCAAAACAGGAAAAGTACGAGGAAAACACAATGTGTTTGTGTGTGCTCATCTCTATCTGTGATAATAATGTGAAGCCAATCATCTCTGTGTTCAGACCATCGAGCAATTAGAGAACGAGCTGCTGAACGGACAGAAGCTTCAAGGTCCAGCAACTGCGATGGAGGTCCATGAAATCCTGAAACAGAAAAACATGGTGGAAAAGTACGTTTGTCTCATGTTTGATCGCAGGTTGATGGATGAGAAGCACATGACTCTTATTTCACAGCTCATACATTCATTTTTAAACTTTGGTTTTTGTATAAATCAAACGAACAAGATGCACAGTTTTATTTATTTATTTACTAACTGGCTGTTAGCTGTAGCTTCATACGTCAGTGTGAAAGTGGTTTGAATCTAAAGCTTCATTCCCAAAATGCCCCAAACGTTCACCAGCTCCTTCTCAGTCCTTCTACAATCATTCTCTGGTCTCTCCAGGTATCCTCTTTTCACCGCTGTTTACCAGATCTGCTTCAACAGCCACCCCGTCACTGAGTTCATCAAGTGTTTGCAGAACCACCCAGAGCACATGTGAGGGACCGACGCACAGGGAAAAGGACTTTTGCACTAGAAAACCAAAGAGTTTATATGACGGAGACGTCAGCTGAAGATTGTGCCTCATCCTGACGACTCCAACAGAGAAAAGAAAGAAACCTGTCCTCCCTCTGCCTGAGCTGCTGTGTTGACCTGCTGTAACGTCTGACACCTCCTCTGCTCTAACTTAACAATTTATAAATGTACGTGTCGTCAATCTACCAGGTCTTAAAAGTGTGAAGAATTTGAGTTAAATACACGTAGCCCTGACCTGGATGTTTGGAAATGTTACATCATGTCTTGGGTAAAAGTGCCACCACTCCCCTGTATCGAGATGTAACCGCTAACTGAACAAGGTTTATTTTTTGAATAAATGATTGTTTATGGTGTGTTTTCCGAGTTGTCTCTCTGACTCGCTGGTGTCTGGCAGCAGGATTCACTCAGAGAGTGTCTCAGCAGCAGCAGCAGCAGCCTCACTGTAACCCGACCCGAGCTCGTTCACACTGCCACTCTAAACTCTTCACCTTTACCATTTTCTACTGTGTTACTGCAACCTTTCTCCAAGCACGTCCTGCCTCAGTCTCAGGCCTCGGAGCTGATGGTCATTAGCTCAGCAAGATTAAATAATGACTTTCTGTGTTTTTCAACCCACTTTATTAAGAGTTTCTTATATTCTGTTGATTCACTTGAAAACCTCTCTGGGGGTTTTCTTTTCAAATGCAAGAAGGCCGGTGTGTTTTCATCAGCAGCCATCTGTCCCTCAACATATGCCGATGTATTTGAAGGCCGCTCAGTCCCTGTGAGGCAGTATGCATGAGTGTCAGCTGAAGGCCTAATGAAACACTGTGGAAGTACAAATACTCCACTCACCCCAAAAATCCTCCCCATGCACGTCCTCGGTTCCCACTTATATCTTCACTTTTTTATGTGTTCATCAGCCCATTTCCTCTGAAGGGTTGTGGACCTTGAAGTTGCATCATCTGCTGCCTGTTCAATTCTCGATTCCCTCGCTGGAAATCCTTTGCATAGTTAATGAGTCAACTGCCCGGTGAGATTTCTAATAATAACGTGCTCCAGAGAAGCAAATGTCCATCTATAATTAGACGGGCGGACAACACTGCAGCTGCCTCATCCCCTGCAACACCAGTATAGGGATGCATCGTTTTGAAACACGAAACCATTGTGGTGCCACCGAATAATGTGACTGTTTGAGTGACTGTTTCATATTTCAAATTGAACACATTTTAAAAATGTCCAAAAATCTGAGCTGGCCTAAAGTGGCCTCTGCCTTCTTGACCTCATGGTATGTTTGAGCTGTAGCTGTAATACACCCTATGGCCACTTGAGAGTGCCACCTCCTCAGCCACGAACCCATCACTTATCATCAGCTTTGATCTGCTGCCTTTGATACGGAACTTTATGAGATAACCTATCTGCTGCTCAGAAGAAGCAGGTAAAACCAACAAAAGTAAAACAGCACAGCTTCGATCGGACATATGAGACTGTTGTGTGGCTCCAACAGAGAAACAACAGGGAGGTCGCACGTACTGAAGCACTGAACCCATCCCTTCTCCCAGGGAGGAGGGACTCACTCACTCTGCTTCCTCAATCCAGTCTCCATCTGTCAAGTTAACTGGAGACAGCCAGAAACCACAGGAAGCTCCGCTGGTCCACTTTCAAAACTAACACAGGGACTCTAAGAGTGAGAACAGTATTGGGGGCCTTACTGGATGAGCCACAATTTAAACAGAGGGGCCAATTATACGTCTGACATCCATGCACCATTACTGATTCAGTGAGGTGCACATTTAAATCCTTCCGTATTTACTGTTAGCTCTATATTTTGGAAAATGTTCTTTGTTTAAGCTTTAAAAGTCATATTTATTGTTAGTAAAGGAGTTAATAAGACAACTGACGGGACAGGGATACTTCAGGGATACTCCAGTGCCCCCCTGGCGGTGTTGCTATGGCTAACTCGTGGCCCAGATCTGTCAAAGAGGAGCTGATCGCCCAAGTGGCATCATTCCATGCTGTATTTGAGACATTATGGTTCAATAAAACCCCCGCAGCCAACCTCCACTGGGCTCATGTGGTGGTGTGGTTACCCAGACACCACATGGACGCGGGTCACTTCAGTTAATGATACAACCCTTCTGGCCGCCTTGTTGCGTGAGCCTAAAGTGGCCCAGACATCCCAGAACAAATGTGGAAACTGTGAACCTAAAGCAGCCCATGTGGTAAATGGCTGGAATGCGGTAGTGCTCTGGTTTACTTGTGGCCCGGATCTGGCAAACAGGAGGTCTGTCAGCCGGATGACAGAGTTCAGTTTGGGGCCAAATCTGTTTGGGCTTTGTGTGGGAAGCAGTTTCCTGTTTTGCCTGGTTGGTGGTCCAGTCTTTGCTTTGGGAATATGTGACAAAAACAATATCATCCAAATCCCAACCAAACAAACCAGTGATTATTTGTTGATGTCATTCAGTAGCTTAGTGGTTTCCCTCTCGAAGACCGTTAGGAGTCTTATTTTGAAAAGTGAGGCGGAAGTGGAGCTGCTTGTGAAGCTGTGGAAGAGGAGGAGGGAGGAGGAGGAGGAGGAGGAGGAGGAGAAGAAGGAGCTGGTCAGTCATCACAAGTGTCGCAGGGGCAGAAGTTTATCAGCTTCTCTGTGGAGGAGGAAACGAGTTCCCTGTGACCTCCGGGGGGAGACGAGCTTCCACCAACATGGCTGCTCTCTCCGCCTGGTTCTGGAACGAGAGGTTTTGGCTTCCACACAACGTAACCTGGGCGGATCTGGCGGACCCGGCGCCCGGGGTGGAGTATCCCAAAGCCGGACACTTGTTTGCCGCCTTGCCGCTGGCTCTGGGGATCTTCTCCGTCAGGATCTTCTTCGAGAGGTTGGTGTTTTACCGGGGTTTTCCTGTGATGGTTCCCGCCTGGTGAGGGAGGACCAGCACCAACATGTCACCACTGTAGCTGGAACACAACACTGCTGTTTAAACTGTCATCTGGTTTCCCTTCTTCAAGATAAACACGTGTAAGAAACTACTTTAAAACACACGGACTTCAAACGCAGCCATTCCCCAAACTCCTGTCACATAATCATGAGTAATCGATAACCGATAATCGGTTTGATCAGGTCTCATCTGATGCGCGCGCGCGTGTGTGTGTGTGTGTGTGTGTGTGTGTGTGTGTGTGTGTGTGCAGCCTGCTCCTCTTACTTTTATGGTCTGGGTTCATCCAGTCCTGGGCTGTGTTCTACTCAGGTAATAACGTGATGACGTGATATTGGACAACACACACACACACACACACACACACACACACACACACACACCAAAAAACGACATGTCCCCTTAATGTGACTTTATTCACACACTACCCACAACATTAGTAATACCTGCACCACAGACACACACACACACACACACACTGGCAGTAGTGGTGTCATCATTCTTTAAAGTAAAGCTGAGTTGTGGTGAAGTATTTCTTTGAAATCTTACCACTAACCTGACCCTCTTCCTCAAATACCGATAAGGCCCCTCACTCCTCTAGTATTGAAAGAAGAAGCAGTGGAATTCCGTGTTGGGAAACCTCAGGGTCATTGACAGGAATGAGGGGGGGGGGGGGGTCTCTGATGTCATAATAGCAACAATGAAATCAGCAACACCAGACATTTAAAGAAAAGGCTCTGACGGCAGTTTTCTCATTTGAGCTGCAGAACATGTTACTGTTAGATCTGCACTCACTCTCCATCTACTGACAGAGACGACTGCATCAGGAAAACCACAGCCACACAACACTCACTCATCAACTGAAACTTTACTTTGTGCACCTGGGGTCAACATCAAACTTTGTTTAAAGTCTCTTCAAGTCTGATCAACTGTAGATGTGAAAAAACCTGACACACTTGTAATGGAAGTTTGCATTTTGCACCAAGCTGCAGAATAAAAGCACGACAGGGGAGTTGTGCTAAAAACACCCATTATGAACTTTTTTATTCCATTCATCACATAACATTTCCATTCTTACTTTGCTTTATCAAACAATAGCTATAGTGTCTTTGTTTGCACAGTGTGGAAGCTAGTCTGAGGTCACATGTAGGGCTTCAGGATATAGAAAAAGTGTGATACCGCACTTGAATATATCAGCAGTGGTATAAGATAAGATAAAGTGGAGCTTTATAATGATCTGGCACTGGACATATTGTGCATTGTATTCATTGTAAAAGTTCTTTCAACCGATTGAAAGAAATGTAAACTTGATGCATAGTGATGCAGCCATTTTGAAATAGTCTTTAAAGCTTTAATCCATGTAGCTCAGCGCTGACGTCACCAGGTCTGTTATTGTATATACAAGCACATGATAGAGATGCTTCAAATGCTGCAAATACACAGTATTGTGTAATGACGCCCATTTAATCAGATTCATACTTTTAATTCCTGTTAATATTTGAAAAGGTTTACATTACACGCTCTACAGTTCAGAAAACACATCACTTGTATTTGTTACTGTTCATTGTTGCAGCCATCGAGAATATGAGGGACAGTCTCTGTCTGAACCACTCGGGTTTAGCTCCTGTCTCTTTAAGACCCCCCCCCCCCCCTCCCGATAAAGCCCAGTCTGCACTGATTGGCCAGCTGACCCACTCTGTTGTGATTGGTCAATGGCTTCCAGTGTGTGTAGGAAAATTTGTGTTCTGCCCTCGCTTTACTTGGCTTTGTTAGGGGGGGCTTTTTAATGTCACATGACATCACAAGGATGAGGAAGTATCGTTTCAGGAGTTTCAGGAGCAGCGTTTTCTGTGGGGAGAGCCGCTCTATTCATTTCTAATCTATTTTACATAAACAAAAAAACCTAGAACACACAAGAGGAGAAACGGAACAATTGTCTTATATCTCCTTTAAATATTACCGTAAATCTGAAGGATCCAGGTATGGTGTTGTCACTCTTGGCAGACATGGCACCTGCATCGGCGTCAGTCTTTGTGTGTGTGGTTTGGACGTGGCCAAGTGTCTGTAGATAAGGAGCGATCAGGTATTGGAGGTGTCTGTGCCTCTTTAACAGGATCCTGAGTCCAGCTTGATCCAGGGTGATGTTATCAGAGAGTTTACTCTGTCACCGCTCGACACTGAGCGGCCGCCTGGCTCATTCATTTATTTATCAGAGAAAAACATCACACCACAGCTTGAGTTCCACCTCCTCTCTCTGTAACACACACACAGACACACACACACACACACACACACACACACTGTGTTTATGCATAGTAACAGGATCACACAGTCACACATTGATGAGTTTGGATAAGGGCTTTTTCTCTCAGACACGTCCGACCACAAACTGGTTTTAATCAATGACCTAATTCTTTATAGGTTTAAAAATCATTTTCTTTGGATTCTTTGCTAACTAGCAGAGATTTCTGGATCCAGATGTGTTTTTTTCCAATTATCTTTTCCTGTTTTTCTTTTTTTTTTCCTTTAAACATTTTCCTCAATGTTACTTAAAATAGAAACTCGGGACTCCCCTGGATGATGTAACATTTCTATGTGTTTATATTATGGCCACCAGTTGTATTTATTTTAACTTGGCTCTAAATACTACAATCCCATGCTGCTGTAGTAGAAGCCAATCGCAAGTGTGGATTCACACTTCATTGCCACAGTTTTTGAATTAATCCGTGACTGACCCAGTAACTGAAACATATGCTGAAAGGCAGGATTCTTTTGGGCTTTATATTTCAGACAAATTTTAAATGACTCAGCCGCAACATTTCAGTATTGAGCACAAATTGTGTTCTTTGGAAGGCTCAGAACATGTTCACATAGCTCGTCTTTGTCATACTGGTTTTACACAATGTCCTATGTGTGATAACTTGCCTGATGATCTGTCAATAGGGGAAGAATCGTCAGGCACATGAGAACCTTTTTCTTCAAAGTCCTTCACTTCACCGGCCTGTGCTGCTTTTATTTACCTCTGTCCTTCAAAAGAAGAGCTTTTATACATAACCATGAAGCGTGTCTGCAGGATTCCTCCTTTATCTTTAGGCAGTTCCTCTCTCAGACTAATGGGAAGGCTGCCCCCCCCCCCCCCCCTTTCTAGACCAGTTTCTTCTTGTTTGATCGAAATCATGGCTCTGCTGTTGGCTCTGACTTTGCAGCCGGGCTGTTCTGTGTGTTCAGGCCCTCGTAAGCCTTGTCATGAGTTAAACTGTGTTAAGTCTGACTAAACCTGGATGTGTTTGGCATTAAGAGCAGACAGATTTGCTTTGTAAGTTGTTGTTAATACTGATTCCTCTCAAACAACAAAAAAGTTATTCTGTCTCAACCCCCGAGGAAGCAGAGGAGGAGACTGTAATCAAAATCTTTTATGGCACGTTTAACATCCTTCTTATTATTTCTCCCACTTATCCGGCAAAGCTGTTTTAGACAAAAACTGGAACTGAACAATTCAAATGGAAACCACAGTGAAAGTGTCTATGAATAGAGCTGAGCCTGTTCCTCAGACAGGGCCCTGGCACTGGGAGGTTCCCCCCCCCCCGTGTCAAGGTTGTGTCCAGCCTGCAGTCAGGACCACACTGTGCCTCGTTACCAGGCCTTGTGTCCGGTTGTGAGGAGGAACAGGGATGTTTTGATGTTTGACACAAATAGATTGTGTCGCGTCTCTCGCCTTTCCCCCCTCCTGTTGCTGCAGACTGACGATAATCACTTCAGGCTCGGGTCTGTGCGAGTTATTTCTGTCGTTTCGCTCTCCTGTGTGTCATAAATCCTGAAGGCCTGTGCTTACATGATAATGGAGACGGTTGCATATCTCTGTGCTGCATCAGCTCATCTTTTACCTCACCCCTTTGATTGAGTAACAGTTTAATAGAGAGATTGTTAGAGAGCGAATGAAGGTACTTATTACCACGCGGTCAGTTCACAGTGAATCCGACTTATCGGCTGAATCATATTCATATCACCGTGCTGCACTTGAGCTTTTAAGCGTTCAAAGGTCCAGACACTGATCTGTGCCTGTCGACTGTGCTCGTTAAAAATGGTTTTATGCTCTAATGAGAGGTGGGTTGTGATGTTGATTGTTGAACTTCATCAAGTCACATGTCCCACCCTGTCATCAGGCCGCCACAGTTTGGCGTGAAGTGAAACTGCTTCACAAAGGCCATTGTAGTGTGAGGAAGTAAGAAGTCCTCTTTCAGAAAATATTGAAAGAACCAGATTTTGGGTATATAATCAGTGTGTAAGATAGAATCTGGCTCTTCCTTTTTCCTTAAATTGAATGTGTATATAATAAATACACCGGCACAGCGTAGACTTTGTGAAGTTTATACAACCCAGGAGCGACTGTGATCTACGTACCTGTCCCTGCTTCAAACTAAATACCACTAAAGATCAAGAAGTAGACAGTGCTGAGAGGTAAATCAGGTTCCTGCAGGGAGACAACAAAGAAACAAGTGGTTTTTGCATCAGACAAAAGGCCTTGTTTTTTTCTCTCTGTCCCACAGAATACAATGACTCGGGCTATTTTGTGATGAGTGTCAGATTCCCTCCGCCAGGAAACCTCTCCTTGTACACGGCAGGAGACAATAGAGGTTTTATGATCAGGGAGATTTTATTATGGATTCACGATTGCCTAAACCGATACCTGAAGAACCTGATTATATCAGGCTGTGAAGGAGCACTGGGTGAGATTTCCATGTTTTCAACACATCCATTTTATCAGGCTACATCACAAGTGTTTCTGCCTCAATGAGGATTTTATCAGTATAAAACTGAAACATATGAAAAAAAACCTGCAAAAACACCACCATAAAGATGACATCACTAGAAACCCCCCTTTTCTCTCTCTCTCTCTCTCTGGTTTTGCAGAATGTGTTATTCCGTGGGGAAGAACATCCTAAAATAAATCCTGGATCCACACAAACATTTTTAAAGAGTTCTTTTTCTTGGACGATGTCCCATCCTCCCCCCAAATTTTGTGGGAATCTGCTTTGCAGTTCTTGCACAATACTTCTGACAAACCAACAAATGCACGGTTTATACCAGATTGGTAATAATTGCAAACTGTAGCTTTTACTGTATATTCAACATGTTTTTGTTGTAAGCTGTCATACATTGTCTCTCGGTAAGTTCAGTTCTAACGCCTGCAGGGGGACTCATCCCCAAACATCACCTAGCGTGACGTGTAACAATGAGCAAAGACTTAGAGGAGAATGAACATTTTTATACATTACAAGCCCCTCCCTGGAGAGGAGCAGAAGGTTCTCAATCAGCCTCTTGGATGTATGATCGAAAGGCAGATATACTGTCTCCGTCTCTGTCCCAGCCCCCTGGAGTGAACCCTGCAGTAACCATCTCTCTCAGAGATCCCTTATCCCCGCACCCATCTTCTCGGACACCTGGAGTGACCCTTGGAGTGAAACATGTGCCCAGTGACACACAGAGGGAGGAAGCCATAAAACATCTAAGTTCCTTGAGCAACATCTCATAAAGTCTAAGTTAACTCATAGAAACATATTTGTTCATACTTCTTCTAAATACACATCTGTTCTTCTATTAAACATAACGCAAATGCAGAAATTGCTACTACAACGCATAACAAGCCCACGTGGTTATATCATAGCAGAAAGCACAAGTGGCCCATAATAGCTAATAAGCCGTTCTCTGTGCATGTTTAGTATCTGGATAATTTATTTTACGTTAATCAGATCAACATTTAGGTTGAACTCAGTCATAATGCAGAACAAACACACAGGCGAGGGTCACACAAGGTCGCAGGGTTCCCATCATGAAGGAAGCGTCGCAGAATCACTGGGGGGATTTTTCAGAATCTCCCCCTCAGCATGTGTTTCCTGTGTTTTATCCTCTGATGGTCATTAGCTTGCCGGGCTAATGCAACACATCAAGCACGCAGACTATTGGCACAGCCAGAGGAAGATGAAAGATAGAAATGTGGTTTGAAAATGACTGAACCAGACGTGAACCTGTAGCCTAACCCTTAGTGTGATCAACTCAAACTGATCAATCCAACTTTTTGTTGTATTCTCAAAACGCTTTCTTGAATCGTGAATGTGTGAAGGAACCCTGTGCAAAGTTTTAACATCACATCTCACATGCTCTGTTTCAGATTTATCGCCAGTACCTGTGCCCAGAGTCTCCACCTTCAACCGGGTGTTGCGAGAAGAGCTCAGCCCAATGCAGTGCTGGAGAAAGTTTATACATCCATCACAAAGGTTGGATTTCTTTTTGACAGCGTCGCTTTCTTCTATTTTCTTTTTAAAAGAAGCATTTAGGTGCTGGAGTATGAATAATAGTTGAGATTAGGAGATGGGACCGATTCCCATGTTAACGAAATGCAAACATTCACATCCCCACATCGTACAGGGGCTTTATTTCTCCCCTGTTGGGTTCAGTAACACAAACTGAAGTTATTTGCTGTTTCTTGTCCCTCTGCACAGAGTCCGGACTCCAGACATCTGGACGGCCTCTCCAAACAGCTGGACTGGGATGTGCGAAAGGTCCAGCGTTGGTTCAGACACCGCAGGAACCAAGACAAACCCAGCACGCACACTAAGTTCTGCGAGAGCATGTAGGTTCACGTCTTCTGTGGTCACCTTTAACCTGATCTGCAGGCTTGAGCAAAGAAACCAGTGGTTGTGTTTGTGTGTGGATGAAGTATCTTGGTGGGGACAGCTCTGAGTTTTAAAGAAAATGTTGTCCGTTCCTTTAAGGTCATAATCTCCTCTTTTTGTTTTTCTAGGTGGAGGTTAACATTTTATCTGTGCATATTTATCTATGGCTTCCGGTTTTTGTTGCAGGTGAGCAGGGTCTCAGATCGAGCATGTTTTCTTCATTTGTTCACAATTTAGAGGCTGGATATATTTCCATACATTACAGCATTATCAATGGATTACTAAAATAATGTTTGTTTTCAGTCCCCTTGGATGTGGGATACACGACATTGCTGGTACGGTTACCCCTATCAGGTATGATGCAGTTCTACTCTCTATAGAATCTGTAATGCAGTCCAATTCAATTGAAGCCTCAGAAATTAAAGTTAAAGCAACAATATCAAGAACCGAACAGGGCTGTTGTAAAACCGTTTTATCGTCAAACTTTATTCAGTTTAAAAGAACAGCCCTACTTCTCTCTCTATATATACATTTCAAAGTCACCACTCATACAGATACTCAGGTGCTGCTTAGAAACCATGTTGCTAAGATACTATTACCTTTGCTAGTGCTACTGTCAAATTACATGCATTCAACCACCGTACCGTCCCTTGGGTTTGGAGATGTGCTGATATAAACTAGGAGATAATGATGTTGTTCACACCTGGTTCTGTTTCCCTCTCACATCTCTGGTTGTATCAGACCACGTCGAGCTGTTTTTAAAAAAGAATCAATGAGCAACTGATTTATTTCTTTCACCTGTAGATTTATATGGAATTTAAAATAAGGTTGAAGGTGAATTTGAAAACACTGCCCCCCCCGGATCACATTTCCATCAGTTAACGTCTCAAGCTGCAGGTTCACATTCAGATTTGTTGTTTGATTACAGCAGGCGGATTTAAAAATGCTACACAAAGACATGTTATCTGTCTAATGCTCATTCAGGCGGACAGAGCTTCACACCCTGACGCACTACAACATGCTTTCTCCGCTGTGTCGACAGAGCCCATCACATAGTCAGGCTTGACACAGCTCACTGAAAAACACAGCTTCTCACGACTTAGCGCCAGAGAAACCCGGTGATTCATTGGACCGGGATGCGTGTGTTGATTTGTAACAGTGCTGCTCAGTGGTGGTCACATGACGTCCTTTCACTATCACCCCTGTGGAAAATCCAGCATTGATTCATTTAAAAGAATTAGATTGTTCTTTGATGCGACTCCTTAAACCCGCCTCTCCTCTCTGTGTCTCCAGGTCATGACCCCGGGTCTTTACCACTACTATGTGACCGAATTGGCCTTCTACTGGTCACTCATGTTCTCGCAGTTCTCCGACATAAAAAGGAAGGTGAGAGAAACGACTGTGGCTCTATTGTTCCTCATTTGGCAGTGGCAGAGAATGCGTGTCTGTCTGTGTGCATGCCTGATGCAGGTTGCAAGTTTTTCTGATGTAAAACACACTCTTTAGAGTTGTGTTCCCTTCGGAGGGTCACGTGGGCCGAGCTGGTGCTGCTCGCTGAGTGAAGGCCTTGTGTTTTCAGCACGAGGGCGCCTGCAGTCATGTGATTGCCGGATGGAGCAGGCCTAACTCTATTAGAATGACAGAAATTCCACACAGTGGCAGCGTATTAGAGCCGGAGTTTCAGCCACAGACACTTGCCTTTAATGTTTTACATGCTTTTGCACCACAAATGTCTGGAATGCGAGAGTGAGGCAGTCATCCAACGATCCTTGTTTTAAATTGACGTCTGGATTTAGTTTTAATTCAGGGTTTAAATTTCATGATCTCGTGGTGAGATGAGGCTGGTAAAACTCATCTGATTGTTTCTGGAGATGTTTGTGTCAATGAGGCTAAAAGCTGTGGAAGCTCCACTCAGTTGCATTGTGAATATTCATTCATAGGTTGTGTATATATGCACATTAATGGGAATTTTCAAACAAGCAAAAGAGACAGTATTCAGGCATCAATAGTGATTTTAAAATGTGAAGAGATCAACAGAGGAATCTTTAAAGATTCTCTGAAGGTTCATGCTAAAGGTTTTGACATTTTACCTTATTGCTCATAGATGTTCCTCTTGTTTTAACAGACATAAGTTGCAGAATGTATTCTGAATTATTTTAATTCAAGTGAAAGATGCTTTTATAAAGAATCCGAAGACAAGACGACTACAGGGGAAATCTGCCGTGATACAGCAGCAAAGGGGAAAGTAGAAACGACACTACTGTTAAAGTTATAAATAAGTAAAAATACAATATAAACTCAAGGAAAAAGAAAAGATTTAAAAGAATGAAAACAGCTTAGGAGAATATATACAGTGTAACTTGATTGCACATATATAAAATTGAAATTGCACAAATAAATTAGTTAACAACCTGACTAAGTTATAAAAGGAGCAGTTCAGATTTTTCAGTCTTAAAGTCGCAGCAGCAATTCATGACCAAACACATTGTTGACCAACTCCGCTGCAGATCTCCTGTCCGCTCACTGTCTGTGCAGCTGTCCGTCCAGATGTCTTGATGGTCAGATGCACACACGTCTCTGCTCTTGTGTCTGTGCCTCTTTGTCTTCAGTCGTTCCTCACTGTTAATCTCTTGCATGAAACAAGTGCCGCTGCTGGGTCAGATTTCATTTGAGATCATTTCCCCTCTGTTTGCTCTAAAAGAGTTCAGCACTGCTTCAGTATTCATCAGGAGTTGAGTTCACGCAGCTACACAATGGGATCTGTCCTCTCACGTGTGTCTCTAAAGGCTTCAGGTGTTGTACTGTACATGCAGCAGTTGTATCATCTTTGTGGTTTTATGATGAAGTCTGAGTTTTATCTCCCATCTGTTGACAGTTAAATACTGATCTGATGTGTGTGGCTGATAGAGGGAATGAGGTGATGATCCCAACAGGAAACGTTCATATTATTCTGTGCTGCTGTCTTTAGCTCATAAACACTGCTTGAACCCACATAACTGACTAGATCAAATTCCTTATAAGGACCAGTGTCCATTTGATTTCATGTATTGTAAAGTATTAAATGCTGTGGTGCAGACTAGAGCTCTTACACTGCGTCAGATAACTCAATTGAAACAAACATCATAAATACTTAATGCCCGTCTCGCGGCACAAAGGAGAATCATTGTACAGCGTGATGGTCCTTGGCTGGAGTGACTGCCTCGTGAGTGCTCCGCTGTTTGATCGGCATCGGCTCATAAACCATTCATAAGCCGGGAATCACCAGACAATTGATCCTGAGGGGGACGTCTATATCTGTCTATTCATCCAATAGTTGTTTCGATGCTTCTCCTCTGGATGCTAACCGCGTGTAACCTCTTTATGATTTCAGGACTTCGTGATCATGTTCATCCATCACCTGGCGACAGTCGGCCTGATCAGCTTTTCCTACGTCAACAACATGGCGCGAGTCGGGAGCCTGGTGATGTGCGTCCATGATGCCTCTGACTTCCTGCTGGAGGTCAGAACTTTATTAAATGCACCAAACTTTTCAGAAGTTTACTTCATTTAACATCTTTTCTCTTGGATCATAACCTTCTAATCCATTATATTTGAGATGTTTGATGTTTTATTATCATTTTTACCTTCATAACATAAACTCACACTGTAAATGAGGTTTATATAATATAAGGGGCCACTTACTGTAATGTATGATGTAATGTGACATTTCATTATAAGGATTTACCACTAATACACTATGGTAAAAAGGATAGATTTATAATATAGAGTCAGGTAGGACTGCTGTTTAAAACTCTGCAGCTTTGGATTTAACGTACAGTTGTTTCTGATAAATATATTTATTGTTTAGTATCGTTATGGCTTCACATCAGTTGCTTTTCAGAAACAATAGATATGAAAAACGATTGTTATTTCCAGTCACTTTCACTTGGCATGGTCACTTGAAATGGACAAAGGGCACGACTCCACAAAAACCTTTGGATAAAGTTTGATATGAGGAAGAATAGAAAATCTTCACTTCACAAGACTTATCATATGAACTAATTTCTGCTGTTTTCTTTTCCAACAGGCAGCCAAGCTGGCCAACTACGCCAAATACCAGCGCCTGTGTGACTTCCTCTTCATTGTGTTCAGTGTGGTTTTCTTCCTCACACGACTTGTTATATATCCAATATGGTGAGTTCTCTGTGACACCTGCAACCTCAGCATGAATAATTTAAATACTCTGCCATGCAGTTTGATATCACTGCAATTATTTTCATTGTGTCTTTTCCTGGCAACGAAATAAATAATACATTTTAAGGAAATGTTTAATCAGCAAAATGAATGTTTGCCTCTGAGAGAGACTTTTTTAAAATTATATAGCCTCCTTTCCTTATTTTATATTATCACACATTAGCCTGTAGTTCCCCCTCTAGAGTAAACCACTGTACATATTTCACAGAATATATTTGTGACAAATAAATATTTGAATCTTGAATCTCATATTTTAGCTTTGATAGCGGCTGAGCTCCGGTTAGAAAATGTTTCTCTGTCACATGTCTTTACGTTTTCAATAGAAAAAACATCCTAACCTTACTGGGCTTTGATTATTGATGTATAAAAGATATAATAGTGATTTAAATGAACATATTCATTTCAGGCCATACCCCTAAACTCTAATTAATATGAGTGGTGAGTCTATTACAGTCTATTACAGGTGAGTAATGGAAGATTGAAGAATGTCTGATGTTCAGAGATAACTATGATCTGATGCCACCGTGCCCGACAAACAGATTCGTCATTGCACAGATCTTCGGTAAAGTTGAGGCTCGACAGAGACGTGGATGTTGAAGCACGACCTCCAGCGACAGACAATAGGGAGCCTATCATTACCAAAAGTAACCCGAGCTGCTATATTCAGTGTCTTGGTGTGGGGGCGAAGGGATGAAGCTAGTGTTGCCTGCACTGAAATCCATACCTTCGCAGGGGGGAGGCAGGTCTGTTGACAACCACCTGTCCCTCAGCTGGATTTAAGGGACGTGACCTCACCAACCACATAATGTCACGGTGGATCTGTCACTCACCTCCTCGGGCTTCCAAACGGGAATTACAATCTGTGCTGTTACAATGGGCCTCATCAGAGGAGTGGTTAATGAAATGATTAAGCTGGACATCTTGTTCCATCCACCTTCTGAAAGCCCATCGTATGTGCCTTCACTCAAACGTCCCACATCTGTTTGTCTCTCTGTTTCCCAGGGTCCTTAACTCCACTATGTTTGAGAGCTGGGACATAGTCGGGCCGTTCCCGTCCTGGTGGGTCTTCAACATCTTACTGCTCGTCCTACAGGTGCTGCACATCATCTGGTCCTACCTCATATCCCGTATAGCTGCGAAAGCCATGCTGCGAGGAAAGGTGGGTCCCTCGTCGTCAGGCAAATAAGAAATGAATCACCAACTATTTGGGGGTTTGATCCTGAAATAAAAAAAGATTTGCTGCTCTTTGTTGTCACAGTTAAAGTTGTCACCTTCTGCTCTCAGAAACCTGAGACTTCCCATCACATCCTGACATTTTACAGACCAAATCTTTGGTTCCTCAATTAATCATAAAAGCCTGCCAAGTTAATTGACATCTGACATATTCAACGTTTCCTGCAGGAGTTATGTTTTTCCCACTATTACAACATGCGAGTAATGATCAGGCGTGTCTTTGTTTTTCTGGTACAAGCACCTGTTAGTCTCACTTCACTGCATTTGGCCAAAATAACTGCTGTGGTGGTCTTTACAAGTATCTGTGTGTGAACTGCTGAAATTACACTGTACTGTACTGTGTAATTTCATGAGGTTTAATTTTCATTCAGATTTTCTTACATAATAGTTTAAAATAGACAAACTCATTCCCCCCAAAACAGTTACTCCAGGGTCATAACAAGGCTTTTCACAGTATTTATTGTGTTAATAGCAAAGAGAGCAGCGACACATTGAATCAGAGTCTCATCCATCTGTTTGTGATCAGAACCTGTTCATTGACACATACAGGATAACATCACAGCTGGTTTTGGTGATGAAGTTGCCGTCTCGACACTTTCTCCCAGTCTGTCCCTGACTCTGTCTCTGTCTCTCTGCAGACGCTGTTTGTTTCCTCTCCCTCTGGAATGAGAGAGGGAGATCCTGTCTTTCTTTCTATCTTTGTCCAATGAGCCAAATCCTGCACTTCGCTCTCGCTTCTCTCCGTTCGCTCTGTCCGCTTGACAACTTTACCTTCTCTGTTTCTTTGGCTGTAAGTTTCTGTTCTCCCCCGCTCTGTTGTGATTTCCTTCTTACACGTCTTAACTCCAGCTGTGCTCTCCATTGCCGTAAGGATTTAACTGTAGCTGCTGTTACAGTAGATTGACACTTGGGTTCAGCCCCACCCTCACATAGAGAGCAAGTAGGAGGAGAGTTGAAAATGACGATTAAAGTAGTAACAGTGTCATGAATGTCAAGTATGTCCAACTGTTTCTCATTAGGCAGGAGTGTGTTGAAATGTTCCTACACCACCACCCCGTGGTTATGACGAGCACCAGTAATTTAAACTAGAAGAGTTCTTTAAAAAGAAAGAAAGAAACGGGGCAACAGTAACACGCTACACTGAAGGTTTCAGGATCAAGATTGCACCAGACAACATTTTCTATGTTGGCACATCTGACTTCCAATCTTTTTATTTTTTGCTTATAACACCCAATCATTGATTTCACATCTTTCTGATATTTCAGTCGGAGTAATTGTCCGTGAATTTCCTATTTTATTAGAATAGGTTTTAAAGGCTTAAAATGCTGGAAAATAAAAATTGTAGCATTTCACAGAAAGATGCATGAGAAATAAACATAACTTTGTGTTTTAGATTATCTGTGTGGGGGTTTTCTCCACATTTCCTCGACAATAATCCCACAAACTAAACAGTAAAATGGGAAAACAAACAAAAGAGCAAACCAACCACTTGACCGGGTTCAGACAGCTTTTCCTCATGAAACTCTGAATCTGTTTTAAATGTTCACATCTTGATTTGTTCATTAAATAGTTCCCTCTTCATACTGGTGCTGAAGAGATTCTTCTTAGTGAGAGAGATGGAGGTCAAAGTACACAAGAAACTCCCTAACATATGGGCGTGTCAGTATTATATTAACCTGACCGTGAACAATATCTTGACTTTCATGTCATATAACAACAGTGTGGAAAGTCACAGTGTTTTATGGCAGAATGTTAAAGTGCCACTTGAAATGTCTCCTATTAGTCATTTATAGCAGTGATTAAGACTTTGTCTTAAACCTCTGTGGCTTTAACTTCCTCTTCATATTCCCTGTCTGCCAGGTGTGTAACGACGTCCGCAGTGACATTGAGAGCAGCTCAGAAGAAGACGGCGACACGCCCACAGAGGGCCTCAAGACTTCTGCTCACTCTCCCAAGGGAGAGAACGGCACTAATGGCCACTGTGCTGCCTCCAAAGCTCAGGCACAGAACCACAACAGCTGGTGACATGGAGCCTGAACCCTGGCGCCCCCTGCAGTTTGCACCCTCACGACGTCTCCCGAGCGCTTAGTTTGTCTTGTGACTGTGTCTGTCGTGCAAGCTTCACTCTCACATTTGAGACACAGACAT
Source organism: Verasper variegatus (assembly GCA_026259375.1). Lineage (NCBI taxonomy): Eukaryota > Metazoa > Chordata > Actinopteri > Pleuronectiformes > Pleuronectidae > Verasper > Verasper variegatus. Next base: position 21,111,326 of record CM048040.1, read on the forward strand.
TCTTCAACCACACATTACACCGACAGTGAGTGTGCGCTGTTGGTGAACTGGATAGACGCTGAAACGTCGTCTTTGAACAGCACAACTCAAGAGGTGACACGATATGGAAATCAGTTATTTAGCCGTTGAACCACGGGATTTGTTTTTCGCGTCGTGTTCGGCTGCAGATGTTCGTCGGTGTCGAGGTGCTCGCCCAGTTTTATTGGTCAGATGAACTTGATTACTTTTGTTTCTGAGGGTTCATTTACAGTGGAACGCATAGGACAGAAAACTCCTGCTGGGGTTGGCTTTGACCTTTCAAGGACTTTGCACTTCTCTTTCCAGATTTAACAAGTCACAGCAGTTGTTATACATAGAATATCTGCTTTGTGTGAAACGTCAAACTGTGGCCGTCTCTGCCCTTTGAAGGTTTTTGTGCTTTTACCCTTTAACCACAATGTTTGGCCACTTTGTGACTTGTTGTTTTGTTCTGTTTTACAGTTTTTTATGAAATGTTTATGAAATTGTTTGATGTTACTGCCTGTAGAAGAATCCAGGTATGAGGACCAAAGCGTCTGTTCTCACCGAGTGCCTTGTAAAAAGAGTTTTTCCAAATATATTCTGTTGTTGAAAGACAACTTTCTTATTGCAGTTCTGTCTAGAAACACTGTGACACTGTGTGGTTAAAGGCATTTAATTTAATACAATACAAACCATTACAGCCATCGTCACCTCTGACACGCTCATAACAAGGATGTTAATGTTGTTGGTTCATTTTCCTGGTGACATTTTCATGAGCGATATATCTTCCTTGCGAGGACACAGTACCCTCACATTTAAATCGGCAAACATCCCGATAAGAATAATCATCTTTGTGATTTTAGCGATGGACAAAAAAAGGCGCGGGGGGGGGGGGGGGGATGTCCACATGTGTGCAAAGAGGAGATCAGTCCGTCGGACATCAGTCTTTGATGATTTCCGGATCCTGGTTTTCTGCCGCCAGTTTCAGCTGGTTTTGCTTCTGCACGTAGCGGTATCCTCGCATGACGCACATGTATCCCCCGTACGCCGTCAGCAGCAGCATGGAGCCAGTGAAGGCCCGATAGCCGAAGTCAGCCAGACGCTTCCCAGTAACCATGGTGAGGAACCTGAAGGGACCAGGAACGTGATGTCAGAGCAGCATCAGCAGCAAAAACACAAGCAGTTCTACCCAAGTTATTTATTGTTGGCTGATTTAAAAAGCTGGGATTTTGCAGCGCCATTTATAATGTGTTCACTGTCTGAAGTTGTATTAAACAAAATACATGTTGAGTTATTTTTACTTGGTTTTCCACCATCTTATATACATTATGATATCATTATACAAACCAGCATTCTGCCCACATCACTAATACTGGACTCACATAATATATTATGTACTTGTTTTGGTAATTGCACTTCATACTGATCTGTCCTTTTTTTAAGGGAAATAGTATTTAACACGCTACGAGTATGTCATGGTTAACATTTTACAGATAGTTTTTACATACAACAAATAAAAGCTGATAAAACAGGATATCACGGTTACAGATTAACCAACAAGTAAAGCACATGATAAAGTCAGCTCCACTTCGACTACAGCCTCCATCTACTTCTTACATACATGAACATTGTATCAGTAATTATAAGCAATTTATACTATATTAAACAATTTACCCAACAAATTATACATATCATCAATCCTGGACCTTATAGTACTTGAACACATTGATGGAGTAAATCGGGTGTAATTGAGAGCATTATAGTATTATAATAGAAATCTGTAAAGTACTTATACACAATGCAACAAAGCAAAACTCTACATGTTAGATTATAACAGTAAACAACAACAACAACAACAACAACAACAACAACAACAGGGAAATGTGAGTGAATGAAAACACTGTGATTAACATTTAGTTTTAAACCTGTGTGGCTTTAACTTCCTCTTCCTCTTCTATCCCCTGTCTGCCAATCAACGACGGAGACTTTTAGAACATTTGCAGTTGAGCACATTAGTTTTTTAGTAAAGTGTTCTTAGCATTAAACGCGTATCTCTACATGTTAGCATCCGTCGCTCAGCTTGTATCACTTCTCACATTGTTTTACCGACTTCCGACAACTCCACGTGTTTGTCACATCTTCTACCAGAACAAGAGCATGTGAATTAACGTCCTTACCTTTTATTCTGAGGCTGAAATCAAACTCGGGCTGTCGCTGTTCTTCTCAATGTCAGCGTGAGGAATTAGCACTCGAGCTAACCTTCGCTTTCGTAAGCTACGGAAACCCAGAGGGAACTTTTCTCTTCTTCTCACAAACCTGCGGGTAAAGCTGCAGGGCGCCATCTACCGACCCGGAGAATATTACGTGTCATGTATTCACGCCCCACACTGTATAGATTCTATAATATAATTCATTAAAAATATATACATTCAGAAATATATGGATGAATTAATTAATATAGGCAGAAATATATGAAGTAATTATTATGTATTATTTAAAATGTTCATTTATTTACGCATTTAATTGTTAATTAATGACTTTTATTTTTTTATATTTATATGAAATAACCTTAAAGTGTCTCCATGAACTTTGCCGATGTTTAACTTCCTGTTATCACCAGAGGTCGACTGCTGTCCGTGTTTTCCACCCGGACGCATTTCAGAGACGCACATGTTTACAATGGCAACATGTCGGACAGAGAACGACGTCAGTGGAGGATTCAAATGATCCCGGAGCTGCTCCTCACGGAAACTTCATCAACTATTACACCTTCAATCCTCCGGAGAACAGACTGAGTCTGATCCCAGCGTCACTGCTGCGGGACTTAGGGCTCAGCTGCGGGGAGAAAACCCTGCTGCTGGACGTGGGGTGTAACTCAGGGGTGAGAGAGCTGGGTTTACTGGGGTTATAACCACAGACTGTAGCTACATATATAACGTTATAACAACACTAATAAAATAAAATAAATAGATAACACTTCTTCTTTTGTATGCACATTGTTGTCTTTTCATTCACACTTCCCTGGGATTCACATTGTAATGCTCTGTGTGTCTACTTTAGGAATAATTCTAATATCTAGAATAAAATGTGAGATCATTTAAATTTGAAGTTTATCTGTAGATTTGAAAAGGCAGAGGCTGAGACATCCTGACACCAAAACCCTACATCCTACATTTCCCACAATCCTTTTCAGATTGACGCCAGTTTTAATAGCACACTTCACATTGAGGTACAAACAAAGTTCACGTGTCAAATCGTTGTTATTGCTCCTTTTAAATTAGCAGTAACAGCTGTCCACTCTGTGTCCCTGTGTGAATGACAGGACCTGAGCGTAGCCTTCTATAACCATGTGGTGCGGCCGCCCGCGTGTGGAGAAGAGTCTGAGGGGAGAGAAGTTCATCTCCTGGGATTCGACCTGGACGAGGCTCTGATTCAGCGAGCGCAGGACGCCAACCCCCTGCCCAGCAACGTCTCCTTCATCCCTCTGGACATCACCACAGACACGGAGACGCTGCAGGGCTACCTCAGTGGACACGGCTGCTCCCTCTTCCACCTGAGTCTGTGCCTGGCTGTCACCATGTGGGTCCATCTAAACCACGGAGACTCCGGCCTGCTGCAGCTGCTCTCTCACTTGGCCTCCATCAGCCAGCACCTCCTGCTGGAGGCCCAGCCCTGGAAGTGCTACCGCTCTGCCGCCCGGCGCCTGAGGAAGCTGGGCCGCTCGGACTTTGACAACTTCAAGACCCTGAAGATTCACGGGGACATAGCGAAACATGTCAGGGAGCACCTGGAGAGACAGTGCGGCATGGAGCTCATCCAGAGCTTCGGAAGCACCGTGTGGGACAGAAAGCTGCTGCTGTTCAGACGGACACGAAGCTGAGGGAGAGAATCAGGTTTTCATCTGCTGCTCCGGAGCTGCAGGGAGACGATGAGAAGACAGAGCCAGAGAGACAAATGTGAGAAAACTGTTTGAATAACTGGTTCCAGCGTCAGAAACATGGAGATTTGTATTTATCTTTGTTTTCCTCTTTTGTTTCTTGAAAAAATAAACAGACTGGGCTCTGGTGAGTGATATTTATTTGCTGTTTGTGATTAAGTTTCATTTTACAGACCCAACCGTTAAACTATGAACTGAGAAATTTGGCCCTTTGATCTACTCGTAAAATTAGGGACTGCCACTTACAATTATTTTCCACTGAAGATGAATATTTTACTTTATACATCAGAAATTAGTGAAAAATATCCAAAAACAATTTCCTTGAGACTGAGGTGACATATTCAGCACCGACATGAAACAGAAATATAAAATCTGACCATTCTCACACTGGAGAAGCTGAATCCAGAGAAATACAACCTCAGATCTCAGAATGAAAATCATTTTAATAAGGCAGGATAATAGAAAAGATAATAAATAATTTGTGCCTCAACCCTGAAGTTTCATAAAATGAGACGTTAGATCAGTTACGATGGGACTTTCCAACTAGTCATAGCAACACAACACAGATTGATTCAAAGTTCATGATTCTGACCACTAGTGTGTGGTTCCCTTGGTTGAAGCATCTGAAATGATACAAAGACACAGCTACAGCAGAACGTGTGTGTGTGTTTGTGTGTGTACTTTATGCGGGTACTATATGTGGAAGAGGGCGAGCTGGAATAACAGGTTGTAAAGACATTGTGTTCTTCCTCAGAGTTTCCTCTTCTTGTGAGCATCTTGCACTTGAAACAGAAAACGTCAGCACAGACTTCAACACATCAGAGGATTAATCCTTCCTTTGGTACCAAACTGTTGTGGATTACAGTTCAGATTATGGGAGTTTCTGTGGTCACCAACAGACATGGACGTGGTTTAGAGGACTTTGTATGAAGTCTTGTTTCTGCTACACCCTGCGAAAGGGGAAAGATTCTGCGGGGCATACAATAGCTGGTCGGAGAGAGGCAGACGTGAAGTGCGTCTCCTCGTCACCATCTTAATCGAAGAGGAGAGTATTCTATGAGGTTTAACACTGACCCTTTACCTGAAGTTCAAACACTGGTAACCCTGGGATCTAACACGACAACTGGTCACTGCATGAAAATCCAATCAGCACCACGATGATTAAATGATACAAGTGTCTTTTTCAATAAAGCATCTGGTCTCTATCCACACTGACCAATACGGACTAATCAGAGCTGAACGTCGAGGGTAATATTGCAAAAGTAAAACACAAACAATCAAATTTTCATAATTTTAATTACAGAATACTAAAAATAACATTACATAAAATGTCTTTTTAAAAGAAACCATTGAATATTACAAAGGTTGTAAATTTTGTAAAGTTAGGATATAAAATCTTTGAACAGTGGTGCATAATTGAAAAGAAAAATAATTTTCATAAAATGTATATATTAACTGTTCTACTACATAAAAATGAGATGGACACAAATTGCAGACAGATGAGATGAGTAGACACCGCCATTACTGCAGTGATCTCTCCTTTTGAAGGAAGAAAGACTTGAGATGCACAGCACACACCACAATCAGCTTAAGTTCTCAAGTTATGTCTATGTTCCAAAAAAAAAAATAATAAAATAAAAAGAAGGGGAGAGGTTGGTGTCATCATTTACAACAGAGGAAAACAAACAGGCTCAAGAGACTTAAAAAAAAGTGACTTGGTGACTGCTCCCAATATTCACACATCTCGAATGGGGTTAAAAACCCGACTACACTGGCCTTGGTTCCATAAACACATACTGTTTTCCACAGGTTTAAGCTGTACAAAGAGTAGCAGGATGAGAAACCTCATCCGTTAAATCATTTCACCAAGACAGGGAAATCCTGATCAGTTGTCTTTCAGTCCGTTAACACAGCCGTTCCTATATTCCTACTGTACAACTGCTCGGTCAGATCCACTGAAAGCTACCATGGTCACATATTCATATCAGGAGGTCAACCTTTAAAGAATTGGAATAGACTATACACAAAAAGGGTCGGGGGGGGTGAGGGAGGGTGGGCATGCATGCATAATCCAACAGTGTGCTTGCTTTCTTCCTCTTCTCCGAACTTGACGTCACCCTGCGGCACATCGCCGCGAGCCCTTGTTTAGATGTTTTAGTCGACGCCACAGATTCACTCAGAAAGAAAAAAAAATCACCAGTCGAGCGTCCGTTCGATCCACAGCAGTCTCTCTCCACACGTATGACACGCTGGCCAGTCGTGTCCAAAAAGAGGTATTTCATGCGTCTCCTGCCATTTGAGACGTGTCATGTCACATTTTTGGTAAACAGACACAGATTCATTTTTTTTTGGGGGGGGCGAACAGTTCATTAAGGTGGTGTTTTTAAAATGTCCGAGATATGGTTTTAATCAAGAGTTACGCTGAGTGGCAGAATCACTGTTCCTTCTATGCAGTAGTAGTGGTTTCAGTGGCCCGTGAAGACCAGGTGGAGAAACGCGGACGAGAGGGGAAAAAAAAGAACAAGAGATGGTAGGAGGGAAACAGACAATAACCCAGAGGACATCTCACAAGACGAACGCCGTCTCAGACACGAGGCATTTTGGAGGAAATGAGGCGAGAGACACCAGCAGAGCTACGTGGTTTGGCTGGTCTGTTGCTCAGACAGCTGTAGTTTCTTTCACCAGGGATCCAGGAGCTGCTGCTTATCATGTAAGCTAATAATGCTGTTTAGGTTCAGATGAGTCCCCCTGAGTTAGTGCACACATCAGAGTCAGGCAGGCCTCGCCCGCTTGTTCATTAAGAAAATCCACAAGAAGAAGCAACAAGGAATAATAAAATCAATTCTGCAATTTCATGATTAAGCTTACAGTTAGCTTTGGAGAGAAAGAGCCCGTTTGTAGTTCTACAAATCTGTGACCGGGGAAGGACTGAGTCAGTGTTGTTAGTGTGGAGGGCGAGAAAAGTTTCAGATGAAAATACGGCGGCTCCTGCAAAGCGATGCAGCCGATCTGTGAGTCCTGCTCATTTCCTGAAAACACTGAGAAGTTTGCTGTTTGTGTTGTGAACATAATGTGTGCTATGTAGTGCCCAACCAGAGACTGGGGGTTGTGTTTGTTTGAGCGTGCTCACACTTAAAATCGGAACATCTGACATGATTCTCAAGTGGTCGTTGGTGCAGGTCTGCCCAGCAGGCGAGTGGTCGGGGGGGCGGGTCGGGTCTGGTCGGGTGCTGGTGTTGCAGGTCGCGCTGACTGTGCGTTAGTCAGACAGACAGACAGGTAGACAGGCAGGTGGGCTGTAACAGAAGTCGGGGGGGCTGAGGCTAAATCAAAGGGGCCGTGTCCATCAAGCCTTTGTTGGGGTCCAGGCTGGCGAAGAAGCGGACGTCCCGGTCCTTGTCAGACTGCAGCGCCATCACAGTCTCTTCCAGCTCATCAGAGTAGGCACAGCCCGGCTCCTTGAAATAAGCTGTAAACCGAGAACAAGACAAGACTCCTTAAGTCAAAATCTACCAGCACAAAAGTGTGAAAGAAAAGGAACAGAATGAGGAATACGTTTGCTTATGTGTATATAAAGCCCCCCTTTTCACCAAAAAACACACAAACACCAACTAACATCTGGCTTTTGTCTGGAATGAAAATGGATTTAATCTCGAATGACTCCGCAGTAGAAACAGGTTTTTATCTGCTTCGATCAGTAGTGATGAAAACATTCGGCGCTGATGCTGAACCATTATCTGCAACTTCCCAGTCGTTGACACATAAATAGCCATGAACATTTCCTCGTTTTTTTTACATTAACGTGCAACTGTGATTTTTTTCCTTCATATTATGAAAGGTACAACACTGGCAAGACAATGAGATGAAAGAGCTTCTCCGGGCACATTCATGACGTTGAACATGAATCACCAGGGGAAAGAAAGACAAAGGCAAGCTTCAACACAGGCGATGGGAAAGGAGTCAATTGCCGTTTTAGCGCGCTTACCGGCAAATTAAAAATAACCGTGAAGTAAGTGAACCTAGGATGTTGTGTAAAACTGACAAGTTGGGAGTTTTACAGAGAATTATCGTCTCAGCGCATTTTCACAATTGTAACTATTCCTTAGAGTTACAGGATTAATTTGCACCAACCTTTCTCCATGACGCTCTGTCGTAGAGCCTTGGCCACAAGTACACGGACGTTAGCTACTGGGTCTGATGAGAGGCTGAGGAGGCTGGGCAGGAGGTGCTGGCTGAACTGCTCCATGGGCATACAGTCCTCCTCCACTATGGCCTAAAATACAAGGACACATATAAGATAGTCATTCAAACAGCCTGGTAACAGAGCTCATTTCACACAAGCTAGAAAAGTTGACAAACAGGCTCACGAACAAAGTTTTTTCCTCCTGTGGCGGCAACATAACACAAAGCTGACAGAGAAGAATGTGACTAACAGGATCACTACATAACGAGAGAGCTGGTATTTTAAAGTTTGTATAAACTTAAAAGTGTGTTTTAGTGAGAAATCCAAAAGGAAATAGTATTAAAATATTCCCGAAGCCATACATGGGATGAAAACTAATATTTATTTTCTCATTTCATTTCTATTTGCCAACAACCAGAGACGCACTTAAAGAAGAGACAGGGGAGCTGCTAATCCACCATGTGGTGCAAAGACGCGAGAGACACACACCTGGCAGATGAAGGCAAAGGCCTGCCTCCCGACCCACTTGGGACAGTGGCAGAACCTGACAGTGAGCTCGTTGATGAAGTTCATGCCCAGATCGTCGGCACCACTTGCATACAGCTTCTGGAGGATCTCTACAACCTGAAGACACAGGAGGAACAGTTCAAAATCTGTCTCTCAACCAATTAAAATGGATAAAAAAAAACTGTAAATATGAAACTGATATGAAACTATGAAGCCAAGCTACGATGATCAAATACAACCATCCGCCAGGACATTACTTTATCCCATAACATCATCCATCTGTGTGACTCATTTCCCTTTAGTCTTGACCCAACCATGTATTACACACACACACACACACACACACACACACACACACACACCCCCCCCCCCCCCCCCCCCCCCCCCCCCCCAGAACCAGATGTTCCCTACACCAGCAGAGAGAGAAATAAAAACTCCATACCAGTTTGTATGAGATCCACCTGACCTCTGAGACTTTGTCAGAGCAGAGTGTGAGTGCTATCTGTCTGAGGTAGTCATACACATCGTAGTGGCTGTACAACTCTATGATCATGATCAGCTGCCTGGAAGGAGACAGGGAGACACAGTCAGGCAAACACAACGGTTATAAAAACGTACAGGGGAGTAAAATAACCAAAAGAGTTTGTTGTGGATAGAACTAAGTAGATAACAGCTTAATAGATACTGACAGTAAATTGACTGCAGAATTAAATCTAACCAATACACAATGTTACAAGAATTCAGGCCTGACATTCTGTCAATCAGCAGGACACTGGTTAGAAAACAGTATGGATGAGAGTCTGCTCCAAATGTAAATAATTATTTCCAAAATCCTTCCTGAGTGGAAGAGGAAACGGAGACGCACTCTGCCAGCTCGTATCTGAATCTCCAGTTGCGACTGTTGTCCGTCACCATGAACTCCTGCAGCTGGTACAGATATTCTCTCCTCTTATCTGCGTGCAGCAGCTGAAACAAGGAGATGCACATTAGTTGTATTTCATAACAGCTTCAGAGTCACTTTTGTAATCATGTTGCAAAATGTTCTTGCCCTGTGCTTTCTAATCTTGAGACAGTTTGAAAAAAAGCCGACTGAACTTAGTAACGTTAGTCTCAGTAAGTGTTGTCACACTTGGACCAGCAGTAGATGAATCTACGAATCTTACCTTGAGGAAGTCATACAGATGTTTGAGAACGCCAATCCGGACCTCGTCCAGGTCTTTGAGGAAACCGTTGAAGATGGGAACCAGATCAGCCGCCGTCAGCTGGTCTCCCAGGATAACCGCCAGCTCATGGATGGAGAACGCCAGTGTACGCCGCACCTTCCACTAAGAGCGGGAGAGAAACACAAAAGTGACATTCATTAACCCCAATGACAGAAAGCCCAGAGCACCAGTCCAAAATTACTTATCGCTGAGCTATAATATTTTAAACCCAGGTTTATTTGAAGCAATTGTTCTGACGGTAAAAGTTTAAATGCAGTTGAGACAGCAAACGTACACCATGGTTTCCCATTACTCTGCTCACCTGCACATCAGTAGCGAGGGTTTCATACGTGTCCTTGAGGCAATGCCAGTTCTGTCGTCCCAGAGTGAGAGCGACCCCCGGCAGGCTGAAGGCACAGTGTTTGGCTATTTCCGTATCAACCGTCTGAGCCCGGGCCGGGTCCGTCATAGAGAGGTACTGATCCAACAGCTGCTGCGGGATAACATTCTGGAGACACAGCGGGAGAATAAAGATTAAACAAAGAGGAACGAGGATGCACAGGGAGAAGGCGTTTAATAATCCATGTCTCAGCAAATCAATACCAACAGTAAGGAGCAGATCAATATTTACAGGATGAGTGAGAGTGGTGCTGACTGACCTGGACCTTAGGCTTGTCCTCCATCACTGGGCTGTGAGCCAGGTCTTCCTTTCCCTCCTCTTCCACACTCTCTATCAGTTCAGACTCCTGAGTAAAACAAATATTCACAAACAGACCATTAGGGGGAAAACAAGCAAGGTACCAATGAAGGATTTTAACCTACTGTCCCTGCACTAATGCTGCAGTTAGAGTTGTGTGCAAAGGTGGTAGAAATTTCTTTGAAAAAGGGACAGTCCTGTAAACTGTGGTGGATGCTAACAAAAGACTGTAGTGATTCACTCTGCGGTTTGTGGGACTGTTGTTACTCAAAGGAGCTCACACTGCAGGTGTCATCTATGTCACATTTGAAATTAAAATGCAATGTTTGTGGATGTTGTTGTAACTGACTTCTGTTTATCTATGTAGTTACTCAGTACATCTGCCACGTTCAGCCATATAATAAACAAAACTTCGTCTGAACATGCTGCGATAATGTGAATAGCCTCATACTGGAATAGGTGAGTTAGGTGAAGAGTCGTCCTGGTCCTCCTGGTCCTCCTCTTCTTCCTCCTCCTCCTCTTCTTCTTCTTCTTCTTCCTGAGGCTCCGTCTGCGTCTCTTCGTCTCCTTGCTCCTGGACGGGGCTCGACTCTGAAGCTGGAAGAGTTTCCATCGTTTGCTCCTCTTCTGTGGGGCTCTCCACACTCTCTGACTGAACCTCCACAGATATGCTCTCCTCAGACGGGCTCTCCGTGCTGCTCTCAGGCTGCACTTCTGACTGCGGTTCAGTTGGGCTGTCGTGTGCTGGACTGTTGTCTGCTGGACAGTCGTCTGCTGGACAGTCGTCTTCCGGACTGTCGAGCTGGGCTGCCTTCAAAGCTGCCGACAAAACCTGGACTTGAGCTAGAGGAAAATGACAATTGCAAAATTTAATCCATATGCCAACAGATGATCAGATGTACTTCACCAATACTCTGTGCTCTGTCTGCTCACCTTGTACATCAGGGTCATCCATGTGTGGTTGCAAACAGTCTAAAACCTTCTGGATCTGGTCGCTAGTGGCGTTGCCATGACTGGACTTGGAATCAGGACAATTATCCTCAGGTCCATCCTCATCCCTCTCTTTCTTTTCCTCATTCTGTGTCACGTCCCCTAACTTACGACAACTCAGCATCTCCAGTTCCCCGCTGATGTCTGGTAAAGGAGACCTCCAGTAGTTGAAAGAATTAAAGTTCTCATCTGTCTTGTCCATCTCTTTCGTGTTCTTAGCATTGTTTGTTGTCATAGGGCTGCCGTTGCGGTTTGAGACAGCGTGGGTGTATCGGTCTGGCCTCTCTCCGGGAACTGAAGTGTGGTTGTCATCAAAGCTGTGCATATCCTCATTGTCGGCTGTCGACACATGTTCTGGGGACGGTGTTGCACGGCCGTCCTGGTTGGGAAGTGTGTGAGCGATGGTTCTTTCTGTGCGGCAGCCACTGATGTCGGAGCAGTTCAGGGAGTTGAGGGAGCAGTCGCTGAAATGAGAAACACAATTTATAGAAACGGCTTGACAAATGCTTTTTTATACAATACTACTTTTTAATGGAGCTTATCTTGTCATTAGCTATTAGTTGTTAATGTTGCGCACTAGCTGCACTACCCAAGGGCAAGAGTGAAAATGTTTCTGGTTTTGAGTTCAACAACGGAGAAACCAATTGTTTGGGGGAATATGTGAAACTCTACAAAAGTAACATCACTTTTTCTGGCACATAAACTAAAAAAAACTAGTCTGTCCTGATTAAGCCCAGTGATCATGATTCATTGATTCATGATGCATTTGTGTTGACAAAAAGCATATTTTATGAGTGTCTGAACAAATACTCAATTAAATTACCACACAATATTTATCCAACTGTTCCTAAGAGACACAAACATTGAACATGTGCAACGCTATTGTTTGACCAGACTCGAATAAACACCAGTCTGTTGTTGCAGCAGTGACTGCGGGTCGGGTGGTCTTACCCTTCCAATGTACACCTGGGGAGCTCTAGTAGGGCACCGTCCTCTCTGAAGTAAAGGCCTGTGCTGGAGGGGTTGGCAAAGGTGGAGATGAAACGTCCCAATGACTGAAAGGCTGCTTGGCGCACCTGGAAGTGGAGCAGGGAGGAATCTCTCAGTTTCACTGTCACTACAAAGATGTGTATGAAGACTAAACTTTATCTTTATAGCATCTTTCATACTGGTTAGAGCCTCAAAGGTGACTAAGCAGTTAATAAAGCAGAACAAATGTAGATCGTAATAGAGTGAAGTAGTTAGGTATTAATGAACAGTATTTCTGCTCTGGTCCATTGATTTACTCAAATATCATCCAGATGTGGACACATGCAGTTATCTTTGTAGTTCGGTCTATTTCGACTGTACAGACTCTAAAAACCCTAAAACAATGATAAACACTCCAGTTTTAGAAATTTTCGTTTGAAAGTTTGCAAGATTGCAAGTCAAATCTTAACAAGTTTTAGATTTTTCATTCTTTCTTTTTTTACATTTAACCAAACAGAAGTGAAAAGAAATGGAAGAAAAATTAAATGTAGACAAAAAGTAAAGTATACAGCTGAAACCTCAGGAACTAAAGGGTACATACAGCACTGAGGTAATGAAACTTTCTCGATACCACAGCTAAGCAACAACAGCAGCACTTTTCATCATAGTGCAGAGGAAGTTACATATGAATGTGCTTGTTATTTTATGCAACTGTGTGAATTAGGATTTCTTGTTTTGTTTTGTGTGCGTGTGTTTTGCGTCCTACCCAGCGGGATTGGTCACTGATGAGACTGATGAACAGGGGGGACAGTTTTGCACGTCGCACCTCTGGAGAGGTGGAATTTGAGACCATCATGAAGCACTCGGCACAGGCTTTCCTGATCCCCCACAGACTGTCTGAGCACAGATCGAAGAACTTGGGCATCTACGTCAAAAAGAAAAACCAAGTCAGTACAACTTAGACGTGACAACAACTACTTTGACGCACTAAATGCAATATTCTCTGTTAAGTATTGACTCGGGAAAAGCTTGACGAACACTTATGTTTAACTTTCATGTTGCATAATGACGTAAGTGTAAATATGTGATGAACATTGAGTCTCAAGTGTCTCACCAGTAGTTTTTCTGTGGCTTCCTGGCCCACAATAGAACAAAACTCGCCAAAGTTTGCTGCACAGACCTGTAGACAAACAAAAATAATGAACACATTGACATAAAATGAAAGAGCCAAATAAACAATATATGATTAAATAATATTAATTAGATTTTATGTCATTAGAAGTTCCAGATTTACAAGGAGTCTCAAGAGCATGATACATGTCAAAATGTCACATTTATATAGAGCTGAACATTATTCACCGTGTTTGACCACCTTTGCAGATCTTAAATAACGATTCTCCAACTGGCACCAGTTAGACCACAGCATTAACATTCCTCAGAAAACAACAGTGTAGTGTGGGCTAACTTAATGCACAGAACAGAATTAAGCCAAACTCTCTCTTATTGAATTTATCCTCGGGGAACACCCAAAACACGGTTTAACTCGAGCTCGAACAAGTTGACCCATGTCACTACAGGTTAAAAACAGAGTATATTGTAGACTATCATAAAGTAATTTCAGGCCGTTAAAACGTATATCCTGTATAAGTTGGAGGATATAAATGTGGTTTGGAGGTTGTTACCTTGCGGACTTGGAAGAGTCTGGCATCACTGCACAGGTCACAGAAACGTGGCAGTAGCAGATGCTCCACTGTGTCTTTGCTCAACATGGTGACAACTTTACACATGATCTGTAAGAGGGGACATATGGGGAGCATTGAGTGGCATCACAACTCATACTGCGCTTCATTGTTCCACTATTCTGTTACTGATGACTAAAAACTTGCAGAACATTTGTAGTGAGGAGAAAACCGTCACAGAAATCCCCCCAAAAAATTCCACAGAGAGAGAAACCATCAGGGTGTATTAAAGGTAGAGAGGAAGTGTGTGAGAATTGTATAGGATGTGGGAGGGAAGGAGGGGGTGCTTCAGGAGGCTAAATCTGATTTAGACTGAGTGGAGTGAATCAGTGAATAGCGGGTTAGGGTAAGTATAAATAAGAGCGAGAATAAACAACCAATTTCAATTGTGCATTAAAATTAAGGATTGTTTATACTGTGACAGTTTAATAACATGACAAATCTAAACTTCAAAAACTGCAGGAATCAGTCATGCTCCATTTACTGAATTAGATACAGGCACCGACAGATCACCATGAAGCTATAAAAGAAACCCACTGTGCCTCCCTGGCAGCATCGGACTTGCACCTAAACTATGGCCGTTTTCATAAGTATTATTAATAGTATTTATCCCACGATAATGAATAAAAGACACTTATAAATATATGAATTATGGATATTCTTACAGCAACAGCCTCTATTTTGTAGTCATCGTCACTGCTGGGTTCTGTGAGGTCGAGCAGAACTGGACATACTTTGGTCTCCATGTCAGCTTTAGAGATGAGGCCCTGCTCCAGCAGAACGAGCAGGGCTGCCTGGCTCGTCTTCCTCACCTTTAAAGATGGAAGCAAGGTGAAAAACTAATAATAATAATAAATCTGATTGTTTAAAAGCATTTAATATGTTTTAACTTAATTGTTCATGAGAAGATGATTGTGATTGTAAAAAAAAACTAAAAAACCTACCTGGTTATTTGGATCAGTGAGATACCGGACTACAATTGGTACCAAGTATCTTGAGAAAGCGGCTGGGAAGTTGGGCCGACTCTCATGTAAAAACATGGCGATGTTTGGGACCTGTTCCATCAGCTCAGCTCGCACTGTGGGCTCTGAGGAAAAACATCACATTATACATTTAATAAACAAAAAGGTCAAATACATGTGTTACAGGGCAAAAAGTGTGTACGATTAAAACTGTAAAAGATTTTAATTATGCTTATCAAATCAAATGGAAAGATTGAATTGGAGACTATCATATGGTTGTTCCAGATTTATCAGATGAACAGGAAAATCCATCTACCTCCATCTTCTGACATTCTGGCAACTGTCTCCATGACACTGATAAAGTCATTTTCATTGTCACTGAACTCCCGAAGCACATCAAGCAGGCCGCGAGCCACGATCTGCCTAGAAAGCAACAGGAGCTTCAAGTTAGTAGACCGCCTGCCAATACCTACAAGTGGTGAGTGCGACAGCGTAACACACAGCACTGACAGAGCTGTCAAGTGCATTACACAGACACACACGTGTACTTGAAAATGACCAGAGAGCTTGAACTCTGAGCAGCCGAGCATGACGACAGCAGTTGAACACATTTGTGTGGAGACAACAGGGTAGTATTTAACATTTGCAGAAGAGCTGTGATTGTACAAAAACACATACTGAGGACCTTTTACCAAGTAGAGTATCATACAAATAGCCGAGGGAAATGATTGCGTGTAAAACAGTCTACAGACACATTGAGACAAACACAATCCATTCAGGGCTCTACTTTAAGTCACTTGGCATTCCTGCAGTGTAGAGTTAGCACAGGTATGTGATTAGTAACTACACAGGAACGCAGACAGTGGTTCAAATGACTATGAAAGAATATTATAATTACTTGCGACATGTCAATCTCGCATGTCAAATTCTGATGTGAGTTTTAAGATATATGAACAAATTCAATAAATATAAAAAGGACAAATAACATTACGCCATTTCTCGGAGATCCATCCCCATTAGAGTTGTAGAATCAACTGTTACATTGATCTTGCTCTATAGTACAGGCCCCTGACAGTCTGAGAGTGAGCGTTTAGTCTGGTTGTGTGTGTTGCCTGAGCACAGGGCTCCACTTACCTATTGAAAACATTCTCACTGAAGGCATACTTCTCTAGCCTCCCGAGAGGGGTAAGGTTGTCTTGTCCAGCATCGAGGAAGGCTGTGATGCGGATTCCGTCACACTCTGAACCATAGTCATCAAATCCGACTGGGAGAGAGGGAGTGTGAAGTCATTTAACAGTCACATAAGTTGGAACAGGGTCACAAATAAATTTGTATATGCCTACAAAAACAAAACACTTATAATATAGACACTGACAGATGCACCACATTAATTACAATGCCATGCTTGAGCTACTGAATCAGGCTGAATGTCAGGGCCAAATGACCTCCAACAGTATATAAAGCAGAAAGGCTCAAGTACAACTGATTATTCCATTAAATCGTCCAGCCATAAATACACACTGACTTTGCATTTGGAGCTAAACACCGTTTCATCACCCCGGCTAATGCAGACAACAGGGATTGCTGGTCTGTATAACTGCTAATAATAGCATGGTGTGAAACCTTGAAATGCTGTTGACAGCTTTAGATTTCACAAGGGTGAATTGGGTTGCCCAGAAAGATGACACCTCCATATATACCTCCCCACTGAAGGCAAGAAAAACAAAGCTCCACATACAGTATATGCAAGAAATGAATTCCTAAATCCAGGGGTTTTACATGTGGTTTTGAAAGCAAAATAAAATAAACAGAATACTCACAGTCATCCAAATCATCATGGCCATCTTCAAAGTATAAAGATAGACCTGCAAGGATAAGACAATTAGAGGGGTGAAGGGTCCATGGTGGCAAACTTGTCATCAACATACCATAACAGTGTCTCTACACACCACTCTGCACAATGAAATAAGGAGTTCTGGTTTGGCAGGTATACAAGCTGCCAATTAGTAAGAATGGACAAAGACTCCTTCAAAAACACTGGCAATAAATCAGTGTGCTCACGCTGATTAATCATTGTGAAATAGAAACTCTGTGCTCAGAGTCTTGATGTGAGAAGAATTCAAAACAAGTCAGTTAATATCCGAGTATGTTTTTTCCTGGATCCCCAAAAGAAAGGAAACACTCCCGACTGTCGGAACCGTTTCTTATTTCTTAAATTATATATTTTTCAAGTCAGTAAATTGAAATAGTCAAGTTCACATCCATAATCCCCTCAGCGAGAAAGATGCTGTATGTCACATCATGATATACATGATGTTCAGTGTATTGAAACTTAGCTAAGACTTATACAATCCAATACAACAGTCCTGCAATAATTGTCTCCTGCTTGAGGGTTAAGGAGGTCAAACAGTACATTGACTCAATCCACATTTCCACATATTCTGTTTAAAGTCCTTATTTAACTCTGATACACCTCCAAGCTCAGAATTGTACTTCCCCCCTTTAAAAACACTTCACGTGAACACTTATTGTCGACTATTATTTTTAAGCTAACTAGGGCTGTAACTATTTCCATAATCCATTACTGTTGTTTTTGCCTTACTCCTGTTGGGGGTTAGGAACAGAGGATGTCGCACCTTGTTAAACCCTATGAGACAAATTTTGATTTGCGAATGTGGGCTGTACAAATAGAATTTGATTGATTAATCGACTAATGTTTTATATAATAGTGATATAGACACATTTTGCTAAAAAAATGTGTTTTTGTCAAACTAACAATCAAAGAAACAACAGATATTCAAATAACTGTTACATAAAGGAAAACAGCTCAAAATTGAGGTGTTGTGACTAGAATTCAATTCATTGCTTGAAGATTACTTTAAATGATATATGGGTTGTTAAATTGCTGTAAATAAATTGTCTGTTGTGCAACCAATTGATTAATCGACTTATGATTTCGGATCTAATGTCAATAACGAAAAGTGGGGAAACTATAAACATATTGCAGGTAGTGACCCAGAAAAAATACAGTCTCGCTGGATGACAATTGTATTTTGAGACTATTAAACGACTCCAGCAAAAAGGTGATTTTCAACGCCTTTTAACACAATGTTTTTTCGGTGTATACCGAGACTACACGAAAACTCTCTGTCGTGTTTTGTGTTCAGTAGCATCCAGCCCGACATACACAACAATGGCAAAGTGTGGTAGTCAAAAGAAAAATCAAGAATTAGACCCCAGAGGGAGAAACGTGGTGGGTCGGCTAATGTCTGTGTTTACAGCTGGGCAGGCAAGGGAATGTGCTCCAAATATAAAACAAGTCGCATCTCGATCGGAAACAATAAACGTGGTGTTTCGTGAGTGCAGCTGGTAAAGATGCGAGTGGTTCCACAGCCGGCATCAAAAAGCAGGTTGACGAAGCACAACATCCCCTCTTTGTTGCGCTATAACGGAGGATTTGACCAGCTTATGGCTCAAAATGACTTTAGCAACTTGGCTAACGTTAGCTAGGTCACCTCGCTAGCTTGGCTACAACAACAGTTCGATAATAAACACGACTCAATGCGCGTGGTGGTGTTTTACTACCGGGGACGTGGGTGATTCGGACACTAAATCGCGTCTGCTGAGAACTTAGTCGCTCAAATGACGCATCGGAGTCACTAAGTTCGACACCGCTGGGTAGCTGTGGTTAGCTAGCTGGCTAGCGGTGCTAAGTTTGCTAGCACAGCTTGTGTCCAGCCCTTTCGCTTGACTTGAAGCGAGCACTTCGCCAGGGAACAGCACAAAGGTGGTGGAGCGTGGGGGCCGCGGCTTCAACCGTCTCCAGCCCCGGAGAACGCAACGTGGTTCCCCCCCCCCCCTGAGCCCACGCAGCGTGAAGGTGCGGAGGAAAAGACAATTTTAAAAGTACCATTACCTGCCATCTTGAGTCTTGGCTCGGCTCTGTGGGGCCGCCGTCCCGGTGTGGGCTGTCACCGCCGCACAGCTGTCACTCAAACGCGGCTGCAAACTACTTCCTGAGAGCACTTCCTGGTGCTGGTGTCCCCCACAGCGCTGCGCGTCCAACCACTCCGCCGACAAAGTGCCTCTGAGCCGGGGCACAAACTCCACATAGACCCGGTACGAACACGAGCCCGTGGGCTTTGTGTGCGTCTCACTCACTGTACACGCACAAACACACGCGCGCACGCAGACACACACGCATAATAGAGCCGAGCAGTCACGTGACCGCGCAGTTCAAGATGGAGACGGAGCCGCTGGGAAGCTCCACCGTTAGCTAGTTAGCTCGTCGACTGCAACACCGCAAAATGGCAAACGCCAGCTAACCCGAGGCGCTAATGTGGCAGCTCCCGATGGGGATGAGGTAAAGCGGCTCGCGCACACCGGACAGCGGAGGAACTTTCAAGACACGAGGAGGAGGAAACTGTCCATGGTCGTCAGCACCAAAACAAACCCGTTTTGACAGAGAGGAGTTCGATATGGCGCTGAGGGAGCTCAAAGTGTGTCTCCTGGGGGTAAGTTGGCATCGATCTCCGTGTAAACACGTCTGTGTCCGGTTCATATTTGTACCTGCAGCATCCGATGCGTGTCGCAGCTCCACAACGAGGCTGGTTTGTTTACATGGGTTAAATGTGGTCATAACAGTGATCAAGAGGGTGGCAACACTGCACTATATTCTCAATTAACTTCACTGCCTTGTCTGTACTTTAAAACACAAGTGTCTGTCTCATTAACCACGTCCAGACTTCATACAACAACACCACAAAGACACACACAGCGGATATACATCCCTGAAACATTATAGCATCCTCACATCATCTCCTCCTGGCCACCATCTACCAGCAAGATTTAAACCCCTATTTAGTTTAGTCAGTTAACAGAAACATAATCAATTGATTGATAAGTATTGGTCTCTGGGAACCATGTGCATTTTTTACATGTTTTAGACCAAAGGATTTGTTGGAAGTTTAAAAACATCAGTCAAAATCCATTTTATCTATCTAAATTACCATCGCTACTGTTACTTCTGCAATTATTCACACATGACAGCATTCAGGCATGTATAATTTTGCCTATAACAATAGCATAAGCCATCATTTTCACTGCCACTCTTGTATTGCTGAAGTAACATGATCGCCCACATCCTCTTCACCGGCTTATACGTTTTTAAAATATCTGTCAATTTCAACTGCATGTGTCCGAATCGTTCCCAACCTGATCAGAAAGAAGAAGAAGAAGCAGCAGAAGACCACAAACAGAAACAATGACGTCGTGCACAGCCAGATAAATAGTGCTTCTATTGCTGTGATCATACTTCTAGTAACTGTTTCTGACCGCGTCTTTATTTTGCCTCTGCAGGATACTGGCGTTGGAAAGTCGAGTATTGTTTGGAGATTTGTGGAGGACAGCTTCGACCCAAACATCAACCCAACAATTGGGTAAGTTCCTGTTGTCTCCCATGCGAGAGGTTATGTTTATTCTCTTCCTCTCTCATTTGCCGTGGTTAAGGTTGTTGCAGTGCATACATGCTCCTAAAGTACACACAGACACTTTCCTCTGTGTAAATTATCATCATCGTTTTTACCAGTCATCAATAATTGATTGCACTTACAGCTGAAAGATTTTGATAATCAAATACATCACAACTTGCATAGTGCACCACTCTCAAGACCAAACTATTATTTTACATTTTTATAGATTTTCCTCAGAAAATGTAGAAACGTGCCCCATCTTGCTTCGTTAAGGACAGTGGTAAATTAATCTGCTGCATCCTCCACTTTAAGTGGATCCACTCCAAAATGTAATGGGTTCGTCCCTGGCTCGGGACCCATCGCTCTGCCAAGTCTGATCCAAAGTGGTTTTGTCAGCAGGATTGTGTAATTCTGCTGACAAATAAATAAATAATAAACCATCAGACAGACACTGGGGATTCATAACCTTCCTGGTGGAGGTAAGAAGAAAAAATTCCAATACAGGATTGCCATGTAAAATACAAATAGCCTCACCATTACTCAGAATACATAAAAGGGTATTGGAATTATTTTTTAACTGATAAATATGCACTGGCAGATTTTATTGTATTGTTATAATAAAATAAAATTTAATTTTGTATTAAAACCACATTTTGATGTCGTCTATCTCAGAAATAGAGTATGAGGCTGACGATAATTAAACCATTTCCTTCCTGTTTTTTACATTTGAGATGTGTTTATTTGATAACGCTGGCGCATCTTCAATCGATATCTTCAATCTTCTGCTGGGTGATTCTGCAGTGAAGATGTGTGTTTTTCCAGTGTTTCCAACCTTTGTAAATCACTGAAATATGCTGAATAATTTTATAATATAATGTTATACATGTCTCATGAAGCCATTTCTCTTCACCAGGGCGTCCTTCATGACCAAGACAGTGCAATACCAAAATGAACTACACAAGTTCCTGATCTGGGACACAGCGGGGCAGGAGCGGGTTAGTACTCGCCTTGTTTTTTTTAATGGGCCTTTTTAACAAAGCGGAGGAGGATTTACATGTGTTTTGCCTCAACAGCACACAGTTTTAATATGATAATAAAACACACAAAACTGGTTGAAAAGGAAGTGAAAAAGCTGACGACACATGTATGAACCACTCCCTGAACCGGCCTGGAGGAATGTGAACAGTGCAGTTGTTCATTACTTCTGATAGGGGGCAACATTTACCTGTCTATAGGTACAGTTCTGCCCTGAACTGATACTTCTTGTTTCAGGACTTTAACTGGCGTGTGGTGTGATTTAGATTTGCCTTCTTTTAATCAGTGGATTTTTTTAGTGTGTTTATTATGGTAGGAAAAATACATCTGTAAAGATTTGTCCCATTTTAAAATCTTTGTCCTGCCTCTAATTTCCATTTCATTTCTTCACTCTCATTGCGCTTATCTTTTGAACATGTGGAAAAAAAGTACTATTGCTTTTCTTTTGTGTGATTTGAAGTGGCACACGCCACTGAAATATGTTGTTTGTTGGCAACTATCATGTCCAGGTGCTCCCTCTTACATAATCTGGAAGCGTGTGTGTCTGCAGATGCCATGTTTGGAAAGCTTCTTGTTCACATGAAAAATTTGCACTAAAACCATACAAACTGATGACATGTGATCCCGAAAACAGGATACATCTTGGTGTCTGAGTGCAGTTTGGGTGTTAAAGCCTGTGAAATCGACACCAGGCCTCAGACAGCAGCTCCTTTCTCTTTTGACTCACACCCTACATCCCACATTTGTCTGCATTATCTCTCCACATCACTTCCCTACACATCACTTCCCCTTTTGTGTGCATGTCCTTCTCTTGTTCTCGTGCACAATCCCTTTCTCTGCTGCTGTCTTCTCCAGATAGGTGAGGTAGGACGCTGCTTACTTTTGTTATCTCCCACTCTGAAAGCTTTGCCCTCTTCACGGGTTGAGGGGACAGCAGTGCAGCCGTGTTTAAGATAAGATGAGAGGGAGAAACAAAAGCTGTCTCGGTCCACTGGTGTGTGCTGCCACTGTGTGTTATCTGAGAGAATGCCTGTCTTTTTCCTCTTTGTGTTTTCCTGAAAACTATCTATTTCCTCTGATTCTTTTGTGTTCATTTCCATTTTTAGCCCCGCTTTTTTTTTATTCCCACAAATCCACTTTGTTCACTGTATTTTCACAGTGTTTCGCATCTGTGCCTGAAAAAGTTGCAACATTCCGTTGGTACAAAGCTGCTGTGGTATTTCAAAGCCTTTCATGGCTTGTTTTCTTACCTCTGTGGAGCTTTGGCCTATCAAAATCTGTTGAGTTGAGTAAGGGGAGTACAGAGCCAGCCAATTCACATGTAAGGAGAGACCAGGGCAGTAAGGAAAAGCGCTGCGATTTCTACACTCCACAATCCATATCTCAATACCACATGAGACCTTAGGAGCACATCTGAGCCCAGCTGTCAACAGCCGTTCCAGGCCTCCCCCTCCTCGGCGCTCCGTCTCACTGAAAACAAGCAAAGGGAACCTTGCATCCGACTGAAACAGGAGGGTTCCTTTCATTATTCACCCAGCTTGTGGTCGCAGCAATTAATAAGCACTCACAGCGTATCAGTGGGGCTGTTTTCTTGGCTGCTGTGTGGCCAGACGACTGGCCTCGGTGTGATTGCTCAGGGTTAAGGCACAGATAGACCACACAGGACTGGCGGTGCTGCAGCCCAACACTGGCCAATGAAAGAGACAGCACTCTCTTCAGAGCCGCTGCCAAATATCCCAAGTTGGATATCCATTGGTGGACTAACGGCCAGTAACAACTATAATTATGTGGAATGTGTGCTTTTCCTGAGGTAACAGTGTCACTCCAAGATGAATAGTTTATTCCATCGTATTGTAATGGAAAATAGAATTGGCGGGAAAGAAGGGTCATTCCAAGTCTATTTGAGACATGGGGGCTTCTTTTAAAATAAATATCATTAGTTAATACACATTGCATGGTGTCATTAGTCTGCTTAAAAGCACATGTCCAGAGGGAGTCAATATTCTCATAGGTAAGGAGTTGGAGATGGAAAATAATCATACAGTCACTTTCAGATCTCAGTTGCCAGTTTATTAGATACACCCAGATAAGACTAATACAGTCTTATATAAATAAATCCTACATGATCACAAAGTTCAGGTTTTCTGGAATTAGTTTTAGAGAGGAGCTGATTCAACTCTATGGTCATTTTGGTGGGTTGTAGTTTGTGGTACGGTTGAACGAGGGTATAGGCAAACTAACAAGAACACCTCTGTGTGTAATACGATATATACAATTCAACAGCCTTTTATTTCTGTTACAGGTGAAACCCTTATTACAATTATAACACAGTAACAGCCTTAAAATCCTGTTTCACTTTTAACTATTTAATTTGAACTTTTCTTGTATCAAGTGCTAATAGTTGTTAATAGAAGCATTTAATAAAATAATTGAGGAATAAATGGCTTCATAATTAACTATTGTATTAAAATGTAATATTAGAGTAAATTTACTCAGTTACCTTCCGTCCCTGGAGCTAAATAATGCTAAAGGAATTAGAAATAAGTATTTTTCTGTCGGCTGCTTTGTTGAAATTGTCTTAAAGGCTGTTTAGACACTATCCTGGATTTTTGTGCAGCTCAGATACTTTAAACTGATGCTGTAGTTTAACTATCTCGTTCTCTTTAGCATGAGGTAAAAACCCCAATACGTTTTAAAATGTTATGACAGCAGGCTAATTTGTAAAGCCAGCTTTCACGGTGCCCTGGAAAGTCTTTTGCCAGAAAAATACCAAAAGCTGGCACAGGAAAAAGAACCCCCTGCCTCCCAGGCAGCCCATGGTGGACGTTCTGCACATGTTGTTTTGATTATGCAGGGCTTTGTGATGTGTTGGGCTGAGATCAAATGTATAGTCTTCCATAAATATCAAAATCCTAACAGCGTTTGACACATTCTGCTCATCTTTCTCTTGATGGCTCCCACATGTGTGAGGTCTCGGTGGAAAGACTAGCCGAGCAGTTTTAAATTAAACTGCTCGCCTTAAGGGCTCAGAACACCAGGTCTCTGGTTTTATGAAACTGTGTCTTTTTTGCTTATTTTTAAGGTTTTTGTAAGTCTAAGTTTTATTGTGTCTAATGGAACTCACAGTGAGAGTTCTCACCACGTTCTGGTCTTACGTAACGGATAAGCCTTAGTCTATTAAAAGCCCAGAGACTAATTCTGTGTCAAAATATGCAATAGTGCAATTATAGAGAAATTATATTTTTAGTTCTCATCCAAGAATGAAAAACTGGAAGTAAATCAAGTGTCTCCAGAGATGAGCTGTGATTACTCGTCTTTGAATAAGATCTTTTAAATTGTTATTTTCTCTGATCATCTTCTGTTTCACATGGTTTCAAAGCTGCCTCCATATTTAATGATGTCAGTAGATCATACAGTCTCATTGAGAGGCTTTAGACACATATTCTCCATCCCTGTCCAACAGTGGACCTTCTTTTTTCTTCAGAAGAATTGTTACAGTGTTTTATAACTGTTTCCTTTCTCTGCCTTCCCACAGTTTCGTGCTCTGGCACCGATGTACTACAGAGGTTCTGCAGCAGCCATCATTGTTTATGACATCACAAAAGAGGTATTGTTAGCTTTTTTTTTCCTCCTCAACCACTAATCCACTAATTACGTAGTGAATACTTTTATTGATTTAGTCTGTCTTTTCCTGAGGTTTGACATTTTAGGAAATAAGTTAATCTTGAGAATTAGATGAGAAGATTGATACCACTCTCATTTCTGATACCACAGCTTACAGTTGGGCAAGTTGTGGTAATGTGCTAAACAATTTCATGGATTGGCCAAGAAATAACCCATGCCATATCACCCTGGTAGTTTTGCACTTCTGTTAAGTAAATATAGCATATCATATGTTTTTTTTTCTACCTTCGGACAGAACCATGAAAGCTATTTTCCCTTGTCTTTATGCCTAATAAGCTCACCGCCTGCTGGCTTCAGCTGCATATGTAACATACAGACATGAGAGTGGTACTGATCCTAACATCTTACTCTCATCACGAGAGCAAATAAATGTGTTTCCCAGAATGTCTAACGATTCCGTTAACCTTTCTCCAGAGATATGATGTGCTGTCTGTTTATTAGTCCTCTCAGTCAAACATGCTGTTTACTCTTATCGCCAGGAGTCCTTCCAAACACTGAAGAACTGGGTGAAGGAGCTGCGTCAGCACGGGCCTCCTAACATCGTGGTTGCCATCGCTGGCAACAAATGTGACCTGTCTGATGCCAGGTGAACCTGAGTTAGAGATAAAACTGTCTCCTACTCATAACTTTTCTGTCTGCTGTTGAAATATGAGGTGGACAGGTGCTAACTTCTTGGTCGTTTCCAGTAGGAAAGTTGTATTTGTTTAGAGTTGACCAAATAAACCTTCATATTTTAATGTTTAAGGAGTAGTAAAAGAATGTGTTGTTGTTCTTTGATGTCTTCAAAAAAGTTTAAATACTCCCAGGCTATGACGCATATGCACTTTTGGTACTTCACATATACATATAAACCATCAATGGAATATGTGGATTGTCCGTATAGCTGTATAGACAAATGAACTGATTAGCAGATCATCCATGAAATTGGACAATCTGTGAACATATTACAACATATTCATTTTGTATTTACAGGGAAGTGCCAGAGAGAGAGGCCAAGGATTATGCTGATTCCATTCATGCCATCTTTGTAGAAACCAGTGCCAAGAACGCCATTAACATCAATGAGGTGTTTATAGAGATAAGTGAGTGTGTTTCTCCACCATTTGGTGTTACTGACCTATGCATCCTCTAATTCCTTGAGTCGTGTAATTCTTTAGTTAATCATTTTCACAGCATTAACACAGTTGACTTCTTAACTGCGTATTTTAGACTGTGTATGCATGTAGAACTTGAGAGAGATAAGAGAAGCTGAATGTTGGGAACCTAAATAAATACGTTTGTCTTACAGGTAGGCGGATCCCCGTTGTAGACGCAGCAGGAGGTACTTCAGGAAAAGGTTTCAAACTGGGACGTCAGGCCTCAGAATCTCGCAGGACGTGCTGCTGATGATGCCGGTGACTGTTCCCACATGACCTATGACCTGACCTTTGCTTATTCTCTGCGTCCCCGACCTGCCTCAGCTTACAGCTCTACACGCCCTCAGACATCCTGCCAGCACTGTTTTCCGGGTGCAACAGCAACACTCTGATGATGATAGTAAATGCATTTTTAAAGCAACAATATGTAACTTTTTTACCGAGAAACAGCGCCCTCTGCAGCCACGTGTGATGATAAATCCCGATTTAGCTGGAGCTTTTACTGCGTAGTCCCAATCACAACACACAACACAACAACTGAACGGTTAATATTACAAGTGATCCCTGGCTTCCTGAAGCCGCTGTAACAAATACACCAAACTCTGTGTAGAATTCCTCATATTTTAAAAGATTCTTGGCAGAATATTAAACATAAACTGTGGTTTTTAATGACTTCAAAGTCTTTTTAACGGATCTGCAGTACAGCAGTTCAGCAGTTCAGCGTGATTCTGACAATTTAAGCTGCGACTATCAGTCACTCAAACACAGGAGGTCGTCACATAGAGCAAGAAGAGAGGTTCAGGGTGAGGAGTGGAAATTCTCCCTATTCCAAGTCAATGAACCATCAAACTAATGTGGAAGCTGCTATTTCAAGGTAATAAAAAATACATAGTGTTGCTTAACAATAGCAAATCATCATGTGTCATCTGTAAGTTGCTTGCAGGTGAAATACTTTCAGAGCACAGACAAACAGTTGCACAAATACATTCATGTGACAGGGAAAGACCCCACATACACACACACCCACACAGACATTCTGGCTTCTATAATGGACTCCAGTCTCTAAATGGTATGGTGTAGTCTCATGTTGACCAGAGACTCATCAGATTCATTCAGAAGTGACTTGTAGCTGTAAATTTGTACAAATATATTATCTTTCAACAAAAAAGTGAATTGACAATGTTTAAATCTCAACCTCAAATTATTTTGATAATATTTAAGTTATTGCCTTTAATTTCCTGGGAGACCTTTCCCCCAAATTTCCGCAAAGTTATGAAGGATCCATTTTTATAATGAATGTGTATAATCAATAATTAATCGGACATCTCTGATCAAAGAGATCATTGTTAGTACCAATGTCTCATCTTGACTTTGCTTGAAGGATAAAAGTCAAGAAAGATGGTGCACGCTTGATTTAAATTTGATTATTTTCATCAAAGCAAAATATCAAAATGGTGTTTGATCTCAGCCACAATCACACAGTCGAACATGCAGAAAAAAGGTGTGTATGCCTCTGCTTCCTTTTTAATGATGAAGGAATGTTTTTTGGAGGCATTCTAGAGATGAGAATATTGATACCTCTCTTACATCTGCATAGCTCAACATGAAGACTAAGCCAGGCTAGCTGTTACCACCTCTTTCCAGTCTTAATGCTAAGCTATGCTAACCAAATGTTTGTTATCTCCTTCAAATGAATGATCAGATGTGAGAGTGGTCCTGATATTCTCATCTAACTTTCCACAAAGTTAAGAAGCATATTATCCAAACTATTCCTTTAAAATCTTTAATTAGTTGTTCCTCTCTCATTTGGCGTTCAGGATATTTTGATCGTCACTTGTCCCCGGACGATAACAATAACTAAAAATTGTCGTAAAATGTCATCTCACTGTTGAGAGAAAGTCCTTGTGTCCCAATGACAGAGCTTTAATCAGGGCTGAAATCTCTGACTCTGTTGGTTGTCTTGAAGCTGATTATAAGCGAACAGTTCCAGCTGCTCACATGTGTTCCACATTTCCACTTGTAATTGCTGAAGATCCATGAACAGGCTCATGTGGATGATGTACCCCACAGTGCACAGAGAATCCCGCCGGTTGTTTCCAAACATTACTCCAACTTCATTTTTCTTAAATCTCCTTGCAACCGTTCACCGGTGAGCCCGTCTGTCTGCAGCCCTTCGCTGCTACTCACTAGAAATTTTACAGGAGAGGCCAGTTTTTCTGAGGTATTGCCAAATTCTTTAATTGTGCGATAAATATTTTTCATTCTCCCCCGGGTCACACATCCAAACTTGTTTTACTAGCTGCCCTGTGATGGAAACAATACGAGATCTGGAAACTCGACCTCGTTCAGAGGAAGCTCCGATTTTGGAGCTTAAATCTCCCCTCAGCAGAAGTTTATAGGTGGAGAATCAGATGTAACACTGTGTTGACATGCTGACCCCTTAATGAACCTTTGTTTCCATTCCGCTCTGTATGCACTTTGTTCCAGCGTCTGCTTTCTGACTTTCCTCTCTCTTCTGTGTTGTTCCCCTAAATGACAAACTTATTTGACAGAGCCACATCATCACCCGCTTTCTCTGTGATCCTTATGTTATGTTACAGCAATCTCATTTGCCTCTGATATTGTTTGAGCTTCAGCAGCAGTGGATCAATGAGCCCACACTGACTTATTCATTCTGTGTAATTTCATGCTTCCCTGGATCTCATGAGCTCCCTCAGTCCCAAAACCTATTTTCAAACTTGCCAAAAGAAACGCAGATATGGTCTTAATTAGACTGCATCTGCACATATATCAACGTGAATTGTGTCCTTTTCTGTCAGCGCGAGACTGAATTTGCCTTTGAGCATCTTAATGTAACTGATGAGTACTGTGCTGAGTAGCGCTGCCTAATCTTTCAGGATTTTTTCTGTGGAGTGCAATAGTTGTTATAATGACAAAGGTAAAATGTGACCTAATCTGAGACATTAGTTACAGAGTGATCTGTTCACACAGGAAAACAAATGCTTGTGCAAAAGATCTCCGACAGGATAATGACAGGTTCGTATGAACCTCATTTTATGTGTATTTGGTGACAGGTTTGCTCTTACATCATATGACAGAGAGTCCAAACACTCTTCTGACTTTGATAATCACCCAGCATGACATCATGATACCAACACTCGCTACTAAAACCTCAGCAATCACATTAAGAAGGGAATCACTGCAGCTGCACTTTTGACTCACTGACTGTTTGTATTAATTGGCTCCTAATACGAACTAACGCTGTCTGCAGCATGTTAATATGCCTGTGAAACACTTTATGAAACATTCTTGCACGGGTGTCAGACTTTCTTTAATATCCCATGGTGTTATTTTAGGTTTTGACTGTTTGCTCAGCTCGTATTGCGATGAAGACGGTGGTGCCAAATAATGTCAAAACTATTTTACCACATCATGCATAATCAACCATTTTTTATTGTTGTTGTAATATAATGATTTAAAGTACTAATCGCATAAAATGCTTACAAAAATATTTGAGTTCTGATAATGATGACATGTTTCCCCCTCATTTGGAAACAGGAGGCATGAATAGTGTTTGCCAATTTTGCATTGAAAAATACCATTAGTCTTGGGCTGGCCCTGGGAATGTGATTAGTCTATATTGTGTATATTTTTCAGTGTAGATAAATACCATCAGATTGCACACAAATCAATGACTCTATTCTAGTCTAAGCCAGTTTTGTGACCACAGTGGACTTGTTCACCATTTGCAGTGACATCATCTGAACTGTAGTTACCATATTTAGCTTTTTATTAAATTTCATATTGATTGTAACAAAATACCTGAGAACTCTTGTTTGCGGTGTATTTCCAAATGTGTAAAAAGGGAATTGTCAATTGTTTACTAATAAAAGATTGACAAAAAATACAATGTGTGCCTATATGTGTTTTTTTTTTTTACTTCACTGATAGAGACTCAAGAGACGTGTGCATTAACCTGTTCCTTGGGGATACAGTGACAATGTTGTTAGTGATTGGTTGTGTTGTTTATTTGGGAGCCAGAAGTCTGGCTCTATATATAAATTAGACACTTGAGATGTGGGTTTGATGGGCAGAGGGATTTTCACTGCAATTCAAGTAGCGCTCAGAGGTCAGAACACTTTTTTTTTGACAACCTCCCAGAATCCCCTTCTGTTGTATATACTGCACACGGTACTGGGCAAAGGTTCCAGGCACTAAAAGTGATATGAGGAATATTCCGAATCAGAGGTAGATGTATTATTATTATTATTATTATTATTATTATCAGGGTGTACCCGGCCTCTTGCTAAATGTCAGTGGGGATCAGCTCCAGCTCCCCTCGCCACCCTAAAGAGAACAAGTGGTATAGATAATTGGATTTATTATTATTATTATTAGTCATAGTTGGAGAAGTATAATTACTATTGCTTCCACCCAATAATCATAGATTGAGTTTTCCTGAAAGGTGGCTGCACCCATGCATCACCCCCCCCCCCTTCCCTCCTCCCCCTCCCCCTCCCCCTCCCTCTCTCTCTCGCTGCAGAGGCAGTGACGTCACGGCGCTGTCTCTCACTCCCTTCCTGCTGCATCACAACAGCCGCTAGCAGCTCGAGTAGCACCAGTGACCAGGGGGGGGGCCACAGGATTTATCCGCCAGCCAGCTCATTGACAGAGAGGAGGAGGAAAAAGGAAGAACCCGACCACCCCGCGGACCCTGCAGCGCCCAGCGACGTCCTGACTCGGGGGCTTGACGGACAGGAACTCGGTTGCAGCGCGATAGCCCCGCTCCAGCTGTTGGGACATGGCCAGGCCGGAACAGGTTCTGCTCCTGGAGCCTCCGCACGAACTGAAATTCAGAGGTAGGAGCGGAGGGGAGGGCCCGGCTGTGGAGCAGGGGAAGGAGGGAGGGGGGGACGCCTCTGCCAGCGGGGTGAGGCGCAGGGGCGGAGGAGGTAAGGGGGGGGGGCAGGCCCATGTATTTGGGAACCAAACCTGTGGCGAAGCTGCGGTGCTGGGTTTGTGATTCTGTCACCCTCCAGTGAAACCCGGCGGAGGCTGCTCCGAGAGGACGGCAGGTCAACCAGCTGGCTAGCTGGATTAGCTTCCCAGTGCTAAGCTAGCCGGGCCCTGCCATGCCTCCTGACCGCAGCCTCTAAAAGTCCTCAGGGGTAAAGACACCAAAACGTCACGTCCACTGGGGAGATGCCCACCACGATAAGCAGGCCACAGCATTATTCCCCCTCTAATTCCACCAGCTTCCATTGCACACGAGCTGCTACATCCTTAGCAGGTGTGGCTAGCTGTCATTAGCCCTGACAGCCAGTGGTAATCTAATAACATGGCAGCTGAAAACTCTGCAACCTCTGCTGCCTCATGTAGCTGCAGGTCATCAACATGCCAACGGCCTCACAGTCAACTGAGAGACATGCACTCCGTGTGTCAGTGTGAGGTCTCATTAAGGGTACATAAACTTATATGGTTTTATTGCATTCGTTTTGATCCTGATACAGTTCAGTGCAAAGATCTCACTTTAGATATGTGTGCACGGACAGAGCTTCACTCCTGATACACCATGTCAATACAAGATGTAATCATTACTACTGATCGACTGCACAGCATCATCAGAGGACACCCTGTACTCTGGTTTAAGCATCATAACGTGAGACATTTCCATCCGAATCCATCAGTGTGCTCCTGTGGCAGCTGTCAGACTTCCCAAATTGAAAGTGTTAACGCATGTCAAACACAGAGCCTCGTTACACAGCCTTAAACACACAGTGGCAGTGTGTTACCTGTCTGACCTGAAAGCTGCTGTTTGTTCCTGCTTTTTTCGAAATGTAAAAATAACCCACTGTCCCACTTTATAACGTCCAGAGCTGTGACCAGATCACTGGAACTGACAGTGAATTGTGCGCTCGGGTTTCCTGAATATGAGCCACTCATTACTATTTCACAGCTTTTCATATTGATCTTGGGTCGTTTGCTACCCTGTGTCTAAACATCTCACTGACGGCGTTTGCGCGGACAACCGTCAAGAATGGGTTTTGGAAATAAGACATTAAATGACATTAGTGACAATTCTCTGATGTTTTATTGACTAAATGAAATAACCAAGACAATATTTGTCAGATGAATTGATAAGAAAATGAATAATAGTTTTTCACAGTATTTCACACATCAAGGTGTTGCTCTACTGAAGCTACCTGTGTATTGACAATAGTAATGCCCTGTCTTAATCTGTATCAGACACAGGGTCACAGTGTCAGAGTCCACTACCAGCTTGCACTTTCAATAATCAATAATATACATCAAGCTGTCCTGTGTGGAACTAATGGACAAAGCAGACCTGACCCATGCTATAATACTGACTCCTCTGCAGAGTCTTGTTATTTCTTCCTTTTTTTTTTAGACACATACAGAACACCTCTAAGCACATTACATCACAGTTGGACAATTTTTGTATCAGTTATTTCATTATACCTATATTCTATGTTTCACCAAATCCCACGAAAATTGGCACTCAACCTCAAACTACATTCAGACTTAACTCATGTAAACTCCAGTAGATATTGATATCTGTTTATGAACAATTTTTCCTACCATGTAAATTCCTTCTTTTACAAATATAGGACCTTTTACCATAGAGCGTTACCATGTTTCATAGACATCCATGTGTTGTGGATGAACAATGTGTCTTGCTCACTATACTTGACAATGGCACAAATCACATGCCTATACTCAGGTCCCAAGTAAAATGTAGGCACGTGGTGTAAAACTGTGGGTCTGTCAGTAGAAACTTGTAGGTCAGACCATCTGTGGACCAAATACTCTCAGATGTTAAGCTATGGACTTTTTAATTTTTATCTTCGTCAGGGGTAACGTTAACAGATCTCTACAAATGACTTCCAGACCCCCCACTTTTTATTCACTTTTAATTAAATCCAAACTTGGAAGACGACAGATTCACATATCAACTCTTCGTAATAGTTTTTTACGGCCATTTGCGGTATTCGTGAGTTGGACGGTGTCCCAAGAAACTTTCAGGAAGTAGTGGATCAGGTGTACAGTAGTCAGTGGCGTGAGTCTCTTTCATTAAAAGCCTTCAGATGTCAAGCCAGGATTGTGTGGGTCTGAATTTCCTCTCTGTTTTTGCTCAACGGGTACGGGAAGTGTCAGTTGCTCTGGATGTTTGTTGAGCTGAAACCTTATCTTCAATCTGGTGTATGTACTAATTCTGAAATAGCTCCATGTTTTCCTGCAGTGTGAGTCTCTCAACTGCAAACTGTACCCTCGCCACAGTTGCTACTGTAGTGGCCTAATTTGTTGTTTCATTAGGAATCTACTTGATTAGAAAACTAATGGTGAGGTTTGTACGGTCACGTAAGACCACAAGTTCAAAATTTATATTTGGATTAATGGAAGGTGGTCAACAAATGCATGTTTCACAGTTGGCACTTTTAAGAAGTCATAAGTTCTGCCTTTCCTAAGAATCTTTTACTGCTTCAGGTGCTTGAAAAACATCACCAGATCAACAAGGTTTTAGGCCCAAATCAGCTCATGTGTCTCACCATGTCCAATAATTACAGATCTTAATACGCTGCTGCAAAGCAATGAAAAAAAAGCAAGGGACCTCTGTCATAGACATTGTATAAATTCGGAATAATATTTGTTCTATGTGGTTTTGAACTTGTGGAAAGTCTGAAAATAAAACTTGGTTCCCGTAAGATGTGAGGTACCGGGATTTGTCATTGCCCCTAGAGGGGGATTTGTTGGATTTAAACTATGCATATCTGACCAGTGGGTACACTCCCTACAGTATGTGTAATGTGCCAATAATGTAAAGAGAAGACTCATTAAAGTCCAGCCTTTCTCCAAGGTCAGTGCGTTAGCCAGATTCAGTTTTGGTACTTTTCTCACTGTTCTCAAACTAGAGCTGTCACATCATTCTGGAAATATTTTTCTGGAGGACAACTTCAAGTCCGACATTAAAAACCTGCAGAAGTTGAATTGGCAGTAAAACCCTGTTTACCCACATGTCAGGTCAAATAAAGATAACATGTGGCTGTAGATTGAATTTGTCATAATTTACTCCACATCCAGAAAGGCTTTGGTAGACCACATTTAAATGTGCGTGTACACATGTAATATATTTTTAATAGTGTTTACCCACTGGTATTTTAGTTAATCTATCTGAACATTCCTATTGTTCAAACAACTCGCTGGAGCCTCTCTTTGCTTTGTATAAAGTGTGTTTCCCCTTTTTTTGCCTTATGTAGTTCCGGATGTTTCTGTCTCTTTCTCTTCTTTGCTTCAAGTCTTTGATTATCCAAATTTGTTTCTGTTGCGTATTACACTCTCTCCTACGACATTTCAGAATATGTATAGTCCACACAGACTCCTGATCTAACCGAAACTGCCTTTACAAAAACAGACGTTCTAATTGTCTTCTTTCTTCACAGGTCCATTCTCAGATGTGGTCACCACAAATCTCAAGCTCGCCAACCCAACAGACAGAAATGTGTGTTTCAAGGTGAAGACAACAGCACCACGCCGGTACTGTGTGCGGCCAAACAGTGGAATTATCGATGCAGGCACCTCAATCAATGTCTCAGGTAATAAATGAGAAACTTTGCCATGAAGGTACTGTAGAATCATGTGACATTATTTAATTACTTATTTACCAAGACAAAAGTTTAACATGTAGCAGCAACACTTTCTGAAATAATTAGTGAATCTCCAGAAAATGTATTTGACAGGTTTGGTAATTTAGACTTTTAGCAAATTAAATAGAAAACATTTGCTTGTTGCAGCTTCTCTGACTCGAGGTTATTTGACTGCAGGTCAGAACAAATATGCAGGTTGAAAGTGTTATTTCTTGTAAATTTGGACTGTTGTTTCTACACTACAAGATTGATGATGAAAGTAATAATTTATTACAGCCCCAGTCGGTACAGTAGGGACTTGTGAGACCGCATATCTGCATATCCATGATCGTGGTTTGATTTCAATCTTGATTGGATTAAAAACAAACATGTGGCTCATCGTGAGGAAGGAACTAAAACTATTATTTATCTTGTATCTTCAATGGGTTTGGTCTTTTACATAAACACTGTACTCCTCTTTCATTACAAAGTATTTCCCATGTTCTCTAGCCCTGGTCCCTCATGGCAGGCCTCATTCCCAGTCAGACACTTGGAGGGAGACAGGTACAGTCTAGTGTTTCCACACTGGGCCTCCTTTGCCATTTACAGCCACGGACTCATTTTACAACCTCTCCTATCTGGTGTCAACAACTGCAAATGGTGTCACTGGGGCCTGCTGTCAGCAGTGGGCGACAAATCAGCACAGTCCGCTCTGTCAGTTAGCTTCATTTTTCACCCTTATTAGGCTGAGAAAGGTCACAGGTTCCAGTCCCAAAAGAAGTCTGCTTTTCTGAGAATGCAAACATGTAAGTGTCACGACTGGGGTCCAGAAATCACTGAACTGCGACAGCAGGCACAGTCTGTAACCTCTCTCTGTCTAATCTGTCTTCAGGGAGCATTCAAGCCTACATAGTACATCGAAGCAGTGCACTTAACAAGATGGCAAGGTCTTGTGGGCACTCACTTTACAGGCACTGTGTGCTTTTAAATCAATATTATAATATTTTTATGAAAAAAGCGGAGTTTAAGTTAAAGACCCTACATGGATACCTTGCACCATTGTTTTTACCTACTTTGGTTGCTTCTTCTGAGGAGTGTGTGGGTGTTAACAGTACTGACAGTTAGTTTTGGTGCAGCTTTTATTCATGGTGCTGCTCCAAAACCTATGCCAGTTTGACCTTTTTATCGCCACTCTTTTCAATTCAGCATGCAAATAGCAAATGCCACGCAAAACATAATATGTATTATCAGCAGTGTAAACAGTAAAGGCTAATAAACACATATTTCAGGGTCAGACGCATTCACAGCAACAGGACCATTTCCAGAACATTCAGGCAAGGGATGGCGCCTCGGAGGGAGGACCTGACATATACATTCTACTCTGGAAAGCACAGTGTTTTTGTTTACAGCTATTGACTCCTCTGTAATGATTATTTTTGCATTGGCAACAGTACTACAAGCATTTGGGCGTATCTGCAAAATCAACAAAAGAGTCAAAAGATGAGATATTTGTATTCTTCCAGTTTCACGTTCGTCACACGTTAGAAAAGTCATCAATACGCCCACATTCTCGCTGGGAATTTTCCTGTTTTTTGATAGGGGACTGGCAGGGAAAGTTCAAACTGACTCAGACAATTGCGTTCTCACATACAGCCCCCCTGGAAAGTGAGTTTAAGTCTCAGCAGAAGTAAAAAATATTCTGAAAGCACAAATAATCCCGAAATCATCCTTATTGAGGTATTCAGGCAAGAGTAGAGGATTTATAACTTGCCACAGTTCAGTTTGTCTCGTATTTCAGAATTTTTTTTTATAACAAAGCAACACAAAAGCTCCACAGACATGCACTCTCAATGAGGCGAGAGAGAACCGTCTGCCACAGGATACCTACAAACCTCAGATGTGTCATTTGCTGGCTTAGCTGAGGATAGACACAGTGCTTTTGAAGCTCAACCCGGCTGTAACTGTATATGTTGAACGTAGCCATGACCACAGGAATGTTGCAGGGATTGATTGGTGTTATGTAGCAGCATCCAGTGGAAAGATATGTGGCGTGAGACACAAAAATCCTTGTGTCCACAAATATTGAGCTTCTTCTGGGAATTTGTCAGAAGTTTGTCTGTCATGCTGGGGACGAATTATCATTCCGAGGGAACCAGGAAGCAAAGAACAACAATTCCCATGTTGCAGTTATCAGAATGAGCTTCATTAGCTTGTCCTTGCACTCATTCCTCATTTGTGTGTTTATGACTGGACAAGAAAATAAGTCTCCTGTCTTAACCAACATCTGAGTCCATATTCATGTTCATCACCATCATCGCCACATAAGTGGTTTGTCACCATATTCACAATTAGTTATGTGCCACTGTCAAAGTAGCACATAACATTGTGTCGTCATTATTTTGTTATCTATTTATGTTTAAATATATTAAAATTACTTAATTCCATGTGGTATTTAGATTTAATCAAACCTAGCTAAATCAAAAGAGAACTATATGTGACTCTACAAATGAACTAACATTAAATACACCACAAACACCATAATCAAAGGCAGGTTCATTGTTCATTTAAAGTTTAGGACGTTTGATCGATCAGTAGCTCAAGGAACTGCAGAGTCGACTGAAGTTTTTTGATGAATGGTTGTTCAGAAAATCGAAAGTACAGACATAAAATATTCTACATAAACCAGGGGTGGGGAACCTTTTTCCTATTAGAGCCATTTCAATCTTTATAACATCCTTTACTGGCCATACTAAATTATTGAACACATATATCACGCTAGCCTCTCTAAAGCCATGGCTGGAACTGTTTCTCTTTGGCATGGCGTCTGGTGGTAGTGATGATGATGATGCTACATGCAAATTGTTTTCCAGGTTTCGGTGAGTCAGTGTTAATCAGAATCATATTTGCTGGAAACAGCGTTGAAAAGAACAGCTCACAGCAGGAGATTGTCCCTAACAGACATGCAAACTTCAGTGCATTTCCCCTCAGAGGGAAAAAAAATCCTCGGCACGCAATTCATTTTACAGAAGTCAAGCAGACGGTGGTTGTTGTACCGAGCTTGAGCCTGTTGTTGCTTTGCGATGGTTCTTCAAGACAAACGGACACTTTGGAACAATTTTACTTGTCGAGCAGCAACAATGCCCACCCTCATAAACTAGGTTGAATTAGCATTGACATTTTTCACTATTGTTTAATATAGTATTAACAAATTAATCAATTGTTCTGTGAGTTGAAAATAATTTTAAATTACAGCTGTAAATGGCACCATGACTTTTGAACTAAATCAAGTCATATTTGTTACAATGGTTATATCTATAGCTGTAACTCAGTCGATTGACAGAAGATTAATCTGCACCAACTTTGATAGCTGATTATCAAAGATTTGTGATTCTAGCTTCTTAAATGTGATTTGCTGCTTTTGTATGTTTTATTAGGATGAAAATTAAATATATATATATATTTACTGTTGGCAAAAATATAAATTTATGTTTTTAAAACTTCAATTTGAAATTGTCGGGGATCATTTTATTTCCTGACATTTTATATAAAGAAAACTGTGCAGTTTAGTTTTTTCCCCTATGATTAAATGATAATATAAACTGTGATATAAAGAATCGTCTGCAGGCCTGATCTCTAAGCACTTCAAGGTAAATTGTTTGATGTGATTCTGTTGTCTTGCGCAACAAAATGTATTAATGACATGAAAGGAAAATTTCCTTACCACCCTCCCTCAGCCCTCTACTCTTTCCATTCATCATCAACAAGCAGGCAGGCCATTACCTTCCAGCTTGACCATGTTGACTACAATTAGCCTCTGAGTTTTATGAATGTTTACCCAGCATGGAGACAGAATACTAAATCATACCATTAGCAGAAGTAGCTTTTTGTAAAGGTGTGTTCAAAGGCTGGAAATCAAAGATGATTTAAATCTGGGGGTTTTTTCATCTCAGACTTTGGCTCCGGACCTTTTTTGTGTTGCTCAAATAACCTAAATGCTTTCCTGCCTCCCCTCTCTGTTATTGTCCCCTTGGACCCGAAGGTAGATGGCAGCACAAATTGATTCTGACTGAAACAGGACGTTCTCAATCTGTTCAAGCCGTCTGTTTCTGGTTTGCGATATTGAACTGCCTTGATTGCTGTAATAGTGCACTACATCTCTGAGGTTTTCCACTCTAGGGAGAATTGGCATGTGCCATATATGAAAACCATCCTAATAGCTACACCAGCTTTGAAATTAGGAGGCCATTTGTTTCTAGTGAAAGCCAAAGAATCACGCAGACATTGCAGACATAGTTGATACTGATGTCAAAATATGCCTTTGAATTACACCCTCATTTAAAATAGGACAAAAAAAGATCAGCCATCAATAGACATTTTTTCGTCTGTTCTACTCTTCTACACTGGAGACTTAAACTCCAACACTGGCATAAGAAAGTGATTATTAATCATTGTTGCAGCTTTAAAATTCTCAACTTCTCATTCATTGGAGTGACATCAAATAACACACCACAGACTGGGGGGGACTGATGTGGTGATGCGTTAAAGTAGTGTTCCAACTCCACACCTGCTTTCTGTTAGAGTGATATGTAATGTTAAGGAAGAAAAAGGCAGAGTTGGAAGCTGTTAGCAAGATTACCCCCTTGGGATGTTTAGATCTGTCAGTGTTTCGCTGTCATGGTAACACGAACATAGAAATAAATCATCTCAACCACTCTTTCCAAGCGGCAGGGGCAGCCCCCAGATTCTTGAAGACGTGGAGGCCCTAGTTTACTGTTTGGCAAATACATGTGTATTTGATACTCACTAATTCCTCTCAAATCCAAGGAGTGAACACGAGAGTTGAGAAGGGGAAAGAGATGGAAAGTTGCTGACTAATACTAATAGCTGGCATTCCACAACTACTTGTATATGGGAGAGAAGCTTCACCCAGAAACCATATTGTTTACCTGCCTGTCTGCTGCAGTTTGTATGATTTAAAAAAGAGACGTACACTTTTTCCTAAGGCTCCTGAGGATGAGGTTTAGAAACCAAATCAAACCGTGAGAGTTGTTACAAAACAAAATGAATGTATTAATTCTTTGGGACTTCCTGGTAATATGATTTATCTTCTGTGCCCTTGGTGGGCTCACGATCCCAGACCCACTGCCCTAACGTATCACTTTAATATCCCTACAGAGCCTCCTAACCTTTCTTCACATACAGTAAGACCAAAGAAGAAAATCGTAGAATCTTTTGGTTTGCAGGATAAACGTGTCTCCGTCTATGCTGACACTGATTATCATTTTCTATTTCAGTTATGCTGCAGCCGTTTGACTACGACCCCAATGAGAAGAGCAAACACAAGTTCATGGTCCAGTCCCTGCTAGCACCTCCTGACATGACTGACATGGAGGGAGTGGTGAGTCTTAAAGTCACTTTTCACCATTATTCACAGTATGTGTCCTTTTTGTGTCTTGAAAAACAGGAATTGTATTTTGTAAAGTAATTCATGATGATCCTGATAGTTATAACTTGTGTGCTTGCAGCTGTTGTGACACGTTATACATCTCTAAATTACTAGTGACGCTGCTGTGAAAGTGGGTTGTGCATACTGGAGGCTTTTAATTATTTTTGTGTTGTTATTATCTATAACTCTTATCGACTCATTGGGAACATGTCCGTTTCAGCAAAAGCTGAATTAAAATCAAAAATTTAAATTGATTTAGAATTTTAATTAAAATAGTTGTTTGATACAGCATTACTTTTTGTGTGTGATATTGTGACACACAAATGCACATGCACATAAAAATACAAACACACATACTAAGACCACCTGAGTAATGGTAACAAAGGCGACGTGGTACTGAGGAAGAGCCTGGACTCCAGTGGTGTATTGTTCAATCCTGTGATTGTAACAAAGTTTAGACTTAAAAGCTGATTTTGTTTTCAGTTGTGTTTTTAAGAGAAGCACACCAGTGAGAGCCTGCAGACTCTTTTGTTGTTTCACACAAAGGTTGGAGCTTGAGAACAATGGACAGAGCTGATCCTCCCTGGAAACAGTTCAGCTATTGATAATAATGTAAAAAATGCACATTGACTCGGACTATAGTCACATTTACAGCCAAAGCCTGGATGAATAGTAATTCCATGTATTAAAACAGCAGTTGTGTTGTTTGTTAAGTGTCTAATTCCAATGGAGATTAGCTTCCATTGGAAATTTCCATTAGGTGTGTGGTTCAGCCTTGGGATTAAACTCCTCCTAAGGGATTATTTTCACCCCCACTTTGAATAACAGGAAGGTTGAATATGAAACACTGCTTCTTTATTGTGTTATTTTAAATGATCTCCAAACCACACAGTTTAAATAGATGCCATATCAAGTCGAGAATAGTATTGAATTCACTTGCCTCAAAGAATTCTCAGAAGGCATTAAAAAGTCTTCAGCTACATTTACAGACATGTACATGAACCTTAGTTATAGCTTTTCTTTGTATCTGTTTACGGGCTTTCAGGAGAGCGTACACACCTCCGAAACCAAACCCCAACAATTTGATTGATGAGGCAGTCCATTGTACTGCAAAAAGTCTGCATCATCAGACCTGTATCAAACTTAATTCATTTAATGACCAGCTGAAGCGGCGAGGTCATGTTAATTGATCAATGATGTTACTGGCAAATATTGTGATATACAATTTGGAAGTACCTACAAAAAGTCAATATATAGATATATACACATATATCTATATATTGACATCGCACAACGTCGAACCACGCATACCAATCGCGCATTACGGTCCACACCATCAAGTGCAGGCCACACAGGTGAAAATTGAATGTAAATAAAATTAAAGTTGTAAATGAGGCTTGCTTCCTTTTGGCAGTAGGTGTTGCTATCACTATCACTACATACAGACTAATAGATCTGTTGAGGTCAGAAACACTCTGATCACTGACACCGACATTATCAAACTGACAACAAAGGCTTCTTTGCTTAATGAATCCCTTTGAAGGGTTCTTTTATATAGAGCCTGGGTGGAG
Organism: Verasper variegatus; assembly: GCA_026259375.1. Classification (NCBI taxonomy): domain Eukaryota; kingdom Metazoa; phylum Chordata; class Actinopteri; order Pleuronectiformes; family Pleuronectidae; genus Verasper; species Verasper variegatus. The sequence goes on from CM048040.1 coordinate 21,153,497, forward strand.
TTAAGTAGTAAGTCACAAACAAGTGTTCTTTCATCTTGACATATGCAGATTAATCACCTGAACAACTTTACTCAAGTAAATCGAGGAAAAGACCATAATGGCATACGAGATGAATGACGAACAGCTGATACATTTTCAACTGTGCATTGCAGAAATGAGGGAGAGAGAGAATGAACTGAAGTTCAATGAAAACAGGCACCAAGTAATATTGTGCAAGAGGAAACTACTGAGGTTGAATGAGTGCTGTGTAGAACTGGAGACGTTGAAAGAAAAGTTAAAACTGACAGAAGAGTTGTGCGAGTATTTAAAATAGCACCGTTTTTTTGACGGCTTGAACATATTCGAAAACTCACCAGGCGCATCAGGCCTCCACATTTTGGCCATTTTACACTAGCGGTGTGCATCTTCACTAGCCTCACGATTCGATTCGTTTGCGATTCAGCAGTCTACGATTCGATTCACAATGATGCATCGATGCATAAAACTCGAAATATAACAGTATATACTTGATAGACTGGTTGATACGCATTTGAAAATATGCTTTTGATTTTCTTTATCCAGAGTGTTAGTATGGCTGGTCGCAATCATTTCAGACTTACTGTTCACATGCTCACAAAGATACTGCAGGAAGAAAATCATCAGGAAAATGAGGAGGCAATTCTTGGTCTTGATTCTGAGTCTGAAATCTCTGATGCTGAGGACCTAGACTATGTTCTACACAGGATCAAGCTGGAGTTGTGGGTGTGTCTTGGAATCCAGGTCTCCTAACTGAAGAAGGCTCCTTTGATGACATACCGGACTCATATTCTATGTCCTCATCAATGGAGCCTTCGCTGAAGAATGAAGAAGGAAGAATAAGCTATAAAAGAATCTAGCAAAGAAATACCCAGCCAATCATGAAATAACACAGGAAATGAACCATGATGTGCATTAGAAGGGGTTTGTATAGCTTGTGTATCAAAGGGTTAAGGCCGGGACTCTCATCATAGGTGAGTATTTCGTTGCTGATATGACAATGCACAGTGGAGATAGAACAACTTCATTTTCACACTGATCAGTAGGTGGCGCTATGATCCTGAGTTAATATTGACATATGGAGCTGCTCAGGCCTGCACGCGAAGGATCAACCTTCGCTGTACCTAAATGTTTACACGGTTTAAGGAAATGTTACAATTCTGACCGTGAAGGTCGTATGACTTGTCTGAGGTCATTTGAGCTGTATATTGTAAAGCAGCCACTGCATCAAAGTGTAATCCTCGTGTTTTGATGACTCATCAAAAGGTGATGCCACGCCTGCAGAATTTGGTGTTTTTCGTGTTTTCGAGTATGTTCAAGCTGCCAAAAATGCATTTTCCTGAATAATCACACAAAAAGCAATAGTGACCACTTCAGAAACCCTGTTTAAACATGTAAAGCTGAGAAGATTTATACATGTTTATGCTTCTCTTCTCTTGTATGGGATTTTTACCAACCATAACAATCTTTCCTTTTGCCTTGATTAAATAATTCTAGTGGAAGGAGGCGAAGCCAGATGAGCTGATGGACTCTAAGCTGAGGTGTGTTTTTGAGATGCCACTGGAGAACGAAAAAACGGTAAGCGGCAGCGTGTGCTCTCTCTCGCTTCCTTTCTTTGTCTCACAATGCTGGTCTTTGTTGTCGCAACAGGTTTTACATCAAAGTGAATGAGGCATCTCATTGCTTCGTTCCAGGATTTAAAAAAATCTCACTAATTGACCGTAGCACACAATGTGTTTTATTTTCAATTGATGGTGTCATATTTTATTTATGCTGCCGCAGGTTTTCACCATGATGCTTTTTATTACTTCTGTCTGAACAGAACAACTCAAGAAATCAAGAACTCTTCAGAGGACCACTTTCCACTTTGTTCAGTCTCACATGCAGTTTATTTTATTTGCGACTTTCTCTCTCAGACCCCACACAACTGTAGAGACACTAGCTCATCACGATATGAACTGAGTCCACCGGCTTCATGAACACCAGGGAGGGAACAGGACCAGTGGTAGTTGTTTTCAATTCATTATGAGCTGTGTGTGATACATGCACACGGCTCCCAGTCGGCACCGTGCTCCACAGAGTCCATTAGACAGATAATGCTGATAGAAAGCAGCTCGATCCACTTATGAAAGGCACCCCTGGGTGAACTCTTCTACAAACACAGAGGTAGGAGGCACTGAACAAGCATAAAAAAGAGGCTCAAGCACATTGGGTGGTTATGCAGTGCAGACTTTATACCATAAGCTTAAGTTTTGGCAAAAAAAAAATTCTTCAGAGCTTATAGACTAAAGCAAATCACATCATACATACACAACCTTCCGGGACACCAGGACATGCCAGCCATAGGTAAAAAAGGACAATTACAGAATATAATATACACAATGCAGGAAACTCTACTCACATTTATTTAAATACACTGCATATGTAGTAAAAGGTATAATCTGTATGAGAGATTTCACAGAAACCACCAAAAAAAAAGAAGAATAACATAAGGAGGGATGGCTATTAACCCAATGTGGATACACAAGAAAAATGCAACTGATAAATCCTCTGTCTGAGTTCCATTTGACAGAATAAATTCAGGAAATACTATCACAGTGACCTTGTAAGGAAGGATATAAATACATTTGTACAACCACATGTAAATTGGAGGAGGAATAATATGCAAAACATCAAAGTTAAGACCATCCCTAAACCCGATTGTTGTACATAGACTATTAACAGGGTTACGATCGTGAAAGAAGCAATATGCATATATCCATATAATATAAGTATTATATCTCTCTGCATAAATACCTAAATACATAAACTTTGGAAATATATTACACAGATCATATGACAAAATAAAACAACACTAAACAAGACTCATCTATGTGTTGTGCCAGATGTCACAATGATGAATATGGAAGAGAATGCATGTGCTACTAATAGACTCTTGGAAATGGTTCATATCAATGAGGCTAAAGAGTAATTATCATCTAGTGTGTATATTTGTGTGTGTGTAGTGTGTAATTTGTAATTGGATAACTGGATCTGCTTAAGACTGAGTTACGACTAACTATGTTATTTCCTCTTGGAATAGAGATGTCGACTTGTACAGTGGCTTCTGATTTGTGGTGCTGCTGCTTTCTGTTCTGCATTATTTACTAAGCTTTATTCTGGCCGACATTAGCCATGCCACATGGGCATCCAAGCATATAAATTAGATTAGCATTAGTACTATTGCAATTTATCAAGCTATTGGTTAGATTACGTCTATTAGATTAGACTTTGCTTTTGAAATATTACAAGGGAGTTCGTTTCTGTGCTTGTTTGCTGCCAACAGTTTTGAAAGGAGACTCATTATGTTTTTTGAAGTGTTTTAATGTCTCCTTTAAGACATCTTGTGTGGTCGAACAAGCAGTTTTCAGTGCGTTGGCGACATTATTTGTAAAGACAGGAGGTTTCAAATGCAACTTTGTCCCTGCAGGCCTGTGTCATTCATACACTGTACATAAATGTCCCCAAATGTAAAGTGCAGCCATGCGCCAGCCAAGCCGTTGCTCAGAATTGCCATAGAAACATTTCAGCAACAACAGTCCACATATTATAACTCGTTACCCTGTCACCCACTCACAGCACGACACGGAGTCCAACAAGATGATGTCGTCCAGCTTGCTGAAGTCAGAGTCCTCTTCGCTGCCCTTCAAGTCACTGAGCTCCACCCTGGATGACGGGGAGGTGAAGAAGATCATGGAGGAGTGCAAGAGGCTGCAGATGGAGGCTCAGAGGCTAAGGGAAGAAAACAAACAGATTAGGGTGAGTGAGACAACTGGAAGACCACATTCGGTTCCTTCTTCTATTCATTTTGTTTTATTTTCCATTTCAGTGGTTCATCATAGACTCAGGCATCCCTTTAATCTCCCTGTCAGAAATAATAAAGAGGGCATTTGTTTACTGGAGGTGGTAAACCAGTGATGAATAAACCCAGTCACTCAATACGAACTTTAAACTAACTCCAAAGAATGCAGACTCTCAGACAGAAACACGTGTCTAACAGGTGATTATCAAGCCAGATTTTTCAGTTTCCTACCAAATAAACCTACGTTGTCATCGATCAGACAAATTCTAACTTATCAATGTTAAAAGACAATCGCCTCACACACCAACTTTTTCCTCCACACGGCTACATATGAAGTGTCCTCCGCCCCTTTGCTGTGCTTCTTTGAACAGAGACAGAATCTCAAGATGGAGGTTCGCATTAAGTGGAACTGCTCTCATCTATAATCAGCTGCAGACCTCAGGGTTCGACGCTCGTAAAGCAATTGTGCAAATCAATGTGTGTGCCATAAATCACAACCATCAATGAAGTCAGGTTTAAAATTGGGCTTTGTCGAGGTTTGGTTGGACATGACTCACATGCACACACCACGCCACAGGGAGGCCAGGAAAGAGTGTCCTCCCCTTAGACACCAGCACCACCTACTCCCCTTCAAGTTCTCGCCAGAGGCAGAACGACTGTTGGCTGCCCCTGTGGCTTAGATTAAACCAACAGAGAGCCCCCCCACCCGCTGCTGGGAAATGAAGTGTGTTAAAGCCTGGCGCCCTTCTGCCAACCTCAGGGGATTTGGTCAGATGAAGACTTTTGGTAGATCCTATTTCTTTGAACTAATAAATAAACATGGTCCCATCTTGTTGACTGATGGACAAACAGAGCGTCTCTTTTCCCCATGTTGTCTTCTTTATTCTCCATTACATCCCCCCCCCCCCCTTTTTTTTATTTCACTCTCCGACCACCACCTCTCTGCCACTTTCCACGCGCTTCCTTTCTTTCATCATGTCCTAATTATTTCCTCACCTCTTCTCTTCGCTTCAGGAGGACGACGGTCTGCGGATGAGGAAGAGCAACATGATGTCGTCTCAGCACCCCTCGGTGGCCATGAAGAAAGAGGAAGGGTTGAGCGTCCGCACCGTGTTCCTCATCATGCTTTTCTTTGTGGTGGGCGTCATCGTGGGCAAGTTGGTCTTGTAGAGCGCGGAGCAGTTCGGTCGACCGCAGCATGCTTTCGGGGGATGAAAACAAAACAAGGGGTCTGGGATTTAGGATCAGAAAATGCCACATTCGCTAGGTGGGGGGCGGGGCGGTACAAGATTCGATTCAGTCTAATTTATGTAAAAAAAATATAGAAAAATTCAAAGATAATGTACATGAGGAAAAAAATTAAAAACATCATCTTATGAACAAACCTACTGTTCCAGGTCTTGCCTCTACGTAATCATCACATAATCATTCTGGCCCTCTTCCCAAAGTCTCATGCATACAGATGACTGGTTCTGTGGGTGGGGAGTAATGGAAACGTGATTTAATGCTCGTGATTCAGACGAATGGATTTTTTTTTTTAACACCGGCGAGGTAGTGTTGCTGCGATTGAGTCAGCTTGCAATTGTGCGAATGTCATTTCCGTGTATTGTTTTACTTTTTCTAAATGACAGAGGCCAGACCTTACGTATATATGTATACGTAATCCCCCCCCCCCCCACCCCCGCACTGTACAGTATATCCAGGTGTTCCTTCCAGCTAAACCCCCTTTAAGGAAGGGATGTACCAGAGAGATGATCCACACAGTCGGGGTTTCACACAGGGCTATCAAACTGACTCCTGCAATCAGAGGCTTTGTAAAATCAGCTCGTCTTTTGGTTGTAGAACCTCGATCCGTGTGGGAAACACTACAGCGCAGGTATTTTCTTTCTTCATGTCCCGTTTTGTTTTAAGTCCACTTTACTCCCATCACCTGGTGTTCACCGCATCCCCGCTTGACAGGGGGGTGTTTGATTGCATGCATTCACACACGAGTGTTGCATTTGGACTTTTGAATCTAATTTAATTGCTTTTATAATTGTTATAATAATAATAATAATGTCATTTGGTTGTAGGTTTGCACAACGACATTTTCTGATTTTGTTTTTCTCTTCTTTTCTGTTGCATTTTTATGATTTTAAGTAAATTCTTTTTTTTTGGTTTGTTGTTGTTGTTGTTAGGGTTGAAGCATTTAAGAATTATCTCAGCTACCAGAAATGAGATTTGTATGGATTTGATTCTTCTGTAAATGTTCTACAGATGAAAGACTTGCCTTGTGACCTGTTTGGACAAGTTATTCTCAGGCCAAGAATAAACTAAACAAAAAAAACAAAACAACTCGAATTGTTTCATCTCCAAATTTTGAGGAATAAAATCAGTGGAGAGTCGCTCTCTGTATTATTTGAAGGAAAAAGATGCATTGGTAGATTTTTTTTTTGAATCCACATAAGATGAGTGAACAGCCGTAAATTCCCCTTTGCTTAACCAAAAATAAAAGACTACACTACTCCAGCATCCTTCCACGTTCAGCTGAGTGGAAGATGATAGAATTGTCTGGTGGGTAAGAGATTAAATAGTTTCTACTGTGTCTCTGTAAAGTTGTTGGGTTGAGGATTACTTGCGGCTTAAAGGGAGGGCAGAGCAGACCTGTCATCAGGCCTGGGTCACACAGTACTTGCACACAGTTCTTCTTGTTCACTGAATTCCGGTTGGAGTATTTGAACATTTAATGCAAGGAAAGTACTTCCAAGTACCAGAATATAGTGTTGTTGGTACTCCAAGTGGAATTTTTAACAAACAAAAATAACTGTGTAAATGCTAACGGATCCAGGCCCAGTTTTAAAACTAAACTGACTGAGTCTCTGACCATCACCATGAACAATGTAAGCAGTCGGGAAACTGTTTTGTATGTATATAAATAAATAAATAACTATCTGAGAAGAAGATTAATATACCTAGTCAAGTAGTCTCTCTGGTGTACAAAAACAACCCAACCTGGTTGGACTATGTAGCATCTTAATAAATTAAATGAATAAAACCCCATATACCCAACAGTGTGAAGTCATTTCCTGTCACGCTCACAGGGTACAAGGTGCTTTATCCATTAATATAATGGTGATAGAATTGTGCAGCACCACTTTCGGTTCAGGTTGATTCCTGCATTTAAATGTTTGGTGGTTATGTGATGTGTTTGTGTGTCTGAAGCTCGCTGCAGCCAGTCGTTACCTCAGAGGTTCACTTCACGTGGAGTCAGGATCAACAAACTACCACGAGGATTAATTCAGTTAGACGCTGTTGTGTCTAATTGTGTGGAGAAAACTAAAATAAAGGAAAAGTAAAGATGCCTGATGAGTTCCATCTGGATGAAATGTTGCATGTAAAAGGATGAATTGCACTCGAGAGCGCAAACCTCCACCAAGGCCCAAAAGTCCTTCACATGACTATAGTGTTTATAGAGAAAAAAACTGTTAAACTAAATGAGCTACATAGATAAAATTCATACATATAACATTCACACGTAGGCTATGTAATGTATGAGTTTTATATATATATAAACCTGCATCAGCCCCTTAATCTGCATCCACAGAGATGAATGTGTTCTTCTAAGGCCCGTCCCTCCACCAACTTTGTTTTTTTCATATATTTTTGCATAGGCCTAACAAATAACGCACCATAAATAAATCAAGAATACTGTCATTATATTCACAGCAATCTGTTAATTAAAATGCTTCAGGGGAACTCCTCTGTGAATCATATCAAACCTAGACTCATGTTAAATAAGGGATTGTGATTGGCCCGACAAGTTTCAGGACCAATGGTAATGCTCTTGGTTGAAGCCTGGATCGGTTCATGGAGGTCACAGCACAATGTGGCACAGCCGGAGTTTGTGCCAGGGTCACAGCGACATGAATCTGTGTCTTGCATCAAATATCAGTGAATTCAGTCAAACGTCCACCATGTCACAAACTCATTTTAACCCATTTCCCCCAGAAGCAGTTGTGTTTGCTTTTCTTTGTATTTGTAACAAGAGACACAACTTTGGAGACACAGTAAAAAAACCTCTCAGTTTAGAGCGGACAGACTATTCCTCATCTGCATGGTTAGACGAGTTGAAAAGCTCTCTGGAAATTCTGTTTTTTAATATCAAAGCATATCAGTCTTTTAGAGAAACAGATGTTGACCAATGCAACTTGCATGTAAAGCTAATGATTAAACACAAGAAGCACAAACTGTGGATGCATTCAGCTCTGTTTTGAAAGTCCAGCATACACGTAGTAAACCTCAAGGGTTTTTCTATTTTGTCACATTAGCTCGTCGGGGGTGTTTATCAGAGTAATTACAAGGTGATAAGTTACTGAGGACGTCACAATGCCCCATCACAAAAAGAATAATAACGACTGTGAAGTGACAGAAAACCATCGTGCCGTATAATTACGAGTCTTCTCCCAGCCAGACCTGCTGCCACTGACAGCTCAAGGCCGAGCTGGCTTCTTAGTTGTTACCACTTTGCTTGACTTGGCAGCTCCACAATTTGCAGTGGGAGAAGAGCGTTAGAAAATATGGCTTCGAGGAAATTAATGACCCCTTCGGATTTCTACGGGATCTGCAGCCAGTGGTGTCGAATAAAATAAAATCCCGGTGATTCATCCAGTGTTATTGTATCAGTAACAAGCAGACAGTGTTTCTGTCTGCACCTTGCGGTCGGAGGCAGAAGAGTGGAATTTGTGTCAGGAACACCCCCCCCCCCCCACCCCCGCTGTGCACCTGGGCCCGGTAGCTCCTCAGCTGTTTGGCTTGGCCACAGCAAAACACAGCTGCAAAACATAACGGTGGAAACCAACCGATGTGATTCTACCTTTTTAGAGTCAGCTGGGAAATAATCCATTTCCAAGGTAAACCGCAGAGGAATGTTCCAAAACACAGAGGGGAGGAAAACAACAAGACGTCCTGAGGTGCTCACCTGAACGTAGAGGGTACGTAAACCTCTGCTGTGACCGTGGTGCTCAGATTGTTTTTGTTTAGCTTTGGCAGAGCTGGTTGTTTCCTCCTCTTTCCAGACTTCATTTGAACATTTAGCATCTGACTGAGGAGCTGTAGCCGACATGTAGTGGACAGACATGACACTCGTATCAGGTTTTTTTATCTACTTAAAAGAATGCAAATGTTTTGTTCCCAAAATGTCAAACTATTGTTGTAAAAAACTAATTTTTTATTCCACTCTTTTTTTCCACTGTGTTTTGTGCCGTATAATGATCATAAATTATAATCTTCCTCATCTTCCCTGTCAATCTACAAGACAAACAAACTGATATTCAACTCCAAATAACAGAAATATAAATATACTTCGATACCTACTTATTTGATATTAAGGAGAAGTAGTGCTGGAAAATAAATACTTTAAACACAGGGATTTATATGAAAATCCACTGTAGTGAGGGCAGCTTCTTTAGATCTGTGATCTTTGAAACCACAAGCAGAAGTAAAATGTACTTTTCTGAGCAGACGGCATCAGTTCAATTCTCAAAGAAATTACGGAAAGTCTCATGAAAACAACATTATTTATTATCAGTGTTATTTATTTTAACCGTTAAAAAGAACCCAAGAATTTCAGGATGAAAAAATGGAAGAGAACCAGTCGTTTGACACGTTCAACGAGGGAAAGTGTATCCAGATCACATCACACACATCTTTCCAATGAATGTGCGTTAGATAACAGCTCAGCAGAAACATAATGACGACTTCATTAACTTTTCTTTCACTTGAACCTTCTCTGCCTTGACCTGGTGCTTCTCATTATCCATTCTGACCCGAAGGAAGCCACATCAGACGCTGATCTCTGACCCCAGACTCCACGTCTTCTGGAGGACACAGCTTGTTTTTGGAGGCTGTGATTGATCTTCAGCCTCACTCTCATCCTCTTTCAGTGAATCTGGTCCTCATTGAGCTTCGTACAATAATGATGTCTGGCTGCCCTGAAAGCTGGAGGACGCATAAAGCATCAGCCTGACACACTATTGTTTTTCACTTACACGGATTGAACATTCAATCTCCTGCTTTATCGACAGGTTTTACACATGTTTAAATCTGCCCTTAATTTATTATTCTCCTCGAAGCTGCACAAGTGAAACCGAATAGTCGTCTGGCACATCCATGAGCCGGATTTCATGCAAATCCACTTACAAGAGGTCCCTGTAAGAGTTCAGCGGCCATAACGCTTTGAGAAGGACGCGCAGTTTGCCAGGGAGGTTGGAGGCAGGACAACTGGCAGTGAGTGATGGAGTCTGGAAGAGTCGGCCTGCGGCAGATCTCTCCAGCAATAACCCATTCAATCATTTGTGTGATCTTAACCTTACAGCAGAAACACGACCCGGTTTAACAAGCCACCAGAACTGACAGATCGCACTCAGGGGAACGTGTCTGTCAGATCGAATCCCCCAAAGGCTACAAGTATATTAAAAAGGTTGTGTTGTAGGAAATGTTGCAAGTTACTGTTCATCTGTTGTGTTTTTAGGTGTGAAGAGTAGATAGGATATTTTTCATTTGTGTTTTTCTGGGATCTGTTGTGTCCTGTGGGAAAGAATAAAGTGCATTTGACTATAACTGTTAGTTCTCAGGTATTCTAACAGTTACAATTACATACAGTTACTTAAGTCTCAAAGGACTTTTTTACAAAGTTGTTTTAGTAGTTTGGTAAAAGATCAGAATATCTCTTTTGCCACAAGTTTGAGTTAAAGGACCAGTGTGTAGAATTCACAGGGATCTATTATAGTTGGCACAGTGGTGCCTCACAACAAGAAGGTTCCTGGTTTGAATCCCAGTTCGACCATGGTCTTTCTGTGTGCAGTTTGTATGTTCTTCCCGTGTTAGCTTGGGTTTTCTCCGGGTTCCACCCACAGTGCAAAGACATGCAGATTGGGGTTGGATTGATTAAAGACTCTTAGGCCGAGTACACACTTAATATGAACATGTGGTTCTTGTGATCTGATCACAAGTGGACAGCACTGAGTGTGTGCGTTCACACCTGGCATTAAAATGTGGCCCCACATGCTTCTCGTGATCGGGCCTTAGATCGGATCTCCCTTCCCTGCTCTATATAAACAAACATGTAAGTCATTTCTGTTCACGAAGACCAAGTTGTGTTGTTTTTTATCCAGTCTGAGAGAACGGGTGTGTCCGATATCGCTGTGTGTGTGTGTGTGTGTGTGTGTGTGTGTGTGTGTGTGTGTGTGTGTGTGTGTGTGTGTGTGTGTGTGTGTGTGTGTGTGTGTGTGTGTGTGTGTGTCGAATGAAAGTGAGGTAGAGAGACGAGACATGAGAATCTGAATGACTCTTGTGCAACTGCCCTGTGAAGTAAGATTTTACTGATTTATTTATATTTAATTTATGTGGTGATCAAATCAGCAAGAAAAGAAAATACGTGTTGATTCGTAGTGAAACTGCAGCGGGTCAGAGGACATCAGCTGAGTGGGAGGTCCTTCATATGTGGCCCAGGACGCATTTACGTTCACACTGTTAAAAGAATGTGGACACGTGTTGCCCAGGCCGCCTCTGAATCTGGTCTGGTGTGATCGGATCTATATCCAATCTGAGGAATTGGCTCCAGCTCCTCTGCGATCCTCAGATGGAATCATGTTTTTCTTCATAGACCATCACTTGTTTTTGTCACTTTAGAATGAGCCCTTCATATCTACTCTGGGAGTCGGCCAAGTTGCAACACCAGGTTTCTACAGTAGCCCAGATTGGACAAACCAAGCATTCTAGAAAAGGGTGTTTAGTAGGGTTTTACATACAAAGATTCTGCAATCTGCAACCTCACCACTAGATGCCACTAAATCATACACACTGTAACAAAGTAGATATTGGGAAATTACTGGCTGTTTCGTGGTGTTGGATCTGTTCGGTGGTTGGTTAAGTATACAAGCATGAGGTCATGACAGAAAGGAGCCCCCTTTTCTGTTTGGCAACAGATGAAGCAGGAAAGTGCAGTCGCTGCCCCGCGCTGCAGCTCTGTGGGCAACACACAACACTTTGTTCATTTGTCCTGAGGCCAAAAAGACACATTTCTCAATAGAAACTCATTTGTTTCAACTGAGGCAGTCAACCTATGGCAGATGCTATCTTTTATGAGGCAGCTGCAGCTCGAATTCTTCAAGAAATAATGGGATTTTCTTAACAGAGCCTGAAATTTGAATGAGTGAGGAGCGGTTGGACGTCGCCCGTACTACTGCACTGACGTCATCTCAGCGATGTGTGCGCGTGTGTGCGTTCACTGCATATACGAGATTTTTATGGGCAGGCAGGAGATGGGAGGGAGAAAAAAAAATCCCTCTGCTGTGTTTTCTATTGAGTCTCCATCCAAAAGCAGCGCTGACTCTTTCTTACCAGAACATTTATCAGACTAAACCACCAAACTGTATGTGGTTTGGAAAATTGGTTTAGCTGAAAGGAAACTCCTTAGGGCTCGTTTTGTTTTGTTTTGTTTTAACAGTCTATAGGAACATTCTTCCAAAAGTCGTATTACAAGGGTTTGGGTCCTTCGCAGTCCAGCCCTCGGAGAAGTCTACAGAAAGTCAAACAACAAACTCAAGAGATTTATTTTCATAAATGTCAGCTAAAGCCTCACATGTGTTGCAGGGATCCATGTGAACGACGTGAACTGCACACAGGACAGCGCTCATGCTTTTTCTCCTGTGGCCCTTAAGAGTTTCCTCATCACATTTGTTGCTGGATTGACATAATTTTGGACGTGATTTGTGGTCTGGAGGATTTCAACTGCTTGTTCAGTGAAGGAATTTTGGCCAGTTTACTTGTGTGTGACCACGTGTCACCTTAATTCTTGTGTTACTTGGTTTGATACCAACATATTAAGTAATTCAAAGTTTCACACAATGAAACCATTTTTTTTTTTTTTCTCAACGGACGTGTTTTAGGAAATGTTCTCATTCTCTGTCTTCCAAGACAAGATCAAAACTTCTCTCATGTTGGTCTGTTAAATATTATATTTTAGACTACAACTAACAGATGGTTATTTTTCAATGAGGATGTATAACGTGTAACTTACTGAGCTTCAGAGGTGGTGTTGCCTCATCAATCAATCAAAACCTTACTTATAAAGCACCTTTCATGCAGGTTAGTGCCGTGCTTCACATATGATCGACAATATAATGATAAGACAGACACAGGAAAAAAAGAACAAGACCAAATGAAACAATTAAAACCCAATTAAACCTCATGACAGAGCCATATGAGCAGTTTCCCACTATTTCCATCTTTGTGCTTAGCGGAAAGTAACTAAAAACACAGGTACCAATACTTTTCTTGACTACTTCGAATTTGTTAGATTTTGTACTTTTAATCCACTTGATTTCAGAGGGGGAATGTTGCATAACATAATATAACGTAACTGGCGTAATGCAACATGATGTGACATAGAAACCATGCACCCTGACGTAACAGAGCTTAACGTAACGTGACGTTATGTAACATAGCCTTAAAGTACGCATTGTATATGCATTGATACACAGTAAATTAAATCAGTTTATAAAATAGTCAGAATTAGCTCCACTGGACGTAGCAACATCATTAAAATACTGATTTCGCATGAATACTTTCATATTCACGTCACTTAAGCTGATGTTATTTGCACTTTATCAACATCTGGAAGGCAGTACTTTTATTTGTAACAGAGTATCTTTGCTGGACTGAACTATAATAATGAACTAATACAAATTAACCTCATTTTAATACCATTAGTTCAGATAATGACTCAAATTAACGTTGTGCAAACACACACAAATGCATCCAGAATGAAATCATGCTTTTTACTCGACTTACTGCATCGGGTCTGTGTTTTATCTGCTCGTGTTCTGTGGATGTGTTTAATAATCATCCACTGGGCCTGATTACTAACAGGTTGGCCCTGCGCTCCTCTCCGCCCTGACAGTCTGCTTTATGGCCCACAACAGAAACCACGAACTGCCCCCCCCCCCCCCCAACCCTGCTCTCAGTTATCAACACCATCCAGCCATCTCCAGCTCGCCGGATCTATGCGGTTACCGATTCATTCATCCAGGTTCGGAGTCGGCCCAGCGACATATTGCGCACATCATTGTGCAGATAAATGCCGTTCATCCACCCTCAGTTTTTCTTTCAATCAGTGTCTGTTCCTTTTTTGTGTGTGTTGGCTTGTGGGGGTTACAGACCTATATACTCCATCCAAGCCTGGAGGATGACCTCATGGGGCGAGCAGCTGCCATCACCATTCTCGCAGGAGTTAATAGGAACAGTATGTAGCCTCTGGAACAGACTACCTCCTGCCTTCTTTTTTCTTTCTCTCTTTGTCCCCTCCAGTTCAGCACCAAAGGGCCAACTAACATCATTTTACCTTCCTTCATTGCGTATTTATATTGTTTTCACATTTCTCGGAAAACCTCCTCCCTCCGTTCTCATTCATTCTGCCTCATTTTGAAGATGTATGACAGATAAAACCAAAGCAGAGTCGTGTAATTTAATCCTGATGTAGCTCCAATCAATAATTTAGTATTAATAACTACTTGTAAGTGATTGACGTGACAGCCCCATTTATCAATCGACTCTGCGGCTTCCTCCAACTCAACCGAGCTCTTTATTGTATTTCAGCTTTTGTTTTGCTCTCATGGCAAAGAGCACTCACTGCTCTCCAAGCTCCATTTTGTTCTGCATCTGTTTTCAGAGATAAAGCTACAAGAATGAAGACGTCTTTGGATTTTCACCCCGATGATTGCAACATTTTCAAGTTATTTCAGGGTAAAATGAATCTAAGATGTTACTTGCATGTTGTGCTTCAAACACATGCTTCAGGAATCAATGGATTATGGCTTGATTGTGGCTGGATTATGGCTATGGCTATGGCAGTGTCTCCATCTCCATGTTGGACAGCAGGCTGACTGGAGGACCCACATGAACTTGTAGATGAGGCGGTGGCACAAACATGGCCTCTTGTTGCCTCTTATATCCAGAGCCTTCAAGTCTTGCCTTAGTGAATGAGCTTGTTAGCAGCTAAATTAGCCCTCAGCTGATGAACACAGTGGAGATATTTGAAGTCATAATCTAAACAGAGCTAAAAGGAGCATCAATATTGGATTGAATCATGTTTATTAAAACTTGTTATTCCAGTTAAGCTCACTGCAGGACTATGTACAGAATCTTTTTATGAATGAAGTGTAACATTTATGAGAAGGTTTATTACAGAAAGTGACATTTCCATGTCTTTTTTTTAATTATAAAGCAGGTCTAGATGCTGTATAAATACTGTGAAAGTATGAAAGCACTCACCATCTGTGGAGAACTGCAAACAGCCCATAGTCAGAAACTGTACCTTGAAACCAGCTATTTATTAGATTTTATACTTTTACTCCACTTGATTTCAGAGGGGAATACGTACCTGACATAATGTAACTAAACATAAAATAACATAACACAACGTGAGGTAATGTTACGTAGCATTAAATAACATAACATACAAATTGTATACGCATTGTTACACAGTAAATTAAAATGATAATTCGTACTTGTGTAGTTTTGTGATGTCACAATGAAACAGTCACTCCTCTGAGTTATTCCCCGGCTCAGTCCAGCCAACTATAACACCATAAAAAACACCAGTTGGGTTTCTCTATGTTTTTAACTCAAATTAACCTCTATTAATGACTCTTATTAGAGTTTTTCGGCTTTTTCCAAAGAACTTGTCAGAGTTATAATCATTTTAACACAGTTCTTCTTCAAGCGTGACAGATGAAAACTGAGTTGAACTGAAAGGCCTGCAGTCATTTTGTAGAAGCAGGTGTAAGGATTTTACAAATGTAAGATATCTCTGTGGAGCATGACGCTTCGCTTGCTTCAGTCATAACACAGAAAATCTGGATTTATATATATATATATATATATTCCTCTGTTGCCTCCTAACTGCTGCTTTTTTCGGCTCATTAACTGTCAGAGCGACTGCGAAATCTATTTTGTTGGCCGGCGGGCGGCTGTGCACTCTCATGATGCCGTGTGCATCCAATCTGATATCCTTCTGTGTGTTTCCAGCAGTTGGAATCTCTTGTGTATTGTGTGAGCCTTGTGACAGTTATTTGGCAGATGAAATGGCAACGCACTCACCTTCTATCTGGGCTTTGAATCATACGAACACCAGAGACACGACAAAATCCTGCTGGGCCGAAAGCCCTGATCTTCTGTTTGCTTTTAGAAAAAGTAAAACTGCAGCTTTGGGACACACCACAAATAAACTCTCATGTCTGCTCGTCTCGGATGTTCCCTCCACCACTTCGTCCAGACGGAGATATCTCAACAATGACTCAGTGACCATGAAATGTTGTACACACGTTCATGGTTACCCTGATGATGAATCCCACTGACAAGTGGGAGCCTCTGACTTTTATTTTAGCGCGACCATAAGGTTAATATTTGTGGTTTGGCATATTTTAACAACTATTAGATGGATCACCATGAAATTTGCTACGGACTCACATGTCCCCCTCAGGATGAATAGGCCTTTTTCATAGCTGAGATTTTAGTACAAAAAGACATTTAGTCAGAATAATTGTAAGATTTTCTCTCCCATAGACTGTGATTAAAGATGGACAACCTGTCTCCATTTCATCCCGTGGCAAACCTCCACCTCCCATTCACTTCCAATCTGTTCGAGTGGGGGAGGCGAAAAATACATTTGCTTCCTGTGACGAGGCAAATCACTGCATGGCTTTGCGTGGAGTTTAACTTTGGTGACCTTTGACCTGCGATATTGTGACTGTGCCCTAAGGGTGCCACCATCTTGTGCTCCTCGCGTTACTGAATGATGTTTCATCCCAAGTTATAGCAGGAACTGCTGGGTTTCTTTGTAAATGTTAAGGTCTTGACCTTATTTTATAGGGTTTTATACTTTTATAATAGTTTTATACTTTTTATTTTATATCATTGTGAAGCACTTTGTAACCTTGTTTAGATAAGTGCTAAACAAATAAAGTTATGATTGTATCATTATTATAGCATCAAATAATCAATTAAAGGCACATCTACGAGAAAAATGTATTCGACTTTAAAGTTTAAGTTAACATGGGTGCGAGGTTTATTACCCATGATGCAGCTTCACTTTTGGGAAGGTGTCATGTCGTCCATCTTTTTATACCAACTCTGTTTCATCCCAGTCTGTGAATCTGCAATGTTAGCATGCTGATGTTAACATGAAGGTCGGGTCCTGCTGCAGAACAGCTATCAAGGCTGAACATGCCTCACGAGCTGCTCACAGGCGTCACTCAGTCATGTTTCAAAGAGTAGTTCAACACACAAGTTATTATGAAAAGTAATTTTTTAATACACATAGAAAAGAATCACTTTCTTAAATGGTGAAACTAACTAAAAACATTAGACCCACATCTTTTTTATCAAAAAGTACATTATAGATGGTTAAAATAAATATTCTTCTGATTTATCTGGACAGTTGATAGAAGAGCAGACTAACGCGCTCTCTGGGGAAGAGATAAGGCCACATTTCACTCCACAGTGGGATCAGGCCGATGAAGAGGATATGTGTTAGAGTGCAGACATTTTCTACGTCTTCTTCTTTTCTTTCCAGTATGTTTATATATATATATATAAAAAAACAAAAGATATGTACAAAGTGCATTAGTCAAACTGCATCATGGGGAAAAGTCCACTGGAATGTCCATGGCTTTCATCCCATGTGGAAATAACTGATTCCCTGTTTCAACGTTGTTATTATGTTATTACAGGAAAACAGGATTTATGTAAAACAAAAAAAGAATTGATCTGTGAAGTGAGAACAGCTTTTTGATCATTATAATCAAGGAACACGGTTTAAAAGTATATAAATGTATTTTTACATATTGAAATTATGCCACCTGTATATATGTTGAAGGTTTATATACAAATTAGTTTTTAGGTAGAAATGCAGCTGAAGTTAAGAGTCATTAAAGTGAACCTACAGGCAGCATCTGGAAGCCAGATATTAAAAAATGACTGAGCTCTCTCGAATGTCTCTTTTCCAGAAAATGTCCGTTAATGACTTTAGCTGCGAAACAGGTTGAATTAGTCTCTAGAACAAGCTGCACAGCAAAGATGCAAACAGCAGCAACATCAGCTGTGCCCGTCTCTCCGTCCCGTTGGCTGGTAACTGGACTTGCTTGTTGTTAAATCCTGATCCATGGCGATGAGAGTGCTGTGTGTCCCCTCCACTGCAAGGCACCATGGGAGCTTGAAAGGAAGTGGGTCTCCGCTGCGGTCGGTCGGGACTGGACCCATCAGTGGGCCTCTCTCCGATGAACAGCAGGGGGTGTTTCCTTTGGTCCAGCTCGGACTTGAAGAGCTCGTACTCCTTGTGCGGCAGCTTGATGCCCAGTACCGTGCACCCGTCAGTGGGGGTCAAGTCCTGCTCCACTCCGACCTCCCAGTGTCCGGCCTGACCACACTTTCCTGGCCTGGTGCCGTTCAGCAGCTTGGCTGTGGGCTCCTCCATGGCCGTGACTCTCACCTGGGTGACCTTGAAGACCAACTCTGTGGCTCCTGAGACCTTGACCGAGGGGTTTCCCTGAGCGTAGTGGCCAGACGCTCTCAGGGTGAACGTGGGCTGTGAGCAGGAGGGGTCGGAGTAGTGATGGTAGGTGCCCTCCCATGCGTGCTGGTCAGGGTCAAAGGTGAAGTCACGAGTGAGGAAGAGGACGGTGGGACGGGTCTCACAGTGCTGGCTGACCCAACGGCCGGCCAGAGCGAGAGGGGCTGCAGGGCTGCGGGGCAACACCGGGGGGCGCTGCTCCGAGGAGCGGTACACCAGAGCACACACGGGGCAGGGGTGGATGTGATGCTGTGAAAAGGGCGAATTGAGACGGAGTGTTTTCATTATCATTGTATATTTTATATCAATATTAGTATCAATATGATTCATATTTTTGACACATTTCTTCATCATTTCCTCATCACATTTAAAATGCATCAGGATAATATGATACATTAAACCTCAAGGGAACGTTTCTAAATGGCGTATTTGTTTTCAGGCAAAACACCCCAAAATATTATTATTTATCAATTTAAACTGAAAATGTTATACATGGTTTATACATAGGTTTTATGTCCCTTGTTACCCATGTATTCAGTCTTTCAAGAACATATTGCATTAGTAAATACACTGAAAACAAAAAGACGTTGTAATGTCTCACCATGGCGTTCTGCAGTGGCTGCTGGTACCCTGTGGGTCTATACTGAGTTCTCTGAGTCCAGTCAGTGTGGATGTCTCCTAAAAACAGCTCCTGGATCTTCCCTCCATGGCTGTGATGCTGCGTCTCCAACCGAATCAGACCCATCTCCATCATGGAGAAACCCAGCGCTGCCAGACACCCCCTCCCTGCCCGGGTGTTGTACAGTTCGTACAGCTTCCCCGGCACCACTCGACTCAGGGTCTGGCCCACGCAGGCTGCAGGCAGCCTGGAGGACAGCCTCTGAATGGCTGCCAGGCTGTGGACCACGATGCCCACCTTGCTCGGGTGGTGTTCAGCTTCGGTGCCTCCGCGGGTGATCCAGGAGGCCTGGCGCAGACGAAGCTTCCCCCAGATCATCAGGGAGTAGGCCGGGTCCTCGCAGCTGCTGTCGGTGTAGTAGTGCTGCAGGGCTTGGAAGTGACGGCTGGGGTGAAAGGTGTAGGAGCGGGTGAGGAACTCTGGACCGGGCCGAACCTCACATCTGGACACAGAGCGACAGGATGGTTAAAAGTAGATAATAATACAATAAATACACATGTTGCCTGTGCCAGCAAAACATTTATCAAAGCACCTTCATATCGAACCAGCATCACCCAGCACATGTCAGCCAGGGACCGGGCTCTACTTGGCCACAGAGACATATTTTTGACATGCTGACGTGAACTACCTGTGGCAGCTGTTCAGATTTGATCAAAATCTATAAAATAGTGTTTGTAACTGAAACTGACTCCTTTCAATAGCAGCTCAGAAGTACGTCAAAACACACGGCTCCAGGTCTCAAGTCAAGTCTAGTCCTCGAGGAAGTCAAGGATCAGGTCCTCGTGCCTGTGACAGTTAATCTGACTCAAGTCCAAGTCAAAAGCTCTGCTCGAATCTCCCTCAAATAATGACTTTAATCCAAAACAATCCTTAAGGTTTAAAAGTTATAAGAGACTCTGAAAATATAAGGTAAAACAAATGTTGAGCCTCAGGGCTCCGTTGGCCTGGACTCTCTGGATCTCTGGACCTGTAGGAATGAACGTTACTTTTCCAAAAATATTTTCCACATATGTCACGTCTCACACATTCGTCCAAAATCTCCCATTTGGTTTGACATCTGGAAAGTGTGAAGGTCATAGCATCCGATTCACACAGTTTTTATGCCACAGGCGATCCCTTGTAGTTTATACAGAAGCATTCTTCACTAATGTGATCCGCTTCTGACTTCAATGGTTCTGCATCTGATAGAAAAGATATACAATTGTTGACTTTCTCTTAAAATGTTTAAGTGAATCATTGCCACGACTTTACCTTGTTGACACCCACGTGCCGTCCAGTCTTGGGGGGACGTCCGCTGTGATTCTCACTTCTCTCCTGTGGGTGGCGGTACTGACAGTGGGGCAGCCACTGCAGGCCTTCGCTGAGGTTGGAGGAGGAGGAGGAGGTGAAGGAGGCCGGAGGCACCTCCCATAGTTTACTCCCGGTCCCGGCCACAAACACAACTACAGAGGAAGGAGAAGTCAGAAAACAGCCGAGTAAATAATCACTGAGGCTTCATTTAGATTTCCAGGCTGATTCGGGCTGGATGTGGGGAAACGGGGGAAACCAAAACTATTCCCATCAGAAATGGTTATCAGCCTCCTTCATCAGAGGAGGAGGGGAGCGAGCGGGAGCCCGGTGGGGGGGGGGGGGGGCGTTCACATCTTCTTTCTGTTACATCTAAACATAATTCTGGTCGAGCGCAGGCTGTAATTTTGGTACATTTTCCATGTAATGAGTCTGCGCTATAGGAACCATACATGGCTGTGAATCAGGACGCTGGCCACAGTGCAGACAGTTTTGGCTTGTCACTTCAACGGGGCTGCAGCTGCAAAACACAGCCCTTGTTATTGTGTTTGCTTGGGGGCAGGAGGTGTGTGTGTGTGTGTGTGTGTGTGTGTGTGTGTGTGTGTGTGTGTGTGTAGGTGATTGTGCATGAGCGTATAGTCTTTGTACAGGAAATATGCATTTCTATCATCGAGAGGAATCAAACGGTGCGTCACTGACAGCAGCATCCAGCCAAGCCAAACACATCTGTCGATATTATGACTCAAGAAACACTTAAGGTGATGAATGTTCTCGCCTTGAGTTTCCCCAAACAATGACAGTAAAGTTAATCCCAATGAAAGCGCGATTCACTCCATAACACTTATTGATCTGACGCACACATCTGGACAGTGTCTGCCTAACTGCACTTTCTGCTCTGTGCACTTGTTGCTAAACAGAGAGGTGTGTGCGATGTCGACATCAGCGAAGGCCCGAGCGCTCTGATCTGGAGGATTGTCCGATTGCATTTAAACGTGAGGTAACACGCCGGGGTCTGTGTGAGCAGCGCATGTGTGCATTTCTGTGTGTGTGTGTGTGTGTGCGTGTGTGTGTGAAAGTTACGGCTTCAGTTTCATTCTCCCAAAACAAACGTGGTTCTCACAGACATCTCCTGTTTTCTCTCTGACTGTTTCACCTGTGTTTTTTCTTCTCTCCTCTTCACGGTGAATTATCGCTGCACACATCATATTTTGCATTTATCAAACTTCACAGTGAGCTTAGTGAACTTTTTTTGAACAAAGCAGTCTAACCTTAGCTGTTCCAGCCTTTATGCTAAGCTAACCAAACCATATTATGACCTAGACTACAAAAATACGAGTATTATCATTCTTCTCATTCATCTCTTTACCATAGGTTTTCCTAAAATGTGATAATCGATCAATCATTTACATTTTTCAGCAAAAATCGATCACTGGTTTGTCACTTTGGACACCGGGACATTGTAAAGACTGGTTATTTTTTCACATTTTCTAAACAAAACTAGAACGGCTCTCAGGAGAGTGAACACTTATAACAAGACCCAACGGTCTCCTGATGGAGCCACATTTAGATCTGCTACATCAGGATTTTTATTTTGGATCCAATAAATCAAGATCCATCGGTAATTCTCTGGGAAATCGATGAAAATGTCCCCAGAAAGGCCTCATCTGGGCACTGATGAAAAAAAGTCCTGCATCTGCCCCTTTGTCTCGATCTCCACCAAAATGTAATGGTTTCTTTTCGTGGCCCATGTCCCATCCTTCCACCAACAAGGGGCGAAACCATAACCTCTCTGACGGAGGTAACAATCGATTATTAAGGACAAATTCAGCAGATTATTCAGTGATGAAAATAATTGTTGTTTTCCTTTTCCCCCTCTCGCTCCCTCGTGTCCTCACAGCTCTCACATTCCTCCTCTCACTTTCTAAACTTCCCCGGGACAGAGAGACAGCTTTATGGAGGTAATCTCACTCCGCTTTCCTCTCCCTTCACTTAAGATGCACCTGGGGAGCGGATCACCTGTCGAGCCTCCAGTTGAGCTGGGACTTAGCTGTGGAGGGGTCAGCTCAGCAGATCGCTCTCTTCCCCTTTTGACTGAGCAGACGGAGCCGGAGGAAAAAGGGCTCCGAATGGAAAGTGTGCGACGGTGCCATTTTTTCCTGTAAAGGGCTCCAAGACGGAGAGGCGTTTATTAACCCTGTTAGAGACAGAGGCAGGATGTGTTTTATTCCCTCTCAGTCTTGCTTCCCACACACTGACCACAACCACAGACGTGTGTGTAGAGTGCAGTCATTTCCAAGCATCCTTCCACCTGACACACACACACACACACACACACACACACACACACACACACACACACACACACACACACACACACACACAAAACCTTGCACTTCTATATTAGTGAGGTCACTCATTGACATAATGCATTCTCTTCCCACTCACCCTATAACTCCCACCCTCAGTCTGTAAGGCCTATGCTTAAAAAGGTCATAACAAAGATGCACAAGTACACACACACACTGCACACACACACACACACACACACACACACACACAAGTTACAGACCTAAAGACCAAATCTAAGATGAAAGCTCGTTTCTCCTCCGTCTGTCTGTTTGATGAGATGATTAATGCTTCTCTTTCCTGTCGGGGTGCATGTTTGCAATCCCCCCCCCCCCCCCCCCGCGCATGTGACGTGTTTGTTTATGCTCTGTGTCACTGCAGCTGGCGAGGGAACTCGGTCAGTTGGACCCAGCTGCACTACCACAGGAGACCTCGGAGCAGAAATACTAATCAGGATTAATTCATTTCCACGGCGCCTTGCAAGTCACTCGATCGGCCTGTTTCGTGTTACCCCGTCTTTGTTGCTGCATGCGTGCAACATGTTGCCTGTAGTGGTTACAGTGCATGAGCAGAGAGGCTGGAGTCACAGCATGTGACGTGGAGTCACCCGGGCTGCTAAATTTGAGTTTCTGTTTTTTGCCAAAGTATTTCTATAGAGTGATTCTTAAGGTCACTTGTCATTCAGCCCCGCTCGCTCCCTTGGATCTCCTTCCAGTTGGGCATATGGTTGCATTTACGAAAAGAGTTCTCATAAAAAGCAGAGCTTAGTAAAACAAAATTGCTCATCGTGGGGTTTTAAGTATTCTTCTACGAAAGGGCCTGGTCCAACCACAAGATGTTGTAATACATATGATAATAACCAACCCCCGTCTCAATTTGGTGGAGTTGAGGGACTATTTCAGTTGATTCACTTCCTACATAGGAAGTCAAATATCATTAGTTTTACCCTAAAACGTCCCCACTGATTTATTATTTTTCGCTCTGGACCCTCAAACTTCCCACTGATGCAGTCCACACCTCCCAGTGACAGAATAATAACCTGTTTCAAAAACAAAGCATTTTACCAATGAAAATTAGAGGATGTCCGGTTCCACCCTGATGAGAACGGTGGCCTTTGACTTTGTGAGGTATTATATATATATGTGTAGAATTAAGGTTTACTGAGAAAACATTATGATAAAGTGCTTTTTGCTGTAATTCTAAGGTGTTGAGTGAGACAGCTCATTAGAGAGCAGCAGGCTAACTACAGTGTTCACACAACTTCATAATCAATCGATAAATCATTTCTCCTTCAATTATTTATTGATTTTAAATCAGAAGGTAAATTTAACTCATATAATGAGTAACTCTGCTCACTTTAAATGACGTCATCACGTTAGTAATAACAGGCCATAATAAAAACACCTGCAGCTGTCATTGGTCAGTTCAGACACGTGACAGCCAATCAGCACGTGACATTTCAGCAGAAAGTCTCCAGCCTTGTAACTTTAAGCAATTATTTGATTCCTCAATCTTCTGAAAATGAATCACCAGTTCAATATGATAGTAGGATAATTGTTTTGAAGGGTTTTTCTTAAACTAAATTACTTACTACTTGACCGTCACATCTTCGGAAATGTCCGGCTTCCAGTTTTTTTTCTCATCTTTGGGTTTGAGGCAGTTGGTCAAACAAAACATTTACACTAACTGACTTTGCTTTGGGCTGTAAGAGACTGTGACAGTACTTGTTCCCGTTTTTGGATGTTCTGTTCACTAAACAATGATTTATTGATTTATTGGAAAACCCTGGCAGTTGAGAAACAGTCGAATACAGAAATAGTTTGTATATATTCTGTATTGTTTTTGCACTACTCTTCACCCATCGTTCTTTTTATATATAGTTTATTTTCTGCCCTTTTCTGAGGTTAATGTTCACCGTATGTTCATTCACGATGTAGGTACAATGAGAGCAATGCTAAACTGGAGTCAAATTCCTCTTACTTGGCCAAAAAAGCTGATTCTGATTCTTACAGATAATGAAAACAATTGTTGGTTTTGGCCAAAATTGAGATAAGGCATGTCCTTCTCCTCATGAAGACCAGGTGAACTCATCTGTCATTCTGCTCATCTGCATAAAACCTGACTACACAGTCACAAGCAGCTGAACAACACATGTACATGAGCTACAGACAACACACCATTCACCCCGCAGCGCCACAGTTCCCCCACAAGAGGTCAGTGCAGCCGCCTGTGGCCTGCGTGTGGTCTGGACGGTCAGTCTGTCATCACCAGTGACTCTGCAGCAGCCGGCCGCCCGCTCGCCTCATCCCACTGATGACCGGCCAAAGTCATCTACCTGCCCGTGAGCTTCCATGTCTCCGTTCTGTTTTCCACACGCAGAACAAATGTCTGCTCGCACGCTCACAGAAACACACACTGATGTACAGTAGGGCCGCAGAAGGGATACCATTTATACAGGACCTCCAGGCTGCACTCTGTTTGTTTGTTTGCATTTGTGATTAGGGTTTGGCAGCCGCCGCTCTCCTCTCTCTCGCTCGTCTCATCCACGGAGCCAAAGTCAGAAACCGGTTTAATGCACTTCTTTATTCTGAGCCATCCTGGAAAAACAAGAACCAGACGCAGGCACTTTTGATTCAGGCCTAGCTTTGCGGAGGGAAATCAAGTGCTTGACATTTAAGTCAAGCCAGTGCCTCATTCATTAGAGAGAGACGCCTTTGTCTGATTCATAGATCTCATACTTGTCTTGGCTTTTAACAGGAGAATCACCAAACCTGCCAAAGTGGAGGCAGCGGAGGTGAAAGGAAATCGATTCTCTCCCAGAGAAAATGTTGTTGGTGAACGGAAATGATGGCAAAGTCCTCCATGTTCCAGTATTTAAACTGCTTCCTTGTGTGTTTCCTTCGCTCCGAGCCCATTTCTTTCAGTGTGGCTGCTGTGTCTATCCCCCCCCGTGAACTGTACAGCCACTCACATCTCTCCTTGCCTCAGTGCTGCAGGACAAAACCAACCCAACTGTCCCTGAAGTGCCCGTGCCCTCTTGGCCCGCATCCCCCTCCCCTGATGAAAAAGCTGTGACGTTTACGGCTCATTTCTCCTGGATGGTTCTCAGATTTCTTTTTTTTCTGTCTTTGTTTTCTTTCTTCTCTCTATCTCTGTCGGTGGTGGATGAGGTGAATGAAGTTTGTCAGGAGAATGGGAGGGGGGGGGGGAGATTAGTGAGCTGCACCAGTGTGTGTGTATGTGTGTGTGTGAGCAGAAATATCAAATGCTACTGTAGCTCAGAGATTCCACATATTTAGGTGAACACTGGTCATTATTCACAGATCACAGCTGCTTTGAGTCGCTGAGCGCTCCCCCGCACCCCCGATAGGTGTGATCAGATGGAGAGTCCTGACTCTTCTGGGGTTGTAGAGTGAAGGAGTGTCTCCTTTATTTATGGGCAGTGAATAACAAAGAATACTTATTTTTATATTCATCTTTCGCACACATTAAATAATAAATAAAATATCCTTTTCTTTATTTCGCTATATCTTATGACGCCATGGAAGGGTCCTCATCCCAGTGTTGAGAACCATCGTTAAATAACTAATAAATTAATAATACCTTGGGTTTTTGTTTGGTTTTCCAACTGGAAACTACCCACATATCGATAAATACAGCAATTTCCATCAGTATCATAATTTTGTCCACCATCCCACAGGAGACACAACCAGCTGCATGTCATAGCAGAATGGTCAGAATGGTCCAGTCGTTTTTCATTAATAAGCAGTTGCACTATACTGTCTCCTTTATGCTGTAAAACCTGTTGTATTCTGCTGTAGTTGTTGCTTGAAAGACCAAATGAAAGTGTAAATCTTCTATTTAAAAAAAGTTCTCGACAGCAAAAGCAGTTACTTTGCTTGTGGCTCCATCAAAAGTGCCTTTAGCCAACTCGTCACATCTTGTGTCTCCTACACAGAAACAGAAGACACGATGCTGTGAGCCAGCAGTCTGTTTCAGCCTTACCACCAAATGTACGTAGGAACAAACCTCCTCATCACATATCTTCCCTGCAGCCGAAATTAATATCAACCCTCAAACAAACTTTCAGTAAAAGCCCGTCCACACTCTGAGATTTTCAAATGTCCGACCCCAAAGTTTACAAGTGTGGTACCGTCTCTGGAAGTCAGTCCCAAACAGGGGTTACTGTGAGAAGCGCTGACCGACGGCCTATTTCGAGCTTTGGTGACCATGACTGCCTGGTTGTGTGAGAAATATGGGACCAAAATCACACTGCGGATGTAGGATCCACATCTACAAACCAAACAGGATACAGCATTAAATGATGAAGAATGAAGAGGCTTGTCATCAACAGCTTGTCAGCACAGTTTTTTTTAAAACAACACACACGGACACACACACACAAAAATGATGGAGGCCAAAATGAAAAAGACGGTTGTGGGCTTGGCATTGCTGCACATTCACCATGTATTCAACACAGGATCTGAAATGCCTCGAAACCTTCTCATCTCATACAATCTTGAGGCAACAAACTTACACAATTGCTGATGATGCAGAATGTACCATGGCCTTGTGACAGCACAGGTTGAATCCCAAATTAGCGATGGAATCAGGTTACTCGAATTTGCAACTGTAATGTGATTACTGAGATCAATAGTTGATTATGTAATAATCAGATTTAATGATCAATTTACTGCTTGAGTCATTTTTCAAGCAAAAATAGTGGAACAATAACAAATATTTCTGATTGGTTCCTGATTCCTGTTTTTCTTTGTAATATCACTGTAAACTACACGTTTTTGTGTTTTTTGACTTTTGGTTGAACAAAACAAGTCTGAATTGAACATAAAGTTCAGACCTGTGACTTTGTTCTCTTTTGATTCTTCATAAACTAAGTGATTTATTTGTAAAACAAGCATCAGATGAAACGCTGAAGCCATGTTTGTTGGTTATCGGCCTCGCTGCTGCAGCGCCCTGCTTCTGTTTCCCTCACTTCCCTCCACGCTTGTCGCCAAAGTCAGGCAAAGGTCAGGTTGATTTAGAGATTTAGAGAACATGAGGTCTGTTGTGTTATTCTAACCCTCAGTCCGCCTTCCCTTTTTGGGCTTTAACCCCAGTGTGTCTCCCAGACCACGAGTATCCCTCTGTCCCTGGGGCAGCACATGGACGTCTACTGTTGTCTTTTCATCACAGTGTAAGCTGGTTAATCCAGCCGCCTCGTTTATTTAGAGAAGGGATCTACTGGGGTTTGCCCAGTGGACGCCGCTGCCAGGTCCACTGTGGTTATAGTGGAACTCTGGCTCCTGTTCACGAGGCAGCATCGTGCAGATCGCCCCGTCGCTTTTCACACCCTCACCACGGAGAAAACAGCTGCCACATCAAACCAACGCATCCACCTACTCCACCGTTTTCTCATCTTTTCATCCTGTCTGCTCAACGAGCTCAAACAAAACATTTCCGCTGCTCTTCATCAAGCACTGATGGATGTTTAGTTTTCGGGGCTATCAAACACGAAAGGAGATCCCTCATTATGAGCACCTGACATGCAATGCTGTGTCTCTTCGTGGTTCGAGAAGTTGATAGCGGACAAGAGAAGTTGATGGTCCGTTGATGTTTTGGAGCTGCGATTACATCGGTTTTACCTTAATCAAAAAGATCAGGTTTGGAGGCGTTTTTTGGGGGGGAAATCCAGTCGGTGTGTGTTTCACATACTTGGAGAGTGTCATGTTTAAAGCTGAACTGCTATGGGCCGGAACTGGAACACTGCATCCAAGGTTTCATTTAAATTAATGTGATCAAGGGGTTGGATCAAGAAATATTCACATCCAGTTCAGTTCAGTTCAGTTCAGTTCAGATCTTTATTGACCCGCGAGAGGAAATTCTTCTCTCCGCCAGACCTTATCCAAACATTTACTGTAAAGTCTCTTCTGTAACAGCACATCGGAGACTTTTATCTAGAAGACTGGAAATACTGGTTCAAGACCAGCTGTTTGTAGCTTTAAACTTTGGGTTCAAAGGGTGTTCAGTATGGAGTCAATATGTCAAAGTCTGTGTTATTTAAAGGTGGGGTAAGCTATTTAAATTCAGTGAATTCTGTTCTGTTAATATCTCCTCATGGTCCATGGCTAGCTGTACGTTCTGTGTGAAAAAAAAATCTAGTGTAAATACCTCACCCTGTCTCTATTTGGGAAAAATAGAAAGGTGGATGACCCGTACTGCAAAATACTG